>WBMV01001388.1:289116-878806 GCA_013396655.1 Campylorhamphus procurvoides | reverse complement strand
ATCCCCCCGTCGTGCTTCTCTGTCTATCCCCCGGTCCCACGGCTGCTGCATCCCCCCGTCGTGATTCTCTGTCTGTCCCCCGGTCCCGCGGCTGCTGCATCCCCCCGTCGTGCTTCTCTGTCCATGCCCCGGTCCCACGGCTGCTGCATCGCCCCACCGCGCTCCGCTCTCCATCCCCCCGTCCCACCGCATCCCCCCGTCGCACTCGGCTCTGCCCCAGCAGTGCTGTGGCTCTCAGGAGTGCAGGGGGACACCCGACACACACCACTCCAGGCAAAGCTCCCAAAACAAATTTCCCCTCTCCCCCCATTTGCTGCCCGGGGTTTCCCAGGCGGAGCTGTCCCGTGCTCCTGCGAGGAGGAGGGTGACCCCGGGAAAGGTTGGGCACAAGAGGAGAAAGGGGAGGGTAGCTGCTCCCTACTGCTGCCCCACACCCTGGCACATCTCCCCCGACCAGCTGTTCTCTCAGCAGTGACCCAAGAGAGGTAGGACACAGCTTCTGACACCCTCCAGCTGAAAAAGAGGTTTTCCAAAGACACCAGCAGACCATTACATAAGAGGAGAAAAATTCTGCAGCTCTCTGGACCAAAGGAGAGCAGCAGAGAAATGCATTTGCAGCAAGCGAGCTGCCCACCAACTCTCCAGGCAGCAAGCTCTGCTCCTCTGGGAGCCTCAGGCAGGACTGCCTGGGACAGCTGATCCAGCCCCAGCAGACCTGACAGCCCCTTTCAGGAAAGACAGGAGGAAAGGCAAGCTGGCTTTGCAGGAGAACTTGTCATTCTAAGTACCAGAAATGCAATTAAAAAAAAAAAAAGCAGAACTCTCCCCACTGTCTCTCCCTTCACCAAATTTCTGCTATATTTTGCCTAGTTTTGTCGGGCAGAAATTATTTACTTTGGGATGGGACCAAGGAAGTTGTGCAAAATCTGAGAGAACAAGGCTTTTCCATAATATAGCCCTATACAAAGAGGAGGATGAGTGGAACCTGGAAAGCTTGATAATGTCAGTTAGCAGACTCTGCCTGATTCAGGACTAGACAAACATCAGGCTGTGCTGAGCTTCAAGTACTTATCAGTGTTTTGAAGAAAAACCAGCATATTCAGCAATCCCTTTCATGCTGAGACCCCTACACACATGTTTATGGCTACTAAAACAGTTGGACTTGATGACCTTAGAGATCTTTTCCAACCTTAATCATCCTGTGATTCTATGACTCTGTGTGGATGAACAGGACTTGCAAAGAAGGAACCCATCTTTGAGAGCTTTGGAGGGTGTGGGTTAGGTTGCAGAGACAGTGATCCAAATTAGGAGTCTGGATAGTCCTGAAATCCTTCAAAAGTGTGGAAACATGAAATCCGTTCAAGGAATAGAGCACTGGAAACTTACATCAGTAGCTAAAATTCAAAACTGCCTTGGTAAAACTGGCTTAATTTTTAGGTATTTGAATGGGTGCTGCAAACACATCATGCCTTTCAAATTTACGCTGTTTTTATTTGTTGGCCTAGATACTGCTGATCTGAAAATGTGGGCTTCAGTTCTTACAAGCAACACAAAGGAGAGGTCTAAGGTGGGAAATTCTGCAGAAAAAACCCTATCCTCCACCTATTTGCACATCATAAGATTTTGCCTATGATGTAAATCTGCCTCAAGTGCCCCAGGAAATGCTAAGCTCCACTGGCATAAATTACAGCTGTCTATTTTATGATGCACTTATGCCGATGGTTGAGTGGTCCCAGTGAATAAAGTCTAAAAGCAAAGGCTTTAGTGAGCTTTTGTACTTACACACATAAGTGAGACCTTGGGTGGGAAGTCAGAACCTGACTCTTAATTTGTACATGAACAGGCTTGTAACAGCCTTTGACAGAGTATGTGTCCATGTCTAAGCTGTGGGTGCTGCTAGCAGAGATACCTGAGCACTGTGGGCTTCAGCAGAGACTGCAGAAGCTCTGCCTGGAGCCTTTGGGTCCTTGGCTCTGATTGTTTCTGTGTTTCATGTGGTGTTGGGATCTGGTCTGGCAGAGAGAAACCTGCAATAACTTTTCTTAGTTGCTACAGCCTTACCTGGTGAGTTCTTCATAGAGCTGATCATTACTCAGGACCTTGGACAGATCACAGAACGACAAAATCGTTGGGGTTGTAAAGAACCTTAGAGACCATGGGCAGGGACCCTTTCCACTAGATCAGGTTGCTCAAAGCACTTCCCTTCTGGCCTTGAACACTTCCAGGGATAGGGCATCCTCAGCTTCTCTGAGCAACTTGTTCCAGGGCCTCACCACACTCACAGTAAAGAATTTCTTCCTAATACCTGATCTAAATTTACCCTTTTTCAGCTTAAAACCATTCCCCATTGACCTATTAGGTCACAGGAAGTGATTGAGATGGTTCATTTCAGCAGGTGACCACAGGAACTGTTCAGGAAGAAAGTACAAGTATGCTGGACCACTCTGGGAGGAGCAGGTCCCTCTAGTGCCTAAATAAGATACGGCAAAGAATCTTTTCTTCTGCAGCTTCTCCAGGTCTTGGACAACTCCTCTCTGCCAGGATGCTGCAGTGGAACATTCTGACACATTGCTGAGGCACAGACCGTGCAAGGAGAGGGCAAAGAAAGAGGTGCAATGAAAGGTGTGACTGATTACATGCTGCTGCCTTCCTGAGCAGGAAAATAGAGAATAGTGCCAAAGGGCACAGTCAGCTGGTCTTGCCTGTCCCTGGGAGTACACAATAACAATGTGTAATCTGGCATTAGTGCTGGTAAAACTGGCTTAATTTTTAGATATTTGAATGGGTGCTGCAAGCACATCCTGCTTTTCAAATTCAGGCTGGTTTTATGTAGTGGCCTAGATACTGCTGATCTGAAGGTGCCTGGAAGTGTTACCCCACAGGAAACAGGGATGATAAAGTGAGCAATGCATTACATTGGTCATCCCAAATGGCAAAATCCATGGAGGATCTAAAAAGTCAGCTTGAAGTACGTCTCAGAAACAAGCAGGGCATCAGCACCTTTTCTGAGAACAGTGCTGGGATGTGCTGATATTTATATCCTCCCTTGTGTCATCCAATGAATCCTCTTTAAAGGGGAATAACAGATATGTTAGCGATGTTAGCTGGGGGAACTGGGAGATGGTTCACAGAATCTGGAGCCCAGAGAAATAGCAGACCATAAAGAGAGATTCAGAACACTCAGAAATATTCGAGATCAGATTCAGCTGAGAAAAAATGCGGATATATCTGAGGAAAATAATTGGAGTTGCCTATCCCAGCAAAGAGATCACTTTGGAAAGAAATGATGTGGCACAAAGAAAATAATGGGATTACAGCACAGAGGAAGGTAGACATGGTTTTAGAAAAGGCATTACAGAGCAGAAAGTCAGAGCAAATCAAATTTACTTGCAGGGTATCCTAAAGCAAGGAGGGAGGGAACAGCCCCTGTGATATTCTGATGTGGCTGCACTGGAGGGACTGTCTTCTGATCAGGGGGTTACTGAGACACAGTACACTTGTCACTAGTTTTAATAAGAATTATTAACAAGCTTAAGGGGTTGGCATAGGTGCACTGATAAGGTACTGAAAAAGTAGATTGAGTGCCAAGGAGCCAGATTGCCCTATGTTGATTCACAAGCAAGTAAAGGCACAAATGGTCCTATTGACATAGTGATTTTAAGTTATTATGGTTTAATAGCTGGGTGGATATAGTAAAAATTTATGGTATAAAAAGACATTAAATAGTGAAAAATAAAAGCAGGAGGATAATTCAGAATAGTCACAGAGGTTGTGTAAAACAGACTTCAGACTGACTAGAAGTTAATGTTCATACACTTATATGATTTTCTACCTCAAAATGGGAAAGAAGAACTCAAATGTGATATGGGGTTTACTTTTAGAAACGTGGATTTTAAAGAAATATCCCTTAGGAATCCTCATTTCAGTTCTGAGCTTCCTCGAACTGCAGGGCCAGCACTGCACAGGGTGGTAATGGGTGGGAAGGGGGAAACACAGAGCATTTGTGTATCCTCCTGAGAGTTGAAAGCATTGGAGAAAGGATGCAAGAACAGGGGTTAGCCTTCAGGGGAAAAATACAAAGCAAAACCTGTTTACTGTGCTCGAATTGGCTGTTTTGTTTTTGTATTACATCACAGTCTTGAAAATAGTTGAGGGAATCCTGCCAGCTGCACAAATGAAGGATATGAAACACTGAGGTGCCTTGTGCCTTTCAGGGAGGATGTCAGGCCCTGGAGGAACAGAAACCTGCACTCTTTGACACTGAAGATTTTATAAAGAAATACCTGAGACTAATGAAAAGCATGGGCAGTCAGACTGTTAGAAAAGGTGCAGGAGGTTGTAGTGGTAACAGCAAAAGTAATAGATGCTGAAGAGCCTTTGAAACTCTGGCATAGGAGGAAACAAGTATTGGATTATACACTGATATATTTTAAAATGTTCAGCTTTACTTTAAGAGTTGCACTCACCTCAGTTGGGTTCTACTTCCTTTAGTAGCTGTTGAGCAGTAGGTGAAGTTGCTAAAATACTGCTCATGTAAGTAAAGATTGCCATGCCAGGTTTTACAAGGCTTAATATTTGTTGGGTAAACTTGGACAATTCTTTCACCTATAAAAAATAGATTTTGAAAAATATTAGAGATATACACAGCGTTTTATTTTACATTTATCAAATTGGCAGATTTTTTTGCCTCTTCTACAACAAACAAATTATTTTAGTTTTGAAAAGCAAAACTTGTTAATTCAAAAATCAAGCTTTTGGGAACATATTTAAAATGGGTTTTTTTTCCTCTGATTAATTCTACAAACCTTATTAAATTTCAGGGGTTTAGCCAAAAAGTAAAAGGTTTCTTGGAAATTTGTTAGAAAGAAATAATCACGTTTTAATCCTGTTTAGGTTTTTTTTTTTGATTGCAAAAATATCCTTGCCATTTTCTAAGCATTTATAGCTAATTCACACTCTTACCTGATAAAAGCTTCCAGTGTTAGTGAGGAGCTACAAGATCTGTAACAAATAAGAGTGTAATAAAATACATAATGCTAACATTATTATATTTTTGAGAGGATTGAAAAATTAAAATTCTGTAAGAAGACAGCTTGCAAAGATAGCTGGGAGCAGCAGGCAGTTAAGTAATATGTTCTGTGTGGGTGGGGAGGTTAAGTTGTGGTTTTGTTTTCTTTTGTGAGAGAGAAAATATTGATTCATCTGGAGAAAATGGAGATGACTGAGGAAGCTCCCTCAGATGAGTGAAAAAATCAAACAAATGCGCTCCCACGTGTGCTCCTTATCACTCTAGCAAAACTTAAACTCCATCTTTTCAGCTCTTGCTTCTGTGTTTCCGACTCTCATAAAAAGCAAACAATGAATATTCATTTCTTCAGTCGTCATATGACTCGATTTTCATGTGCTTGCCTATTTGGAAAAGCACTTTGAAAACAGAGGTGTCTTCTGCAACCCATCCCTAGATGGAAATGTGTGGAGCTGTCAATTTTACCTGCTACCCACATCCTCCTTAAGAGCTTTACCCAGACACCAAATGTGAGTTTTCAAGCTGACTGGGGAAGATGCTGCAATGTATTTTTAATGTTACAAAGGAATGTGGGAAAACCTCTCCCAAGCACAGGAATCCCAGTAAGAAAATAGATGGTATTAATTCTTAGTCTGACAAAAACTTGGATAGTTGCCTTGTGTTATTTCACCTTCTTATGAAGAATGGAGAGCAGTGTTGCTGTTCAGCCCAGATCAGGCAGAGGGTGATGCCATACAGCAGTGTCATTTTCTGTTTACAAAGCTGAGTTTAGAATTAAAAGGCAGTACTACAGGTCTTGTAGAAGAGTCCACCTTCATAAAAGATCCTCCTCAGAGGCTTCTTGCTTCTCCTTTATTGCAGCTGCCTCTGCAAATTTTGTCCCCCTTAGCCTAGCCTGCCTTTTTGGAGATAGCCTGACATGACCTTTCCTGTGAGTCCTGTGAGAGCAGGGATGAATGTAGTAAGAGAAGCTGTTACAGAAACTGATGAAGAGGAGTAAAGAGTCAGGACTTTATTCCTTTAGACTGATATGAAATCAAGAGATATGCAATAAATCTCTCCTAGTGGTGTCATAGGCTGTTTAACATCATGAAGGCATGGCAGTTTAAACAAGAGGTAAAAAGGAACATGAAAACTAATTAATTTATTACCTAGGAAAATTGCCTCAGTATAAAGTAGTTTATTATTCCTAAAAGCTGCATTGCCTTAAGATATTTATAACAGGGGACCAGTGAATATGTTTCATGAAGAGTAAATCTACATGGTCATGAGTCCTTTCAAAAATGTGTCAGCACAGCTTCTTTCTTTCTGCCTTTTCACAGAGTAATGCAACACAAAAAAACCCAACCCCAAATCTGCACACCAAAACAAAATATACAAAACCCAACCAAAACAAAGAACAAATAAATAAGAAAACAAAACCAAAGCATCAACAAACCAAACCAAACCAACCAAACAAACAAAACAGAAAAAAACAAGCAAAAACCCCAACCCAACCCAGTGTGACTGTGGTTGCAGGAGTGACAAGCACTGAATTCTGCCTGCAGGGAATATGGCTCTGTTCCTGCCTCTGCTTCGTTGTTCCCATGGGATGCTACTCAGATGGTTCAGATCCATTAGAGCTGTAAGTGTTCTGTCAACTTGGGATGCCAGGGTTCATTTTTTGTGAACCACTGAATGTTCCCAGTCACAGTTGTGGAGGGTGCTGAGCTGTGGATTTGACTCTCCCGGTAAACCAAGCAGTGCCAGGGTCCAGTTTCTAGCTCTGGGTCCAGCTGGCACAGCCTGTCTATGTCTAGAGCAATAAAGTATCCCCGTCTCCAGAATAGGGTGACTACATCCAAATCAACAGCTCGGAACAGTCCCTGGCTGGTGCTGGATCCTGAGCCACACTCAGGAACGCACTGTGAAAGTGCTGATTGTTTGGGGCCAAAACAATTCCAGGCACCATTCTAAAAACTGAAGAATACAGATGATTGCATTCCAGTGCTTGGGAATGTTCCCTGGCACCATTCAATCTGCTGACAGAGGTAATTATAGGATGGGATTTGTCTCATCAAATGTAGATGCCAATGACTGGGACAGTTGTCTGGGTCTGCCCCAGACAATGTATAGTCAATGAAGAGAAACACTTGGTCATAATTTATCTCATCATATGAGATCTACTTATCATTAAGTGGTTGTCTAATACCAGTCACAGGGACTGCACCATAAAATCTGTGTTAGATAACACTGACTGTAAGAGGATCCTAGAAAGAATAGGTCACTACATTATGAACATGGACCACTGCAGACAACACTGTGCAATTATACTCCAAAAGCAGATATTGAAGGCAGTACGAGAAGCAAAACCAAGCAAAAATCTGTGGTAGAGCAACGATTCAGTCTTGAACTCATAAACAATCCCTGAACGACCTTTTCCTATATTTTATTAAACTTCTATCTTCCTACGCTTCCTCAGGTTTTATCTTCTGGCTGCCTTCACAAGATGTGACTAAGTCTGTGTATATCTGAATATATGGGGACCTGATCCTGTTTGCAGGTCCCTTGGCAGCAATGTAAGAGCAATAGTAACAATTTGCATTTATACACTCCCTTCCACCTGATAGCCTCAGAATGCTTTACAAATACTGATTGGTTATATTTCACATTACTCCTGTGGGATGGCTATAAAACAGAAAAATAGAAGAGTGGATTATGAATGACTAGAACAGAGACATAGGCAAAGAGAAAAGAAAAACACAGTGTTAGAAAAAGGAAGGACCATTATATCTTCATAAAACCAGGAACTCAGTGATTTTGTCCCAGTTTACACCAGCTGGAAATTCAATTTTCATGCCCTAAGTTACCAGCAAAGCAATAATTTAATTCAGGACATAATCTTGATCCTAATGAAAACTCTGGATGCCCTTAACTTTTGACACAATATAGGCATCATAGACAGCCAAGGTGATTTTCATGTGTGGTATCAGGATGTTGTTGCATTGGACTAATTTAATGAACCTAGCAGCAAGAAAGGCTACCTAGCCAACACCTGTGAATGAACAATTCGAATCCCACATCAGTAGAGACTGTAGAGTTATGTAGGCCAAGAGGCATTATAGTGGATGTGATCCAGTTCTTCTGATTCAGTGTCAAGTTCCTCCCAAAAGAAGAGCTCAAATACCCAGCATGGTCAGTAGAGACAGGCAGAGTACTCTGGAGGCCTCCAACGAGTTATCTTGCCCACCTAAATTCAATCACTTAAATTAGATAAAGTGGATCTTCTTTACAAGGGCTTCAAGGAATCTGTCATCACTACTTGCCTGGGAACTTAGTTACTGTAGGACTAATTCCATAGGAGTCAAAAATACAGGTGTAGGTTAGAAAGCCAACCCAGGCAAACTGGATCCATCCTGAG
This sequence comes from Campylorhamphus procurvoides, assembly GCA_013396655.1. NCBI lineage: Eukaryota > Metazoa > Chordata > Aves > Passeriformes > Dendrocolaptidae > Campylorhamphus > Campylorhamphus procurvoides. Next base: position 870,380 of record WBMV01001388.1, on the reverse strand, counting down.
GAAAAGACAAATAAGAACAATCATTGAATCATTAAGTTTGGGAAAGATCTCTAAGTTCATTGAGTCCAACCATAAACTCAGCATTGCCAGGTGCATCACTACACCATGTCCCTAAGCACCAGAGCTGCACTTCCAGGGATGGTGATTCAACCACTTCCCTAGACAGCTTGTTCCAGTACTTTATCACTCTTTCCATGAAGAAATTTCTCCTGATATCCAAATTAAACCTTCCCTGGTAAAACATGAGGCCATTTCCTCTTGTCCTGTCACTTGTTACCTGAGAGAAGAGGCCAGTTCCCACCTGTCTACAGCCTCCTTTCAGGTACTTGTAGAGGGATAACATTCCTCTGAGCCTCCTTTTCTCCAGGGTGAACATCCTGAGCTTCCTAAGACACTCCTCATCAGACTTGTGCTCCAGAGCCCTCACCATCACATGCAAGCGCTGGGGTGGCAGTGAAGGGAAAAGAGTGTGTCCCCCAGCAGAGTCACCTCCCCGCTCCATTGGCACTTTGCAGACTTTACAGTCCTGTTCCTCAGACACCACTGCTTGTGTTGAGTGATTCACGTGTTGAGCTCTGAGAATCCTTCCCCCCCACTCCTGTTTGTCTTTGGCTATGTAATATTATCTGGGATCAGCTCTGAGAAATGGGTATGGCTGTGTGCTGTTGCTCCACTCTCTGCATTATTGAGCATGCTGACAGCCTTTGTGTTATCTGCAAATATCACCAACGGCGATTGCAAGCTGCCTTCCAGAAATATGGAGTAGCAACAGATTTAGCAACAGTCTGTGCAGAACCCTACTAAGAGCATCCTCTCTCCATCATGCTTTCCCATCCTTACAAACTCTCTTGCAGGTTTGTGAATTACCCTCTTCTTAATCTCCTTATCATGTGGCTTATTGATATGATGTGGAGCCAATTTTTTAATCAAAATGTTATGCAGCAAAAAGTCAAACACCATGCTGAAGTCTAAAGAGATTGTATCTTTGTTATTATCTTAATTAGCCAGCCTTGGAAAATCATCAAATATTTAAATTGCATTTGTTTTATGAGACATGTTTTCTATGAAATGTTGTTGACTAGTATTAAGTAATTATATTCCCTATTACTTATCTATTCTTTATGAATTTTGCCTTTGTGCCTCCCCAGTTCTGTTATTGGTGTTTCAGTGGCTTTCCCAGGAGATCTGTCTTTGTTTATTATCAAAACATATCAGCAGGGTATCCACCCTTTGAACCATCTCCTGGATTCCAGCCTTTTGGAAAACACTTTTCTAGAAACTCATGGGCATGCAGATTGCCTCAAGCTGAAAATTTTCTTGTTTCTTGTGACTGTGTTGAGTAACTGTGTCAAAACCAGGAGTCCTATTTCAGATGACTTCAATGGGAGGAATATAGAGGAAAGGAGCGAGACAACAACTGCAGGAAAAAATGACCCAGTTTCAAAAGAGCCTGTTCATTTTAAAATGTGAGAATTAGCACAGAACAGGAGGAGACAGATAGGCAATGGAGACCCAACACGAAGTCACCTATTCATTGAAAGTTTGGCACTGTCACTTTAGTCTTAGATCAGCCAACTCCATAAATTCATCCCTGCTCTCCTTCTTCCTGTCCTTCTCCATATGCATTTAATAGTTTGCTAAAACTGTTTTCTTTAATCAGCTTTTTCTGCCTTTGATGGATCCTTGTGCTTGCCAAATACCTCAGGTTTTTAAGGGCTGTTGTCCTTCCTCTCAGCCCCACCCAGTCTTGCAAGGCTCTGGTACTATTCCTAGGGAGGAGAAAGGAAATCTCTGATGGTTTAGAACATTCCATGATGGAACGGACTCTTCTTTACATCACACTAATTTTCTTAGATTGATCCCCTTGATCCTTCAGTAGGATAGTTTAATAATATAGTTTAATAAACTACTTTTCTCTCTTATTCATTAGAAACCTTAAGAAGGTTTAAATATTTGATAATAATTTTGCTTCCATTTTCAACAAGAGAATGAGGTGAAATCAAATCAGATGGCTAAAAAAGTGAATACCAGAAACAAAGGAATGCAAATCAAAATCAAACAAAAATAGAAGATATTGTGAGACCACTTAGACAAATTTAAATTTGATTCTCAGATAATATACAGAAAATGTCTTGGAATTATTGTCAGATGCCTGTGAACTCCTACAAGTCAGGTAAGGTCCCATAAGATAGAAAAAGAAAACAAAGTAGTTGTTTTTCAAAAAGAAGAGGAGGAATAGAAAGCCAAAGGGTAATGACCAGTCAACCAGAAGTAATGAAACAATAACTATCTGAAAGCTCACAGAGGGAAATGAGCAGGAATGTGGGTTGTTAAGAAAAAACCCCTGTCAGTTCCTTCTACGGGAGGCTTAAGGATAGGTAAAAGCAGTAGTTAAATACCTGACTTTAAGGTGTCTGTTGATATTGTTTCATGTTACTTTACCACAAATAACAAATTGAAGAAACATGTTCCTGATAAATCTAAATTGAGATGGGTGAAAAACTGGTTAGAAAATGAATACATGAAAGTGATTAATTGTCAGGGGTTCATTTTCCAAGTGGGTATACTATAGCAGATTCTTTATTTCTTTGGTCAGGTATTACCAAACAATTTGAATTATGCTGATGATAAAACAGGAAGTATAAGTTTTCATTGCATCATAATCTGAGCATGCTTCAGCAAAACGAGGAAGTTTCCAAAACAGTCAAATATCATATGGGATGTGCCTCTAAGACATGTCACTCAATCCTCTGCTTGCACTTTAAAGCCTCTTACAGTTTAGCCTCAGCGTTGCTGCAAGTTATAAAGAGATGAACCAGAAATAGGCTTGTTTGGGGCAGTGCAAAATATGGTCCAGACCTGAAATTTTAGTTCTGAGGGAACACCTCAAGAACCAGGCACTGTTTGAAACAGTCTGTCTTGGTGCTGTGCCATGATAGCCAGTGTACTCTGAGCTTTGATTTCTACCTACAGGCCAAAAAAAGGTCACCTCTGTCTCATCTGTTGAAGGACCATTTCCATTGCTTGTAGATGAGAACTGTAAGGAGACAAGACAAGCTGGGTGTTGATGCAATGTGACTGTCATCTGCTACTCCAATCCCAAGAGAGACATAAATCATCACTATCTCCATGTTTTTCTCAAGCTGTACAGAATTGCTATCACTGCAGTAGTGCCCTCTTCCTCTCTCCCTTTCGAATTCATACCTGTGTGGCAGAAAGTTTCAGGAATCAGTGCCCACTTCTGTCAAGCCATTTACCTGAGAAACAGCCTCAAAGTGCATCAGACAGACCTCACTATAAGCAGGCTCCACTACCGGACATGACATATCATACCTCAACAAACCATGAATTGATGCCTCAGTCAATAATTTTCCTCTGATATTCTTTGCTGAGTTTAATTATTGCATTTGACATTGAGATTCTGTTATCATCAGCATGAAAATGATTGCCTGAGAAACTTACTGCAGCAGAAACCTCATCATTTATAATCAATGGCTTTTAATTAAATTGCAATAAAAGATAACCAAAACTTTTCAAAAGCAAATTTATCTCTGTTCAAATATTTCTGTGTCTACCTTTTGGGAAGCCAAGTTACCCTGCTGAAATGGCTATGAAACCCATGAAGTGCCTCTTTCACCTTTGCTGAACTGATTCCAGGAACACCCTCTCCCATGGGGGGGAACTATGAAGCAGAATTTCGATAAACTAATTGCACAGGGCTCTGCTCTAACTGACCTGATTGCCCTCTCTTTGCAGTGAATGGCTCTGCCTTGCCAATAGGAGAGAATTCCTCTGTCTTTAGGAATGCTATGACAAGATCATGAGGTGATTTTCATACTAGGACTGACTTATTGAATATGATGTGATATTCTGAGAATCATAGAACAGTTTGGGTCGGAGGGACCTTAAAGACCATCTAGTTCCAACCCTTTGCCATGGGCAGAGACACCTTCCACTATCCCAGGTTGTTCCAAGCCCCATCCAACCTGGCCTTGAAGAATTCCAGGAATGGGGCATTCATAACTCCTCTGGGAAAACTCTTCCAGTGCATCACTACCAATATCACACTCCTTTCCCTTCCCAAGTATTTATGAGATTTGTCCCCAGTCCTAAACCTTCTTCCCTCTGCAAACTTCTCAGTTCTTCATGCTTTACCTATCTGCTTTCCTCTTGAGACAGTAATAGTCCCTTTCACAAAAATATTCCTTGCAGAATGTGTATGCCAAGGCAAAAAGCACAAGGACATGATGGTCTTTTTCAAATACATGGAAAGGAGATATATAAGAAGGAAGAATTAGTGTGTTTTGCATGACCTTGGTGACTAGGATAACATGGAATTAACTATAAGCAGGTTGTTGAGTATTGCACCTTCTAACACAGAGAACAGGCAAGTGCTGACTGACTGCCTAGAGAAGAGGAGCAACTTCCAACTCCAGAAGGTTTTATGAGTCTGCCATGACTTTTCTAGTAGTCCCTGTCCTGAAATATGGATGGAAAACTCAGCAGCTATGGAGCAGATCATATTTCTCCAGCCTTACCCTTCTCAGTAATGAAAAAAAATTAAAACATGGATGGTGCTTTTTTCTCCTAAAACACAAAGAAAATTTTTAAACATATATATATGTGTGTGTGTGTGTGTGTGTGCATGTGTGCTTACCTTCACCTTCAGTGGTTGGCAGAACCTGGGATACACTTTTGCAAATATTAGATATCCTCTATCTGTATACATTTACATAAGGAAATACACAGAAAAACACAGAATAACCTTATTTGGGTTCTCTGTTTTTTCTCATGTCTGTTTTGCTGAAAAAGTGTGAATGACAAATATCTTATTTTCTAAAGATGTAATTAACTTTCCCTCCCCCTGCATAGTAGGTGCCAAATAGCTTTCGCATGGATCCAGGAATCTAATTAAAGTACAAAAACCAAAGGTTTTAAAAATCGGTTTTATTACTTAAATAAAATTATCTTAAATGCCCTCCTAGATGCATAAGCAGGGTAGGAGAGTTTTTAATGACACGATTTTCATCCAGGATAAAGCTAAACTATAACATGTACAAATAAATTGAACATATTGTTTCAGAACTCCGTAAGATTTTACCACAGCAAATCTCATCCTTCTAGGTGGAAAGAACAAATTTTCCCACTTTTTTGATTCCCAAATTCCAGCTTTCTGCTACTTGCTCAGTTCTTTCCATGGGTTAAATGATTTCACATTTTTAGAACTTTGATAAGAACTCTGAACTGCTTGAAATTCTTTAAATTATTTATATAAATGGGAATAGCTATATCTCTCAGTTCTAGCTTATTATAAGTAGATTAACAGAGGTGTCCAAATTTAAAATTAAATATTCAAGGCAGATAGTACTGAAATAAAAACATAATTTAAATTCTCATTGTTTCATCTGATATAATTAAATTTTAGAATTGTATCCTCTATCCATTTTTCCTGTAATTTGAGTACACTATGTATTTTATATTGCAATATTGAAATGATGTGCAATAAAAAATCTTGAAATTCATATACGGGACAGGCTACAACTCACCTGACATTAGGTATTTAAAAATATATGCCCTGTCTCATCAAATTAGGTAGGTCCCTTAATTATCATCAAAAAGACACCTTCACCAGGAGATTCATCTTAGACTTTTCTTACAACTTTTTGTTAGAGGGGGATGAGACATGCCTGTCTGTCTCCAGGGACTACTGATGGCTCCTTGGTGGTTAGTTCAGCCCAGATCCCTGACCTTCAGACCAGGAATCATAGAATCATAGAATGTTTTGGGATGGAAAGGACCTTAAAATGCTCTTGTTCCAATTCCCTGCCATGGGCAGGGACACCTTCCACCAAACCAGGTTGCGCTAAGTCCCATCCAACTTGGCCTTGGACACTTCCAAGGATGGGGCATCCACGGCTTCTCTGGGCAACTTATGCCAGTGTCTCACCATCCTCCACAGTAATTCTTCTAACATCTAATCTAAATCTACCCTGTTTTAGTTTAAAACTGTTCCCCCTTGTCCTGTCACTACATGCTGATGTAAAGATGGTTGAAGTCAGCTAAGATGACCATACTCAGAGACTATGAGGGTCATTCATGTTGTCAGGTGCCATCATTTATCCAGATGGCCTCCCAAAAGCATCACTTGTTACTGTGGGGATGCAAAATCTCATCAGGAAGGGCATGGAATGTTAATTAACATGACTCTGTGGGCATATACAATTACAAATTACAGCAAACACAAAGAACTGCATCTACTTACCATGAGATAATCCTGAAACAGCCTCATCATGACAGACTGGCCTTTCCATTGGTGCCCAAATCCATCTTTTCCCTGGAAGTACCTTTTTTCAAACACAGACCATTGGATGTTCAATCATTCCTAGGCAGTACATGAGTTGAAGTCGAGACTGCTGTCCATAGAATATTAGGGCTCACATTCAGATGACCTTTCCTCTGTGGAGGGATTTTGCCTTGGTGTTTTCCCTCAGTCAGAAAGAAGGAAGGAAATTAAAAAATGTTAATACAATGCCATCCCCCCAAGGTAAGGTGGAGCAACCTCAGGAAATTCAGTGAAAGAGAAACAAGGGACCAGAGGGAAGACTGAAGGTTAATACTGTACCCTTGGCATTCTCTGCACAGGAAAGCTGCCAAGAGTTTCCTTTGTTGTGCTGCTTTTTTTCTGGAGGCCTTTTGACTTCACTTAGATGGTAAATGGAAAGCTGCACATGAAATAAATAATGTTTGTGAGACCAAATGTCACCATGGCATTCTTCTTGCATGATAGTCTTTACTTCTCAGTGTATTTTCCTTTAGAAACACCCTTTTCACTCCATTTCAGATACTCCTGCTTGCTTCCCTTTCAACCCATGCCAGCATGGCCTGTTTATGACATCTTACCTACTACAGGAGCTCTGAATTTTGTTAGAAAGAGCAGCAAATAAAAGCACAACCAGCTCCTTTTCGAATTCTGCTTTTTGTTCAACAACATACTGTACCATCTTTTGGGGCAGACATTTATTTTTTATCAGTACCATGCTTATGTTTTAATAATAATCGTCATGTTCATGCAACAGTTATGTAATAAATGTAAGTATGAAATATTAATAAATACATAATTAAAATAATATATGCCACCAATAACAACAACAATAAAAAATCAGTAAATTATGCAAAATGCTTATCTGAAGAGGCATATGTCAAGATAAAAAATGTCATTGAATTTACTCAGGTCACATCTACTGACAATGTGGACATAAAAGAATATACCCAATATCCCCTTCTAGAAACTCATGGTGAGTGCACCCTCACAAACATATACCTGTTTGCCCACAACACTCATCTACCTCCTCTAAAGACCATTTAATGCTCATCTCTGCCAAGCTGATACAGGTGCCAGCAGTGTGATGCAGGGACCTATGTTTTTAACTTGTTTCCTCCACATGTGCCCATCTTCACTGAAGTGAAGATGGTTTAACAGCAATGAGAACTTCATGGTTTGTATGTAAACAGCTCCTGGAAGAGGTGGAGGGATTTCTGTCCAACTGAAGCTAATGTGTAAGTGATCTTGAGCAACGTAGCTGCTCAATAAACACATAGGTTGACGTAAACTAATGCCTTGCTGGAGCCTTCAGACTGAATAAGCTTGTGATTGGCCTGTGGGACATCTCATTCCATACTGTTCTTTATTCATTTACTGTAATGGAAATAAAGAAATCGAAACAAGAGGGTCTGACAGGATAATAGGCTTGTGATGTTCTGAAAATAAACATCTACCTTCGTTTGACATTTATTATCTATAAACTGCTTGGCTTCTTTTTGGCAGTTTTATTGTGTCAGGAGACCATTATCCTGTCACAGCACTGCATTGCACTGATATTATCCCTTAAGCATATTTTGGTTCTGAATTTACAGTTCTGTGGGTATTCCCAGCCTTACCTTGCTGAAGGCTCAAAGCAAGGTAGGGCAGGTCTTTGAACACACAGGTGGTGGGACAGCATGAAGGTTCATGGCATGGGTCAGCTCAGTTACCTGGTAAGGTAGGATGTGCACTGGTGGGAAAAGTCCTGGCAGCTGGATAAAAGAGGGACTTAAATCCTTCTTTGCACAGGAGCAGGGCTTGCTACCTGCATGAAGGGTCAGGGTGTCACTGCTGAGTCACAGCCTCTCTGTGGGTGCTAATAATTCATTTACTGTGCCTGGGAACAAAGAATAACCTGGTAACACCATGCATCTAAAGGGCAATTATCACCTTACACATGTGTGCCCAGTAAAGAAATTTTAAAATTGAATGGAAACAAAACCCAGATTTAATTTGTTTCAGTTTATTTCTGCATGAAGATAAAAGATTCCAAGTCTGGCCAGGTACAGTTACTGACAGAACTGACCCACTGCAGCATGAAAATGATATTAAATTTTGTCTTGTAGTGTTTCCAATACCAGAAAAAAAATTAAAATCTTTAGCATGCATTTATTAAATTGTGGATCTACTGAAAAGCCATTCTCTGTAGTCTGCTAACACCTCAAGAAATACGTGCTTCTTGTAAGAAACCACAGAGACAGTTTCTCAGTATCTCAAAGATGTATTGTTTTACAAGAATTTATAATACCTTTATCCAGAGACCCATGAGCACCATCCCTCTTGCTAGCATAAGTAATGATTTCTCATATTGTAATAAAAAAGAATCCATGAGATTCAGAGAACATAGCCTTTTGTAGCCAATTAATAAAATTCACAGACTCAGTTCCCATGTAAAGAGCTGACAAAAGTTTTCCAGTGCAGAGTCTGTGGCTTTTTGACCATCTAGTTCTATTTCATTTTAAAAATGCACCATAGCACCTATGCAGAAAGTCCTACCTCCTTTGTCATCTGACATCTACCTTTGCAAGGCTGCTCCCTCTCCAGTTTTAGCACTTTTATTGATGTTTTACCTTCAGCCTAGGTTTCCTAATTTTGTTACCCTTCATAATACCCTTCACAGAGGTTTTCTGTGAGCCTTCACCCAGAAAACACAACCTCTCCCTGCAGGGTTTTGGTTTTTCATTAGAAGCAGAGACAGTATTTTTGGTTTTAAAAAGAAGTTTTCACTTCCCACTGAGGGACTGAATTTCCAGTGTCAGATGTGCAGCCATGGTAAGGAGGGCTATGGATATTAATTTGGCAGTGTTACAGCCTCATCTTTTTAGATTTTCATGCTGTTTCCTACTTGCAAAAATGGTGATCTTGCCATGGTACCTCCACAATTTGAAGTTTCCAGAACCTCAGGTTTTGTTTGACCACTTCCAAATTGCTTATCTGTAGCTCCAGAAGGCCAAAGTTTGGCACTAAGGGCTTTGTGGCCCTGCCCGACTCTGACAAGTATGCACAGTTTTCAATGTATATCAGACAACACTTATGTAGACCCACCATAAGGGAATAAAAATCTGTCCTGTTTTTCAATGCAAAGTAAGAATTATCTTGTTTACATTTTTTCCTTATCTCCTGGTCTAAATACCTAACCTTTCTACACTGCATCCCTGTCTAATATTTTCAACCATCTTCTCTTCTGAACCACACCAAGGACTCATTCCTAGGCAGGAGTCAGATATCAAAATAAAAAAAGCCCCATATCAAGAGAGGAAAATGCTCTAAAACATATTTTTAATGCAGAAGGTATAATATTACATGATGATGGTGCTCAAGGCTGTGTTCCCATTCACGTGTATTTCCTCCACAGAAATCTCAAACATCTTATTGATCTCAAATTTTCATTGCCAGTGGTTTTCTGACTTTTTTTTTCCAGCCAGAAATTTTCCCCTGGGCAATTATCCCATCATCACCCTCTGTCTGCCAAGAAACTACTGGAGTCAAGTAGATGTCTGTAATGATTAGGAATCATTTTGACTGACACATCAACCTGCCACAAACATTTGCAAAAGCCCTCCTATTATAAGATTCTTTTATTTGAAAGACAATTCAGAGGTCTAAACTCTTTTTTTTTCTTCTGTGCTACCTCTCTGGTCAGTGAAGAGGCCCATAGAGGGAGGATGGTCCATCTTGTCTTGAAATCAGTGGCCTAAATCACACTGCTGAGGTACAGTTTTGCTCCCTGTGTGACTGGGAACAGCACCATGACATTGAGTGTACATGAGTCAAATGGCTTTGCAGGTTGTTTGACAGTATTGACCAGGTTCCCTCTGATCCTAATGGTCATTTAAACGCTTTCAGGAATCCACCTGGATGTGGGTTGACCGTGGAGATGTCTGAAGCTGGAGCTGAATCTCAGCCTTGACAAGCTCAGAGAAGAGACCTGATTGTTGAAGAGCAAAGGTTGGGTGAGGCTAATTCTGCTTTTTACAGTAAACCCCGCCTGACTGGATATTTGGTATCTTTCTGACTTTAAACCTTTTCCTTCAGTGGGCTGCTGAACATTGTGAAATCCCTCATCAATTCATTGATTGTTTGTACAAATTATCATATCATCTGTAATTAATTCTGTCATTCAAAAGCTTGCAAGATCAGACAGTTTACAACAAATACCTTTGTCTCATTGAAAGAAGTTAGAGTTTTGCCAGGAATTTTGATGAAGTTGGGATTTCACTTCTAAAACTTTTAGTTGTCTTTTTTTTTTCTTAATATGTTGAGGCAATCTAATTTGTTTTTTTTTCTTGGTAAAGATCTCTCTTTCCATAGAGGTTTCTGAAAACTTCACTGTTTTCTTTCTTCACACAGACCTGCCAAGGAAAGCTTGGCTGGAATCCAGTACAGAAACACATTCCCTTTTCTTCCTCTTTAACTTTCCAGTGACATTAAAGATTATGTGCATTTAAAAAAAAAAAAAAGAAAAAGCCTAATACATTATGCAAAACACATCTGGTGGAGAAGGGTGTGGAAGAAAGCAATTTAGCTTTGGGTCACTAATCTCTGCTTTCTTTTAAATTTTTTGTCATGATAGTCGCATTGACGCCAAGTTTCACAGATCAATACATGTGAAAAAATATCTGTTGTAAAATTATGTGTATATTTTAGTCACAAATGTAAACATGATGCATTTTCATAACTTGGGGGTGAGCATAACTGTAACAAATCACATGAGTTTGTCTTATGATGGCAAGTGAAGAGCAAAAAGAGGTAAGACAGAGAACTGAGGAAAGAGAATATCAGTGCTTGAAGTAAGTGTTGGGGAAAGGCTCACAGAGTGTGAAATGTATTTTTTCTTTACATCTTCTAAAAAATTAGCTTATTAAGTTACCATTAAAATGAAAGGGAATGACAGTAAGAGGTAAATAGGTGTGATTTGTTGGGTTTTGTTTGTTTGTTTTTCATAACATAGCAGCTATATGTTTCAATATTCTTGATTTTCTTGGAGGACACAGCATGTCCTCCATTCAGTATGTTTGAGTGGTAGGAAGAATAGCAATTCAACCTGAAAGTCACCCAGAAATTAACAGAAAGATAGATTTACTTTGGAATATGTGGCTTTGTTAAAAATAACATAAACAAATGGAATTGTTCTTAGTGCAGACTGCCCCACGAATCAAGTTCTGTGAAGAAACTAAGTCTTTACTGAAAATCACATGGCTTCAAAATTGCTGAGAAAAATATGAGTTTCCTCTACAGGAGGTAACTTTAGCCAAAGTTCATGATGTCTACAGAGTCTGTAGTCACCTTTATATAGGAAGGAAGGAATGTACAGAGCCTATAAATTCTGTGGCAGCAACTGCAGAGATTAATAGCTCTGATCACAGAGATGGCTGAGCTTAAAACCTCTGCACACCTCTCAGATTAAAGCTCATATGAGTTTCTGAAGTGCTTTAGTTTATAGTTTCAGTCTCATTGAAAGGCCTCTCTAAAACACCAGGGAAAGCATAGCTACACATATTTAATCTTCATGATCAGGATGCTACCAGAAAACTGCATTCCAAGGTTTGGTTTTAATGATCAGAATTAATGCCATTGCTGGTTCACAAAGTAGGCTCATGGGAGACCCCCAGGGAGACAGGCTGAGTCCATAGATCTTGGACACAGGTTGTTGTAGGAATGAGGAGCAAGAAATGCTGGGAATGTAGAGATTTGTTCCAGGCATTCACTGAGCCTTCAGTCAAGTGAGAGCATTTTCTCTTTTCTCCAATGGAGAATATGGACTATTTACATAATTTGTTCACAGTATTTGTGGAGTCTGCAACCCAAGAGCAAACGTGAGGCTCCATTCAGAGGGAAACACCGAGATTTACACAATTGGAAATTATTTTCCGTAATGTTTTCATCCTAAAACATTAGGATGAAATTTTTAAACAATTTATCACGTAACTCATAACTTTTTCAATTTGGAATTGTTGCTTCATTATGTTATTTCAAATTAAACCTAAATTACTTTCTCTTTGGTTTTTTTGTGCGTTCTTTTTGTTTTGTTTTTTTTTGTTTGGTTTGGGGTTTTTTGTTTGTTTTTGTTGTTGTTTTTGTTTGGTTTGGTTTTGGCTTTTTTTTAAATTCAATTTTCCTGAACTGTAAGTTTCACCTCTCTTTTTGCCTAGCAAGGAACTAAGTATCATTATACCACTGTCCCCACTCTGTTTTATTTTTAAATTTTATTTTAATATTATTAACAATACCTTATGCTGGCAGGCATAAGGGGAAGCTTGAATCCTGTGTGAGTTTATTATGCAGGCAAATTTCCTCCAACAGAGACTCAGTCCTCATATATAGCCAATTTAATGTGTTCTCACAATGAAATATTAAGGAATAATGGTAATATATGTATGCTAATGCATTCAAATAAAGTTCATATTAAATCTTGTTTTAATGAGGGATAAGCAAGGGCACATTTTCCAAGCATCTTGAGTTCACCTAATGTGCTAATCCTGGTGTGCTGTGCCTTCATAAAGAGCTTCAAAAGCAAAGGTTTTTTGCTTCTAATAGGTCCAAGTACCCAGTGTGTTGTTGCACTCTGTAAATGTCACGAGGTTGTCATGGAATCACAGAATGGTTTGGGTTGGAAGGCACCTTAAAGGCTATCTTGTTCCAACATCCCTGCCATGGGCAGGGACCCTTCCACTAGACCAGGTTGGTCCAAGTCCCACCCAAGCTGGCCTTGAAGACTTCCAGAGATGGGGCATCAACATCGTCCCTGGACATGCTGTTCCTGTCTCACTGCCCTCACGTTGAAAAATCTCTTCCTAAAATCCAGTCTAAACCTTGCCTCTTTCAGTTTAAAGCCACTGTCCCTCCAGAGCCTTTCAGTGGATGAGGCCTGAATGATTGAGTTTGAAATACTTGCTCTCCACCTCTTATTGGGATGTCAGTGGAGGACAATGTGCTGCAGCACCTTCTGTGCGCACACCTGAGCTCCTCCAGCGACAAGAAGTTGCAAAGTCATGATCAGCAAGAACAAACTCTGGTGCTACACAGGGTAAAAAAGGATATCATGATTCAAAGTCAGTGTCATGCTGCCATTATTAATAGCTTCTAGGCCTTGCAGGTTGTGGATTCAATGAACTCGTACCAGCCTGCAAAAGGCCATGAAATCAGCAGATGAGAAGCAGATTAATTGGCTGTATCTCCAATCCAATATATATAAAGTAAAGCTCCTAACAACTCCGGTGATATCTGGATTAATCCCTAAAGAGTGTATCACTTTTAAGATGATGGTTACTGAGAATATTTCAGGTGAGCAACTTAGAACCTAATATTTGGAATATCATGGACTATTTAAGGTAGATGAGCCCCGACACATTAAGATGTGAGCTCTGTTCTGATAATACAAAAAGTCTCCTTAAGCTTGACAAATCCAGACATCATCTTTTAATTGTCCTTTGACTGCTTTCCCCTGAAGCAGAGATCTCTTTGGGGCTGGTGATTTGAGCAGTCTTGTGCTTCAGAAACGTGCCTGAAAACCAAACTTTGCAGTCAGAACTTAATCCAAAGGCAAACAAAGTCATCAGGAAAGTTTGGACTGTGTCCTTTGGACTGAGATAGGAGCCAGCTAATAATGTTGCTTTAATGTTTTTGAGTTTTCTTTTTTCCATCTCCTTTAGACAAATGCTGGAGTCGTCAGTCTGCAACAGAAATTTTACTTGGAAAAAACCCAAAGGAAATAAAAAGTATTTTCAATAGCAAAGTCACAAACCTGCAAACATGCAAATTCACTTAAGAAATTCTTCTGAGAGAGTATGGAGGATCCATCTCACCTTACTTTATCACCTAAGGAATATAACAAGTCCATTCTGTATAAAAGTGGTGCAACTCCAGCCCAAGACAAAAAGTCTAGGGTCAGGCTCAATTTTGCAAAGCTAAAGTTGTACCAAAAGCATTTACATATTAACAGTGCTCAGTATCATGTATCATACCCATAAAACCCCCCAAACTACTGTTGTCCTAACAATGATTTTTTTGACAAGCATTGCAAATGGAGGGAAAACCAAGTAACAAACAATGCGACAGTGCAGTTAATCACTTTCTGTGAAATCAAAAAACTGGTATTGAGATCAAGACTTTTGAGAAATAACTGTCCTGGGAAGAAAACATGAACTTTGTGAATGTCAACATTTCAAGCAAAGCCACAATGAGAAGTAAGACTTGAGGGCTGTGATCTGGAAAAACACAGAATATTTCCTGAAAGTCCCAAGAGATGTGATCTCATCAAACTTGCCCTATTTATTGTTCACAATGGGAAGACAGAAATTGCCTCCTTTAACCAAAAGCCCTCTGAAATAACATTAGATGGTCTCATCCCATGTTTCAACCCACTAGGCACCTTGCAATCTCCTCCCAGGTCCCTTCACTCAATTGAGGTCTGTGGAACCTCATAAAACCCCCTACAGTCCTTTAAATTCTTAACCTCAAATCTCACAAACCCTTACTGGCCACTTCTATCCCACCCTGCTGTTCCTGGGACCACCCCACCACTTTCACGAGGATCAGGGTTAGCCAGGAATTAGCTTGATTTGTTCTCCAAAAAGCCTTGTAACTGCCTAATCCATCCACAGGCTTGTTTGTGGGGGGGGGGTGTTGGTTTTTTGTTTGGTTTTTTTGTTTGTTTGTTTTGGGGGGGTTTGTTTGTTTTTGGGTTTTGTTTTGTTTTGTTTTTTGTATCCTGAAACTGGTTTAATTTGGCCAGAACACAAGGAACGAACATCATTTTTGCTGTGTCAAGACTGAGGACTGGAGGGTGCTGTAGAGCTGAGGACTGAGGGACAGAGAGAGACGAAGGACAGAGAGGGGATATGGGATAAAGATTGCTGCACTAACCTTAACAAATTGAAGACAAATCAGGAATAATATGGGGAATACACAAAAAACCATGAACCTACTTACAGGGAATTAATTATTGAAAAAATGCTGTATGAATAAATTCTCCAGTAAAATTAATTACACAACGAAGCAGTTATTATAGCAAGAAAATCCAGTGATCAAGAAAAGTGAAGGGTCTAAGCAAAACATGGGAGCCTGCATAAAAAGGTGTTTTCAGGACTTGATAGACTGGAAGTGAAACTTTTAGTTTGGGTTTTTTTCCCCTTTTCATTTTCTTCAGATCATGTCGTAAGGGGTTGTGCCAGCTGGAGAGGAGAAGGCTCCAGGGATATCTTTTTGAGACTTTTTGACTTAACAGGGGTCCTATAGAAAAGAGGGACAGACATTTTAGTAGAGCCTGTTGCAATAGGACAATGGCTAATGGTTTTAAACTAAAGAATATTTGATTTAGATTAAACATAAAGAACTGTTGCAGAATGAGAGTGGTGAAACGTTGGAACATGTGCTCAGAGAAGTGGTGGATGCCCCATCCCTGGAAACACTCAAGGCCTTGTTTGGAGGGGCTCTGAGCCCCATCCAAACTCACCTATTTCAAGATGACCCTGCTCATTTCAAGGGGATTGGACTAGATGACCTTTAAACGTCCCTTCCAACCCAAACCATTGTGTGATTCTTCGAATAGGAAAAGGATGCACGGAAAGCCTGTGGCTGCTTAGGATTGGTGGCAGCTACAGCCCAAAAACAGGTGCTGTGAAAGACACAGCCTGAAAATCTCTTCTGGTCACTGAAATGTTCTGTCATGTTGCTCTTTATAAACAGGAGAGGGAGAGGAAAACCCTTTCACTGCTAGTATGATCCAACACCCTTGCCCTCAACATCTGTCACAGTGCTCAGATTCAGCTGTTTCAGTGCACCAAGGCTGCCTCTAGATCTCATCCAGAAACCATTCCTGTCAAATAACCTACACATCACATGGATGTACCTGCTGCTTTGAAGATATATGAACTTAATTCTGTTCTGCAGTATCTAGGCAATCCCTAATGATATCAGTATAGTAGAAATTGGAATTGGAAATTGGGGTAATTGGAAATGGAATGTGGCCAATTATCTTTGTGATTTCTATCCACAGTGTGATAGAATAATGGAAAAAACCCACCTCCAAGTTTGTCTTCACTGCAGGGTACTTTTTCCAATTTTATTTGAGATTTATTTTACTGACTTAAAGGAAGAAAAAAATACCTAGTGGAAGTATGCATCTGGTACATGGACACAGGCTGAGAAACTGTGACTGCTTCCCTGAAAAAGATCAGTACCCTAGTGAAGAAAATCATCAATATTTAATCCCTTGCTTTCCACCTGCTACATAGCTCTAATTGAGAAGTAACATTCAAGCTTTTGAATGTGACCTTGTATGTTGATTAGGTTACTCCCCCAGCAGTTGAATCTCATCATTTATCCCAGCCCTTTACAGAGAACACTCTGCATAATGTGGAACATCCAGGTGTTTAAGGGAATGCAGCTGCCTGAGGGATCACTGGGAAAATAGAGACATTGCAATCGTGCTCCATGTAGAAGCAGTAGTCAGAGAATCTCAAATAGGACATTTTTTGTGCTATCTGGAAAATCATAACCAAAATGCAATCCCTGTGGAAGAGACTGCTGCACACAGCTAGGCCTGATTTAGTAGTTAGCTGTGCACGAATGAGAATAAGGTATGATTTTTATACATATGC
Organism: Campylorhamphus procurvoides; assembly: GCA_013396655.1. Classification (NCBI taxonomy): domain Eukaryota; kingdom Metazoa; phylum Chordata; class Aves; order Passeriformes; family Dendrocolaptidae; genus Campylorhamphus; species Campylorhamphus procurvoides. The sequence goes on along the minus strand of WBMV01001388.1, from coordinate 853,418 downwards.
TCATAGCTTATACCCTTTCTTGCATAGATAGCTCATATATATTATACAACTATATTATAGCTATAATTATATATTATATTATAATGCACTTAATTTATATGTAATGTTATATATATAATTATAGCTATATTATAGCTTTAATTATATATATGAACAGGATGCTGAGGCACAGTAGGGCCTGCCATGTTGATTGCTGATGTTTATATGGATTTCATTCCCTTGACGGAGGAGGAGCTTTGGTAGGTTTAAAAACAGCACAGTGGCCGTGATAAACACCAGGGAGTGCTACTCCTGATTTAAACTCAGAGGTGTGATAAACTGTAATCAAATCTCAACTCTGCATGTTGAATGTGATCTCAGCTAAAATAACTCGGAACAGATCACTTTGCATGCAAAGGAAAATTACAGAGGGCCTGTTGCTGGGTCAGTCCTTTTTAGCATCTCCTCTCCTCTCTGAGAATTGTGACAAACCTAGATTCTGCCTCAGGCACATTCATTGTGTGTACTGAAGTTTGAAACCCAAAGCCCAGAAAACTTACAGTCACAATGATTTTGTTCATAGATAAGAAGTGATACTGTCAAATCTATTGATATAAGGGAATCTTCTACTAAAACCTTACCAAGCCCAAGGCATAGCAGTTCTTCTAGGGAGAGGAGACCGTGGATGTGTTTGATGGGACAAGCTCTGAATGGATGCAAACGTTCTCCTAGAGGCCAGCTGAGAGCTGCCCATCATCCCATGTGTCACTGACTAAAAGCCAGGGTGACTCCAGCTTGAGCAGGTATAAGAAATCACTCTCATGCATCACAACAAGCTGCTCAGATAGGACTGTTTTAGAAAAACCCACTTCTGTTTAACTGACTACCTGAGCTAATATTAGAAGTAGCTTGGGGTAGGGTAGAACTTGGGCCAAGGTCAAATAAAATATCTACTCCATTTTACTTAAGAATCCATGACTATCATTCAAGTGTTTGGCAACTCAGAATTAAATTAGCAAAAAGTATTGAAAATTTATTATGTAAGTTACCCCCACCCCCATGATTCTCACTTCAATCAATGTTACTAATTAAGCCAATTTACACCTGAGCAATAAGGCTGAATGCATATATAGTGGTGTTGCACAGGATGTTGGGAATGTGAAAGGTAACTCAAAAAAGGAGCTTCTTCCCGTGATGAGGCTGGGATCCTACACCACACCAATCTCTGCAGTTCAGGCATATGCCAAAGGAAATCTTATTCCTATAAATCTGTATTTATCTATCACTTCCTAACTGAAGCTGTGTACTTTAACATGGAGCTGCAGGCTGTTGTTTAGCTCTACTTCATTTGATGCTAAGATTTTATGTGTGGAGGGAATGGTTCATCCAGTCTTCCTTTGGAATCATGTGTCTGGTCTGAAATATTTGTGGCTAGCAGGGACAAATGGGTGTGTCTTGAAATGAGTTCATCCCACCCAAAGGCAGATCCCTAAACAAGCTTGATAAATCCATGCCTGGATGTAACTGATGCATTAGAAATGGAGAGAACCACCTTAGACTGTCTGGCTGACTGCTGGACAGCAGTTTAGTAAAATGATCCATGTGCTGAAATCTTCTACTCTGGGATCTGGGTGATGGGCCACCTGTTCCAAAGCAGCAAACAGGGAAACAGAAAATGAGCAACCCAAAAGCTAGGTGGCTATACTTAGTAAGAATGTTTTCCTCTGGAGTGAATTTTACTGCCTTCCTGGAGATGGGGTTTGGTTCAGCTGCCAATTCCTTTCACCTCTTTCTGGGTTCATCCTGGTATCATTCTCAAATTCTGCACATGTAGATTCAGAAAAGAGCTCCTTAAGGTTGATTCTTCGCCTTTTCAGTCTTTCAGGAGAGCTGTGAAGAGATTCTGATTTCTTTTCAAGCTCAGTTCCAGTTCATGACTATCTGCAAGTACATGGGAAATTCAAAAAATAAGAAGGGACTGCAGGCTTACTATGTTGGGTTTTAGCACATGCAGGCACGTTTCTAAAACTCAGGCTCCAGACTACTCAGATTGATCTGTACCAACCCTTAGGAGCTATTTCTGCAGCTCATCTGACAGGGTCATGTGCTTTCAGTGCTGATGAACCATCCCCTTCAATTCATTTTCAATATCAGCAGACAGATTTTATTAAGTAAAAATCATGAGCTCCATTTCCTTGTTATTTCCTTCTTTTTGGTTCTGGGACAGGAATAATTTCCACAAGCTTTGCGTATCCATTATAGCATTACTTTAGCCTGGTCAGCTAGATGACAACATCTTCAAGGTATATTCAGGGACCATTTAATTCCCTGTGTCTTAAGATGAACAGACCGACTTTAAAGGAATATCCCTCTCTCCACTGTCTGTCAGTCAGTGCATGCTAACACAGCCCAGACATCTTGAACATTTCTGTCTGGATTCACATCTATTATAGGTGTCTACAGGGAAGGTTACCTATGACCCAGGGACTCCACACAACTGCTCGCATATCACTTTATTACCTTTACAGATGCAACAGAACATCTGAAACACCCACCTGCTTCTGGTAGATATGATAGGGATCCTATGGGATACCTGTGCCCTCCTGCACCTTCCTACAGGAATTGTCCAAAAGTCTCCACTCAGCTGTATCTGCCTGAATGGTCTGGTACAGGATCACAGTAACACAACCCTGAAAGGCAAGGAGTCTGCAAGTGTTTTGTACCAACACAGCTTTGTTTTGCTGACAGCTGAATCACAGCTCATACAGCTGGCCACTAGGTTGCAGCTGAAGCTAAAATCACAGAAAAAATTCCATTTTCTAGAGCAACCTGTGCAGATTCTCATTGCTAGCAAGCTATGGCATTTAAACTGTGCACTTGCAATTCAGTAAGTAATGATAAATATTGTGCTGACAGGCAGCATTACTTTACTTATTCATTTATGTAAAATTCATGTAAACATGTCCAAGTAGCACAATATTCTGTTCCAACCATTATTAGAAGGCATTAGCTTCATTTTGTACAGTAACCAAGCTGGAATAAAGTAAATTATCAATTCACTAAAGATGAGACGTAAACACTGATCCCATTTAAAATGTGTGCCTTGGAGTCTTATAAAGAAGGATGGCTTCAAATATTTTCAGATTTACCTTTATTTCAGGTCATTATCTTCAATAAAAATGGGGATGGCTCTCACAAGATTACTCTGATATTTGGCTAGAAGTGAGATAGCTCTTTCAAAGTATTTTTAAAAAGCTGTTTATTCTTAGAAAGGATTTGAGTAATTGAGTTTAAATATAGTACCTCTTTTTTTTTTTAATCTTACTGTAGTCCCCACAGCTACTGTACATATATAAAAGAAAAAGCAACTTCTTCAAACTCTTTAAGCTGGTAATTTCTAATAGATAAGCAAAAAAGGCAATTGTAAAGAAACTGATGATGTTAAAGGCAGTAGTTTGCAGCACCCACTTAATCTGAATGTTATTACATTTTCATAGACATTGCAAAAGAGATGAGAGTCAAGAGAAAATGTGAAGAAAGAAGATAGGACAGAACTACATTTATTGAGACTTCAGACATCAGGTGCTCAGAGCCTGAACACAATTTAACTTCAGAGATGAATTAAAATATTTTGCAGCTTTTTTTCAGGAAATGTCTGTGAGACTTAGAAACAGCTTGATGTGATGCAGAGAAATCCATCTGGGTGAGTATCATGCCAAAATGATAAGCTTGATTGACGAGTATGATATTGTTATTTTTTAGAATGACTGAAAGGGATAGAAGAACGCAAGTTCAGGGAAGGTGTAGAGATTAGGAATGGTTTTTTAGCAATGCTGAGTTTGAACTGAGACATAAGTCAGGCTGGAGATATATTGACATCTTAAGTGGGCATGGGAGATGGATTATGGCTCATTTGTAAAGCAGTGTTTCATTTTTCTTTGCTTTGCATGAATNTCACAAACTTCCTACAATTCCAAAGTTGTCTCTGGTTTTCAGGCTTGCCAAAAAAAATCTATTGTGACTGAAGGAAGACACATGACTCGACTTTGATGCATCAGCAATGATTCTAGGAGATTTACTTGCAATTCTGGACACTGAGTTACTTTGACAATCAGGTCCCACAAAACTATCAGCCTCCTTTAGAAATGTAGACCAGGATGTTCTTCCATTGGGATACTTTTTTGTAGAGCTAGTAATAGATAATAGGAATTCTTCACTTACATGTTTTCCATGTGTTGGTTCTCTTATGGCAGCTTTCACGTGAAACTTCTCCAAACCCTTCTGGGAGATAGGAGACAAATGTATACGCTAAAGGCTAAACCAGGGAGAAAAATTTGCATTTCTAGCTTTTGGATTTAGATTCCTCCATCACAGAACTTCTACACTTACACACACATGAACAGAGCAGAAGAGGAAACAGTTTTCAGTCAGCGATTTTATAGGATTTTAGGGGTCAACATTAGCCTTCGGTTGCAATCCCTTTATTTAAATATCCCCTTTCAGGGAGTGTAAGAAAAATCCTCTCTCCAGCCTGCTCAGAAAGCTGCCATCTGCTGCAAGACCTGGAATCACTGTCCTAAGTTCCAGCATCCACTAAAGATGATGAAGATCAGAAAAAAAGAAAAATGTGCTTCTGGCTAAGATTGTTATATAAAAGGAAAGAATATGGAGCGATCTCTATAGTCAGCAAAGGAAGAAACAAGGTAAAGACTAACTTAGAATATTTTATTCACTTACCCCTATCACCTGCTGTAAATTCTGACAAAATACAGTGCCCATCTTTCCTCTATATCTAATCAGAGAGGAGACAGACTCTATTTTTCATGTAATGTAGTAGAACACACTGTAACTGCCAGACAATAAAAGAAGATACTATAATGGCTACGCTTTTAAGAGCACACATTTTTGTTGTTGTCAGACACTGGCCGTATGGGAGCAAATTGAATAGAGCTGAAGGTAATACATAATTCTGAAGAATCACCCAGTAGGCAGCACAAAGGGACACTGGCTTTGGGAAATGCTGAAAAATCATGGCTGCGTTAACCCTATAGCTTTAACCCCCTCTAATTAGACATAAAGTTTTAATCAATATATTTCTTCAGATTAATCCCTAGACCTTTTCTCCTGGGTTTTCCTAAATGTGGCATTAAACAGTGAATGTTTGTAAATGTTTGCCTTTTCCAAATAACTGGACATCAGTGTTACAGTTTGTGTAAACAATTGAACAGCTTGCATATATGAAATTTGTCCAACTCCTCCACGAGAATGATGGATATAGGGACAAAAGCATAGGAAACATTACCTACATGGACTATCTTGATATTTCATTTCATGGACAGGAAGTAGGAATTTCTCCATTGGACAATATGTTTCTAATTTTCAGAATAGCTGATCATTCAGAAACTTCACTGAAGGTGCTGACATCTGCAGATGGTCATTATTCAGCAGTCAGCCACTTACTTGCAATCAGACAGGATTATCTGGAAATGTAGGACAAATGTGGAAATTGCTCCTGATGGATGAATGAATCTCTAAGACAAAAACAGAAACAAATTTTTATATAAAATGAATTATATTCTAATTAACCTGCACTTGAAATAGACAAGGTTAAAGTAACCAGAGTCTTGCTCACATATACAATTTGCTGCACTACATAGAAACAAATGTTGTGTTCCTTCCAGTTAGGACCAAATAATCAAGAAATCAAAAATTACAATATTTTGGTCTCAAAGAGGGTGCCTATGTCCTCCAACAGACCAACACAGGACTTTTCATCTCTTGTCCTGTTTCCACACCTTCAGGTCAGCCCACGGCCTCTCCTTGCAAGCATGTACAGCAAGACACAAATACAAAGTATGATTGAGCTGATCATCACAAAGGTGGGATTCAACTTGAGCTGAAGACAGATACATCTAATAGTTTACAGATAGAGTTTTGATGGCATATGAGGTGCAGTAGAACATCTAAGACATTAGTACAGAGCTAAGACATACCAGGTTGGAAGTATAGGAAACCTGTGACCATTTTGGTCAGCAGCTACAGTCCAGACACAGTATCTTAAGTCATCTCAGATAGCACTGGGCACTTATTTTTAGACAACTGAATTAGACTTGTTCTTCACTAATGCTTCTCATGGCCCAGCCCGCTTCTCATGGCCCAGCCTGCATCTCCTGTCAGATTGTAGCCCAAAACACCTTTGCCCTAGGCTCACTGTCCATTAGAGTGCTTTTGACCTTGATTTGTTGTGGGATATTTTTTTCCACTCAGAAGATTCTCTTCGCTTCATCAGGTGGTTCTTTCCACTGGTATGTGAGATACCAACTTGCAGAGCACTCAGTACAGCGAGTAAAGGAGGGAGATAGATCCTGCACTTAATGGTTCATGTTTCTACATAACCATGCCAGCATTTTATAGAAGCAAGGTTTCAATTTTTCTTCAAATATGGATCCAGTAATGCTGCCAACTTGTATTTATCTCTGTCACTGAGCTTGTTGGCTACAGCAGGCGACGACACAATTCAACAGCTACTTCATTGGTGTTCAAACCACAGATCCCTTTATTTCAACACAGAATTGTTGTTTATTCCAGCAAATAGCAACACAGTCAAACTCAATGGTTGGACTCAATGACCTTACAGGTCTTTTCCGACCCAAATTATTCTGTGATGAAAGCCATAGTAGCAAAATTTGAGGAGAGACATTTCACAGAGTGGAACAGTCCAAAGAATTTTTTCCTTCTCAGAGATGTGCAGTTTCCTACCTAACTGTTAAGTATTAGCATCCATTGAGTGGGATCATTAATGCCCTGCAGAAAGTCCCTGTAAAGAACTTATCTCAAATATTCTCCTGGCTGTGCATCACCAGGGAAGTGAAATTACTAAGGTCTACAAAGAAGATCAGAAGAAGAAGGTCTTGCTTTTAAGAGAGAACTAGTCTACTTAGTGTAATAAAACAAACTGCAAAAAGAGAGAGATGAGAATCCATTGAGGCAAAAAATAAACCTGGGGGGTGAGAAGAACTAATTAACACAAGGGGCCTGATAATCAGCAAAAAATGGTTTTAAAATCATCTGTGGAAAATGTAGGCAACAGAGACATGAGAAGCTTTTCCTTCAGGCAGTGCTTTGCTGTGGTAGCATGGGGTGCATTCCAGCTCAGGCTACACTACCGTAGGGCTGGCAGAATTCCCCACTTGGCCACATGTTTTATAGATTTCCAGTGTCACAGACTGCATGTGGTCCCTGTATGTCAAGGCATAAACTGTGCATAAAGTTTTCAAGGTCATACACAAGTTGTTGACTGCTTCCTCCTGGCAGCATAGAGGCCAATATTGATGGTGTACTTCACATGTTGCCTGTTCTGATGAAAACCTATAGCCTTACTTGGGAAGGATGAGAGGAACATATTGAGGAGGGGGAAATAGGGGATGGAGACAAGATATGGAACTCATATCACCTACCAAAGTGTAGTGCTGTAAGAGTTACTTGTCGTTCTTAGAGAACAGAAATAGGCATCTAATGTTTGATACACCTGACCAGTTTCAAGCACAAATATTAGGATAAGAAATTAAAAACTAGACAACTATGCAGTGTCAGTGAAGTCTTCCTTGGGAAGTTTTGACGGAAATTAGATACAACATATTTCTTTATGGGATAGGGAGTGGGAAGTTGTAAGATTTTACTTTATTAATATTAGGCACATGTATATAGATATGAAAGCTTAGCTGAGATTTAGGTAAGATGATATATATCTAATGAAGCAAGCAGTTTTGGAGAACATTTCTGGAGGAGGTGGGGAAGCTAGTAAATTTTGCTTTTACAGAGGAATAGTTAGGGGTTTTATATAAATATGGGCTCGTTTCAAGGTTGGTGGGTACAAGTAATTATATTTTATGGAGATAACAGATTAAACTTTCAACACCCATATCCAGTCAGCTGCAATGTAAGAGCTAATAATAACTGTCCTTGGGAAGATTCAAAGTAGCATCCAGAAAAATCAGAAAAGGCCAGCACTGACATTCCTGAAATAGTCAAGAAAAAATAATTGCTATGAATAAACAAACAAAAGAAAGAATATCTTTGTATTCCACAGACAATGCATAAGTCCAATTAAAAAAATATATCCTTTGTAGGTCACCTCAGAAAGGAAAAGCTCATAGTCACAAGTAAAATAAAAAATGCAGTAAGGAGGAATAAAAGTTTAGGAGGAAAAAGTTTGAAAGGAACACAGTATCAACTACAAATAAAAGCTGCCAAGTTAGAAAAGGAGCAATAATTGCTTTGCATGAGCTTCCATGATTTAATATCCAAAAGAGTGGAGTAACGATGGCAGAAATTAATGAGAAGACAGATCGTTTGAATATGTTTGAAGATGAAAATCTGAAGTGATAGAAAACTTTTTGGCATAGAATTTAGACAAAGAAATAAATGACATTGACAACACACTGCTGAAGATTGCACTTAGTTAGAGGCAAAGAGATTGGCAAGAAAGCACAGAATGTATTGACTGATTGCTTCTTTCTTTTTCTTAAATAAACATTGTTAAATCTGGTCAGAAACTAGTGCTAGCTGGTGTCTGTGACAGCTCAGGTACTTAACACTCTCAAATTCATGGATTTTTGAACTCAGGATAAAATTAAAAGTTGCAAAACTTTATTCAGCATCACAGATCAAGGAGACTCTCTTGACTGAAGAAAAACTCTCATAAAATCATAGCAAGGGTTGGGTTGGAAGGGATCTTAAAGATCATCTAGTGTTCCTAGAAGGGACACCTTCTACTAGCACAGGTTGCTCAGGGCCCCATCCCAATCTGGCCCTGCACACTTCCAGGGATGGAGCAGCCACAGCTTCTCTGGGTAACATGTGCCAGGGTCTCACCACACTCTAAGGAAATAATTTCTTTCTAATATCTAATCTAAACCACTCCAGTTTCAGTTTAAAGTCATTTCCCCTTGTCCTATCACTATTTATCTATGCAAAAAGTTGCTCTCTTTCTTTGTTACAAGCTGTGTTTAAGAACTGAAAGGCTGCAGTGAGGTCTCCCAGACCCTTCTCTTCTCCAGGCTGAGTAACTGGAATTCTCTCAGCCTGTATTCATATGGGAGATGGTCCAGCCCCCTGATCCTCTTTGTGCACCCATCTGGACTTTAAAGGAATTAATCATCTAATGTCTCTCTTAGGATAAAATGCATTTCAGCCTACAAGTACTTAATCCTTTCTCTGCTATTTTAAAGAGAATCCGAACAGCTCTGTCACATATAAAAATCATCAGCTGTCAACTACATTTGCCTTAATACCCCACAGGAGGACCAACCACAAGATTGCACAGATCACCTTGTCTGAGTGCGAGAAACCACATGTTCTCCTGCGTCATGCTGAAAGGCAAATTAAAACATACCATTTCCTTAGCATCCTGAGATCCCTAAGCTTCCACTATGGAAGGCAGAGAGGTGCTTTTCTGTTGGCTCATATGTTACATCCGGGCTAGCCCAGCACATAAAGGAGAGGATGCTTGATTGCTTTGAGATGCCTATGAATTTAATCAGGATTGTTGCTTGGATCCAGCAGCACCCCAGGATGTGAGATTAACACGTCACTCCATGCTGACACTTTGTTTGCTTTTTCTATTAACAGTTAGACATGTTTCAGGGCTCTAACATGGTGGTCCTCCAGTAATTAAGATTAAGGCACATTCTTTGTTGACAATTCCCTGATGAATTAACTTCTCTCTGCATTCAGCCCCAGATTCGGATTTTGCTTCGTTCCTTGGTTGGGACAGAATCTGTGTATGATTTATTGCAATCCTTATTGTGATTAATAAAGCTCTACATTGTTCATCTCCTCGGCAATGAAAGCAGGATGCCTATTCAGCCCAGGGAGGAGCACGTGGTCTCACTTTCACATGAACCAGCCTCTATGAAGGCTTCCATGGAATGTATTTTTGAATCCCAGTTTCTCACTGACAGAGATGAGTTGACTAGTTTTTTTCTTTAGCTCTCTGTTTTTTTAGTGGTCTTAACTATAACTTACATGTCAATTTTCTGATGTATCTGCAATGCATCGAGCCTATAATTTAAAAATTAACATTCAATATGCTTCAATATTTCAGCTGCGTAACATTAAAAACAATATGAAAACTGCTTGATGAAATGTCAGTGAAAAACTGCTACTTAATAGGAAATAAAGAGGACAAGAGAATGTGAGAAGTAAGACGGTTAAAAAATAAGTAATGAGTTGGGAGTTTTCCCACGTTGATCAGAATGCCAGCTTGCATGAGATACACTTGTTTACTATTTTTAGAATATCAATGTCAGCAGTTACTTACTTTATACAGATTAAAATAATTTAATACAAAACTTCCCTGATAATTGTACAGAGAGTCAGATTATTGTATTCTGGGTGATACACTAAAGAGAAAAGGTTTCTGGGCTGAATTGCCATTCCCTGGCACTGAACTTGTGATCAGACTGAGTCTTCTACTTCCAGATATCCTGAAAACTTTACAAAGTAGTCTCTGAACACAGGTAAACTAGTTAAGATTTCTTCCCAGTGCATTGACCATCTGATTGAATAAACATGAAATTGGGAATGTAAATGACCAACTAATTTTCTATGTAAATACTGACATTATAAATGCCATATGACTAATAAGTAATACCTACTAATACTGCAATATATCCAATTTAAACACAGGTAATGCCCATTTATGTTTCTAATGAATGGCATTTCTAGACTTCCTTGATTTCTAGCTCATGTCTGAAAGTCATTATGCACAGCCTAAAAAGCTGCACTAATCTTCTTGAAGCTGCAGAAGATACAAATAATTAATATTTGTTTATGCAAAAGCTGACTGTCATGAAACTACCCTGTAAAGGGTAGCTGACACCAGCAATTGTCAGTTCCTGAGGTACATCTCTCAGATGGGTGGGTATGAACAGGAAATGAGATGACTGGCATCATTCACCCCTTCAGCCTCAGGAGCTGTTTCTTACTCTGTGCTGAAAAATGGTTCTTAATTGACTTGAGCGAGATGTGGACTGAAAAGATTGAGAGGTTTTCTTTATAAAATCTGTTTCACTTTGCACTGGCATGGATTTAGGACTGCTCTAAAGATCACTTGTCATTTCTCAGCTAGAAGAGGTAGCAGAGAGCTTGAGGGTCAATGACCTCTTTAACCATTCCTGGATCCACAAAAGAGTGACTTGATTGCACACTGAAATCTGCCTTTCAGAGTCAGTATCAGTGTAATGATGTGACCTCAGGACCCTGCAGCAGGACAGCAGGATGGCTATGGAGCTGTGGTGGCATGAGCTCTGAACCCCTGCTTCCAATGCCATCAGTGCTTCTTTCAACAGTTATTCAGTCAGTCTGCCAAGAGGAAAAAAAGCTAATTACAGAGCAGTCCTTTGAATGGGGTTGTGGTTCACATTTCTTGATGTGATTCCCTTTTATCTGCACTGCTGGCATCTTTAGAATGCAATGTCTAAGTTTAAAAGGGTCTAGTTTAAGGAGTATTGTGTTCCTGTTTACTTTCCTCCTTCATCACAGCAGCTTTTCATGTTCTTTTTATAGCTTTGGTAAACACTATCCTAATATAATATCCAAAAATGAATGCCAAAGTGTATTGAAAAGGAGTTTTATTTTAAGACTTCAGTGGAAACGAAAGGGATCTGCAAAGGATGCAGAGAGAACCATCGGATCGTGATTTTTGTGTCTTTTGAGAGAGAGATACTCGGAGCATCACAGAGACCTTGAGAAATGGAAGGAACAGAGGGAAAGCCAAGGGAAAGCAATAAACATCAACATATTGGAGAAGAATGAAAACGGTCTCAGACTCTCAAAGACTTGTGGATGCCTAGAATCCCTCAAGATTAATAATGCCTTTGGGATTTCACTGGGCATTTAGGTATCTATCGATGCTAAATACTTTAGACACTTGCTGTGGATGTCCAGGCATGACTATTCAGGGTAAACAGTGCGATGCACAACACGCACCTCCATCAGAGACACAGTGAAAATCTTCAAGGTCAAACAAGAAAATCCATAAACAGGCCTGGCAATGGGAAGATTGCTCCGGGGGATCCTCTGTAGAAAGACCTTGCAGACACAGCAGCAGTTATTGAAAACCATGTCTCAAGTTGTCTCACCCAAGAATATTTTGGGGGTGACTCTGGAAGTTTGCAGAGTCATTCTGGTAAGTTCTAGGCTTTTGGTAAGATGGGGATATGCACTGCTGTGGGTTAGCCTGGTTGTTTTGACTGTTTGCTCCTTAGTGCTAAAGAAAAGGGATTATTTTACTTATTGTTGAATGGGGATCAGGAGAAATCCCAGATTTAGCACATCACTTGAAGTGAACACCAGCCCCTTCTCATCCCAGAAACACAAATTTCCTGAAGGCATGGGCATGCAATAAATTTTCTAGATAATGCATCAATGGCTATAAAAGAGTGTGAAGCTTCAAACTCAGAACACCCTGAAGAACAACATCCTCTCCTTTCTTCAGAACACAGCCCAGAGCTTTTGCCAGAGGCATTGGTGCAAGTCTTCATGATCTTTGAGAACTGCAAAAAAGTTCTCAGATCAATAAAAGCTCTCAGATGATCTTATGTTGAATGAGAAAAACAGAAACCTGTTCCTTCCAAACATCCAATTTTGAGTGTTAGTTTGGTTTGGTCATGCTGTCCAAAGTCTAATAGATAATACATTTTAATTGGGCAAATCCTCACCCGAGGAGTTCAATGATAGAAATAAATCTTTTTCTGGCTCTACTGTGTTTGACATAGGCTCAATTCTAATCTCATTTACAGAAGTCTGACCACGACTGGCTGGATTGAAATCGACTGCCTTTTCTACTGTGAAAATAGGATCAGGCCCCATAGCTACAATTATGAATAAAAATGGTTGTATAAAATAAGGGTTGAAAGGAATCCCACTGACAGACTAAGACACAGCGACCCTTTTCCATAAGGGGGAAAAAAGGGCACTTTTTTAATACAGATAAGAAATAAATGTTTAGCAAACTTCTTTGCTTGGTTTGTGGCTATAACCGGCCTTAAACTTCATAAGGCAGCTGGGAGGAGGGAATTAGATGCCTCTGCAGACCTCTTTGTTTTAATTACTTTCATGCCACACTGAGAAATTATGACCAAAACAATAAATTGAATTAAAATACTTACACTAATAGATCTGTGGATACAGAAGGATGGTTTTAGTTATGTTTATCCATTAATGGAATTTATTGGGTTTTTTTTCCTTTTGTTCACTTTTTTTCATTGTTTTCCTTTTAATTCAGATTAGATACCTTGGAGGCATGGGATCATCTGGCCTCTGAAAGTGAAGAGAAGGAAAAAAATGCTTTTGTGCTTTGCACTGTGTTCAAGTTACAATGGTTTACCCACAGCTCTTTGCCCTGTATGCTCTCTTCTGGACCCAGCTCCACCATATGAAATGCTCTCATGCGGGATTTTTTCCCTTCTCCTCTTCCTCTTTCTCCTCCCCTTCCTCACTGCCACTAATTCCACCATCTTCCATCTCTGCTCAATACAACCTGGCCACTAGTAGTGACTCTGCCATCCTTCCATTTCATGCCACTTGTGTTTTGACATTTCTTACCCTACCAGATCACCTTTCCCAGTAATATCTGAGGAATTTACACTGAACTTTTTTCATCAACACACGACTGGATTGCTGATTAAAGCTATTTTTTCCCATAAAAACTGTCTTTTAAAGACAAATTCAAGGTTGAAAAACCCAATGCCCTGAGACTCAGTGATTTTACTCTTATGGGTGTCCCATGGGAATAATGGGTCAGTAGCTTCATGTCCTTGGTTCTGGGGCTCTGCTACTTTGCTATCATTCCTTTGAAGTATAGGCCCTGCAAGTGGGAACATGATGGAACCTCATGGGGATAAATTCTGACCAAAAGCTCTTCCTACAAAGGACAGAAGGGTTTAAATCATTCAAACTATTACTCTTGCGAGGAAGCATGGCATCATTTCTAAAACCCTCCACATCTCATCTCTCTCCGATTGTTTACTGGTTTATGCTGTCATGTTGACTTGCACATGGCCTTCTTTCCTCGCTAGCTGCCAAATTCAGCTGCTAATTTTCCCACTCTTTTGACATGCCTTTGTACCTTCTTCTATTCAGAGCAGTCACACACATTAAATAATCTCCATAATTCATGGTATTTAATTTTTTCATTGCCAAAATGTTCTCAGTAGCAGAATTGACTCTTCTGATAAATGCAGAGTCTTCAGTTTTCTGTCTTTTCTTTGCTTGAAAGAATGATCCATTTTATCTCTGTTCCTTCAGTAACATCATCATTTCCATAATTCATTAACAATTCAAGCAAACTCCCCTTTGGTTGTTTCTCATGCTCTTTGAATCTTGCTGATGCTACAGGAGACTGCTATTCTTCTTTCACCACCAACACAAAGCCAGAACAGTCCTGCTGTTGTTAACTGAGCTGTCTCTAAACAGACCAGTTTGGGTGCTGTGTTCAATCTGGCTGCAATGTGTTCTACTGCTCTAGGTATGCATCAAGCCTCTTGAGTTTTTCATCTTCTTCTGTGAAACTTCATCACAGAGTCATTGACTTTCATGAGTGATTTGGAGCACTTCATGAGCTAAACTCTGGTCCTAATTAATTTGTGCCTGAGTTTTCAAAGCTGTGTGAGCACTCACTGAAATGAGTGGAATCACGCAAATACAGACAGAGGTAGAGAAGTACATAAAGTTATTTGCAGATTCATCCAAGTCAAATTTTTTTCCTAAGTGCTCCGTCAGGTTTGAATCAAAATCACAGGTAGAGGGCAGGATATCAGCTCGTCAGAGCTGTCAAAAACGATGTATGAAGAGAAAAGTTAAGAACTAAATCTTACAGATTCCTTATTTCTCATAAATTTGTGCAGTAATGAGCCCAAAATCATGGAAGATAATAAATCAGTGGAGAGCCATTTTCCACAGCAATTCATATTATCAGGTTTTTCAATCTATATTTACTAATAAAGGCAAATATTCATCTTTTTGTTTTCTCTGACAGTGGATGTCAAGTGAAGGAATTGTGACTGGCATTGCATCAAACCATTCAGTCCGCCTCCAACCTTCTCATCTCATCATGCCTCAAAAGTGAAATCAATATCTCCATCAGTAATAGCTGACAGGTGATTCTGCCCTGAAGAATATAAGCCTGTTCCATGTCTTTCACTGCACTATGCAAGAAAGATGAAAAGAAAAAGCTTTATGCAAGTGAGAAAAAAGACCCTTGTAAGGCATCATAATCATGTATCACTACTCCCATACCTTATTTTGATCAAATGCCAAGTTTCCATGTCATGTCATAGCCATTTGGTTTTTTTATTACTGAAGTATTCAGCAATGCCTTCCAACATTTTGCAATAAAATACTCATGTTTATACTATCCAATAAAATCAGCCAAGGATCCTCTTCTAGCACTAGGGTCAAACAGAGCAAACCATCTCCTACCTCCACATCAGCTTCTGTATATCTCTAACCACCTCCTCCAGTCCAGATTGCTTACTGGGAACAGTCCCTGGCTGATGCCATTCCCTGCTCCAGGCCTGTACAATATCTAAGAGAGTTTTGGTTGACACGGACCAGTCTTGGTCCAGGGATTGCATGAACAACATGGACACTCGTAGTCAGTACTTGACCCCATGTCCCAGTCCCAATTTATTTACCAATATAGGCAAAGTCTTCTGAATCTCTTAGTTACAGCATAACAAAACCTAACAAAATATTTAAAGAAATAAAAAATAGCCTAAAAATAAACTGAAAAAGAAAAAAAGGAAAAATATGTATTTATTGTAGACAAATTGTCCACAATTACTTACAGCACAGGCACTAGGCTCTATCAGTTGTGTTGACTTTGAGGAGCATTCATGTGACCAAAACTAGTTGTCTCCAATGCCTACCTTTTACTAGACTACCACTGTCTCTCAGTGAAGAGAAGTGCAGTCTTTTTGGATGGGATCATTTAATCCTAAAATGGATGTCTAAAGGATATCGGAGGTAAAAATGTCTCATTTCAAATGCACAGATACTGAAAGACTATTGCATGTCTAAAATGAATAATTCCAAGGGCAAGGGCAAAATTAACTATGCCCTGAAATTTATGGTCTCTTGACTGTTGGAACTCTTAATTTCCTCAAAAATCCAACTGTTATGTATTTAGGAAACGTCTATAAGATGTTTAATGACAGACCCAATGCCTCATTGGCTTTTGGCTAGCAGTCTTTTCTACGGTGATTTGGAAAGTGTCTATAAGCAGAATTTTATTGCCTAAATCCCTTTGGTTTTGAATGGATATTAGCTGCATGCTTTGCAGATGAAAAGCATTATGTGCTGCAAAAGCTACCCAGTATCATTTATCTTCTCTGAATTTCTGAGTCTAGGAAAACAGTGGCAGTCCCAGTGATTAAGTTAGAGCTTCTACTACCTGCAAGTGTTATCTGTGAGGAATTGGGCTGACAAGAGGTAAGGGTTGAGGCACAGACAGATATCCAGATCCCCAGTTCCTTAGACTGTTTAAAAATAAAACTTACAGTAAAGCAAGGACTTTAGGAAGATGCAGATAAAATTTAATAATATCTAGATAGAGGCAGGTACTTAAGTCTGAAGTCACATCCCTATCCCTGGAAGTGTTCAAGGCCACCCTGGATGGAGTTTTCCTTGAGTAACCTGATCTAGTGGGTGTTCCTGTCCATGTCAGAGAGGTTGGATTGGATGATCTTTAAGGTCCCTTCTAAACCAAATAATTCTATGATTCTATGAAAATTTACGTCTGAAAAAACCCCTTCTCCAAGACACTTGAATGTAGAATAAATCACCTTAGTTGCCATACAGAATCCTTAGGTAAACACGGTTATGCTTCTACGAGCAAAATGGCTCCAGTTTCTGCCTTTAGATATCTGGTTTGGTTAACCTAGGTGATGACCAAGAATTTGGCATTACTATGTGCTGGTCAATGAAACATCAAATGAACAAATGTATTCACAGCTCTGTGGTTAAGCTCTTTACAAAACTCAAGTAGTGGTTCTTTATGTATTTTTTTAATTCCACTCCCTTTATCTTCTACCTGAAAATTAAAAAAGGGCTTCCTTCAGAAGCAGAAAACTCGGGTTCAAGCTAGTCCTTTCTTAATTTCTCCCATCAAACATGTTGCAGAAGGCCCATGACATCAGAAAACAGGTAGAACTCAAAATCTGTGAGATAGCATTTCCTAACAGAGGGGGAAAGGGGAGTCCTAAGTCTCTGAAGTGTTTCACAGGAAACAAAAGAAATTACATTAAAAACCATACAAATAATAAATTAATGAAACAAAAATCAGAAATAATTCTGAGCACCTAAATCTAGGGCAGTTCACACCATCTGTATGACTAGAATATTATTAATCAGCTATGTATGATTATTAGAATTAAAACGGGCTTTGCCGCATATTTCTTGGTAGAGAAACTTGTTTTCTTTAACTTAAGATTCATTCTTTTAAATTATGGATACGATTTTCGCCTCCAGCACACAGCTCCAGGTGTGGGATCTCATGGACCTGTTTTCCTGCCTCAAACTTCTTAAAACTGGAACATTCTGGAAGTTCAGACACACTTCTCTGCATGGTGTCATGTAATGATTCGCTCGAGGCATCTCCCACTCACACAGATGGTTATTCTGGATCTTACTCCCTGGGGAACCAACATGAGATTTTCAGCAAAACACCTCGAAGTTCCTACCTCTCTTCTTCCTTCATTCTCTGTGATAATTTTTTTGGTGTGCTTTAGCTTTAGAAGAAAAAAAAAACCAAACTTCCCTGCAGTTTGGCAATGAGTCTGACTGGATATCTGTATTAATAGCGGAGCTGAGTGAATAGTAAAAAATTAGGTAATTAGGCTTTTTTTTTTTAAATCCAAAACAGAAATGTCCATCAGAGGGAGGCAGTTTCCACAAAGCTGAGCCTTATTTAAATTCACACTCTGCTTTGAAATGAGCTGCATAGCTTAATTGCATTTGGTCAGTCAGTGGAATTTCCATTCTCTAATTAAGTATTTGTAACCCTTTTAGCATACACTCCCTTGAAGAGGGGGAAGAAAACCCAACCAGAAAACAAACCCAAAACTCTCCTGCTCTCTTCTTTAGTTCAAGACATGGAATAATAATAATCTGCAGAAGTGAAAAAAAACCCAGAATTAATGATTTTTAGAAAACATAAGCCTGTTTTGTTGCTTTGGTTTGACTTTGATTGGGAAATTGTGCTTAGGCTAAATTGAGCTAACATGTAATTTGTCAGCTGGACTGAAAATGCTGTAATTGTTCCTTTGCTCCTGTCACCCTAACAGAAGAAAAATGAAAAGCAAACTGCCAAAACTAGCTGAGTCTCTGGCTTGTTTGAGTTTCTGTGCTGAGGGCTCTTGAAGGAGAGGTCAGAGCCATGGCCTGTTGCCATGAAGAGATGTCCCATCACATGGGAACACCTTTCCACCGTCTACCTGCGGTAGAAGCACCACCTGGGAAGAAGGTGCCTCAGTTTGGCTCTGAGATGTCACAAGAGGCAAGGAATTGCTGCTCTGAGGGACTTGAGATATTCTATGCTTAAGTGATGTCTAGAGTATTCTTCAAGAGTTCTCAGGAGAAGGAGAGACAAACAGAAGACCTTGTCCTTGCTTTATTAATATGAAACAGGCAGGTTTCATAGAACCACAGAATGGTTTGGGCTGGAAGGGATTTTAAACACCATCCAGCTCCAACTCCTTAGCCATGGGCAGGGACATCTTCCACTAGACCAGGTTTCTCAAAGCCCCATCCAACCTGGCCTTGAGCACTTCCAGGAAAAGCTTGGCTGACTTTCACTAAGTGGCGTGAGGTGCTCACTTGCTAAACCCTGCAAGTGACACGTTTGAGGCAGCTCAGATAAAACATGACCGCAACACCCACTGCAGACTTGCAGTTTATAAAACAGCTCTCTGCTGGTTGGCAAACTCACAGGAGTCCAGTCACTTCAATAGCTGAGTACACAGAGGGCGGTCGGGGATCACTGGTAACAATATCACTGAGCATGGCAGCATCAGCTTTGCACACAGGTCATGGGTATCATCAGCCACAGCGAGCTGCTGCCTGCAGCTGTCGATGTTGGATGCTATAGCTACATCTGCATTAATAAATTAAATAGTGCCAAGGCCCAAACACCACCTCAGTTGTCAATGCTGTCACACTCCTGGGCTCACCAATGTCAAGGAGGCCTCTAGGTCAGTACTGTGTAGCTGGAGAAATGCACAAAGATCCCACACACTTTGTAAGCCAGAAGAATAAAAGGGCCCCCCAAGAAAAACACCCTCAAAAGAAGTCAGGATTCCAGAGCTTCAGAGAGGAAATTCAAACTGAAATGAAAAAAAAGACTGCATGTATCTTGGAAGAAAGAATTACTTGATTTATTAAGATTTATTCAGAGACCAGACCACTCCTTGGCTAGGGAACAGCTGCACAGGCTTTCGTGTTATTTCTTCCAGAAGGCAAAGATGTTTTGTTACTGCTCTCCTGCTGCTCTTTGCATGTAGGAGAAAGGCAGGAAACAGAATAACTGCATATTTCTATTTTTCCCTTCTCTGCTTTTTTCCCCAATTGTTCGTCCTCATTTCTATTTTTCTGTCCTCTGTTCTTTTCCCTAAATGTTCCTTCTTCTTTCTTCAGCCATCATCTGCATAGCAGCAGTCAGCAGGCATATGTGCTCTTAAAAGGAGGAACAAGGTCAGTCCCATTCCAGACTGAAAGCTGCAAGCAGGGAGAGATCTTGTAAGAAGTGTGGCTGCCACTGGATTTGACTTTCACTCTAAATGCTCTTAGCCCATGGCATGGGATGCCCTGAAATTGTTATGGGCTAAAATATTTACATTTGACCTTTGGCTTCACAGCTGACAGCTTTCTGTTATTTTGAAGGTACAAAATAATAAATTAATAACGCTTACATGGGCTGCTAAGATTAGCTACATAGTGTAGAATAAATAGATCAGAAAATATAATTACGTGAAAGAGAAAGCATATTTTCCGAACATACCCTTTGTTACACACCACTCATCTACAGGATTTGGAGCTGTGTAGCAACCCCTCTTGTTCAAGACTTCAGTGTAAGAATTCCTGTTAGTTTCTCTCATCTCTCATCAAATTCCATTCAGATTCAAATTCCCTGTACTGGATTTTTATCTTGAAGGCCAAGGCTTTCTTAAAGGAACAAAAGAGTTTGAATGAAATTGTGAGAATTAAGGTTCTGACTACAATTTCCTTACAAGTTCTGAAAAGAAATTTTGAGCTCTAAATTACATGTGTTGAAAAGAGAAGTTCCAAACTTGACTAGTTTTTTAGATCTTAGTCAGCAACATATTGAATAATACTGCCCAGTCATTGAAAGTTATGATCTTCTTACAGGTTTTTGTTTGGGGATTTTTTTTTTGTACATATGAAAGATTATCACATCATAGTATCACAGAATGGTTTACGTTGAAAGGAACCCTAAAGATGATCCAACCCCACTGCTATGGGCAGGGACACCTTCCACTAGATGCAGAGACTCATGTGACACAGTCCTTTTACTGATCTTAGATTTTTTTTATAGTACGTTCAAGCTACAGCTCGTTAAAGCTACACACTAATGGATTCAAGAATTTTAAGCAGTGTTCTTCATGTTTCTACTCATGTTCTTCTAATCACTTTACTCTAGGGCTAGTGTTTGACAAGGGACTTGAGGCAAAAGGTGTGGAAACAAAGAATAAGTGAATCTTTCCAATGATCTTGAACTAATGCCATGAGTAGCACATGTGTGTGTCTGTTTCAGTCACGTGAGCCTATAGGAGGTTTAAATTACTCTAGACATTTAAAGTAGAATGAACTGTGTGATAGGCTCTGAGAATTTAAACAAAACTTCTTCCAGGATTTTAAGTAGTTTGAGCATTATCTTTGCCTGGCTGAGCTTTACCCTAATGGGAGCCAAATTAAAAAACAAAATGGATCCCTTTTTAGAGATCTTTTTTTTAAAGAATGAAAAAGCCTTAACTGAGAACAATATATCTGGGAGAGAAGGAGGTTAGTTGTGATAGGGATAGTTGATTATAAATGCCATGGGCCTGATGTCTTTGGATCAAGGATTTTAGCTGATGTTGAAGCATCAGATTTAACTATAACATAGAAGTAAATAAAATTCACAAAATTCAGGAACCAAATTCTGCTCCAAGTTCAGAGTTACAAGGTCTGTTGCACATATTGCGTTTAGTGTTAGCAGCACCAAGGTATTTTCTTTCCATCCCACCTCTACAGATTTTTTACCTCTGTGGAAGGCAAAAGGTCTGGAGAAGGTCATAAAGCAACCACAAGGTCCAGCCTCTTCTGGGAGATATATCCTGAGACACTCCAGAGCATTTCTTTGGCTCTCAACCTGTGTGGGTAGATGGGCATTTATTTTTTTTTATGTTTTATTTATATTTGTGAAGATCCAAGTTGTGTAAACCAAATCCCTGTTCAGATGCAGCAAGGCACAGACACATGGGGAGAAGGTTGATGCTGGCCCATTTCACCTCACACAGGTGTTGGATTGAGACCCACAGACAGATCCACGTGGCTCCCCATGGTCATGTCAGTCATGTTAGGTCTCCTCTGTGTGGTCACCAAGTATTTCTTAAAAGATATTGTGGGTGGCAACACCTAATGGTTAAAAAACATAAGCCTAATGACTCAGGCAATAAATCTACCTTTGCATTTCTTGATTAAATTCATCAAACATTGACACTGAACACACATCCAAATATATTTCAAAAACCAAACACTGGCTGAGCACAAATTAATGTGCATTCTTGAAAGATAACTGCACCAGGACAGTGAATGAAAAGGAATTGGATTGAAAGCTGGTGGCCTTTACAGATAAATGAGCTGATACAAGCAATTTAGGTTGATACCAGTTCCTGGCATTGTGCAGTTAAGGAAACAAAGACCAAGTGTTGGGGGGAAGGATTAATTTAATCGCTTGAAGTGAGAATCTAGACTTTCCCTGGACTTCAAAGTGATAAAGGAGAATAAGCTCTCAGTTACCAAATATGAGCCTTGTAGTCCTGATACAAAATCCTCATTTTGCTTTGCATTTTCCTGGTCTTTTTTCCCTTCCTCAAAGTATATAAATATCCCTTCCCAATTTTTTTTTTTCAATTTGTTTCTATTTCCACTCTGTCTTTCTGCCTTTTCTGGTCTGAGGGTATCTGTGCGTCTAATATTCCATTAAAGAATAATTTTAAACCATAATTTCTTGCTTTGACACATGATAACAAAACACAGACTGTACCACTAATTGCTCTTAGGTCCCCTTAGGCTCTTTCCTAAGTCTACCCCATATCAGGGGTCAGACATCCTGATGGGCATGCACATTATTTACTAGGGAAAGCAACTGAGAAACCAGTAGCAGTGTTTTCCCAAGATTGTGCAAAATTTTTTTACTGGACGCTCACCTTTTTAGTGAGCATTGACTTTCCTGTTAGAACAAAAGAATCGTTTGGGATCCATGCTATACTCTAAAAAACTAATGCAGTTTATGTGTTATTTCATCTGCAAATAATTCAGCCTTGTCTGGAAGTTAATGCTTAAACTGACCAAATTAAGGTACTGTTGCAGAAAATTGAGTCATATACATGCCATGGAAAAAGAAAGTGCAGTAATGGTTTCTTGTGAGACAAAAATTACTATCCAAGAGCATCAGGTCGGTCGATGACACTTTCAGCACTTACAGCAATAACAAAATTGTTCAGAGAATTGTTTACTTTTCCCTCTATTCACCCATCAGTCAGTGCCCCTGCAGTCAGGGTTCTGGAGCCGCTGTGGGAAGGGGAAGGAACAGGGAGTCTCTTTGGCAGAAGCAGCTTCATTAGCACTTCAGTGTGATATTCCTGTGGGCTCTGCAGAAACACAGGTACCTGCACCGACAGGCTCAGGGAGGAATGAAACAGCCATGCCCAGTTGGGGTTTCCAGGCCTGGCTGTTTTGTCAGTGAGATTTGGTCTGTGTTATTGCACTGGGCTCCTCTGAAGGGTGGTGAGCCAGCAGCAAGGAAGGAGTTTGCTGCTTGGCCTTTTCCTCACTGCTGAACATTGAATAAACTACAATACCAGTGGGAAAAGGAAAATGAGACTGAGCTTTTCCTTAGGAACCACTGAATGTGCTAAGGGGATGGTGCTGGGTGTGTTGGGAGAGCAACCAGGAGAAGGTTGAAAGCTGGTGGAGGAGGAGGAGGTGGAGGAGGAGAGCCTGCAGCAGGGCAGGCACTGCAGACTGTGAAGTGAACTGCTCCTGCTCCAGCCCTGCCACTGTGGTGGGTGAGCAGCTTAAAGAGGCAAATCCATCTCTAACCTCTGGCTGACTCCCAGCCTTCTCCCACTGACTGAGTCATAACGAAATGGATTTTGCTTCTGCTAGTTTGCCACTTGCCTTCACTCTTGCGTAACATGCAAGTGCATTAGGAATTACTTCTCACCCTGTGAGGGAACACGTGAGTTTCTTTTTAACCCACCATGCTCAACCCACAGAGCAGGCACTCAGTAATACACTGAGGGCAAGGGAATGAACTCTCCTACTGCTCCAGGGTTTCTCACCCCATATTTCTCAGCAACTGAGAGTTATCCTGTTGTTTGATATGGCATGAAGCTAGTTTTGCTTGGCCTGGAGAAATTTATGTTTATAAAATCATAGAATCATTGAATGGCTTTGGGTTGGAAGGAACCTTAAAGCTCATCTAGTTTCAACCCCTCTGCCATGGGCAGGGACTCCTTTCACTAGACCAAATTGCTCAGAGCTCTATCCAATCTGGCTTTTAAGACTTCCAGAGACAGGGCATCCAGAACTTCTCTGGACAGCCTTTTCCAGTGTCTTACCACCCTCACAGTGGAGAATTTCTTCCTAATGTCCTGATATTGGAATGGCCACCATGCTTTCCAAAGTAAATATCCTCATACTCAGCATACCACAATTCCCTTCCCACCACCTCTTTCTTAGTGAAGGGAATTGCTTTTGCAAAAACTGCTTCAAACGTACAGCTTGGCTTATGTGTCTTTATTCCATTTTGTCAGCTGGTGGTGCCAGGAGAGAGAGGTGGTTTTGCTGCCAGGTGACAGGACTGTGATGCTCGGGGAGGTCTGTTTAGTAGCAGGAGTCTGAGCTGGAAGCTCTTTGCTGCAATTAGCAGTAACTCCCTGAAGGGCGGCTGGCAAGAGGGTCCTGCTGGGCAGGCAGGAGGCAGCCAGCCTTTCCCTGTGCCAGGTGCCATAATGTCTTTGCCGGACCTGGTGGGAAGATCTTGAAGCAAGCAGGATGGGGAGGATGTTAAATTTCTGTTCTAACCAGGAGGAATTGAAAGAGGCTGGAATTGTAGGGGATTTTCCTGGCAGGAGTAATTCACACAGAGCTCCTTGGCACATCTACTCCTGTTGTTGGCTGGTTGCAGGTTGGGGGGCTGCAGCTGAGGCCGAGAGGGGACTCTTGGGGGGCTTCTGCTGCTGCCAGGGGTGTGACTATCTTGACCAGATGACCTTTAAGGAGAAAAAGAAGGACGTCTGAGACACCTTGTTGGAGGGCAAGGTAGAGCAAAGGAGGAGGATGCACGTGCCAGGGCTGTCCAGGACTTCTGGACATCCTGTTCCAGCATGAGTAAGCATTGTTTTGTGGCAGCTGGACTCAAGATCTATCTCTAAGTTTAAACGCTTCTTTTAATCACTGCAGCATCCTACCACTGTGTGTTTGCTGGATCCTGTTCATAAAATATTTATCACGCTGTTTCTGTATCAACAAGGTCTAAACCACACTGAAACCGAAAACAAAGGCTTGCCTTTAATAGTATAAATTATGTTTTTCTACATTCATTAACCACCATTTTTTTGAAAGGCAAACAGATATAGAAGGTACTGTGAATCCACAGAAAAAAGGTGTTATTTGTCACAATTTAAGATGTACTATAGGAGGTGTGTGCAGTGATAACCCAAGGGAATGTCCTAAGTGCTGCAAGATCTTGTGATAGATTGGATTAATAATAAGTATTTATCTCCACTGGAGATGCCGCCTAACGGCCATGACAAAACTCTGTTATGATACTAGATTATTGTTTTCCAATTACATAAGATTCAGTTTTCAGAGGAAGGGAATGCAGCAAGACAATTTCAATATCAAAGTTACACAGTCAAAGGAATGTGACGCTGTTTCAACTCTCACCAACTATTTCTGTTACAGAGCATTGCCAGTTTCCAGAATTAATTTGGTTGTCCTTTATACAGTCCGAGCTCCTGGAACATAGGAAACTCAACTTTTCTTTTTTAATGAATGAAAAAGTTTGTTTCTAGCTTTTACTGATGCCTGGAAAAGTTTGCAAATGTCAATGCCTGAGAAAAAAGGACAGATGAAAACAACTCTCTGTTTTGTTCTGTTCTGTTTTGTTTTGTTATGTTTTGCTTTGTTTTGTTATTTAACCTCATAATTTTCAGCATTTTTTCCAATTGCAGTGACAGCTCAGAATCACCAATATTGCTTATGGTGCTACTGGCAGATGTTGACCATAACCTCTGCCTCAGTGTGGCAGACAATGCAGAATATTAAAAAAGCTTGAAAGAGGCTACAGAACAAAATTAATATCTTGCCTGAGTTTTCATGTAAATGAAACATAATTCCTCTGGTGTGGCTTGATCCACATAATGTCTAAATGTCAACACAGTGACAAATCACATCCAAACATTCAAAATTATTAAAGAACAAATATTTCTGTAGCTTTTCATTCTTACATAACCTAATGTTTTTCTTAAAGGCCTGAAAATAAAGACACTGCAGTTGTAATTATTTAGCTGTTTAAAGTGACCTTCTCAATTTGTGAGAAAAATTTTATTACATGCACAGTTACTTCATCTTGTTAAACTCAAAATATAGACTGGTGTCTTTGCAAGCTCTGAATTTCCTCATTCTAAGGAGCACTAGTTTCTTTCAATGCATTTTTTGTTTTGTGACTAATATATTAGGCAGAGATGAACCATCACCTGCTTTCTAGTAGAAAGCTATGTTTCTTCTCTTGGGTCTATCCAGTGAATGATATCCAGAGACCCAAGAAAAATTGTGATTTGGATTTTAATTGAGAGATTTGCCAAGGGTGAACACAGGTTTTAAATTATATGGTGGAGGACAAAATCATCAAATTCCACCACTGACTGGTACTATAGCTGTGTTTGCAGCTATATACAGTGTGCAGCCAGGCTTGGAGAGATAAACCTGGAAAATAATGAAACAGAAAGGAGTTATCTATCATCTGTGTTTCATTGATTGCTCAGAAATAGCAATCCCATGGTTAAAGTTGAACATGTGGAAAAGAAGTATGTATTACTCTTCATCAGAGAAAAGGATCAGCAGTGTGGATGGGTGATTTCTGATGTGACGGTCTCAGAGCCAGAGTAGTTACCCTGATAGCAGGCAGAATCAAACGCATTTTGAGTTTGGCTTTAGATGAAGTAAGCAGATATAAGACTTTTCCATTTAAGTGGAAAACAAAGCCCAGAGTAAGTTTTCTTAGCTGCAGTAAAGACTTCTGAAAGAAGTTTGCTCTGCATGGAACTTCTGTGCAGTGTGCAAGTATGGCTTGCCCCAGGCAGACGTGGAACAAATACCATAGGGAAGTTGCTTGAATGCTGTTGTTGGGGGAAACAAACAAACAAAAAGCATAAGCTGTGGATGCCCCATCCCTGAAAGTGTTTGAGCATGGATGAGGCTTGGAGCAACCCAGTCTAGTGGAAGGTGTCCCTGCCTGGAACAGGGGATTTGAAACTAGATGAGTTTTAAGGTCCCTTCCAACTCAAATCATCCTATGATTCCATAATTTATTTTGTTTTCTGACTAAAAATGTAAGTATTTCACATGGGGCAGAAGTCATCTTTCTTACATCCTTCCCATTTAAAATCCAGATGTGTCTGTGTTCCAGTTTAGCAGAGTCTGAACTCATATGAACCATCAACTTTATTCTCCTTCTTTCACAACTTGTAGTTAAGTCTCATGCAAAGGTTTTATTTTTCCCTATTTTCTACCACAGCATCAAAATATCATTTCAAGTTTCTGGGCAGCTTTGCACAGAAGCCTTGGTAACAAAATGTAAAGAGGGTAGAATCAGAAGAGTGGAGTATATTTCTGATCCCAAGTATTTCATGAGTGCACACAAGAATCCCATGCCTTAACCTTGGGGTCAAACATTTGCTATTATAATGCTCAGAGCTTAGTTAATTTATAGTCAATACTACAGATGAAAAAATCAGCAGAAATATTTTGAGTTTAATGGGGTTTAGATTCAGGCTGTGCCAAAGGAAGCTTATTTTTGAGAGCCATACACTTCTCTGGACACCATACATTGCTGTAAGCACATGCATACATCTCTATTAACTGTTGATTTTTGGGGGGTTTTAGTAGCAACCAAACAATCCCATGTGCCTTAGATTGCCTGGGTCAGCTTTTTTAAAACAAGTTGACATCTACAGACAGTCAATATAATCTGGGTCTTTCAGACAAACTGCAGCAGAAGAAACTGCCATGATTTCATTTCTCAAATATTTTTTCTTCATATTGCATTAAATGACCCATGACTTTGATTAAATTGCAAATTTAATGTATTGGCATTTTCATTGCCTTCAGATTTATATTTTTCATGGTTTCTATTTATGTTCCAGTTTTACTTTATTATATTTCTCAGAAAAACTCATTTCAGAGGACTCTACCAGCTGCCATACAATGAAATCCAAATATCAGGGAAGCCACAATTTCTTTGCTCCTCTTAATCAGGGGGAACCAGTTATTGTACCTGTCTACTCCACACAGGTTCAGAAGGTGTCAGCCGTTCTTCTCTGAGCTAGAGACAGATACCAAATTAATTTTTAGAAAAAGCTGTTTATATGTGCAGAGTCAGATGCTTTTAGGGAAATCAGGATTTCATTGTGCCTTGTAGCAAGGCATACAGGGAGTCACAGCTACCACCTGCTAAAAAAAAAGGACTTGTTTTTCCAGTGTTTAAAATTATTTCCAGAATCACTGGTTTCTGCTGACATTCCCCATGCCTGCACAAGTCTAAACCTTAAACTGATTTTTTTACAGAAGGTTCAGTAAAAATAATTCAAGTGTTTCTGAAGAAAAGAGAGAGTAATACAGGATTTTGCCAACAAAAATAAAAACAAATGAAACCAAACCAAATGTGACAAAAGTTGCACCAAGAAATCTTGTAGGCTTCAAAATTTGAGGTGTGTGATTTTTGAGGAGCATCCTATCTGATACTGTGAACATACTTTTTATCCTTCCCATGACAAACCAAGCCAAATTAGCCATGGCTTAAACTTTCAGAGTTCCTATTAGGATGATCTTTATTAGGGTTGATTTAATGCTGAGTTTGTTTGTGACAAAGGATGTTTGAACCTCCTGTAGGGGTTGTCCCTCTGCTGGTTGAACCTGCTCCTTACAAAGCATCTTACAGTAAAGCATGACTTTTACCTGTGGTTATTGCTCCTTTAGGGGCTTTTCACATGACAAGCTCCAGGATTGAGAAGATGAAGCTTCCTCTCCTGTTCTTTTAGTTCTTCCTGCAGCTGGCAGCCTGACAGAGAGGGAAAGTGGGGAAGGCAGCCCAGATCCAACCCAGAGTGTGGGGGGATGGCAGCTGGGAGCGAGATGCAAAGTAACAGCAAAGCAAGGGCTGGGACAGCAGGGCAGGTGAAGGAAAGATGAACAGAAACAGAAAAAGGGCTGGAGAATAAGCCAGAAGTTAGAAGCTGGTACAAAAGGTGGTGAAGAGGATACAGGAAAAAAAGGAGGGGTAGGAGGAGGCTGAAAAGAAAGGGTTTGCCACCAGTGAAACACCCTGTCCTCTACAATTCAGAGCTGGTGTCAAATTTTGGCATCCTTTTCCTTCCCAGGAAAATGCTGTAATAAGTTTGGTGAAGGAACTTTTATATTCATGTCCATGCAAATTTTCCCTCCGCAGGGAGAATTTTTTTCCCTCTGAGCACTGTGTGTTTGTTGATGTACCTATTGCCTTTAAAGGAGACCGGATAGCTGAGATCCATGTGTGTCTTATCCTTCAAACACTTGATGTTATAACTTTAAAGTTAAACTTCTTTATTTTTGAATATCGAGAGTCCTTGGTTTCCTACTGGGAAAGGCAACAAGGTGTGTCTTTTTGGCAAGCACAAATGGGACACTAAACAGGTAGACCACAAATAAAAATAGCTGTGCTGTACCGTGGAAGGAAGAGAATAGAGTTTGAACCTTAATTAACTCCTTCTTTAAGTATCAGACAGCATCAGCGCAAATTATGGAATAGGAGCTTTTTGGCTCTTGAAAACATGGAGTCTTTGCTCCCCTGCCTCCTCCTCTCCCCACAGCTGCAAGAATCCAGCTGAGATTAAGAACGTTGGGTTTTTTATAGTACTTGTGAAAATCAAGTCCACAATCAACTAGACAAAGAAAACCATCATGAAAGGAAGCAAACATCCGGCCTCGGTGTGTGTGTGGATTGCTGGCTGGAATGGAGCCTCTCCAGTGCAGCTGAGAGCCTGCTCAGCAGTCTGAGCGGAAGGAGCTGGCAGCCTTCAACCAGCCCTAATGAGCCTCATCAAACAAACAAACAAAGAGCCTTCACAAATTAGCACCAAAGACATGTGCCAGATGATTCTTATGGTTCTGTGCAGTGCTCACGTCCCCCATTGCCTCTGGGGGTGGAGGGAATCTGTCCCAACATTGCCCCTCTGGATGTGGGGCAGCTGTTTTATGTGGGACACTCACCCTTCTTCTGGGGCCCTTAGTGCAAAACTGCTGCATCTGGGAGTGAGTTCCGTGACTGTTTGGGTAACATAAATCACATCCTGAAGTGATTCCACCCCTGACAATAATGACCTGTTCAAATATTTGCTGTTCTTGGGTTGTGAGAAGGCCCCCAGTTCATGGGACCATTGCAAGAACGAGAAGCAGAGCCCACCAAGCTGGGCTTCCTGGCCGCTGTCCCCCTTGTGTTTCATTGACGTATTGATGAGCAACACTGTTCTGCCCCTCTGCCTGAGGTGTGCCTCTTCCTCCTAATAGAGCATGTAAAAAAAAATATTATCAGTTTGCAACACAACTATAGGTATCTATTTCTCACTCAGCACAGGATCATATTCCTGAGTAAAATTTCCATATGATCTGAAAATATGGAAGGAACAGTAGATGCTTATCTATGCCAAAGTTTCCTTCCTGTGGCAGGAACAGCATAAGCTGCTTAAAAAATTCTCTATTTTCCCAACAAAAGGTCTGGTTTGTAGTGAGAACAGAGAGTAGAGAATGATTCTTGCATAACACCAAACTGCACAATTCTGTCTAATTATTTGTCCTTGAAAGGTAACCTTTTAATCTATCTTCTATGTATTTTTTCCTCACTGTGATTCTTTGCACAACTGTCCTCGCAACAAATATAATTTGATCTGGGGACAGCCCTGTCTGGAGTGTTTGCATCAGGAGACTTTCCCATATAAGCTGCAGCTCCAAACTTAATGAGAATAAGAGCCTTATGACAACTATAGGGCTTTCAATAGCAAATACAGCTTCTGTACAGCACACTTAGCTCTCTCCTTCCTCAGGAATAAACTGTCAAATTTTGCTTCCCTCTAGTTAAAAAGCAGCCCAAATACTGCAGTGTTTGCACAGAAGAACAAGGCTTTGTTTCTGTCTTGACTCCTCTCTCAGGAACGAGTGCTGGGAAGGCTTCTAGGGAGGGATTCACCGCAGCATCTGCACTGCAAAGGGGAATGAGAGTGCCCAAATAGGATTTTTTCCGCCTGAAACTGAACAAGAAAATGCAATTCCAAGATACTGCTGATGTATTCCAACCACAGGCAGTCCCTTGAACCAGTCTGGACCGGGACCAAAACAAAACCCTCCAAAACGTAAACGTGGAGGTTGTTGTATCCT
Organism: Campylorhamphus procurvoides; assembly: GCA_013396655.1. Lineage (NCBI taxonomy): Eukaryota > Metazoa > Chordata > Aves > Passeriformes > Dendrocolaptidae > Campylorhamphus > Campylorhamphus procurvoides. The sequence continues at coordinate 822,461 of WBMV01001388.1, read as the reverse complement.
CAGAACCAACTGTGTCACTCTATAAATCTGCTTCTGCTGGGCTCCAGCCTATTAATGTAGGCATAACCCAAGAATGTGTGAGGCACGTGAAGGTGCAGGATCTGAGGCAACACAAAGGAGGAGGGGAGATTTCATCAGCAGGGTGACATGATGTGTCTGCAAGAAAAAAATAACAGGAGAAGGCTGCAGGGTCGGAGGTATCTGAGCAAGCCAACACTGCATCAGAGCTGCAGCCATGCCAGATACCAAAAGGAGTCTGGGAGCTGTGGGAGGAGAGGAAAGGTTGACATGGGATATGCAGAGCTTAGGGGAATTGGCTGGTTATAGTGATGGGGCTGAGCACATTGGATATTCAGGGAGAGCACAGAGATCAAGTGAATTCTCTACTGATTTTGGCTTTTACAAATCCAAGCCTGGACAGATGAGGCTGCAAAAGACCAGGATGGTACCAGTTACTCCAGTCTATTTCCATCCTGATTGCAGGTTGACCTCAGAAGCACTTTCCTGGATACTCACCATGAGTTAGTTTCATGTGTCAAAAGCACATCCAGAGCCACGGCTACATGTTATAGCAAATCCAGTTTTATTTGGTGAATCCTTATCCAGACAGAATTAGCATCATGTTTTCTAAAATGGATATCACTTTTGTAAAATAAATCTGAGGAATAAAAGGCAGTGACCAATGAATCACAGTGAATTGCTGATGAAAATGTAACTTGGGATTTTCTGGCATGGTACACCCAGTGATGTCAGCCGAGTGCAGTAAAATGGAAATGATCAATCTTATCCTGCCTCACTTCCCCAAGCAGTGACTTGGCATCAAGTTGCACAATGAAAAACTTTTGCTTTTTGATGCTTATTTTAATTCAAAGAGTAGCAGTTTTATGATGTTTTCACTTTTGTAAGGACTTCTGAAAATGTTGAAATGAAAATTGTGATTTTTTGTGAAAATTGTGATTTTTAAGTAAAAATTTTCTTATTAGAAAAATTTATATTGTGTTACAAATTATTTCATGAGCTGTGTTGGTCAGTCTCGCTTCATAATGGTTTTAAATGGTAAAACATGTCTTCCAGTTCTATCCCTGACTGACATGTAAATTTGGAAGACTGGTTCATGAGGAATAATCTGTTTGGTGGAAAGTAGCCACTCTCCCCAGCACTGAGGGCAGCAGCCACAGCTGGGCTCAGTTTCTAAGGGTGGGTAATAAACACCAACCTGAGCATGCACTGAGAAATGCAGAAAAACTCAAATTCCTGCAGAGAAAGTAAGTGATATTTCCTTCCTTTAGACTCTCAAATTACTTAAAAGGACAGTATCATCCTGAGGGAAGAGAGAAAATGAAGACAAGGAAATAAAAATGACAAACTAACCTGCTACCCTTTCCTTTCCATACAAAAATACCATAACACAGTTTTCTTACCTTCTTTCTTGATGGAGAAACTGCCAAGGCAGGTGGAAGTTTCCCACCACAGATACCCTCAGGTCCTGCTGACACCTGGATGCTCTCAAGGCCCAAATCCATCTCACTCTGGGCTGCACAGAATCCTTTGTGATGCACCTGACCATTCTGAATGATGCTGCAGCTCTTCATTCCTTCCAGCCTCCCTCCTTCACCTGCTACTTTTTCTAACTCATCTTTTTTTCTCCATTTTTCCCTGACAGCTTCTATTCTGCAACAAGACACCACACCACGCTGGAGTGCAACTGAACTTGGTTACCCAAAAGAAAATTCTCAGATAATTTTATTGTACTATACCTAAAACTTCCACATAGCAAGGCCTCAAGCAATTGCACCACATCATGAAGACAACTCACCCCAGTGTGTTTAGCTATAGCTGGGGGCCTCAGACTTTCCCACTTTATTACAGTTATATTTTTTACTCCACCTTATGACATGAATTTTTAATTTCTTTAATGGAAATGTCTCCATTTTTAGTAAAGTAAAAAAGGAAAATTAAGCCTTGCCCATTGGTTGGTTCTGTGCAATCCCCTTCTATATGACACGGCAAATGGAGTTTTCTTTTTCCTGGGACTTTCATCCCTCTTTAAGAAACTGTTTCTTTTTTGGACCCACACCAGTTGGATTACAAGCATTTACCTTCGCCTGCATTTCCAGTTTTATCGTGAACATATTGCAGCTTTCCTAAGACTTAGCAAATATTGCAAGTAGTCATCCAATATTTGTTTATCTCCAGACTTCTTCACTTGTGGCCAAAACTGGATGAGTACAAGATGCCATATGGGATGTGGGTGTTTATTTTTAGCAGAGAATATACCATGCTATGTTTTGTCATTTACACCATCTTTATTCCAGAGCACACCAGTGCCAGAGAAGAATAGAACTCTTTTTAACTGAATAGACCAGTCATACAGGGCATGTTGGCCTCACTAGCTAATGGCGGTGGCTCACAAGCTGTTAATTGACTGACCATTTCTTATTCTGTCTCTGTCACTCTTTAATTATGTAAGAAAATATTCAGGCCTTGAAAGCAGCATCTCTGCAGGAACACTCCAGCATGGGAAGCTGTGTTTAGAACCTCTTTTCTTACACAGAAATGTTGGACCAGTCACCCATTTTTCACTGAAATGTAAGAGGAAAACTTTTACTGTGAGTGCAATAAAACATTAGGACAGGTTACCCAGGGAGCCTGTGGAGTCTCCATCCTTGCAGACACCCAAAACCTGACTGAGCACAGACCGAAGCAATGTTTCAAGCTGGCCATGCACTGGGCAAGGGCTGGATCAGATGACCTCCAGTGGTGTCTTCCAATCTAAACCATTTTGTGGTTCTGTGAATTCTACACAGTTTGTATACAATGCACAAAATAAGTGCTTTAATTTGTTTGCTGGGATCTGAAACCTTCCTCTCTGAAGTGAATCTTCAACAGCAACACAGAAAAACCTCCAGCCTGACTGAGGATACACCAATAGCACAACATCGTTTAGACATAGTTCAGGTGGGGTGAGTTTGACTGTGTTCTAAGTGTAACAGTGCAGATCTTAGGATGGGGGCTTCTAGAAATGGAAAGTTGTGCTAATTTACGTTCTGAAACTAGAAAAGATAGTGCAGAACCATTCTTTACACTTCCAGACCATCTTCTGTATGACTGTGGTATGAGAAAGAGTAGGACAATGGAGTAGGACAAATAGCTGTGTTATCCTGCAGCTATAAACCAGAGCTATGGACTGATATGGCACCTTGGCAAACACCTGTGTGAATGAGTTACGTGGTACCCAGGGTTGGATTCTTCTCTAGGTGACCTTACATGACTGCATAATACACTTCTCCTTGTAAGAGGAACTCTGTTGTCTGCATCAGGATTTAGTAATTCAGCAATTTTGGAAAGGTGAGATCTGGAATTTAGCCTATTAATAAAAACCTAGGCAATGCAGTGCAGGCTAAGTGGTAATTTCAATTTAGCATCAACCTGAGGACACATGCCTCATCCTTTTAGCTGGCTAAATTTATCATTAATAGAAACACTGAGGTAACCAGTGTCATTGCTGGCAGTGTAGGGTCCTACCACCAGGATCAGATGATGTGTGTAATTCCTGAGCTGCACAGAGGAAGGGCAATCAGTTTAACACTGACGTGTAAATAAATGCAATGGATTAGCTTTTCAGACTAAAAATAATGGAAAGTGTTAGCTTTGCCTCAGGCAGCAAGTGGTTCTAGCTCAATGTTTTTGAGATATCTCTTAGCAATTCTAATGTCATGAACTAAAGTTTAACGTTAGATACATAAACATGTCTTTTTCTTGTTTTCAGGTATTTTCAAAAGGCCATTTGCTGCCTAAGTCCAGCAACAGAGGTGTTGACTTACAAAAACCTGGAGAAACAGTGTATCATACCAGAACACATGAAAGAATGGAAATGCTTTCCTTCTGCAAGGGAAAAATCAATATATAAAGGGGTAGATTAGCTCTTTTTAAGCAGGGAGCAGTGGAGGTCCCTCTGTAGCCAAAAAAGAGAGGCAGGTACATCCCCAAATCAGATCTCAGTTGGATTCAGCTTCCTCCTGAATCCCCTCTGTCTCTCACTGTTGCCTACAGGGATGACACAGAATATAAATTCAAGTAGCACAGGCACTTCAGGGAGATGCTAAAATGAGGTGGGGGTGAATTCCCACCTAAATAGTTTGCTCTAGTTGACGCAGCTTGGGATAGCTGAGTAATTAAATAAGGTTTTCCAGAATCCTGGTTAACATTTCAACCGTAAGAGAGGCTTCTTGACCCTGCAATAAATAAAAAAAATTCTCTATAGCAAATATTAAAACATCACATCTCATGTCTGTCAGTCATCTCAGAGGATCTACGTTACCCTTTTCCTCACAAATTTGTAAGACAACAGCCAACAGCAGTCTTTAGCACTAAGATATAAGCATCTACTGTGGTTCAAACCAGCATTTTGCTCCTGAAAAACACCCTGCAGCATATAATCATAACTGGGGTTTTGTATTATACTGATAGGTAGGTATTTCATGAAAAAAAAATCCCTTGATTGGAAATGTTTTGTTATTTGCCCTTATCCTCAAAGAGGAAAAAGAAATCATCAAGGCATCAGTCACATTTGCAAAAAGAAAGTTTCTCCAATTTTTTTTTTTAACTGTAAAAATGCAGTTATAATGAAAAGCCTTTTAAAATGCATTCTTTGGAGCTCCCCTGGATCCCCCTGAGGACATCCTATACATCCTGTCCCTGGAAAGTTTTAAAGGAAATGAAGCTTCACAGTTCTCAACGGGAGAATGTTTCAGTTGAACAACTGCAAGCAAATTCAGTCTTGGAGTTTCAGTGGAAACACTGGCCAAAATTATACAGAAAGTCCTGTCTCTTCAAATAGGTTTTGCACCAGTTTAGCAGTACAAAAAACATATTCCCCAAAATTGCTGAGATTGTGTATAAAGGTAGATGTCTACATTTAATTTATTTTTTTCTCTCAAGACATAAAGCTAGGCTGGCAACTCCTCATATGGTGGAATGTTTCTTATATTTAGAGTTAATATTCAGTCCCTCCTGTTATTTATAAATATGGAAATGAAGGATGAATCCATGTCTAATGCACAGAGCAGCTGAATTTATTTATATACTTTCAATCTGAATTATGCTGAACTTTCAACTTCATCCAGTCTTGATCTGCTAATGAATACAAAGCCACTACTGACACTGGCAAATATGACTGGAGCAAAGGGATAACACAAAACTGAACAGGAGTGAGATTGGAGAGGAAATAAGAATGATGACAACAGAGGACTTGACCAGGATGCTGGGTCATTCTTGGGGTAAGTACAGTGAGCTTGAACTTTGCCTTGGGCACCCAGAGAAAATTTTTTTACCCCAAATGCAGGAGGAGGCAGAGAAAGAAAATGGGAAGGGAAGGGGAGGGGGGAGAANGGAAGGAAGGAAGGAAGGAAATAGTAGTTGTTGTGATGTGCGATATGTCTGGACAGAACCAGGCAGTTGTACCCCACACTGAAGCTCCTTCTGAAGACTTCAAAATTCAGGCTAAGAGTAATTAATTGTGTTAAGAGATTTCTACCCAACATTCATGGTAACAAAAGGCTTTCTATTTCTGTTTGCGTTAGGGGTATACATCAGAATTAAGACTACGGAGAAACTGCAACTTTTTTTTTTCCTTTTCCAAACAGAGCATTTAGCAGAAACCAGAAAATGAGAACACTCAGTTTTTGAGACACTAGCCCTATATACTTGGACATGTGGGCTGAACAATCTGCCAGACTACTTCCATGCCAGAATGTCCTATTGTATTTATCTGCTGGAAGATAGATAGCAAGTATCTATAGATGGAAAGGAACTGATACTTACTGGCTTTCCCCCAGCCTTTATGTTTACACAGGGTATAGTCAGCTTTCTGGACAAACCTTCTTTCATTACAGAAGTTGTACCCACATAAAAAGCCTCAGAAATAGCATTTTGCTCCAAGCATGATGCAATGAAACCATTGTTTCATTAGATTTTTTTTTCTAGTTTTATTTTTTTAATGGCAACATGCATGGATGAGCATTCAGTGCAAGACTATGAAAAAACTTCATTTCCTAAACAATACTTAGCAAAGTCTCCCATGAAATTGCAGCCAGGATATTACTCATCAGAGTCCATTGTCCATTTTCCAGGAAGACTTTGATTAAGACAGATTTATTACTAGGTTCTGATAATGCCTGCAACAGTAAGAAATGAATGTTAATGACTGTCAGTCAGTTTGAATTAACCTATCTTGGAGAAACTTGACTCAGTTAGGATCTTAATTTATAATTTGACTTAACAACAGTGGATTTGGCTTTAAAATCATCATCCGATATGCTGGTACTTGGATACTGCAGGAATAGAGCTCTAAAAGAATCTGATTTGATCACAGTAATATTAGTATATTAAGAAACTGTATGTAAGACACTACACTGACCTCACATACATAAGGAAGTATTTAAAGACATAGGGTATTCCTATATCAGTTCCAGAGGGGTGCCTGCCTCCCATGGGTTCTGCTAGCCCTGTGTGAACAGCTAAAGCCTCCATTGGTGGTACCTAACTACATCAAAACAAGTGAATCAAGCCTTGTTTATTTACTGTATCATTTAATCCCTTGTGAAATAAACATTAATTGGACAGCAGGAGTAAGTGATGAAGAGCTGTTATCCTGGGGTCTCCACAAGCATCTAATCCTTTTGTCTCTGCCTTTCCCTTTTTGTTGGCTGTTTCACCCACAGACATGTAGCACTGTATCTCATCAGGAGTCTTGTACAAGACCAAAAAAAGAAAAAAAATCTGTGAAATGCTCTATCAGAATGGAAACTTCAAGCAAATGATAGTCATCAATTATTTAAGGCAATGACAGCAGATTAGCAATTATTCGGTATATAAACCTGCCTAAACTGCACTGCTAGGCCAGGCTCAGGCTCCCTCCATATCTGCTTAGAACGAGAGCACAAAACCTTCCCATCCCTCACCTTCCACTGCATTGCAACACCCTGCAGAAAACTCATTGAGCCTTAAGCCAACTCCAAAGCTACCACTGAGTTAGTCGGTGTATGCTGCAATGACAGCACACCCATCTTGACTCATTCCAGTGCCCAGATCAAATGCAAAAAGTGGGCTGAAGCTGAAGAAGTGAAGTAGGATGTTGTCTAATACACAGGTGTAGTTCATGATGTTTTTCTATCCCAACCTCTTGATCTCCCTTTATCAGTCCTAATCACAGCACCAGGTTTATCGTAAAAAGGGGACCTGTAATTTTCCACACTGAATACTCTGCTGCTTTGGGATAACAATGTTAGGCATTTTGCGTAGGTGAAGAATGTCAGGTTACCAGTCTGGCCTCAAACAAGAACTAAGCTGACCTTATACACATGTATTCCAAGTGCCTCAATCTGTGTGAAATGGTCCAATACTCTCTACAGCATGAAACTCACTTTGCCTGTCATCAACATCTGCCCTATATATTGGTTGGCATGGTTTGTGAAGATGAAGAACTATCTCTGTAACCATAGCGGTAGCTGCTATAGACCAAGATCCATAGATTTCTAAGGGAAATGGGCTTAAAAACCAAACTTCAATATCACAAAAGGAGTGATCCAACTTGTCATACCATCTGTTAAGTGCCTTGTTACCAAATATCAGCTGGGGGAAAAAAATTGCAATGGGTTTATGTATAAATAGAAGATGTCAGTTTGGAAGCTTGTCAAACCAGCAGTTTTCAGAGGAACTATTTGTAGAAGAAATATGTCAGCTTCCAATTTTATTTTTGTTCTTCTGTTGAAGATGCATCTTAGAATTGATGTGTGATTTTTTTTATTATTTGTAATTAGAGAGCAATCAGATTCTTTTTATGATAGTGTGTATGTTCTTCCTTAGTAGACATTTTGTAGTAATTGACCTATTTTTTATATAATTTTCACAGCTGAAGTGAGATAACCCTATAAAAAATAAGTTTGAATTGACTTATTTTCATATGCTTTACACAGATGAACAGAGATAGTCCTATATAAAATAAAACCCTACTATTAGTATTCTTCCTCTTTCTAGTGCTCATTTACTCATATAAATCCCACTGGCAATAAAGCAATTACACCACAGATGGTAGAGTTCAAACAAATTAGATTCTACTGTCTCTTCACAAATAGCTTCACTGCACAAACTTCTCCAAAGCACGTATGTGCCAAGCCCTCATCTTGCCACTCAATTGCTTGCATAACATCACCAAAATGCTCTCTTTTAAAGCATTTCATCTTCTGATTTTCATCTTATCATCAGTGCCTCCTCACTGACTCCTTCGCTTGCCTTAGTTGGCCCCTCACGGCCATCTACCTTTCCCTAGCCATCACCCTCAAAATGCATGCGAAGGACAAACATCAGCTACTCAACAACTCTTCAAGTGCTTTTCCCATGTATTGCATCTCTTCTTTCCAATTGCTCTTTCCTCTCCCACCTCTCCTCTGTGTGTGTATCTGCATGTGCCTTCTATATCCTCTATCCCTCAGAACACAGACCATGTCTCCTTGCATGTCCATATAATGCTTTTTACAAGGAGACTTTAACTCTGGTTCCACTGGGGTATTTCTACTGCCCTGGACTACAAATAATATCTTCATTAATAGAGTAAATCCACTCCCCTGCAGGTTTTGCACAGACAGATTTATTCTTATTTCAGCAACCCAGATTAGCTTGACTACTGCTGTAAATAAAATGAGCCTTGTCTTGCCATGAAGGAGAGCTAGGGCAGTCTCTAAATACAGAACAGATCTGATAAAGCTTGAGGAGCTGGATGGCCACTTCACCATCAAATCAAATTGTGGAATAGGGCAAAGCCAGAAAGGTCCTGACATGGTGTTCCTCTGATGAAATCGCCTCAGTGCACATTGACGCAAAAAAGTAACCAAGACGGTATTGCTAATTGTCTGCCTCTCTGGTTTGGGTAACCTCAAGTTCTGGATCACTTCCATCCAATTTCAGCCACAGCAGATGCCTAGTCCTCTGTGGGATGGGAGTGGTCCAAGGTGAATGTGTCTTTGGACGATCTGCATGTAGTGTTTGTGATTTAAATTCATAGGACACTTGTCCTCAGAGTAAAAGGGGCACCTCTAGTTATATTTATGGAACTCAAACGAAGACAGAATGACACCAAACAGTGTATTTCAGCTGAATCAGAAAAGAGGTTGACAGAGGACAGAAAAACTGTTCAAGAGCTCCAGCTTCAGCCCAAGCATCACAGAGTGAAAGCATGAATGTCTGAAACCAATATTTGATTGTAGTCTTGATCAAATCTTAAATATTCAGCTATCCTTATGTATAGTTGTAAACTTAGTGAATATAGGAACTCTTCCCTACAAATACTAGGTTTCCCATTTAATGAGAACATCAAACATTTGTCACACTGAAATGTAAGGCAATTTTCAATTTACTACATTTTACAAACTGTTTTCTAGTTTTCAAGTGATTGGACTGGTGCTTCCTGCATTCTGTGAGTGAACATTTTCATTAATTAAAATTTGCATTTAGCTCTTCCCTTTATAAAAGGAGAGAGCTTCTCTTACTGACAGAGACATCTTTCAGGGCCCACAACTATAACTTTCTTACTACTAAAGGTATTGAGTTATGTATTGTAATGATAAAAAACATAATCAAGTCTTTTTTCATTTACATAGAAATTTTGGCATGGAAACCAAGAGAAGGTAAATTTCTGCCTCCAAGGTTTAGATATGGAAACTAAGCTCTGTCCATAGCCTGACTGAGAGGTTTTTTACTTAAAGAAGCTGTAGTATCTACCGTTCTCCATCTGGAAGGTATTTGCAGTGTTCTGGTTGCTACATGCAACCAGATATGGAGACAATCCTGAAAAACTTAAGGGTGCAAAGTAATGGAGAATTTAGAATGTCATTAAAACATGCTTGAATAGTGAACTTAGAGAAGAACTAACAAAACTTGCCTGTCCTGGGAATTGAAGAACTTTATTAAGGCAAAGTTTTGCAGGAAAAAAGAATATTGTTAAAGAGATAGAGATAAATAAAAAATGAAAACAGGCAGAAGCAGTGGGGAAAAAATGGAAGCAGATAATTTATTTACAAACATAGGTTTTAAAATGAAGTTACTGAATAGACCAAGTGTTACATTTCTACTGTGTCCTGAACATATCTTTGCTACTCTTTTTGTCCTGTTTGAAGTGAATGTTTCTTTTTTTCTTTAGTTTTCTTTTTTTCCTTATTTAATCTTTTCTTTTTTTTTTTAAGTTTATTTCTTGACTACTAGTCACAATTACCTGCAATTGCTTCTTGTTACTTTTTACACATTTAGCATTGGAGTAGCAAAGCCTCACAGAAGCCAACAGTGAACATATTCGTTTGAGATATACAGTCAAGTGTGTTAAAGGTGGGAAGAAGACAGTCCCAAGTGTCCGATAACAACATCTAAATAATATAATTTAATGTATAAATTATATAATACTCAGTATCTAAAATATTCTAAGCTTTCATTTGACTCAACTGAGGCATTAAATTTTAAGGTGGAGGGTTAAAACCGGGATTGATGTAAGATGGGGTCATGGTATCTTGAGGAATTGTAGGATCACAGAAGACTTCTGGGACCTTGTCAAAGAGCAGAGAAAATTCAGATGACAGCTTTGGAGCTTTCAATTTTTTGAAAACTAATGAGAGCTGGAAATACTGGAGGCAAAGCCCTGAACTTTAATCCATGGCAAGGTGTTATTTCTGTGAAGTACTGGATCATATGCTGCAAAAGTGAGAAGGGCAGCTCAAAACCACTGAATGTCAGAGCACGAAGGGCTGCTGGTTGGCTAACAATTGGCTGGAGCAGACAGGGAGGCAGCATCCATTTAAAGCAAAAGATTTTAAACAGTCAGACCCCATTCAGAGATGAATTGAACAAAAGCATCAAAGGCTGTTAAGGAAATATTTCAGCAGTATCCTTTCCAGTGCCAGGATTCTGGGTCTGAGCAGGAGCATCACATTTGGTAGGAGCTGATTCAAATTCATTTTCCCTCATGTTGCAGTAGACCAGAGAAATGAGAAATCATCATTCCAGATGGACAAGAACCATCAAGAAACCAGTAACACAACCATGAGCCTTCCTCAAACCACAGGGCTAGAAAATAAGGCATACGGTTACCATAGCCTGTAAACTGCCTTTCAACTTAAAGGTGTATGTTTAGAAAGAAGATGTAAAAGGAAGTCAGGAGAAACCCACTGAAAACAGGTTTTCTGGTCTCCAAAATGGATTGCTACCACAATTGTGAAAAATACTTCTGGCCAATGCTGATTTTAGATGCTCAGTAAAGGTAAAAGTTGAATTTATTACTGAAAGTGAGTTGGATGGAAATAGAAACAGAAATAGCAGTACTGATGTTACAAGCTCTCTGTCTGTCTATTTGACATGCAGATGTATAAAGGAAGGAAAAATCCTTAATGTGTGTTTCTTCCCAAATGCAGAAAAATAGAAAAAGATATCTGGGTAAAATGAATGGCTTGTGGGGCTAAAAAATACTCAAATTACTAGGAAGAAAAGAAACACTAACAGAAGTAAGGAAGCAGTCAAAAACACAACGATGCAGAGAAGACAGACATGTCCAAAAGCTTATTCTGTTTTGTATTTTGAAAGAAGCAGTGTGATCTACACTTAACACTTCAGCATGACAAAGTATTTTCCAGCCCACAGATAACTTAGCAGGGTATTACACCACAACCATGAGCAGGAAAATTCTATAGCAAACCCAAATAACTTGCACCAGAAGTTTAAAACAAAAGTCAGCTCAGGGAATTTTGGGCAGCTGCTGTTTATTTTCAGTATACCTGGTACTGGCACCATCTGGAATAATGGAGAAACAAAAACATCCTAATATTCAGAAAGTGAGCAGGGTTACCCCAAGTAACAAAAGTCCCTTCTATAATGCCCAACAAATTAATGGAAACCCTGACTAAGCATTCATTTATCCTAAAGAGATATAAGGAACAGGAATATAAGTACTGCCTCTCAACAGTGTCTCTTGAAAAATAAATCATGCCACATAAGTCTGATTACATCCTTCAGAACACTACAAGTTCAGCTGATAAAGAAGTCAGTAGAGATATAATGTGCTTAGACTTCTGCAAGACATTTGACTTAGCACAGAACAATCTGATGAAAATATTAGAACACTATAATATTAATAAATCCCAGTTTAAATAGATTAGACAACACATTCTCAAAAAGTAGCTGTTAATGTGAAATCATTAAAAGAATAGATTAGTTGTCCTTTTTTATGAGATTGGTGTGACACATCCATTGAGCCAGTAAAAATATCTTCTAGTAAATTCAATAAGAATTGGCAAATTTGTAAATCACCATTGCAGAGCAGGCAAAAAGAGGGATCTTGATTAGTAATTTTTTAAACTTTGTTTTTGAAGTCTCGCAATGTGTCTCACAGTGCAAGAGCTGCAGTGCGGATATATAGACTGGGGTCTGTGGAGCCTCAAAAGCATTTAGGTGTTGTAGATGGGTGGCTATGGAGGAAAAAGGACAGCTAGGGAGGAAAACTGAATTGTCATTGGTAAAACCAAGACCACAATGCAACAGCATAGTTTAATTTTTATATTTTATATGGAGCAGGAAAAAGCAGATGAACAGGTTAACAGAAATCACTGTACTGTGGCTACACGCTTCAAAAAAAAGGAGAAATCTAGCTGATGTGAAACCAGAGGAAAAGCAGGTAGGAAATCAGGAGTGAACATCTAGCAATGAGCATCTAGCCAGGGACTGTGCTCTTAGCTAATGCTGGAATCCCAGACTCTGCTTCTCTAGATGACGAAGAGATGTCTTCCTTCAAGGTTCTGTGTAGCAAAAAGTAAAATAAAACTAAAATGTGGAGTTCAACATGTTCAAAATTTAGTAGATGTCAATGGTCCACTAGAGACATTAAGACAGGTAAGGAAGAGATCTTCCCCGCTTTCCAGGTCTAAGTTGATGTTGCATAAACATCATGGGAAGTTTGCTAATCCTTATGTTGGCAGATTTAAAAAAGATACATCTTCCTTGGGACAATTCCAAACACAAGTACAGGCTGTGGAGAGAATGGAATGAGAGCAACCCTCAGGAGAAGGACTTGGGAGTGTTGGCTGATGAGAAGCTTGGCATGACCCATCAAGGTGCACCTGCAGCCCAGAAAGTCAAATGTGTCCTGGGCTGCATCAAAGGAAGCCTGGGCAGTAGGTCAAGGAAGGGGATTCTACTCTTCTGCTCCACTCTGGTGAGACCCCACCTGGAGCACTGTGCCCAGGCCTGGGGTACTCAGCACAAGGAGGATGTTAATCTCTTAGAACAGGTCCTGAGGAGGCCTCAAAGATGCTCAGGGGGCTGGAGCACCTCTCTTATGGAGACAGGCTGAGAGAAACAGGGCTATTCAGCCTGGGGAAACCTTGGAGCACCTTCCAGCACCTAAAGGGGCTACAAGAGCTGGAGAGGAACTTTTGACAACAGCATCGAGTGATAGGACAAGGGGGAATAGTTTAAACTGAAAGAGAACAAGTTTAGATTAGACATTATTAGGAAGAAATTCTTTACTGTGAACATGGTGAGCCACTGGCACAGGTTGCCCAGAGAAGCTGTGGATGCCCCATTCCCAAAAGTGTTCAAGGCCAGGTTGGACAGGGCTTTGAGCACCCTAGCCTAGTGGAAGGTGCCCCTGCCCATGGCAGGACAGTTGAAATGACATGGATCCAAACCATTCTATGATTCTATGATCCCAAAAATTTCATATGTAGGCTGAGAGGGGAAGTAGAAAACTTGCCTTCATCTATTTATGTTCTGAACTGTCCAGACCAGAGACACTAATGCTCTGCAAGCTGAAAAACTTCCTTATTCTTAAGCATTATACCTTGGCTATATCTCACATTTTTGTATTCCCAGCAAAAAAGAACAGCAAAAACGTGACTGAAGCAAATGTTGAGATTTCTTTCCTCCACTCATTATAGCTGTGTTTTGGCACCAAGGAGGAAATCAAAAAAGCTGTTGGTACCCTCTTATCTTAATATTTCCATCCCAGCCCTGGGCAGCCTGCAATGAAATCGCATTTGCTACTGTGTCATAATGTTACAGCAAATGCTGCCATTCAGCTGGGATATTCCATTGCCCTCCAACCAACAGGCAAGAAATGCCCTATGGGATAATTGTCAGGCTACTGTGAATTACACAGCTATAAATAGCACACCATGGGTGCCTGGTGAAAGGATGATAAAACACAAGTGCAAGTTGAGTTTTTATGAAGTCATTTGCACCACAGAGAAGTATTTATCACTGCACTTGCAGTTTTTCTATATTTCCTTCCCCAATACATATAGAACAAGTAACAGCCAGCTATAAAGTACTGTGAAATACAATCTTTAAGAAGTTCACTCTCTCTTTCATTTCTGTATTCTTTCTGTTCCTGCTCCTTCGCTAAAGCTCCTATAGCACCATTCATATCTGATCAATTTTCTTCCTATCTCTTCCTCCAAACTGCTTTCCCATCAATAAACCTCCTTTATTCTTCAGATCATCACAAAAGACAGAGGAGGATGGGCATGCCTGTCTTGTTAACACGCCTATGGCTTCTGCTTTAAGGAACATGGAGATATAGCACTCAAAATTCTGCTTTAGTACAGAAATAAATCCCTCATTTTCTATTCTCAACATTGAAGAGACAACTTGAAGGATCATAAGGTTGATTAGAGAAGAAATACCTGCCTCTGAACGATTCATAAAAGATTAGTGAAAATTTAAAAATTAAATGCAACCTTCAGAAAGGTTAAAGCCAAACAGCAGCAGACATGACAGTTATTTCTGCGTGGATAGTGTACTCTTATCCATATATCCAATACTTCAGCAGAAGATGAAACACAGATCACTACTCATGCAACTGTTAATCCAAATATGTCTGTATTTTTGTATTCCCATATACTCAGCAGAAGCACACAATTGCAGTGGAAGGAATCTGAAGATCCGCAGAACTGAAACATCTCTTCAAAATATTATTTTCTATCTTTACTACATTAAAGTTGATTAAATAAGTGGCTTGGAGTTCTGATCATAGAAGCTTTTCTAATCCATCAATAAATAATTGCCATTAAAAAATCTCTCATCTTTTACTAAAATACAGAAACAGAGAGAGATGCTTGATATGTGAATCACTAACCATAGTTCTTAAACCAACATCACTTCTCCCCTTTGACCCAACAGTACTCAAACTGCCCTTTAGGGAAAAATAAGGCAAAAGTTAGTTAAGGCAAGCGGAAGACTTCATGTTTTCTTGAGGTCAGTTGTCCTAGTTTCCTGAAAGAAAACTATGAAACAGTTGAAGGGAAGAAGAAAGAAGCAGAGAGAGGATGCAATGTTTTGTCTCCATCTTACTAGATTGCACAGAACAACCCCACGACAATATCTTCTATGGTGTAAACACAATCTCATATTTTAGAGATTATTTCAGTTCAATATTGACCAACAGGTTAAGTCTGATTATCTTTGAGAAGTATAAAATCTGTACCCGATTGTGTACGTCACTGCACATTGTTTGCTTTTGGGACATGTTTTCCTACAAAACATGGTTAGTAATTAACAAGAAGAAGATAAGAAATAAAGGGACAAGAGGGAAAAGGCAAATAAGAAGGAACAAGAAAAACAAGAAACACAAACAGAAGTTTCACACTGCAAGCAAGAACCGTGGTCTGTCTCAGGCTTGGGAGATGTGACAGAAAACAGATCATTCTTTTTCATTCTGTCAAGTGAGAATATCTCCCAGAATAACACAAGCCTGATGGACCATCCTGGTCTCTCAGTAAGTAAAGATAAAGGTTCTTTCCATTTGTATTTCATTCACCTGATCTCAAAGTCGCATTAAGTCCTCTAGGAAAAACGATGGATGTTCTTTTCTTTACTACTTTCAGCTGATCAGCTTTTGTTCATTCACTTCTGAGAAATGATCCCAACATTGTTCTCTGGTGGTATCAGCAGACACTTTTGCTGAGGTGCATTGTGTCCCCATGCATGTGGCTAAACAATGGCAAACCTGCCCACTTAGTATCTTCGTTAATGAGCAGAAGAATAAATTACTGAGACTCAGCTGATGCAAGGGAATTTGTTAGACTACTGTGACTCAACTGGTTGTCTGAGTCAATCAGATAAATCTTCTAATTCATAATTTGTAAGAAGTAAAAGCTGCAATTTACCTTTTCTCCACTTACTGCTTTATCTTATCCATTTAATTGGAGGTTGATTTCATGCCAGGGCAAAGACTTTCTCATCCCCTGTGCTCACGCTGAATCTTTCACAGATGCATTTCTGATCTCACTCACAGATTTAATTAGCTGAGTGTCTACTTATCCAGAGACTTCTATGGTCTTTGTTATTCTAAAAACTGTGAGCATACAAAAGAAATGGAAAAAAAAAGCAGCTTACTCAGAATGTATGAATGAAATTTGTGATATGAAATTTTCAAGTCATTCACATTTTCATTATTATCAGTCATAACCAGCCAGATTTCCTGCCAGAAACTCATCAGTTTGCAGAGTAATTTCAGCATTCATTCTGAACACTCACATCAAGAAGTCTGGTCCAGAGAAAAGGTTTTCGTCATGCTAAGTACCAGTCAAATACTCTCCCCGTTCCTTCAACTCTTTCTCAAAATTTTACCTCTGCTATTTAAATTTTCTTCCTCTTTAGTCCATGAGAATAAGATTCAAGGAAGGAAAACAGTCCTTACTCTGTGACCCCATCACAATCCTGAACAGGATTTAAGGTACATTTAAGGCTGTGATTAAGACAAATCTTCCTTTCCTGACCTTGCTCTCTACAAAGCTCTTAGTTTTTCACTAATAATATAAGATGCAGTAAATGGAGAGCTGATCTTGAATGAAGGTATCTTACACAAACGAAGACTCCTTTCCTTGCAGCTACGAAGGCTTTTCTATACATTCAAAAGCAGCGAAACCCAGAGATAACACTACAGGAACACAAAGTTAAAAAAAGAGAGATGAATAAAGCAGGGTTTAAAGTAAGTCACACCACATGCAAATAACCAAATCTGTAAGTGGTGTTCTGAAGAGGGGAGAAGCTCTCTAAAACTGTCTCAAAAGAAGAAAGGAGGCCAAGCTTCGACTATTTTTACATAGTGTCAATTTGCAGCTCATCAGCAGGACAGTGCAAGGGAGGATTATGCAACTCCTTCAGGATGGTTATCCTGTGAGGAATGTAATTAGAAGGGCTCTGCTCTCAAATCATGTCAGTCTTGAGAGGTTTGCTCAAATGGATATAGCTACTCCCCATCCTAAAAATCGGTCAGGGTCAGGACATTAAAAAAAATGGGAAAGGAAAAGAGTAACACAGTGAAAGTGTCCATGTAGCAGGGTTTTTATCCCTCCCTTTTACACATGAGGATGGAAAGGGCAGCCAGAGAAAAGGCACCTCTACTCTCACCGTGGAGTACCAAGGAAGGGCAAATATCACACAGTGCAATGGTTGTGTCATCACTTTGCTGACAACAGTAGGATCAAAAGAGCAGGAGTTCATAGTAACAGCTGGAAAAAAGACCAAAGATATGGGAAGAGAACAGTGTTCCCCCTTTAAACAAGGGAGATTTTTGTGCACTGTAGATCTGCATAATCCTATAGCTTCGGATTGTTGAAACTCATCTAAGGTTGTGTTTGCATTCACATGGTCATTGTTTCAATAACAAATTGTTATAGGCAAAAGACCATAATCTTGAAATTTTGAAATATTAAACTTTATTAAAGGCAAATTAAAGTAAAATGAGCAAAGCAGCGTGCTGGGCGATCGGGGAGTCTCCTGCTCCACAGCGGACCGCACCCTTAACGGGTCTCCAGTCTGCTTTTATACCCTCTGTTCTCTTTCGGCTTCTCGAATCAAAATCCACTCCACTCCAGCTCTCATTTGAATCTTCCAATTAAAGTCCACTTCGTTCCTGCTCCAGGCTCTGTCCTGTTGCTACGGGTTGTTAGGTGGTTCAAAGATGAAGGCAGCCAGTCTTTATCAGTACAGTCCAAAACTTACAACCAGCGTAACATACATAACATTGTGGTTTAACATTCAGCAGCTTAAACATGACATTTAGCAATTCAAGAAAACTTTCACAAGCATAACACCTGGCAACGTTAAGAAAATTTTTACAAGTTTTAATTTGATTAGCAAATTATATGTTTTTGCCTTTATTACCCATTACAAAGTGTTCTCTGACTAGTTATGCAGTAAATAACTACACCGAAATCGGGTGGCAGGCTGGGATTCCAAAACCAGAACAAAAAATGGCCTGGTGTGCACACACTTCCTGCAGCATTCAGGTACCAGAGCACCTGGCAAAGTCAAGGGTTAATGGCAGTAGGAGCAGATCCTGTGGGGCATCTCTCCTCCCAAATGCTAGACTGAAATCACAAGGCACCCAGTTCAGCTGCAGGTGTGTGAGGTTTTGTTTAATTTTTCAGCCACTGAATAAAAAACCAAATTATAAAAAAAAAGCTTTTTCACTCCTATTATTCAAATGTGGATATATTTTCAAGCTGAAAAGTTGGAGGCTGTTATTCTGTGGGCTGTTTCTTTTGATGCTAGAAATAAAATGCAATCTAATCAAGTTATTTACTCCTGTAAATAGACCACAGCATGATAATTGCCCCTATTCATTCATGAAGGTGCTCAGTATATACACTTAATGTGCATGAACAGCAGCTCTGCAACACAATAAATGGTCCTGCTACCAAACTATAAACTGTAGGATTCCAGCAACATGGTCCAGCTATAGATTTCTGTGTGGTCTACTGGCTTAATAATAAAAGGCATCCTCTTTGGAAGAGGGAAATCAGAAGGAATCTGATCATCTGTGCACTGACTTGCATATGCTGCTGTAATGATAACTTTTCAACCATGTTTTAGTGATGAGGCAGCTCCTCAAAACTGGGAACAGATGTATGGGCAATGCCATAGTACCATGTTGTTTATCTCAGAGAAGTGACTCCAGTACTTATTTTCAGCAGTGAAGCCAAACAGGCTGACCAGTCTCCTTTCCTCTTCACTACCCAGTGTGCATAAACATAATCTTTTCTCTCATACACTCTGCATCTGGCTACTCAAGTGATTCAGAGGCAGATGCTACATGGAAAGCAGACAACATTGTCAGCCTTCCCCTCTAGAGGCATACAGTCTTTCCTATTGTGAAAGTATGAGCTGTTTAGCACAACAGAAAAAGCATTGTTATGGAGTAATGCTCATTTTCCCATCTAAGTACCAGACCAGATGCCAAAATTAATCACAAAGGCTCCTATTTATACTGTCTATTTTCAGATCACCTCGAATTTAGAATTTATAATTTAGAATTGATAAATTTATGCTTGTCAGGGTATTAGGGTGCTGTAGCTCAAGACACTGGTTCAGACCCTTGCTGTCCAGTTACCAGACCCTTTCTGACTGTTGTCAGTGGATAGAAGAAATCAGAAGTCTCCTCCTGACAACCGCTACTAGGAGGTTGAATGTGTCCCAAATGGAAGTGTCACAAAAAAGTCTTTTAACACACAGTGGCCCCAGACTGAAAAAAGCAGCCAAAAGTTCCTGGGGGTCTGAAAGGCTCTGACTTTAGTAAATTCCAGTGGGTTTTGTACAGCTAAGAAACAGTAAGCTGTTTTTCAAAGCAGAACAGGGAAGGCCCTGAGGAACTTGCTAACTTAAAGTAGGAAAGAAACACCCACAGCTTATTTTAGATCCAAAGCAATGCACTAATGAAGATCCTGAAACTGAGCCCCCCTCAGAATTTAATTTTAGCATCTTAGCTACTGTCTTATTTCAAAAATAAAGACTCTAAGAAGAGAAAATCAAACACCACCTACTCCCTTTACTACATCTATGTCAGAACTCCCACTCATCTCCCTTTCCTTTGGCTCCAAGCTTTTTCATTTCCTGGTTAAAGTCAGAAGCAAGGGATTTTCCCATTATCACCTGCATATTACATCCTAAAGATGTGAAATGTCTGGAAACGAGAAGCAGCACAAAGCCTTAGGCCTTAAGTTAGATACAGAAACTAAACCAAACCCCTTCAACTCGTCTTTGTGCCAGGAACAGGATGTGGCAACTAGTTCACCTGTTTGATTCAGGTGGTTTGCATATACAATTGCATTGCTTTGTCAGCTATTCCTCCTAAACATGTACTGGATTTCTGAATAGAATTAAGGGATGGACGAAGGAAGTCTTTGGAAGGGTCCAGAACAAGACCTTTATCCATTTGATGCAGGTCCCTGGCTCTGATAGCATTGATGAGTAGGTGGTCTGGATTGTTCATTGTCCCTCTGATTACATACGACATCATAGATGTCTGACTTCCCCTTAGATGCCATGTGAGGACACCCAAAAAAAAAATCATCTACACCTATAGAAAACTCCAAGACAATTTCATCCTAACAAAACACACACAAAAGAAACCTGATGGAGGATGAATGAGGGAACAAACCTCATGAGGCAGATGTTGGTCTCAGTGAGCTGATGGAAATCACTGAGACATTGACAGTGCTGAGGGTTGGACAAGGACCAAACAGCTGCTCTGAAAGAGCTTTAGTATTGAAACAAAATATGTTCCACTGCAATCTAATCTTCTCTTGTTGCATTCTTCCATGGAGTAATTTAGTCTTTCCCTGTGTCCCAGCTGAAGGAGATTCTCTCTTCCTCTTGATACAGAGGGGTTTGAAGGTAACATCTGATGGAGTCCAGTCAAATGAATCCTTTCAATCTGTGTGGTGTGGGCTGGAGAAAAAAAGAGAAAGGCAGAAGATAAATCTGTCTATGCACAGATGTACAGAAAGATGCATATGTAAGAGACACATCTATTAGGTATTAATAATTTCAGAAGTATTCTCGGCTTCTTTCCTCGAATCTAAAAAATCATATATTAATAATGAAATAGTGTATACCTTAGCCATATTCCTCCACAAACACATTCACTTGGCTCTAGCTTTAAATTTTAAATAGTAAAATGAAATATTTGAGACCCATTTTTCAGATGAAATTAATTGTCTTATGTTTGCCTCTATTTTAGTTGCGAAACTGTCAATCCCTATTTTAGCTTCCTGGAATACAATTTTCTCTTCCTAGCTGCAAAAATGAGTCCACAGAAACACAAGCACAGAAATGCGAGGTAAGACCAAACTTCAACTAGACCAATTTGATATTTCTCATGGTGCTCAATAGCACATGCTTAGTGAACATGTAAAATAGCAAAGGCAGAGTAGCTGCTCCTGCACTCCTAGCTTCCAGCCACCCGATTCTTTTAGGGAATTTCTGAGTTCATAAGAGCATTCCTGTTATCACATTTAATAGTTTTTAGTGGCCCTCTCTCCTTGCTAGATTTTTCTCTTGGCCTAATAATTTTTAACCCGTGTAAGGCCATTTTTTGGCATGCCAAATTGTGTCCAGCAATAAAGCCCATGGTTATATTAGGTGAAAAAACACTCACTGTTACTTTATTAGGTGTTCCTTAATTCTTCTGAAATAAAAACAATGAGGGGTTTTTTGCATTCAGCTTTTTCATAGCACTCGTTATTGTAGATTCCTCCTTCACATTTTCCTTTCAGCCATTTCTTCAAGCTGACATATTTTCACTCTTTTTCATTTTCCTTGCATAACTTTTTTGTATTTCTAGGCATTCTCATGCCCCATCTTTCTACTGGTTTTAGGTCTAAATAGCTCCTTTTCAAGACAGGTTCATTGGTATTCAGGATGTGGGCAAGGCATAGATTTATACAGTGGCATAATGATCAGTTCTGATTCTTTTTTCATTATTTTTCTACTGCATCCTAACATTTCATTTGCTTTTTTGACTGTTACCAAGTATTAGGATGAGGTTTCCAGAGAACTGTAAATATCCAGCTGCAAAGTTGTTGTAAAGTATTTTTGCACATGCAGTCCTTGATCTAGTTTTGTTAAATTTTAACTCAGTTGATATTAGTAGGGCAATTTCAGAGATATGCTGGCATAACAGACAGGCCTCTGAAGAAATGCTATAAATGCTCCTGGGATGAAGAGCGTCATGTGAATGTGCTTCATTTAAACTAGGTGAAGGCAATTTAAAGAAAAGGAAATTTTGCTCTGACTCAGGAGTCTGCTCTCAAAAGTATCCCTGTATGGAAGTAGACACTTCTTGCTACTGCAGGTTCCAATTCTTCTTTCCCCAAACATCTCACTGAAGAATGAAGGAGTTTTATTACAAAAGTGAGAAGAGATGAAAGAGGATACATCCCTGCCATGCTCAGCACAGATGAAAAGATAGTCCTTGCTGCAAGGGACCTCTGATCTAATTACGAAAGAAAGAAAGAAACAGAAAGACGAGAACAGGAACAATGACAACACAAACAACCCAATGCCAAAAAGTGTTTTGTCAGGAGAAACGGATGAGTTTTACAGGAAGAACAAAAACATAGCAGGAAGATGGCAATGGAGAGAAGATGGAATACAAGAGTACAAAAAAACTCTGAGAGACTAGGGTCAAGATAAACTGAAGTGAAAACCAGTGTGAGAAAGGGTTCTGGATTTAACAGCTGAAGGGGAGGAGAGTGTGAGGAGCTCAGAGCAGGGTATCACTGCAGCCTGCACTGCCCTGGAGCCAAAAAAGTGTTGTGTAATCGGTGACCCTTGAGGCAGTGGGGCCACTGAAGCTTACAGGGGCAAAGAATGTGTGTCCTGCATCCCCTGAGACTGTTTAACCTCAAAAGGTAGACAAGTGACATCTCATCTGATACCATAGCCGACATAGTTGATGAAAAGAGAGAAGCTGCAGTGCTGAAGGGATTTATGTGTATTCCCCTTTGTTTCTTGCCCCTGGCAGATATGCAAAGCATGTTCACTCTTCCTGATCCTGCCTTCACAGAGTGGGAGAAAAGGATTACTCTACAGCACTGAGGAACAACAGTTGTTGCTGTGGCAGGAGGAAACCATGGGTCCCACCTTCCTAGATTTAAAGTTTTCTTCCAGTCCAGTTCTGCCTATTTTCCCCCAAAGTAAGGTTAGAGAAAGCTTTTAAAGGAAACAGTTCATCAGATGGGCAGATTTTGAGGAGGGAAGGGTGTCTACACTCAATCTTCTGAATGCCTTCATGTCATGGTCCTTCCTGGTGTAGATCCAGAAGCTGCAGGAAAAAACCTCTGGTACTTCGGCAGTGCAGAATTCAGGGACTCAGAAGGAAGGGGGCTGGTATTGCCCAGTGGCAGCAGAGTGATTCTCTTCACTGCTCTGGGATGTTTGTAGAGACTCATGAATGGTGAGAGAGTTTCTTAGAATTTGATCCCACTTCTTGTACTACAGAACAGTCATCTCCCACCTGCTTCCCAGCACAGTTCAGCAGTGTCCTTGATTATGCATCAGATCAGTCTTTTAGCAAAGTCCATGTCATGCTGACCAGCTGCACCAGGCATCACAAGTCATTTGGTAAAAAAGAAACTGTGTTGTTGCAGGTTGGTCAAAGACAGAACACGTGGCTCATCAAGCCAAGTAAAGAAGATGCCAGCAATATGGTGCACTCTCCATCTTCACCATCACTCCAGCCTCTTCCTCCTGCTGTCATCTAAAACATCTGAAACATCCCTCTTAGGTGGAAGGACTGAATCAATGATTTACAAATTGGGGGGAACAGTTCTACATGCTTTTACGCCTCTCTTTTCAGACGCTTCTCCTTGTGATGAAATAGAAGGGCACATAATCCCAGAGAAACAGGGAGTCAGTTTTAACTTCCCTCTCCCTGTTCTATTCCCCATGCTTAGGGATCTATACTTTGGCTGGTACCTATATATACATACATTGTTTTCCTGGTGAAGTACAGAGCACAGGCACACCACAAGGTTGTGTTGAATTCTGTTCACAACCTCTTTATTTCTTTTTCTGCCTTGATTAATTGATTTTTCCTTCTTCTTCTAAACATAACCCACTGAACTTGTGAAATGAGCTTTTTGTTTCTCTCCCTCACCCAAAACTCCACTTTATTTGCATCTTTTGTTTGTTTTACTATAGATAATATTAAAGGGCAGAGGAAGAAGAGAGAGGAATATGTGGCAATGATCACACTAACTTAGTGTGGCCTTTTTTTTCCCATCAGCATAGACTTCTTTGGAAACCATCTTGAGTTTTTCAAGCTATTTGTTGCCGTAAGTCTTAGCTCTTTTCCAGACCTTTTCCTCCAAGGATCTGAAATTGCTCTACAAATGTCAATTAATTAAGCAGTCTCCATGTGGAAAGTTTCATAATACTAATTTTAAAATGAGAAACCTAGACCACTCAAAGTGTTGATGTTTATTACCAGCTAATGGTAAAATTATTAATAGACCCTTGGAGGCTCCCAGACCTTATGTTTTAATGGAGTGCATTTGTGTCCATTATTTAGGATGGGATGGTTTTTTACCCCATAGTTTTTAAAAGGACTTTCCCCTTCCTTCCTCAGTACAATAGAAACATCTCCATTTTCCTCATAACAACATCATGTAAGTGCAATTCCCCTCATGAATAGATCCTCTCCTTTCATACTCCAAAGGAATCCATCATTAGCCCTTCTTCCCACTTTTTTTCCAAGCCCTTTCCAGTTATCAGACAAGCCATTCTCAAAACCAACATAGTATTAAAAATCAGAGCAGGGAAATAAGTGCATTGAAATCCTGAGTTTATGAATTAATTATGTTTTACCATTCTGAGTCACAGGACACTTATGGTGTCAGGTGCCACTCTATGTGGTGGCGTCATTCTATGAAGAGAAAATAAAACCTCACAAACAAAAATATTTATGCAACATATCTGAAATCACTGAGGAGATTTTCCTTGATACAGGAAATACAAACCTGGATGATTCCCTCCTTATTAAGTGACTTATCCATCCAGATCTCCCACTTCCATCCTCACTCTTTATGGTTCCACCTAATTTTCCTGGTGTGTAGGGAATCTTCTAGAATCATAGAATATCCTGAGTTGGAAGAGACCCAAGAGGATTGTCAAGTCCAGCTCCTGGTCCTGCACAGGACAACCCCAAGATTCTCAAGCTGGGGAGGTATGAAAGGGAATGGGATCTGGACAAGCTGTGTCTCCTATTCAACTTAGGACTCCAGATCTCTTCTTTTTAATGAAAATTTTGGCATAAATGGAAGGATGGTATATTTGATTCTGTCTTAAGGGAAAGTGAGATGTAACCAACTTTCTGACTCAGATCTGGGGGTGCAGAAGGACTTTCCTGTCTCTCCATGTTTAGAGTGCTTTAATCTTTATTCTGCTTACTTTTAGACTAGTGAAAGTGTCTTAATGCATGTAGATTTCATTTAATCTTCCTATGAAAAGAGATAGAACAACATCAGGAAGACAGAGCACATATCCCTTCCCCAGATTCTCAGCTATTTTGAGTGCCTCCCCATTCTGCTCACTGTCTGTAGAACACAGGTGGAACGTGCAGCCTGCAGATATAGACTCTATCACCACATACAGCCACCTAAAGCCTTTTATGTGTCTAGAACCAAATCCCTCAGCTTAGCTGTACTATCAATCTTCCCTCTAAATTGTACTTGAGAGGAAGCAAGGGACCTGGGTAAGGAGACCAGAAACCTACACTGAACTACATAGCCTACAGCACTTTGTGGTCTAGTTCCTTTCTTTCATTTCATGTGCTGCAGTCATAGTTTTTTAGGAAGTCACCACTGCCTTGATACATGAAAAATATAACTGTTCTAAATTTATGCCACTCACACTCAGTTTTTCCCTCATGCACAGCCTCTCTGAAAGCACTGCCACAGAAATGGGGCTGCTGGGACTGAGGCTGATGGCAGAACACAGTACCTCTGCTCAAAACCACTGTCAAGAGGACATGGTTCTCAGCAGATTTCAGATACTTGTGTTCAGAGCAGTCTCCTTTAGCTTCCAGGCAAGGGTTGGTGTGCATCACGTCCAGTGCCTTGCTTAGGGTGGCCCCTCCTCAATTACACTTCTCATACTAGTGGAAGAGCACTCTCAGATATTGCCCAATTCCACTTCTACATCAATGACTGACTTAAAAAAATAAAGAACACAGAGAAACGTGGTTTTATAGCAAGATCTTAACAGAGGATGTCACCTCAACCAAGTGTGTTTGAACATGAAAAATCTCACACAAGAACAAACCGTGCTGATTTCCATGAGACCTGAAATTGGGATGATTTCAGCAAAGGTCGTGTGGATGCTTCCTGTGACTAGACCTTGGTCTGTGACTGTTGCTCAGTGCAGTTCATAGAGTCACAGAATTACAGAGTATTTTGGGTTGTACAGGACCTTGAAGACCATCTTGTTACAACACCTCTACCATGGGCAGGGACACGTTCCACTAGACCAGCTTGCTCAGAACTCCACTCAACCTGGTCCTGAACACTTCCAGGGATGAGGCAACCACAGTTTCTCCGGGCAACTTGTGCCAGGACCTCACCACCCTCACAACAAAGGATTTCTTTCTAATATCTTTTCTAAACCTGCCCTCTGTCATTTTAGAGCCATTACCCCTTTCCCTGTCACTACATGCACCTACAAAAAGGTCTCTCTCCATCCGTACTGGAAGGCCAGAATTAGGTCACTCCTAAACTGTCTCTTTTCCAGGCTGAACAGTCCCAATTCTTTCAGCCTTTTGTCACATCTTCTTTTGCTGCATGCTGATACTGCACAATGTTGTCTCCAAAGGTATTCATCTTATTCTACTAAATATGGACACTTCCACCCACAGCACTTACCCCAGGATTCCTTCACATTCAAATGAGAGAAATAAGCATATTTAGGAGAGAATTTATCTCATCAGATTTTGCTGATGTCTAAAATAGCTCAAATGAAATGCAAACTAAAAGAACCCATCTTTTTCCATTGATTAAAGAGGAAGCCTGAGGGGTTAGATCAGATATAAATGTCAGCATTATAGGCAGCAAGATAGGTGAGATGAATCCCAAATTAACTTACCAGTTAGATACGATAGGCACAGATAGAAGAAAATAGAAAACTTAGACATCCATAAGAAGATATACAGATAAACATTGCCAGACCAGAATAGACCTTAAACCCACTCCACTTCAGTCCAGTCCTTTGACTTTCTCTGCAACTTCCAATTAATTCTTTTAAGCAGAAGAGTGCATTATGAAATTCAGTACATAATTTCACACACAGAGATAACATTTTCTATATGGGTAATTTATACTTTAAATTAAGCTTGGGTTTTGAGCCAGTGAGTTTCAGTTCCTGGAGGTCAGCACAACTGTTGCTTTGAGATCTGTTAATCAGAGTAGCACGCGGGCAAATAAGCATATCCAGACTTTAATTCAGTGAATAAGAGTTCCTTCAACTCCCCATTTTTACATCCTTACTACCCTTCAGGCTACTAATGTAAATGCTCCTTTCAAGAATTAATTCAAAATTTAAAATTTTACTAGCAACCTATGCCATTGGTGGGATTAGCTGAGTAATTGTAGCAGTGAATGTCTGAGATGACACAGGATACAGTGACTCACTCCCGTCCAAGAATATGAAGAATGATTGTGCCACTAAATAAATAGTGACCTTGTCTTTTCCTCAGGTGATACTTATCCCTGAGGTCAATGAATACTGATAGTCATTAAAATAGATGTTTTTATATATTAACTTAATCTGTTGTAATATTTTAAAAAATACTCCACACAAATTTAGGTTGAGATTTTGCAATGAAGATCAGGGAGGTCTGGCCAAAACAGTGCCTTACCCAAGGGAGACTGGCAGAATGGAAGTAGAAAATCATTGTTTCCAAACCCACTTAAGATATACCTGTAAACTAAATAATGTTGGGGGACATTTTCTGGCCCTAAGGCCAACTGGTAGGTCTTGGCCTCATGCATAGAGCTAAACTTTCTTAACATCCAAAACATCAACCAGTTGGCCTTTCTGATATGGGCCCTGTTCCAAGTCTCAGGAACTGTCTGGAAAATGTTTAAAATAAGTCTTGTTTGTTCAGTCAAGACAATGGCAGGGGCTGCTCTGCCCATTTTGTACTACAGTTGAACTATGAATTCTGTGCCCCAGCAGAGCTCAAACTACTGGAATAGGTAAAATCCACTTGTTCCACTGTTAGGCTTGTATATCTCATGTACCTCGATTAGATACTTAGATTCTTCTAATTAGTTGAGGGTTTTTTTCCCACCTCTTTTTAGTGAACTATAGGCCCTGTGCTGCCACTGGTGTGGTATCTACTGATTAAAAGCACCAGAAAAACACTCAGGTCAGTCTTACACACAAAGGCTGCAGCATCATTACAGTCATGGGAAGCATCTCCAGACCTCTTGCCCAGGAAGAGAGGGAAGAGCAATAACCCATCAGGTCATGTACCTGATGCCACATCAGCCATGAGATGAATGATGGGCTGCATCGCACCTGTAACTGGTGTGGGTGTTGGTCTGCTCAGAGCACATTGCAGACCTGTCTGCCAGGGGT
Source organism: Campylorhamphus procurvoides (assembly GCA_013396655.1). Taxonomy (NCBI): domain Eukaryota; kingdom Metazoa; phylum Chordata; class Aves; order Passeriformes; family Dendrocolaptidae; genus Campylorhamphus; species Campylorhamphus procurvoides. The sequence continues at coordinate 794,006 of WBMV01001388.1, read as the reverse complement.
GAAGTAGCAGCTGGAGATCCTGGATCCAGAAAGGAAATACAGGCTGTGTGAGCCATGATGAAGTAATTAACTATGTTTGGGGGCTTTTTTTGCCCAGAAGGATCAAACTGGTGGTTTTAGTTGTGTTTTTTTGCATCTTGTCTTTCAAGTGACTTTTATATTGGTTAGCACATGAAGATACACATTGATTCTGCTGTGACACTCAAACCCTAAATAAGTTTACTGGGGTTTTTTGCATTTAAATTCAGTTGTTTATCCCTCATTTGTGCTCAGTCATTTCATTTTACCTACTGCAGGAATTGTCCGTTTGGATTTTCTTTTATTATTTTTCTTCCCAGAGCGAATATTAACTTTATCTGTTGCAATAACTGCCCTTTCAGCCACCTTGTGGCAGCTGACTATGCACCTGTCAGGCCTGTCACTAATCCACAACATATTCTCTCCTTCCAACTCCATTACATATGTGTGCAAAGATGATTTGCAGAGGATTTATGTGGGAATTCGAAATGAGACCACTATCTCATGCTGCAGGATGACCAGTGAGCCTTCTAGGATGCTACAGTCCCAAAGGTAGTTTAATCACAACTTTGCTCTGTACCATGAGATACAATTATTTTATAGCTGACCAGTTTCAGAAATGCTTAAGTTAGTCTGAAGCAGAGACCATGCTGAGCTTGCATCTGAGGCAGGAGGATTTTAAATCGATGTGCCTGCAGGCACTACTATAGGTAGATGATTTGTGTGGAATGGCATTTGCATTCCTCCTTTTGTAGATGCCGTACAATCTGATTAGTTTTCACCTGCTACCAAAATGGGCAAATCCATTCCCTGTTGTCCTGTTCACCAAGAGCCAACCTCAATAACATGGCCAGCAGCACAACAGACCCCCAGCTGGGGTCAGCCCTTGAGATGTCCCCTCACAGATTTCTCTGAAGGAGATTTCCACATCACTGTCTCCTCTGCTCTCATGGCCTGAGCCCCAGCACCCAAACCACCAGAAAAGACAGGGATGGACTTAGGGCCCTGGCATCAGAGAAGTGCCTGCAGTTGATGAAATAAGACAGGAGATGTGGAGAGAGCAAAACTGCTTCCTGTGGTGACCCTCTCACTTCATTACATACCCATCTCTTTGCAGGAGAGCAGGACTGCATATTTATTGAGGGAATAGCTTATTGAAGGAGAAAGGGTGAGCAGGTCATTGCCATTAACCACTTAATGAACTGAGTCCTTTTCTTCTTCCTAAGTTATGCAGACTGATTTTCATATTTTGTTACTCAGTGAGTGGCTGTGACAATATTTTTCAACCCCAGGGACCACTTGAAAATTAGCTGATGCAGCTACTGTTTCAGACCTCCATTCTAAATAATATGCTGTTGGTTCCTTATACCAACACAGAATAGCTCTGCTGCTCAGTGGAAGAATTCATAACCCTCACGAGAATTTTCTAGATGGCTGCACAAAGATTTCTGATGATACTCATGCAACTATAATTCTGTGAAGAATATGCTGCCTTCCCTTTTCACAAAAGTGTTAGAGTGGAAACAACTGCATAAAATGTCTTTGCCAAATTGAAACATGGTCTGTGTGTTTTCTGCAGTAACTTCACTTTCCTATAGTTCATTAAAGGAGCAGGGAACTGTTTGGGCTGTGAGGAAAAAACTGCAGAATGCTGCACAAGTCCATGGCTTATCCAGTTTTTTTGGGAAAACACCTTAACAGAAGTGACCTCATTCTATGAAATGTGAATTTTCTCTACTTCAGGAACGTTAATACCTGAACAATTTGAGGAGAGAGACATTTAGTGGTATGCAGTGTTAAAAAGAATTTAAACAGCATCAGGCAATGAATTTTTTGGTGCTCTAACAACATATGTTGCTGTTGTTTTGCTCTTTGTGCTTGTTTTTCTGTAAAATTTCCAAATCATGTTGCATTTTTTGTATTCACATAAATACATAAATCTGCATATCTGTCACTTAAATTCCCTGGAGCTTGAAATAGTATTCTTTTCAATTATCAACAAAGAGCCTGATATCTCCATAGCCACCCATGTCTTTTGTTTACTTTGTTTCTACCTGCAGAGCAGTGCTGTCTTATTTCTACCTTTTCCAGTTACCTACCTTCTTCTTTCTCTGCAAGCTCTCGGAGTAAGAAAAGATGTTATTATCTCAGATCTCCAAGGGGAAGTTGGTTACTCATTCCAGGGACCTGTGACAATCCCTTCTCTTTGTGTCTTCAGCTCAAGATCAGTCCCTTATAGATGGGAGCACTAATGAGCCTCTCACTTTCTGAATTACATAGGCTCTTGAATTACCAAGAGTTTGTTTTCTTTTATCACTTCTAGGACCCAGTCTTTCTATGGAGTAGAATCATTTAAGTTGGAAAAGACCTCTAAGATCTTCATTTCCAACCATTAGCCCAGCACTTCAAAGCCCACCGCTAAACCAAGTCACATCTCCATGACTTTTAAGTATCTCCAGGGATGGTGACTCCACCACTTCACTAGACAACCTGTTCCAATGCTTGACAGCCTTCCTGGTGAATAAACTTTTCCAGGTATCAAATCTAGACCTTCTCTGGTGCAAGTTAAACCACCGAGCTACCCTACAAACTTGGAGGGCATCGTTACTCTGTCCTGACCATTTCTACACCTCTGCTCAAGGGACACTGAATTAAGATCCAAGCTCTGCCATGCTCAGCAAGTTCTAAAGCAAACCAATGAAAGGGTTTTTAGTAACTGACATTACTGTTTTANTTATTCTAAGTTCTGCTTTGCCCGTGGTATTAATCAAAGCTCCCCTTTCGGTTGTTATCTCTAGCTGTAAATTACTAGCTGGTTTTCTTTCTTCCCTCTGGAAGGTGAAAGGGGGTGGGGGGAGGCCTTGAAGGAGTTTTGCTGGACATCAGGCATTTATCGTGGGTCAAACCACGACAATGGAGTAGAATCATTTAAGTTGGAAAAGACCTCTAAGATCTTCATTTCCAACCATTAGCCCAGCACTTCAAAGCCCACCGCTAAACCAAGTCACATCTCCATGACTTTTAAGTATCTCCAGGGATGGTGACTCCACCACTTCACTAGACAACCTGTTCCAATGCTTGACAGCCTTCCTGGTGAATAAACTTTTCCAGGTATCAAATCTAGACCTTCTCTGGTGCAAGTTAAACCACCGAGCTACCCTACAAACTTGGAGGGCATCGTTACTCTGTCCTGACCATTTCTACACCTCTGCTCAAGGGACACTGAATTAAGATCCAAGCTCTGCCATGCTCAGCAAGTTCTAAAGCAAACCAATGAAAGGGTTTTTAGTAACTGACATTACTGTTTTACAATCTATCACACTGTGTCAGTGGGAATTGGAGCAAGTCTTCCTTCAGTTGCCAGCACTGGTAACTAATGTCCCACTCTTCCCTATAGCTGGAGGCATTTTTTCTGCAGTTGAGATAAAAGCTTGTAGTTGATTGTTGCTTCGATTTCTTAGAGAGAAGAAGTAAAGGCAGTCATCCTGTCAGCGTATGTGTGGATGCTCACCCCATCTTTTAAACCTTAACTAATCTTCAGGACCATTTTCACACAAATTTGACAGAGGAACAAAAAGTCTCAGATTCATCAATCTTCTGGAATTTTCATTAAAATAACACTAACAGCATGAGTGTGGCAGTGACACTTCATAGGGAAAATTACAGTCCAAGCGTAATGTTTCATACAGCTTAGATGCAAAGACCTTGGACTGTGGAAAAGACTCAGGACATGCTTGAATCTAATTAAACAGAAGAAACTCTAACGACAATTTCACAAAATTTTAGGAAATTAGGCTCCCTAAGTCTTGCTAGTTGCAGGAAAACCTTGTAAAATGCAGATTCTGTCTGTTTCTGACTATGTGTATGAGATAACCAGAACACATGACAATAACATGAAATAATTGTTTTAAAGTAGTTGTGCTACAAACTCACAGCTGTGAGGACTGTTTATTTGTTCATCAAAGATGCTTTGATGTTGCTTGAGATGCATATGGGCACGTTTCCTAGAGAACTGATTTGTAAAAAAAGCAATGCAATGCAAATTGTTAGTGATGAAATAACACTTTGAATACCTCAGATGAACAAGCAGTGAACCCCCAAATGAGAAATACCCCATCCATGGCATCAGTGGTACTCATGAAAATGATATGGATGAATCCAAGCTGCCACTGCACACCATCATGGAATTGGTCAAGGCAAATGATATAGTGAAGAACACCATGTTATCTCTAGATATTTTCTCTGTATATAATTTCTCAGCCCTGTTTACGAAAGACTTACAAATGATCTTCAAAAATGTGCCTAGAAGCACAACCATAACTGTATTGGATGTTGAAAATAATTGTATCAATAGAGACACAGCAATCTGACGCACAGTAATTTCCCTCAAATCTCATTCCAACTAGTCACTAGCTTTTGTGCTATAATTACCTGCTTTTCTATCTCTACTAACCACAGGGGCTACAAATGTTATTACTTCTATTCTGATTAAGTACCCTGCTCTACTCAGATACCAACTGCCTGTTTCTTTGAAATTGTCTAATCAGCTAACATAATTAAGTTATATTCAGAGCAGTTTTCAAACTCTGTTTAGCTTGAGGCTTTTTGGTTCTGCTTTAAAACCAAAGTCCCAGTGAATATAAAGATTGTGTATTTTTCCAGCTGTCAGTAAGAAACGGTATTTCCTCCCTTTGCAAATTTTGACTCACTTTTACCCATAAACTATAGATGTAAAACAATCCTAGTGTCTTTTCAACCACCTATTGGCTGATTCTCAGCTCTGTGTTCTTTGTAAGAACTGGAAATATATTTTAAGTTTCTTCTTCAAATCCATATAATTGTAAAAATAATAAATTCATACACTGTCTTAGGAAAGATACAGAAAGGTGCATGTGGATAAAGATATGCATTTTACCTGGAATCTTCTCCCTTTTTCCACTCACAGATAGTGGAGGCTGTACAGGTTTCAGTGTGACAATTCCTATATGTGCGGGGAAACAAAGCATAAAAAGATAACTCAGGATCCCAATTTTTAGAGGCAGACAACATTACTTAAAACTACTTCTTTTCTGAACTATCGATTAGGAGCTCTGCGAATCAGTCATCTGCAAACTTTAGTCAAACTTTAGCCAGGGAGATGTCTAAAGGAATTGAATAATCCTGAGATGTCTGCAGTGATGGGCTCAAGGAGCAAGAGCGATTCTACATCAGAGTAAGGACAAACCAGGACAATTGCCTGAACAGTTAACAGCACTCAGTGTATTGTCATGAAGCACCGATTTCCTTGTCCCTTTAATTTGAAATGCAGTCTGACAGCAGATCTTCCTCCATTTGGTCTGCTGCTTTATCACTTCGGAGTGAGAATAAAGATATTATTATTAAAAACTGCACAAAAATGGCAGTGCATCTACCAACTCGATCCAATTACTCAGTCATTTCTTTTTCTTTAAGAGTCATTTTTATTGTCTAAATTCATGTTGGACCTGCAATCTGAATCCATATATCTTGCAATCGCTGTCAAAGACTGCCAAGGGAAGATTTGTTTGTGGTGAGGAAAACCATAATTTGCTTTACTGCTAGAGAAAATTTATAAAGAGGGTTTCTCCTTTTCTGAACCCGAATCATTAAATAATGATATTTTTCTTTTAGTTTAGCAAATCTTATCCATATATTTGGGAATATTCATACATCAAGGATTATCACTGCATCTGCACAGAATGATACACACAGGACAGTGACTAGAGGGTTTATAGAATTAGCATTTGAGTTACAAATGCTGAAAGGTTTTTCTTCCAAAAATAATGGCTATTCCCAATAAAGAGGAATGTGAAACTGTGTTTGTGACATTAATTCATAATAATGCAAAATCTCCTGCTGAAAAAAATTCCACATTCAACAGAGCATTTGCTTTAAATGAAAACTTGAAAGGGTTTCCCCCTGGAACACATAAACAGGAAGATCTCCAGCCTGTCTTCTTCCTGTCTCAAAAACTGTGAGTGGATCAAGGAAAAACCATGGAAGTGAAACAAACCGTTGCCTGACTGTTTCAAGCCTATTTTCTCCATGTAATGCCTGTCAAGTTCTTAGTAAAGCTAAAGGGATTTATTTGCATTTGAATCTGAGAAAGTACTGAACACCTCATTTCATCTTAATTGTATGGACTGAGTTCTGCAGCTAAAATGGAACTTGCAGGTGTTAAGTAAACTGAAATGTCCTGTAATTGTTTGCAATGAACCTGCATGTATGTGCTTCATTAAAAAAGAACTGATAGTATGTCTTGTCTTCCAGGGAAGGTTCCATGCCCATCTTCAAAGTCCCTTCCAACGCAAACCATTCTGTGAATCTACGGCATAAAAATCCAGACATAATTGATATAATCAAACAAAAGCAAATTGTCACCAAGACTAAAATACGGTGAATTTCCAAACAGTGCTGTAGCAACCATGGTCTGGAGCCCTCTTGGGCAAGCTTCATGTAAAACCAATGCCTGCACACATATGCACAGTATTTATTTTCATTAAAAGTGTGCATTGACAGCTTTATAACATACAGTGAACCTCCTCTTTCTGAAGGAAAGCCCAAAATGAATAAGAGACTAGAAAGTGAATCCAAGCCCTGTGCAAACTCCAGGCCATCTCTTTTGCTGTTAAACATTTACAGCTCCCAGAAGCTACAGATCCCACTGGGACTGTGCAGACCCCAATCTGCAAGTCCCATTCAGTGTTTCAAATACAGCTACATATTAGTGTGAACATTTGCATTTTATATTGGGAACACATTCACCAAGGACATGTCCTGGTTTTTGTTAGGAGTGTAAGGGGAGCATCCAAACTTCTTCCTCTGCTGATGCTCCTTCTGCCTCATCACTAAGGTCATGAGAAGTTGGACAGGATTGTGGAACTGAGCTACCTAAATGGCACGGTGCTAAAAATATATTTATTCAGAATGGCTAATTAAGGTGAATGACTACAAGTCCTCATTAGCACTGAAGTGGTGTTAATTTGATTAGACTTCTGGCCTAGATAGACTTGCAAGGCATTATGTTTATGATGCAATTTCTCTACTGAGAAAGCATTTCAGATGAAATGTTACCCATCAGAGTCTTCCTTTGTATAAATATTAAGTAGACATTTGACTTTTAATGCTGATGTAATTTTTAGGGAGCAGCAAAACAGCAAAGATGTGACATCTGTATTGCCTTGGGACATGGGAAGAAAGTGAGAAAATAAAATTCTTGCTCCAGTTTCATTATTTAAATACTTTGTAGCATTTTCACATTAGAAAGTCATACTTGAAATGTGCTCAGCAAACCTGCATTTCCTTTAACACACTGTTATATTCTTCTTGGTCTTTAGCTCAAAACTCTCTTCAATCAATATTTCAATGCTTAAACATAGTTAATGTTGCAACATAGAAAAAATGCCTTCTGCTACGTTCTTTTTACCATAGGCCATGGAGGAATGGGAGGAACATACTGTTTACTTCCTAATTAGAGCTCACAATAATCTGTGCTGGAATAAAGCTCAAGAAAAAAGTACCCATTTAGTTGGACTATTTTAGCATGACAAGTCTTGCTTAGTGATTCCTGAACTACAAGGATTAGCCATCATCAGAAATCTAAAAGCATTCTTTTTTTTCTTTTTTTTTTTTTTTGAGGAACATTCTGATGGATGGAAAAGAAGGATGTTGCAGAAAAGGCCAAATAAATGGGGTAATTACTGAAAAACGTGTGAGTTAGTTAGGCCTGTGATTTTCACAGGTGATCTCATGGGCTTATGGTTAGAAAAATCCCCAGAAAGAGAAAATGGGCTATATTTTTAGGGCCTCTATGGGGAGATTCACAGGGGCAGAGATACAAAATAATGTCATGGTGTCCAAAACTTTTCTGTAAAAACTAGAGGGAAACTTTTCTGATGTCTTCCTCTAACCATGAACATTCCTGCTTCTCACCTACCCCAAGTAGCAGTAGCAACGGGATCAAGCTCTTCTTCCATTCCCACTTTTTAGAGCAATCTCAGCCCCCCACCCAGCCTGGCACCTTCTTTTCTCACTTTCCACATTTGTAGTCATGCCAGGAGCTACAGAAAGCTGAAGAAACTGCCTTCAAGGGACAGTTTTAGAGGAGGGCTGGGGAAAGAGAGGAAATTTCAGTCACTTTATATGCTGAAAGAGATTTACTCACTATAGGATGAGGAGAAGTTGTTACACAAAAGGTACTCTCAGGTCCTGTACTAGAGAAGAGGAAAATGGCATAGGAAACATGCAGAAAGACCAAGATAAATATTCTTGCCACAACCCTATCAGGGACCATGCCTAATCTCTTTCTTCCATCTTATCTCCTCCATATGGCGCAGACCTCACTCATCCTCCTACCCCTCTACTCCAAAATGCACTCTGGCACAGGTTTCCTCCACTATCATCCCTCGTAGCCATCATTTCATTTCATGTTGCTTCATCTATAGAAGAAATTAAAAAACAACATCCCTTGACATCATTGGTGGGGAAAAATGAAATTTGTCCTATCATCACAAGATACTTTATGCTGGATCTGTCAATTACTGCAGCATACATAGGCTTATGAAAATCTCATGTAGACATTTGCAGGGATGAAGCAGCCTCCATGAACTGGAAAAGCATGTTCTGTCAAAGACAACTGGGACTTGTGATTCCAGATTCCCTACTTGCATTTTGAAAAAATCTCAGGGAAAACAATTTTTGCAGTCTTTTGTATTTGACATCTTCTATGTATGTTTATTTAGTGGCTCTCCAGGACCATGTACTTTTGATAAATTAAACTGTGTGGCAATGAGAATTCAGTGGGTTTGAGTAGAAGATGATGCGGTGCTCTGCAGAAGTAAATGATCAGAATCTGGCCCTTGGGGAATAAACATATTCTATGGTTTATTCTGATTTATTTTCTGGTCTTCATTACGGAATGAAAATTCTGAAGATGGAGAGTATGGCTCTTTGGGTGACAAAAGCAATGACCAAGAGAGCCATTGCTTTGCCTTGGTGTTTTCTCTTTTTAAAAAAACAAAATAAATCCACTGCCTCCCCCCTCCAAAAAAAAAAAAAAAAGAAAAAGACCAAACCAAAACACACTCATCTTCTTAAAATGTTATTTTTTTATCTCATTCAAAAATTTCCACCTTTTAAATAACTAAATTCTTCTAGTGCTTTAAATAACTAAATAATTTTTTCAGGTTTCAGTCAACTTCATAACGTAACATTATTTTACTTCCTTACTAGTGTAAAATAGTTGTCCAGTAACTAAGAACATTAACAAGATAAAGTCAGAACAATTAGAGTGTTTAATATACTGTTGGACCAACATTTCAGTGAAGTCAGTGCCCAGTACAGATATCTCTGGGAAAGAATGGCGATATATACAATTGGAGTTTCAGTATTGCCACTTTCATAAGGCAGGTTGGGAATGTTTTTAAGTCAGTATACATCCTTTAACCCTGAAATGCAGATGACAACACAGCAAGCAGCCTGTGGGTCAAGGTAAGCTGAAAGACAAAAGCACTGGGAGGAAGAGGAGGGTTTCTGGAGTCATCAAACATGTCTACAGCTGTGATTCATCTGTTTGTCAATATTATCTTGTTAAAGAAATCTTTATTCTCCCTCTTTCAAAAATGCTACAGAAGACAGGTCAAGAGAATGGATTAATGGTTGCACTCTTGTGTTTAGTAATATTAAATGCATGGAATCCTTCTTTCATCATTGACGCTTTATATGTCATTAAAATTTCTAAATAGATTTATATAAAAACTTCACCAGGATTTATAAGGCCAAGTTTTGAAAAAATGACAGTCAATAGCATCATAAAAGATGATAGTTCTCCCAAAATTAAAAGGTTGGCATCACAATAAATAAGGAAGTACACTATAAATGAGTGAAAACTTCACATGCGCCAATGCTCCCAACCACTTTACTACCCTTTTAGAGGACAGAAAAGCAAGGACTTTCATTTCATATCATAAAAGCAACTTGGATGTTTAACTTCATTCACCAAGTTTCTGCAGCCTCTGAAGATTTATGTCCTTTTCTAAAAAAATGACATTTCATGTAAATATTATAGGACTGATCTAATAAAGACATTATGAACTCAAATGGAGTAATAGAAAACAGAGATGACCTGATTTCAATAGCCAAACAGTGATATTTCTTAGAGAAATATCATATTATAAAGGTTTTCAAGTGTTTTTTCATATCTAATAGAAGTATTTCTGGGAAATGGACCTTCTCTCCTTGCCTACAGACAAAATAAAGTATCATCGTCCACACAAGCTGCTAATTATCAATTCTGCTGAACAAAATTAATCTAAATTAAAATCTTAGCAAATGTTTTGGAGGACAGAACTAAGCTAACTTTATAGACATTAATTAGATGCATATCAAATGAAACGGATGTTATCTAAGGAAAAGGGAACAACAAAAGTTGCTTTGACAAGTTCATCCAAGTGAAACCAGGTCTAACAACTTGGTGTTTCATTACAGAGACACAATATATATTTTATATAAAGACTAGGGACAGTCCAACCTCTGCTCTAAACTATACCCATCCTACTTACTGATTCTATATGGATGAGCCAGAAAACAGACTCCAGCACTTTATAATGCAAAAAGTAGGCACTTAGGAGTCTGTATATGTACCTCTTCTAGCTATATCCTTGCCTATCTAAGGACCTTGGGATGTAGCTAACTTTTCAGCCCATGATATTTTAAACGATTTTCCATCACCCAACCTTCTCATCTGAATGTCTTTGTTACCTTTTCTATCATGAGACACACTGGAACGGAAAATAAAAATATAAAAATTGAATTAATTTGAAAATATATTAGATTGTATTGAAATTTGTGAGGGAAGCCAGGAGAACATTTAAAAAATGAAACAAGAAATAATAAAACTCCTCCATTGTTCAATGTAGATTTTCTGGGCCCTTTTTTCAAAAAGGCCAGAAAAAAACCCACAGACTAGTTAGAATTTTATATTTAAATATTTTAGATAGATTGGACAGAAAAAAACACATGTGCAGATGAATTTGACATAGTACAAGGGTGTTAAGGGTGAGGATGTCAGTTATTCTTGGATCTGTTTTTCTACCACATAATCTTCTGATGCACTTAAGAGACAGAAGTACACTTTGGGAAGAAAAGGGACACACTAGAATATTTTGCTTCCTTACCAAAGCTTAAACCTCACCTTGACCTTTCATGGTGCTTCTCTGAGTGATGTCTTGTTCAAACCCATTCCTGTCTTTCCAATTAGATTTCCATCTTCATTTGACAAATCTGATCACTGAGAGTCTGAATGTCCTGCTCTCCTCTCCTGAGGTGGGGGAAAATGTGAGCCTGTGCTGTTGTTACAGAGCAGGTATATTTTACTTTTGTGAATTTCAAAACAAACCTGCATCTGTCCCTGAATCCAGTCAGAGTATTGGGTCTTTAGGATGGCCACAGTCTTATACTGATTCTTGAGAAGTTACAGGTGTGATGAACGTCCAGTAAAGAGAAGCAGAGTTAAAATGCAGGAATGATTGCAGAAGCAGGGTTGAAATACTCTGTTAAGATTCCTTTTCAGTCCTTTCAATATGTGTATTCCCTTCCATTAAGAGCTGATTTATGCCATGGTTTGAAACAAGGTGCAGAGACGTCAAAGCTATTGAAGATCTAAGCATTCAGTTGATACGCAGCATTTCCACCTTCAGAGTGAGCTGCAGAGCTGTTCAAGTTGCTGAACATCCACGGGGCAGGCATGCCCTAATTATCTCCATGACAAAGAGCAAGATGTTCCAATTTGATACACTAATCCCTGTGGGACACAGGGGCTAGTTGAAAGCAGGCGTGTTAAACCTCTGGTTATGCTCACTGCTGCTGCATGATCCTGATGGAGATGGGGTTTAGTAGGGGCCACAGATGTTTAGGCACAGGCTGTTGCTCTTGTCCAGCCAAGGTATAACACGGATGCTCTTAAAAAGTACTCAAATATGTAGAGTGGGGAAGAGAGAGCAAAAGAAAAACTAATAGCTTTTATTTCAGTTTCTCAGCTCAGAAGCCTCAGAAAAATAGAAGTCCCTGAGTGGGAGAAGAACTTATCAGGATACAGATAAAATGATCCCCAGACTAGAGATGGGCTGTGGTGCACAGCCTGTCAGAGTACCTATGTGAGGACTGTATCAAATTGCATATCAAACTGAAATATTTGTATTCAAATCACACTGCATGAATGGGTTTGACTGCCCTGAGACTCATGGTTCCTTCTTCCTTCACATCCACCCAGCCCATTCCCAAAATACTCCTCATAAGGCTTTGGACCATGTCAGGCTCTATTAATGACTTTGCCTCCTGGTCAGGAACAGTACGGGGGGTGGTTGTGCTCTTTGGGAAGTATATTCAGACCCCAGAGGACAGCAGATCCCTCCTGGAGTTTCACATCCTATTTCCTCAGTGGCTGGACCATAGACACATTGAATATCCTGAGTTGGAAGAGACTTCTAGGGATCACCAAAGTCCAACTGCTGGCCCTGTACAGAACAGCTCCAAGGGTCACATTATGTGCCTGAAAACATTGTCCAAACATTTCCTGAATTCTGACAGCCTTGGTGCTCATCCTTTAAGAGGCAACCTAAGATATGGGAGTGAGAAATGTGATCTCAAAAGAAAGAAGTAGATACAGGGAGCATATGGATGTGGAATTAGAAGTTTGCTTTGGGATTTCATGTTTTCAGATTCAAGAGTTTATAAGGCACTGAAGTATTGGCACAGGCACTAGCAATTAGTAGCACTGTTAGAAGATCATTGATTAGATGCTGCAAAATGCTCATCTATGAGGGAATTTGCAAAGAGAATAAGGCCATGAGGAGAGGAAACCACAGACTCAAATGAAAGCAGTTTCGCAGAAAGGGCAGGAAGAAGCGCAGGTGCTCCTTGGCCTCCTTCTACACAGAACACTGCTGTGAATGAAGTTGGCTTCTTGATGGAGAAGTTTCCTCCCCCGTAAAAGCAAGCAAATAATGCTTTCAGCACAAAAAGAACAGCCCAACAACTAACCCAGCTTGTCATTTCCTTTATTACAGCTTGGAAGCCAGTCAGTCCCCTTGTGGGACTAAGACTAGTGCACTGACAAAAATACACTGTTTTCTTGCCAAATGGACACATTTGGAAAAGCTGTTATTTCATCATGAGAAGGCATTTAATTTGCCTTGCCATCTAATAGATAAAATGAAAAAAAAAGTCACCAAAGCACAGCACTGACGTTCTCAGCTTCCAAGCTCCTCTCCCTCAGATAACACATTTCCTACATTAACGAGATGGAGGCACTCATGTGTGGTGCAATAAAGACAAAATCAACTGTTCTTTTGCAGTCTTCTGTCAAATCCTCCAGGAGAAACTGTGGCTCCAGCTTTTATGCCCTAATTCAGAATTGTATTGGAAGAAGATATGAAAAAGCAGAATTCAATATGGGCAGACTTGTCTGGAAGCTGAAGAAGTTTCTAAGGATTATAACACTGCCAGGACATAATTAAGGAGAGAGTGAAAAGACTAAAGTCTTTGAGGGTTTTCTTTGAGGGTTAATTTTTCTTTCACTGAGCTCAATGAAATACAGATTTGACTTTAACTGCATGTGCTAAATTTGTCCACAGCTTTAGAGATGTGATTGTTCCTCCTATTTTTCACACCAGCTCAAGGCTTTTGTTGCTAGTTAGATGAAAACATGTAATTAATCAGGAGTTCTACAATAGCATGCATGCCCTGTATTAAAAGTATGAATCAGACCACATGGGTTTCTTGCCTCTTTTAATGAAATCTTGCTACATCTTCTCGTCCTCATTATGCCTCAGAAATGAAAACTAGGAGCCAAAACTCACAAGCCAGAGTGCCTCCCATGTGGGACTCAGGCAGATACTACTCTTCAAGTGCTATGCAAACAAAGCTTTTACAGCAAAGATGTCACTGCCCTCATACTTAGTTCAGCCTGTTGAACCTGTGAGTCTCCCAGATGTTATTCAGCTTTCATTTTAATAACCCCTCAGAACAGGTGTTCCTTCTATTTCTGTCTATTCCCCATAATGAAGAAGGAAAGTAGAACAGTAGGCTGTGCATTTGGTTCACAAAAACATATCATGGGGAGGACACCTAAGGCTAGAGGTATACAGGGTGCATGTGCAAACTGGAACAAGTCAACATGGTCTTTTCTTACAATCAAATTGAAGAAAAAGTACTTTGAGGAAATAGTTAATATTTGACTTTGTTTTGCATCAGAATGGGAAGAATAATGCTCTAAGAATGTCTCAATACACAGAGAGCCCAGGGTGACAGCCTCTGTCATAAATGTGGGTAAGATGAAACATGCAAAATGCCCAGAAAATATTCCGTTCTATGTTGCCTTCTTGAGCAGTTTCTATGGGATGGAAAAGTGTGCACTTGCTCCACAGAAATGCAGCTGGAATTCTGCAGAAACATAAATTAAATCTTTTATTATCCTTCTCTTTTTCCACCTGTGACCCTACTACAAAGCTTCATTCTAAGTGTCATCCTTTAGAAGAACTATACCTAAAAACCAAATGTAACCGATTATATATTCAATATTTAATTAATATTTAAACAATAAATCATCATTAAGAGGAAGGAAATAATGAGGTGACTTAGGCAAGGAAAACAGATCCTTGTTTTCACTGGCCATTTGGTGTGCAAGCCTATGTCAATGAGGCAGAGGAGAGCTGTTCCAAAAGACTGGAGCCTCAGAGGAGAAGTTCCTGACATTAATAGTTGTAGATGTGTGTTGAGATACTGTTATGACCCACATCAGAACAGTGAGAGTAACCCAGATTCTTTTTAATAGACCCCTTGGGGCAGATTAGAGTGAAACGACAGTGAATGATGGGTGTTCGTAAATACTTATATATATGTAGAGTTTATTTTTGAAGAATTTGGTTTCAAAGAAAAAAGCAGGTATGTAGCCTGTTGGTTGTTATCATCTACAGTAATACAGCAATATAAAAATAACACTTAAAGAAAACGCGTAAGGAAAAGAAAGACAAAGAAAAGATAAAAGTAGAAAGATATATAGTCATCACGCATTGGATCCAGCGATGAGACTTGGTAGTTGCAATTTCCATGTCACAGCTGAGTCATCAGGTAAGGAAGGACATTGGCATGATAAAAAGGATTATCCCACCTTGAAGGATTTGCCTCTTCCCTTATCTGGAAATCCAGTTTGTTGCTTCAGGTATGCACACCCTTCTGCACCTGGGATAGTGGGACAAGAGCACCCACTTACCTGATCTGAAGGTCCTTTCACAGTAGGCAAATTCAGGGAGGTGTGGGCTTTGGTAGATGAGCAGCTGTTTCTCTGAAGTTTGCTGCAGTGCACAAAAGTCTTTCCATGATCTTAACAATGTTTAAGCCATTAACCATTTTAGTCTTGGACAGGTACACGGGGAAGCTAAAAGAAGTAGAGTAGGAGTGGACAACAGAGAAGGTCTCTAAAGGGGCACCTACAGACTTCCTTTCAATGGAGGTTTAAAATGTGATCCAAGTTGCAATTTGGGAAGCAACTTCTCTCTGCCTGACAGCAATGTGGAGCGAGCCCAGCAGGCTGGAAAGATGGGTCATGCCTACAGACACTGGGAAGACATGTAAAAAACTTCAGTACCTGCCTGAAAAAAATTGAATTCTTTGTCAAGGTACAGTTACTCCTGTAAAAAGCTATAGCTTTTTATCCTTGCGATTATTTGTGCCTCCAGTTGGCTCATAATGTTCACTACCAGGTTCTCTTCCCATTAATGTTCCTCCAGTAAACATTCTCTGATGTGCAGTAAAGCATCTACCAATCCTTCATATTAAACCAGCACCCTTATTTCCTTTAACAATGAGATTAAACTGTTTATAGAAGCTGCTGACCTTGGATGGCCACTAATGAGACTTTACCCTGTATTTTTATCTCTGCTAAACCATCAGTTAAAAGGGCTCAGGTGGGAATACTCCAACCTCCTTATAGGATTCCATCTAGCAAGTAAGACAACACTAAAATGTGTGTATAAAAGTTTTAAAGTTTCTGAAGATGGAAAGCTAAAAAAAAATATTAGAGAAAAGGTCTACTTTGCTCCTTTCATTGGTACAAATCATGAGTTTTACAAGTACTTTTTTTTTTAAGAGATCATTTACTGGAAACAGTGTGCAGCTGAGAAGAGAATCAGCCTCCATGAATCCAGTTATGACTTAGAAAAAAAGTATTTGTATCGCAAGCAATTAATTCTGCTGAGATATATTTAAATTGCAAACGCAGGAAGGAGATAATTTCAATTGTGCCCTGATCATCAGAAACTCCACCCTATCCCAAATCTAACAGCATCAGAACCAATCACAGAACATGCAGAACAATGTCATCAGAGCAAATTTTAATTAGGGGATCATAGCCAAAGGGCATGGCACTCTTTCTAATTGAGAGGGTTTTGTCCCTTTCAAATTAACATTTCAAAAGGCATCGAATGGAGTAAAGCCTTGGCCCTTTCCATCAGTTCAAAAATTCTTTAAATTTGGGATATTACAGAAGAAAAAGACATGATACCTGTGTGAAATTATGAACTGTCAGGCTGCTTGTTTAAAACAGGTAGATTTCTGCTTTATGACAGGTTTATCTATAAGGAGGGAGGGAGGAAGGGAGGAAAGGAGGAAAGGAGGAAGGGATAAAGGGAGGAAGGAAGGAAGGGATAAAGGGAGGGAGAGAGGGAGGGAGGAAGAAAGGGAAAGTCACATCATTAAAGTAAAAAAAAAAAAAAGAAAAAAAAGTTTAGAAGTTTTGCCAACTGCTGTTCCCTTTGTTCAGATTTTGGAACTCTGAAAGTCCCAGCACAGGTGGGGTGAGGCTCAAATGTTGCCAGGAAAATATTGCCAGCAGCTTCTTCCATGCTCAAAAGCATTTTGACAAGGCAAACTTACTTAGTTACAATCAGCATTTGAAAAGAGATTGAAGAAGGCAGCTGCTAAGAGGTCTTCTCCTTTATTTCCCTTGATGGAAAGGCTCAAAAGATCAGTGGTTCTAGATGAGAAAAGATTCATGTGAGATATTATGAGCTGCAGGAAGTAATTGCCATGTGTCCTGGTAGGTGATCATATATTCAGTACCTAATACTGTCAGAAATAGCTTCTCCCACCCATCCCAGCTCCCACACTTTCCTTTTGAGATGAAACAGGAGGGATGGATGGTTAGCATTGCTCAAGTGACCAAAGCTGCAGAAAGCAGATGGTCTTTTTGTCTTCATCCTGTCCCTGCACACTGCAGAGCACCAAACCTCGTGCATGTGTCAGAAACATCTCTTGGGCCCATTAGAGTACAGTGGGGCAGGAGGGATAAATGGGGAAAGTCATGAAAAGCAGTGCAGGAAACTGAGCCCAGCCAGGTCCATCGCTGGGAAACTCTATACCCTGGACTCTGTGCAAGGAAAATCAGAGACAAGAATTGGTGAATATAACCTTGGAAAAGAATGCTGCATCAGGATTTGTGGTCAGACACTGAAGGAAAAGTGGTTTCATGTTCTTTTTCCGGTAATTGCTAGAGGAAAAATAAAGATTGAAAGAGCGGCACATCCCTGGTAAAACCAAGACTGCTGAGGGAGAAGGAGTATCATGATCTCACTCCAGCTGAAAAAATAAGAATGACTGTTATTTATTATTGGAAATAATGTTGGTTTTGTGTGGCTTGTTTGTTTATTTCTTTTAACTTGATTGATGCTCTGTGGAACTGAATTTTCAAATATTTCCTCATATCAGAAGACTACATTTCATCTCATAGTGAAAGTTCAGTCATTTACGCAGCAGGACGTTAAAGAATGGCACCTTCAGGGAAACAAAAAGGAAAGAGTAAATATCAGGAAGTTTGTCATAAAGTCACAGAAGCCAATAGCACTGGCAAAATAGCAAAATGCTTGTACATAGTGACAGTGTTCCAAGTGCATCTGTATTGGCCAAAACAGACACCAGGCAAATTTCAGCAGAGCAAAGAGGTGTTCCAAATGGTCACTGAAACCATTAAGTTCACACATGATGCAGCACCATGTGGACTGGCCAGATCAGTCCTGTCTATCAGCTGGACCTCTGCTCTCTTTGCAGCATTGCTCTGCTGACAGCACAGCCTGGCTCTGCGCAGCCTGTGAGAAGTCTGCTCGCAGCCTTCTGGTCCTGCACGGTGCCAAAATCCACCTGGCTCAATGCAGATTGATCTACACCTGAGACAGCCACTGCAGTCCCACTCGGCAAGCAGAGATCAGGGCAATGCCCCTGGTGATGCAGCTGCTCCTAAGGCAGGTCAGATGGACAGCATTCCAAAAACATGCACTTCTCTGTGCCTGTAAGGAGGATTCAAGGAGAGTTCATGGAATCATGGAATTCCAGAGTGGTTTGGGTTGGAAAGGACCTTAAAGATCATCTCATTCCAACCCCCTTGCCAGACACAGGAACACCTTTCACCAGACCAGGTTGCTCCAAGCCCCACCCAACCTAGCCTGGAACACTTCCAGGGATGGAGCAGCCACGGCTTCTCTGGGCAACCTGTACCAGGGCCTCACCACCCTCACTGTACAGAATTTCTTCCTCATATCTAATATAAATCTCAGGTATAGGCAACTCTATCATACTCATCCGGCTTCAGATGAGAGAAATTCACCTTTTGGAGAAGAATGAATCCATGAGGAGCAGTGGACACTGCCAACATACAAAGGGTTGTGAAAACAATCTTAGAGGTTTACAGCATTAACGATTCTATGATCTCAGGAACCACAACAGCAACAGCCTCTGCTGAGGAAGATTTGAGGGCATGTGTGGTCTTCTCAAAGTCTCAGACACACAGAAGTTTATCAGAGAGCTGCATCAACCCCTGTAACCTTCAAGGTTGATCAGCATGGCATTTACTCAACTTGCAGTGGACCAAGAAAAAGGAATAATTAATGTTTTCAGGAAAATTAAATTTTGCCAAGAGCACTGAGCATTCAGGCACTAACATTAATCTTTCTAACTATTATTGCTGCATTATTGTTTGCTTCGTTGTTTATTGGCTACAGTTATCCCTGACCTTCTTGACTATTAAAAAAAAAATCAGGCTTAATTTTATGTAGGCCAACAAGGAGCTCAAATTAGAAAATACAGGAGAAAATAATTCATTTTCTTAGCTCACAGGAATTGATGATCTGATCTACTTAGCTCTTCTTCAAGGTTCTTATGTATTAAAAAAAAAGTGAATAAGAGTGTGTTATAAATAAAAAGGCAACTAGTGAAATTAGAACATTTTTCCAAGGCTTCTTGAATGCCCTCTGAAATCAATGTACAAAACAGGAGTGCAGGGGCTTGAGTTGGTTTTAAGCACACAGGGCTGAGCTCAGAAGTAATGCAATGTCAACTTCATTGGGAAAAAATGGAATGTGAATTTACCCCTTGGGGTACATTTTGGACAGCTGCAGGATGTTTACTGTAGCCATAAGCTTTTATACAAATGTGAAATTCTTGCAGCACTTCAGTTTTGCTACAGAAATGAAGCAAACATTTGTGGAAAAAAGCTGCCAAAGGGCAACTATTATTGATCTGCATAAAGGAACACTTCAGAAGACAAGAGAGACCTTCATGAGTATAGACTAGTTAAGACACTTGGAAATTTGATTGTGCCCAAATCTGCCCACTCTACCTTTGATATTCTGATTCAGGCACAATACTGACATTTCCATCAAATTGAAGGTTCTGGAAAATATGAGATACTGAATTATTGTTTCTGGTTTTTGCTCAAAACACATGGGTCTTCTGATATTCAAATATTTCTCTTCAGCTTATTGAACTAAGTTCAAGCATCACTTCATTGGTCTAGTAATCTCTTCAACCATTACATGCTTTTTAGGAGTAATATTCATGGTGCCACATCTTTACTCCTTTTGGCAGTGCTCCTTGCTTGGATTGTCACTCTGAAAAACACAGTTATTATGTGACAACCCATTAGCAGACCTTTGTCTGAGACTGGAAAATCTAGTTTTACTGTAGGTTTGCAATCTAACAGAAAACTCAGCATATAAGAGGAGAACAAGGGTACTAAGAACTAAAATACAGCTTCAGAGGGAATTATGGCACATTATGTGGACATACATTAGTTCTAAACTAGGTAAAAGATAAAATACATTGGGGTTTTTATGGGTTTTCAATCCATTATTCCAGTCATTATTTATTAGTTATAATAAGAGATGAGAATGGTAGGGGAAGACTGTGTTTTATATTCAATTAACTGAAGTAAAATGGAGAAACTTTCAGATGTTTAAACCTTTCCTCAGGTCTGAATAAAACGCAAGAAACTTCAAAGCTGCCTTGAGAAAAAGTCAGATCACACACATTCCATGTACGTATTGTGTGTACCCTGATCAGCTGAGGCAAGAAGAGAAAATTTGGGTTTGCTTCTACAAATGATATGTCCTTAAAAATGTCCTGATCAACTCCAGGTTTGTTGCTTTTATAGGGAATCTGTCTTCTTCAGAAAAAAAAACAAGATAAAGTTCAATCAGCTGAGAGGCTGTAAATCCCTTATCTGACCCAGCTGGATTCATTGCAGCAGGAAAGGGTCCAAATATTTTTCCAAGCTCTCTGGTTCTTTATGCCTGCACGTTACCTCCAGTCTTCATCAGGTTTTGTACTTCCCAGCCTTGAGCTTTGCAATCCCTCCTCCTGTGTTCATGTCACATCTGGCCACTGCTGTCTTTACTTGCAATTGGTGCCACTAGTCGTAACTGAAAGAGGGATACAAATGACTCTAATTTAATAAATAACACTGTTGAGATATTTTGATTTTTTTTAATTAATGAAGTGCCATATGCATAACAGCTTTGCTTATAGAAGATTCCCACACATCCTCATTTGTACTTCTAAGGATATTAAATAGATGATCCAGCAGAGGATCAAGAACCCTGTTCTTATCTGGAATCACACCGATGGCTTCTGTATGCTGAAAATTTTCTTAAACCAATTGAGATTTCTCTATGAGCTCTTCCTAGACAACCGAGGAATTCAGGTGACAGTAGATTTGAGGAGGTCAAAAAAATCCAAAAAGTTATCAGAGGAAAAAGAGTTTTGGAAGCCAGGTAAAAGTAAAACAAAGTGGAGGGAAGGCAGCACTTTGCTGTTTCTGTCCAGGAAATAGAAGGAATAAAATGATGGACCTGGGAAGGACACATGAATGGATGTACTAATCAGGAGCAGAACTGCTCAGAAATACTCAGATATTCTGACTTCATTTGTCACTTGATCGCAATCAAACCTTTTGTGGGGATTGTTTAGGTCAGACAATGTTGCTCCATAAATCTGGGAATGTTTGATGAAAGCTTGTTTGGCTTTCTGCCTAGCCATTTCTCCAGGACAGTCACAGATGGAACATTACGGGTAAACTTACTGATAGATTGACTCAGATCCTGGAAACCAGACTATCCTAAAAGCCACAGATCTTCTTCAGTCCAAAGATCTGAGGTCATCTCATTTAATCAGGTTTTGTTTTGTCCTTAATAATGATTTAAAAAAAAAAATTAAAACATTAAAATGCTCATTGAAATAAAATTTCCCCACTAAACTCTGCACAGAACAATTTTATGGAAAGCAATGAAGGAAGGTCTGGGATACTCAAATTTTTGGTTTCTCTGTATGAAATTCTGATGCTCTAAGGGATAGTTTGGTATCCTGTCTTTGAAGGTTACCAGTAGCTCCTAACAGTGCTTATTGTTCCCATTTTCAGGTGCTGCAGTCCTGGCTTTCACTCTGTTCAGGTCTCTTCTGGGTCTGCAAAGACCTGAAAACTGGCCAGTGCTTCAGCCAGGAATTAGGCTGTGGTTCAAGCGTTAGTGGGTGGGAGGCTGGTGTGTGTCCTGAGGATTGTTCTGCAGCCCGCAGGGCAGTCAGCACTGAGTGGCTCACACCTCGGTAGGTTTGGCACCTCAACAGGGCTACATCCAAAGTGCCTACTGGGAAAAGCTGTTGGGAACAGATAATACAATCATTTACTAAATCGAACATGCCAGGACAGAGGGCTGAGCCTTGGCACATGCCTGTCACTGAAATAGTCCCTCCTGGTGTTGTCACCAGTCAGAATTGCTCTGGTGCTGCCTGGACACAGGCACTAGCCCTGGCCGGAAATATTCCTAATAGGAATCTTGGGTGTATCTTTTCTTTTGAGGAGTCATAGAGTGTTTAACAACAAGGTTATCTCCATAGGGTGCCAGGTGGCTTTCAGGCCAGTGAACAGGCCCTGGTTATTAGTAGAAGTACAGCCAGTGCAGACCCTTCCTCTCCAGCTTCTCTCCCCACCATGTCCTGTAGGTATTTTCCTCAAGATCCTTACATTTTGCTGTGACCCACATATCATCCTGCTCCCCAGAACCTTCAGGCTCAGGGAGACACCTTCACAGCTGTGTCCCTGTCCTCCACCATCCAGAGTTCATTTTGTGTGGAGTACCTTCCATTCCCACATGTCCTGGAGACTATGTCCAGAAATTCTCATTCTCTTATTCATTTTGTCCCCCCTCTCCTTCACAGCATCCTGTTTTTTTCTCTTTCTGAGATCCATCATTTAGGGTGTCAACACTTTAAACAGTTGGGCAACAGTAACACTGAGAGAATTTTTACACTGGGAAGTGTCAGTATGTTCTGTTGACTGTTTATATGATATAGAGGCAGTGACTAGAGCTGGCTACTGACAGGATTTCAGCACGCCTGTCTAACACCAGCATCTTCCTCCTCACTTCCCACACCTTGCCAAAATCAGCAGGTTTCTGCTTATATTAGATGCCCATGGATATTCCACTTGGTTTCCACCTGCCAGATCAGGAGGATATGACTATCCATACATTCCAACCTCATGCAAACAGCTCAAGCATCCCTTGGGCATCTCAAATGCACTGGACAACTATGTGCCTGCAGCAGAATTGATCCTTAAAAGTTTCAGTGACTACAGTGAGAGTTAAGACATACATTGTACCTGTAGACACTTACCTATGGACACCAGATCTTTGCTTTAGACTGAGCTGAATCACTCTATAGGTTGCCTCCAGTATATTATTTGTGATGTGCCTTAGGAAACCTTGGGCACCAAAAGTGGCACAAAACATGTGTTCAGGCAGTTCCTATTGCTCCTATAAACAATTGTGTGTTGATAACCAAATTCAGATCTTGTATCTCAGAGAGATTTAAACCCTTGAGGTCAAAGCTAAAACTACAAATCAAGCCTTTTAAATACTTTACAGAGCAGATTTTAAGGCATTGTGTCTTACATTTTCATTGGCTTTCCCAGTATCAACAGCCCAGCTCAGTTAAAACTTGTATTTTCCAAAATAAACCCTTGCTTATATTACTAGCAAAGAAAAATTATGCTGCTGTACTGTGTAAATAAGTAGTTAAATTAAGGTTTTCTTGACCTTACCAAGTGTCAGGAGAAGGAGGAGAGGAGAAAGAGAAGGAGGAGGAGTGAGGTTTCCTTCATCAATGGGGCAGCACCACTCTGGAAAAGTCTGTCCAGAGCGTTTGTGCAGTCTCCACACTTGGAAGTTTTGAGGCCTTACTTAAAAAAAGCCAACACATGATCTGATCCAGTGTTGGCAAAACTCCTTCCCTGAGTAAAAAGTTCAACTAAAGACTTCCAAGAGTTAATCCAACCAATATCTCTATGATTCTATGATCTATGGAAGCCTAAACTTTCACATACAACTTCAGACCCTTTGGAAGACCAGAGAACAAGTTTTGCCCTTGGATTTGCACTAAGCTTCCACTGATATTAATGAAAATTATGAACATGTAGCTGAAGATGAGGTTTTGGCTCCAGAATGAAGATTCAAATGATATATTTGAGACATATGTCAGATTTTTCAGAAAGATTTTACAAGTGATATTTTTGCTCAGAAAGGTCAAGTGACAGACATCTTGTTATTAAAAACAATTTCTAATAGAAGAAATCTTTTTCTCTGAACTGAAAACAACATTGTAGTGGGACTTGGAACCTGTGGGTAACCAATGCTATACATCTTAACTGGGCTGCAGACTTTCCTGCAGGAAATGCTATCAAATCTTTAAAGCCAATTTATTGAAGGAAATTGCAGACAGCTTGAAACCATCCATGATCCTTTATCCTGACATTGGCTTGTTAAGGCTGTACCATGACTTTGTGCCACTGTTTTTTCTTATTTTGGTCTTTTACTTTATCTGACTTTGGCTTTCATGTCATGTCTTATGTATCACTTTGTCTCTTCTATCCCACCATCACCTCCCTCCTTTTCCTATTTCAGGTATGACAGTATCTATTTATTTCCTGTGTGTGCCCTGCACAAGCCATAACGAACAGTAGTTGTGGGGTTTTTTTCATATAAAATTTATTTTCCCTCCAAATGACATCTTCCATTTCACAGATTGGTTCTTAGGCAGGATCTTTGAGTTAGGCATTATGAACATGGGGGTTTGGAGCCCATGGCACACCGTAGAGTCCATTTCTTATTTTGATTCTTGGTCTCAGCAGTCCAAACATTGTCTCAATGTTTTCATTTCTCTTTCCATACTCTTTATAAAAGCAAGTCTCTTTTCATTGTCTGTCTGTGTATAAAGGTGCCATATCTTAGTTTGGTGCAGTTGATAATGAGGACACCATGACTTTGTAGTCAGGCTATTTCAGCTGTGTATTCACAAGACTAAGGACCATGCTTAGTTTTTAAACTTCATTGTTTTCCACCTAAGGAAACAAATACCTTAGAATGATAGAAAAGTAGGTTCCTCCAAATTGTCAGGAGGAGATTTTTACTCCAAAGAAGTAATAAGTCAGAGATGGAGTCTGAGGAGGAATTATAGTGCTTTTCCCCTTGAGTCATTTCTGTGAGAAGAAAGTCCCCAAAAGTAGCTAAAAGCCAGGCTCATTTTCACTCTTTCTTTCATCCCTCTCCACACCCTGTCCCAGAGAAGCTTAGGAAACTCCCTTCCAGAGTCAGGGGCATCAGTCTGTTCCAGTGAGACAAAGGGCTCCCCTTCTGTTGTCAAACTTCCCACTTTCTGATAGAGAACTCTAGTTATTATTGCATGTTACTTTGTCGGTCTGTAAGTGGTACTTAAATTTACCATTTGACTGTTCCCACTTTGCTTGAGTTAAAATGCTACATCAAGAATAAAAAATTTCTTTTCCTTTGATTGATTTTTATTTTACCATGAATTGTAAAGTAAAAATGAGAACCATGAGCTACCATAACATTTCAATTCACCTGAAGGCAAATTCCTTCCTCTGGTAGATCAAGATTTGAATTCCAGAAATATGCTTTACTTTCCTCAGGATAAGAACAAATGTGAGTTACTGCAGACCAAAAGATTAAAATGAAAGAAAAATGATATTGGATCTTTAGCTACTTCATCAGAAAATGCAGAATTATATTCTTAAGGTAATAGCTTGGGTTGTGTCAAAAAAGAGTCTGAAAAAGTATGTCTGCGATCATGTTTAAACAGCAAAGTTGAAGGGAGAAAAAATAGGATTTTTATTTAAAATGAAAAATAATGTTAAGAGATTCCAAAACTTAAGATATTTTTGAAACTCAGCCTTTTTACTTCTGCTTTGTCTCCTCTCTTTGACTATCATGAAGGAAATATAATGGTCCCTACATTTGACAGGTAAAAGGAAGGGTTTGAGAACTGAAGGAGAATGTTGTGTTTATTTTCAATGCAGTTTTTCAAAAAGGTAACATTTTTACAGAACAAAGAGAGTTATATGAAGGTAAGAAATATTTTAAAAGCCTCTCAAGGTGTATTGCTCCTCAGTGGTTGATTAAAAAAATTGAGTTTTGGGAGATTATAAAAAGTGCTATTTATTTCTATGAGTGCATACAAATGCATTCCTATTTAACAGCAATTGCATGACCCAAGATGCATTAAATAAAGCACGAGCAATTAAATCCCTTTCCAACAACTTAGCAAATATATCTCAAGCCCTCAAAAGAGCTAAAAGGTGATTACAAAACAGGGAAGAAAGGACAGTCACAATACTTATTCTCCATTTTGGTTGATGCAACTCAAAGCATAAATGAGGCAAAAAAAATTTGTCCATTAAGGACAAAGCTTGCTTGACCTCATTATTTGGCCAGGAAAGAACATTGAAGCTAAATTACTCTGCTTATTGGGAAATGTTTGCATTCTTCAAGAACTCTGGATGGTAAAAAACCACACCTTTGAGTAGTAGTTAGGTGACCCTCATATGTTACAACAGCCATACTAAGTGAACAGGTGCCCTGACATCAAGAGCAGTGGCAGGCAATTACCCTGACCTTCAGAATTTCAGCAAATACTAGTTATATGTGTCTTCTTCCTTATGGGTAACCATTGTTTTTCATTAGTCTGCAGGAAATAGCTCGGGAAGGTGGAAAAGCTTTTTGAAAATTATTTTAGCTGCACACTTGAGTGGCAGTTTCTATACCATAGTGCTGCTACTACCATGGAAACTACACTTAATCAGTCAAGTTGTGATCTTCATCCCGTGGCTAGGAGGGGCAAATCCCATAACAGGCTGAACCTGGCTGGGTCGATGTCACAGGAGCAGCTGGAGCACCTTGGAGTGTCAGAAAACATTCAGAGAAAGGTTGCAGAAGCTGATGTAAAATTGCATCTCAAACAGGAAACTATACAAGTAAATCTGAAACTGTCAACTCCCTGGCAAAAATAGAAACAAAGAAACTTTATATAATGCTGATGCAATATCATGGTAGTGGAGAACACATACATCTCTTGGTATTTTGAGACCATTTTGCAGCAAGAGTCTTATTTGTCTCAAAAACCCTCATAAGAGCCAACATGTTCCTGTAAAATCAGTAGCAGCACTCAAGTAACCAAAAAGGGAAGCGAACAAAAACCTCGTAATTCTGAATTATGGTATCTGGTTTGTTCAGCTACATCCTATCACCTTTATCTGCTAAAGATGGATATTTCATGCTGAAACCAGAAGGAAAGTGTCTGAGTCATAGGAAATAAAAAAATAGATAGGCATAGTCTTTATGAGAAGGCTGATGCCAAAGACCCATCTTCCTTAGAAGAAATTTTGTTATAGCATTTCAGGCTACAGAGCAGTTTCATTCAGTGCTGTTTTGATTTTCCAAAAGTTTTCAGGGTGATAAACAAAATGTCTCTTCCTGACCATGCCACAGGACTCAATCTTGCTTCCAGTCTCAGAGGACAGTGGCGGGGAATCTCCCTGGCTAGCAGACTGCACATACTTGGGTGGATCCAGCATCCTGACATCTCCCTGCCAGTGCCCTGTCCAGGTCTTGCAGCATCAGCAGTTTCCTATCACTTCCAGAAAGTAATTAGTTTTTTAACTAAGTTTGGGTGCTTTATTACTTCCTAAAACTATTATATGTTCCATCTCATTTAAAAGTGAATGGGGAGAGTGGGAAATGCCTCAGTCAGTGCTCCATTGTAAGTAAGGCTGAATGTGCATGACAATATCCTTATGATCCATGTATCAGCAAAGCCAACCAGACTGACTCAGGCACCCCTGATGGGTTCAGCATCACGGGCCCTGCTGGGAGGGGAAGGCTGAGCTCAGTTTGTTTCACTGCTCACACAGCTGAGGAGACAGAGACATGAGAAAGACTCCCAGCTCCTGTGCTCTGCACGACAAAGCAGTGATGCAGCTGTCACATCTGGAGCACTCCAGAAGCAGATGGTCCCACAGAGCAGGCACCTGTAGCCCCCATCAGATCCCCTGCCATGGAAGAGACTGCCAGACGCCTGCACAGGAGATCAGCCCTTTGGGGATCAGCCTCTTCTCCTAGACAAGGGGAAATGGCCTCTACTTGCACTAGGGAAGGTTCAGGTTGGATATTAGGAAAAAGTTTTCACTGAAAGAGTGATTAAGCATTGGAGCAGGGTCCCCAGGGAAGTGGTGGAGTCACCATCCTTGGAAGTATTAAATAAACAAGTAGACACAGCACTTTGCAATATGGTTTACTGGGCATGGTGGTATTACATCAAAAGTTGGATTTGGTCGCCTTGGAGGTCTTTTCCAAACTTAACGATTCCATGATTCTATGATTCTCTCTCTTGCTGTCCTTGGAGGACAATGGCAGCCTGCACTGCTCCCTCCCTTGTCCCTCAGGCTTTTGTTTCTCTCACCAGTTTTCCTTTCCCCATGCCAAGAGTTTATTCTCTGTCCTGTCACAGTGTGGTCTCTGCCTGCTCTGCCTGCTGAAGGGAGGCATGCCTGGCACTTCCCTTTGCAATGCCATTACTAATCCTCCTACAAGGACAAAGTGGGAAGGAAAGGTCACACACTCCCAGGCTCACTGTCACCTTCCCCCCACGGCAAAGGTAATCCAGTGAGCTATGGGAGATTAAAAGATTACAATTCTTAATGGTATTGATATGGACCAAAGGAGATGAGGGAATATAAACAGCCAGGGAAAAAGCACAGGGGAGGAAACAGAGATGGAAAGTGCAAAAAGGAAAATAGGCCAAGAATAAATTTGCATCTTAAATTCTGCTGAACTTAGTCTATTAATAAGTAGACAAATCTGTCAAATATGCTCATCTGAATGGAAAGTTTTATATCAGGCTGCACATCCCCAGAAGAACTTAACACAGGCTGTGCAAGGATAAGGGCAGTGAAATCCCCACACAGAAAGAGTCAGCAGCTATTGATTCCCTGTTCTGAGGGGAGCATGGCTGACAGCAGTGCAGGCTGTCCTGGTTTGACACTGGGAACTACATAGCTCTTTAATGAAGTCAGATGTGTGCAAACCAGGAGGTGGCATCTTGGAAAGCATAATGCCTGTGCTTGACTTGACCAAGTGGGAACAACCACTGAAGTAATTGCAATGGAAATTAAACCTGTGAAGTACAAGTTAATCTTGATGTTTTGAGTTTTTTAGGTAACTGTCGGGTGCATTTTTCCCAAAGTGCCATTTGTTGGAGGCATGCCATTATGTGTTGTTTCATTCAAGATGCATGTTTCTAATCTTACAGGTGAGAAATAAAGGATAACAACCTGGGTCCAGTAAAGACATTAAAAACAAGCAACACCTATACATAAGATCAACCATATTATAGTGTTGTTTCTTAAATGTTATGACTGCTGGAACCTGAACCATGACTTGCAAATTATGAAGGCTGTTATCACTGTGTCTTTTCCTGTCCAGTCTTTTATTAAGTTATACTGCCATACTTAAACTGCAACATTGAATCATCCCTCCATGGAAACTTCTCCCAACATCTCCCACATCACTTCTTCAGAATGAATCATCTGACATGACTCTGCAACAGACTGGCAGTTCTATCATATTCTAGATTTTGGTCTTTCACTCTTTCTTTCCCAATATTGTGAAGTTTCTGTCTTGTTATACGTCTTTTTATTTAAAGGGTGTCCCTAGCGTGGCTGTTATCACTAGACACAGGTAGGTGAGGCTTTGGCACCCAGGGCATGACTTGAGCTGAGGCATCTACTGCAATTTGAAACTTTGTGGTCTATTGTGTCACGTGGAGACCTGATGGGGCAGAAGGACTTCTGCAGGTCCTTCCAGACAGGTCCTTCTGTATGCTTTTTGTCTCTCCTGTTAGTCTCATGCAGATTCAGACACAGGGTGTGAATTTTTGGGGGCTGTATTGTGCACAGTCAGGGGTTGGAATTGATGATCCTTGTGGGTCCCTTCCAACTCAGGATGTTCCATGATTATACGATTTTGGGGATACTCCAGCACTCCTCAAATGGTATTAGAAGCCTGTTTTATAGGCAACTGTGTCAAATGCCTCTAACTCACCTGAGTTCATAATTAAGACACCTAAGTGTTACGGACACTAAGACCACACATATCTATCAACAGAGAAAATCTTGTCAATAGTGTTTGTGTAGCCCAAAGAAAAATTCAGCTGGACAGTTAGGAGGGACTTAGTTTGGGGTTTGCCTGCAGGTGGTGGTCATCACTAAGTATTCCTCAGAGGGATGTTCTCCCTCCTCCCTTTATAGTCAGTGAAGAAAAATAGACAAATCTAGAATTCATCTAACCTATTTTGGATGACTATTTTTGGATGTGATTGTTTGCAACCTAGAAATGTCTTTTGTCACCACTGTCTATGTCAAGAGTCTATAAGAATACCTCAAAGGCACATAAGGACAGAATGGGCATCTGGGGTTAGGTAACATGAATCCCACACTTTGAGTCATGTGGATTTGTATCTCATCTTCAAGCCATCCTGTATAGACCAACGTTATCTTCTACAGACACAAAAGCCACTAGTTTTTCAGGCAGTTAGAAGCTCACTCTTTTGCTTCAAGATAGGCTGGTCTAAACCAACTTCAAACCAGAAACCAAGCAAACATTTTTACTGCAGTATTCATTAAGGACTAATAATCTCTAATTATCTCTACTGCTGGCAGTGAAGGAGGGTACAGCATTATGCTAACAGACCCCTAAGACTTGCTGTTTGAGCTGGTTTGCACGAAGTTCTTTGTCAGTTCACTTCAGACTAAAACAAAGATTGTCTAGATATAACAAAAATACAAAAAGAATGTGTTCAAATTCCAATATTAGTTTTGACCCAAAAATACTGGACAAAGTTCTTCTTAAGGTTATAGTCTTAGAACCTAAGGCTCTCTCTTGCTCTAACTTTTAATTCTTTAGAGGTAATATCAACACAAATAAGGATTTTGCAATATACAGAGTTATATGATTTGGTTTTGTTTCTTTGTTTGTTTTTTTTTCTTGAAAACACAAATCAAAATGTTAATGAGGTATTTTAAAGTCTTTGAAGATTTGGACCTGAGCCTTTTCAGATATAATACAGTTTCTCTTCAGACGGTAGTTTGTATTTATTCCACTGAAATCTATAGGTCAAGGTCAAATATTTTCAGCTTTATTCTATGGAAGACAATGAGCAAGCATTATCATAACAGTGCAGTTTTGTATCACAACAGAAATACTGAAAGAGATTATTATTCATTATTCTGCTAAATAATGAAACATTTTGTAAGTGGAGAGAAAATCACATATAATACAGTTCTATTTTTGCAAAATGAATCACAATAGAACAAAACCCCCACAATATTACTATCCATTAATGCAACAGTATATGTGTTTGGAGTGTTGCAAAATGTATAATTACAGTATAAACAATTTCCAGAGAAAAGTCTTGTGTGGCAATACTTTAAAACAAAAAGCATTTTGGCATCAATAAAAAGATCTAACTATGACATATGTCAGAAGAAATATATGTGCTTCAATGAGCTGCTAATGCGAGTTCCAGTCACCACAGTCTCAAGAGAAACAATCTCATTTAAAAGTTGGCAGTCAATTCAAACTGTAGTCTTTCCTTTCTAGTTTCCCCTAATTTAATATATAGGAATAAAAACATTTGGAAATAATTAGATGCCAAATAACCATTAATAATTTACCGTGTGGCAAAGATCCAGTCACTGAAATCAAGTATTTCAGTGCTTCTAAAGAAACTAGTACTGTGTCCTCATATTTAAGTTCTACAGTCTCCGAAGAATTTTAGAAATGTGCTTATTTATATTCTGATATGTAGTGCAGGCAGAATTTGGCTACAGATACATCATAAGGGGCATCCTCTTTGAGTTAAAATGGGGATTATACAATCTTTGGTTTTTAGTGAGTATTTGGATGCTTTATATTAACTGTCCAGGACCAGTTAACTAGCAGTAGTTACATCCAGCAAAGACACAACTATATGCTAATTTATATATACTATCCATGTTTATAACATTTACTTGATAGTTTAATAATTATGCAAATAAATTATAAAATTATACCAAAAATCAACATATGTTACCTGATTATAAAGAGGAAATTTAATCAGAAAACAGTCTTGTGCATTATGCCTGTATTTGTGAGTCCTCCAAACCTGCACAAACCCTCCAGTCAGACACGCAATAATCATGGTGAGCTAAACTCAGGTGGGACTAGAAGGTAATCTGCAAATCCCTGTGTATGTTTATGAGTAAACTGCATCCTTTTGCAGGCATGTAGTTCTGAGGAGATTACAATTTCTTTGCAGAAGGATTGTTTTTTCTTGTTAAGATAGAGTGCCAGCATCCCATCCCAGAGGATGTGCCGACACCTGGCCAGCCTCTGTGTGCCCTGCTGTAACCACCCAGACAACACTGTCTGCTCATGGTGTTGGGCCACGGTCACTGTCAGTACCAGAGTAGGAATGGAAGCCACTTATTCTCATTTCTTAGCCCTTTTATGGACCTAGCAGAAATCCTTGTACAAGTATTGCTCAGACACTCTCAGTCAATAATTACTTATACAGTAGAGATCATTACAAGTGCGTTCCTTCAGGTAATGCTTTTATTGACACTGATCATCCATCATTCATTCCCTTGAATAAAGATTCAGAACCAATAACACAGAGCAGTGAACATTACTATGTTTAGAGCAAAAAAGGTCTGGAAATTTGTTAATACAAACCATACCAACGGGAAGTCAGATATGCTCTTGGGAGAAGTGCTTGATTGTGAGAGGTGGAGTACTAAAGAAGGAATAAAATCCAATAACACCAAGTACAGGCTTGTGCCCTGGGGGCCAATACCAAGACTTTCTAACTTTAGGTAGAAATTTATCAGTCACAATTAAGGAAAAGTAAAAGGATTTTAATGTCTTACATAGTGACTGGATGGCTGCAAGCCACTGATGTGATGTAGCTGTGAAAAAGGCTAATGCAAAGCTTGTCTGTTTTCAGGAGATGTAGAGAGATCCTGCCATCATCTACAGCTCTCCCGAGACCTGAGTTAAAGCATCATTGTCATCCACAATTAAGAAAGACCAGTTCTAACTGAAAGAATAATGAAAGCCAATACAGTGATGTTATGAATGGAGACCCTGTCTTTAAATGGAGTAAGTAAAAGAGTTTGGCTTAGGAGAACAAAGACTAAATGTTGTATGGTTACTTGGCCTAAATATATTGGCACTTACACTCCAGAAAGATACAAGTACTAAGGAGGCTAAATGTGGGTAGGAAAAAATCAGATATTTACAGACTTTGGGGGTGGAAAATTGCAAGGTGAGTATCTAGTCATCAGATTTTGGAATAAGAGAAATTAGAAGTAGGAAAATGGATCAGATTTTGGAAAAAAAAAAGGTAGAATTAGAACAAGAGTTTGCTTTCGGTAAATGGAGCTTGGTTTGTTCATTAAAAGATCTATTCAAATACCTCTTGAAGATAACAAGAATTTGGATTTGATGACCCAGGAACTACTTCCGAGTTCTGTGTTCTTGTAAGGAACTAGCTGCTACAAAACAAAGGTTACATAAAATGAGTCTTACTGATGAATATTAGGTATTTTATCTGACTTCAGCTTGTTTAATACTTGTTGGAATGTGTTTGGACTCAAATCCAATTAAGTATTTAGGATCTCTTATCTTATTAATCTATTAACTTCCTATTAGATTTGATTTATTTGGGAATGAAGGAACTTTAAAAGATTTCAGGAGCTCAAATTTCAAATAGAAGCTGTGTTACAGAACACAGGGAAAGGGCAAGGTAAGAATTTGGGCAGAATAAGCACATGTAAAACAGAGCAGTGTTGTCCATAATAAGAGTTTTTATCAGCTTTAAAGAGTTCTAAGGTAGAAAAGGCCACTAACTTTACCTTCACTGTATGGAAAAAGAACCATTAAAATTTATTCTATTACCCACAATATTAACCTCAATAACAAGTATTGTACTTGACTATAACATGTGTTTGGCTATCACATAAATTCTAGGAGTGCATCCAGTCTTGACTCAGAGGCTTTAAGAAAGGGTGAATTCATCAATTCTACTGGTAGTTTGTTCCAGTGATTAATCATGCCTAGTGTAAGAAGTGTGTAGTGCATTCCTAATTGGAATTTGTCTGCAAGATTAAAGACCCGTTTTATATCTGGTATTTCCTCCCAGCAGAGGTTTATGTATTCTGCAATGAAGCCAATGTTTAAGATCTGCCTATATGGCACTCTGGCACTGTCCCAGCTCCTTATCAGAGTGAGACTAAGGCATATGTCATTCCCCTCCCATCACCTGCACTCTTGACTTCTTTGTAAACAAAATCCTGGCTTCCAAGCAGCATAGAAAGCATGGGTCTGGGCTACCAGAAAATCTCAACTCCATGGCATCTTCTTCTCCCAGCAGAAAAATTAGACGCAATCATGGTATTTTTTGTTTGTCAGAGAAACAACTTAAACCATAAAATATAATTTTTGAGCCTCAAAATAATGATGGCTCTGCTTCATGTTGTATGGGATTTCAATGTTGCTTTAAAACTCATTTTATATTACTACTCTATCTTATATTCCATGACTAATCTCACCAATGCCATGACCCAGGTGAAAGTCACCTTTCTGTTATTACTTCACTAACACATTCAAAAGATACTCTTACTGGTTTTTCCACATTACTATATTGGGAGGTCAGATTAAATCACTCATCTCTTATGACCCTACATACTTTCCAGTCTTTGTCTTTCCCTAGGATCCAGGTCCTTCTCTCTGGTGTGATAGCTATTCAATATCCTATTAAATCCTGGTTAATATTGTGGTCTGGAGGAAATCTAGCATGGAACAGTATCCTTAACCATTAGCTTTTTCATGACCTTGAAAATGTGTTTCCAGGATGAATCTGTATTTTTGCTTTTTGTTTTATTTTGGTAAAGTGATGAAAAATAAGCAGGAAGAAAAAGAAAAGCAGTATTTGTTCACAAAACAGAACTGCATTCACATTTTTAGCTAATTTTAATGTCTTTGACAAATCTCAGCAGTAACTAAATGATCATCAGGACTAAATTACCCTCCACCTGAGACAAACAGAGCAGAGTGCATTAGCATAGTGGTTCCCTTTCCCAGCTACAGGGTCAGTTGGCTGAGCATTTTACCCAGTGTTTTTGTGATGACTCCCTGTGCATTTCGTTCTGTAGCACCTGTGATATTTGCAGTGTCTGTGAGATGCATAGGAATGTCTCTGATCAACCAAATCTTCCAGCATTATGTTTGGGAACAGAGTCATTGCCTGAATGACTGGCTCCTGTAAAGGATGTGAGCAGTCAGGCCTTTCAAAACCAAGCTGAAATGTAGATATTGTTAAGCACATAATATGAGGGGTGTGGTTTGCTAACAGTGGGTGAGCTTCACGTATCTTAGTATTGGGATGGGCAAGCACTCTATAGGATGTTGACTCTATGCAGTTTAAAAACTATAGCAATCTTTTTCTGCTACCAGATTTTTAAAAGGAAATCCTGACCTGATCTTTTGGTAAGATTTTATGCCAATTGTTAAAACTAATAGTCTTGTTTATATTTTGCTTTAGCTGACTGTCGAAAACCAGAGAGAGAGATTTTGTGTGTGGTAGCTTAGAAAGCCTATGACAAAATCAGGAAAATACAGAGAAGGCTGAAATGGATGATTCCTAGTATAGACTGACTTCCCTGCTAAAATCAACTAAATTATGTAGGACCAGGTTATCTTTGACTTTTCATCCTGGTAAAAGTTACTCCTGAAGGAAATAGAAATTAATGAAGGAGAAGGATAGAGTGAATAAAAGATTATTGCTTCCTATCTCCTCCACTATAGGAATAACTAGTGATCACCTATTAACCCTATTGTGTGGCAGGTTCAAATCAAAGGCAAAAGTTATTTTTCTTAGCAAACACAATTAGCTATGGAGAGTTTGGCCATCACAATGTTTGTGAATACCGCAAGTTTTATACGTGCTCAAACAAGATTGTACAATTCTCAGAAAAGATTGAAGCCTGGGAATATATTCAGAAAGCATAGTCACGTTTAGTCTATTTCTATAATTTTTCCTAAACATTATTGTGTGTGTACTTTGTTATATTATGTCCTATATAAAAGAGCCTTTGTCACGGATCATGAGGTCAGTGCATCATGAGACATCATCAACAGAGCCTGAGAAGTTAAAATGTGCTGCAGTTCAACAGAGCATTTAAATGAATGCTTAGTTTGATTTCACTGAACCTTCAGTTTATGCTTAACTACTTTGTAGAATAGGAAAGGAAACAACTTTCTGCTTAACTTTTTAAGGAAATCAAATCTGTGTTTATACAACACAGCAAACTACAGACCTCTGAAAGGGCCTTCATTGAGAAAGCACATTTTATATGCAGAATTGCACATGCTGAGGATGCTAAATTAGAGTTTTTCTGTGGCAGAATAAAGGAGGACAACCTTAAATGGAATCATTTTGTATTAGTCACAACAGCTGTAAGTAATAACATATGCCTGTATAATCCAGGTCATATCTGTGTTCAGAATATGTTACAAGACCTCAGTCCTGCTGGACTAAAGATATGCTAAGGATATACCTCATATTACAATACCCCCACAGGGAGCCCCTGGCTCATTAACTTGCTCTGCTTTGAGCAGTAGTGTGGCACTAATTTTACCAAGAAAACAAAACTGCCAGGTCTGAAAGTTGCATCCTTGCCAGTGGGAGCATATTTTTTGTTCAGCAGGAGTTAGCATTTTGCCACAAGACTTTGGAAAAATTAGGAAATGTTTTTAACTACATGCAAAGAAAATTAGAGCTGTATATCAGCTCCAGTAACTTGTTAATTATCACAGAGGCATAAAAGTGTCCAGGACTGGAGGGGCCTCAGAAGATGCAGATTCTGGCTGGGAATTTTCCTTGCTTTGACTTTCTATGTGCTTTATGTTTGGTTTTCAGGTCTTTCTGGATGTCCTGATAAACTCCATTATACTTCTTATCAGTTATTATAGCAGAGGTGCTTACTACCGTTTGGACACATTCACATAGTGAGCAGATATGACCCAGGACTTCTGCTCTAGTGACTGGCACTTGGAGGTTTTGTGGATGGCACAAGGTAACTCAAACAACAATAAAATTTTTAGACACCTGAGCTGATCCCTCAGGGCTGAGTCAGTGTGAAATCAGCAGACCTGAAATACAGATGTCTGCATGGGTTGGAGTAGTGAATTAGACAGAGGTGTCTGGCCACCTGTGCCGGTTTTGGGTGAACTACAGTTACTTTTCTTCACAGTAGCTGGTGTGTGGCTGTGTTTTGGGTTTGTGTTGGAAGCAGTGCTGATAAACACAGGGATGTTTTTGTTACTGCTGATCAGGACTGACACAACACCAAGGCCTTTTCTGCTCCTCACCTCAGCAGTGAGGAGCCTGGGGGTGCACAAGGAGTTGGGAAGGGGACACAGATGGGACAGCTGACCCCAGATGAACCAAGGGATATTGCAGATGAAATGTCATCATGTCCAGTACATAAAGCTGTAGAAGAAGAAGGCAGGGGGGAGGTTCACAATTTGAATTCCCGAGTTACTGTTGCTTGTGATGGATCCTTGCTTTCCTGGGAATGGCTCAACACTTGCCTGTCCATGGGAAGTGGTGAATTAACTCCTTGTTCGCCCTGTTTGTGTGGTGTGCTTTGCTTTACCTATTAAACTGTCTTTATCTCAACCCACACATTTTCTCACTTTTACTTTTCCAATTCTCTCTCCCACCCCACTGACAGGAAGTGAGTGGGCTTAGTTGTCAGCTGAGGTTAAACCATGACAACATCCTAAAATATCAGTCATTTTCAAAAGCAGACATGAGCAGGACTTCTGGAAAACTCATGTCCCAGTGAAGCAGCCTGTCTGGAAAACTCATGCCCCAATGAAGCAGCCTGTGAAGGTGAGTAGGACACTTCAAGACATCTCAGGGGTGTGAGAAATCTGTGCTTACATAGATGATTTTTACCCAAGGCATTTTATTCAAGGAAAGCTGAAAGGCCATCTAGGCTCCATAGAATGTATTAACTATAGGTCTAATGTCATTTTAGGCACTATGATTACTACCTCAGGTCTCCAGCTCTCTCTTCACAAGGACCAGGTCTTGTGTAGGTCCTGTGTCAGCCACTGGTACCCCTTGGTCCTCCTGACTACTGCTAAATGTCTTCATTTGAGGAACTGAGCTGAATCGGAGAGCTCCACTGGCTACAAGAGAAGCTCACAGCTTGCCTCAGGTATTGACATCTACACGTCAGCATCAACATTCAGTGTTTTGTGGCACACAATGACTGCCCGTACACAAACCTCTCTGTCACTGAGACACGTGGGCTATTTCACCTGCCCTGCTGCTGGTGCTGGCTTGTAGGTGTATTCCTGCACTGAAGACACCCAGATACAGATGCCCACATGTAGGAATCCACCCCTACTGGGGACATCCTAGGATATGCAAGGAATCTGCACAGGAATGTGTGGCATCCCATGGTATTTATAGGAAAACCATATCCTTTTGGAGCATCAGCTAGAATTGGGATGTCAGGCAATGCTACATGCCCATACTTTGTCAGCTGAATGAAGCCACTGCATTTTAGGAAAGTAACTCATTTGTCTAAACATAGAGCAACCTGATATGTCCTAGAATACTCAGGATGTCCATATGGAGACACTATGCCATTCCAGGAAATCTCACATGACATGAGATGCTTCTATTTAGGCAACTGAGTCAAGCCCTATGTCTATGAAGTTGATTCCCAACCTAAATGTCAGTTTTATCTACATAAGTATTCTGATAATGTTCACAAATGTATCAGCATG
Organism: Campylorhamphus procurvoides; assembly: GCA_013396655.1. Classification (NCBI taxonomy): domain Eukaryota; kingdom Metazoa; phylum Chordata; class Aves; order Passeriformes; family Dendrocolaptidae; genus Campylorhamphus; species Campylorhamphus procurvoides. The sequence continues at coordinate 755,400 of WBMV01001388.1, read as the reverse complement.
CTTTAAGCTAATATTTAGACCCTAGTTAATTAAACCCAGGTTTTTAATCAAGAACTTTCTTCATTTCCCCTTTATGAGTATTAATATGATTTTGTAAATCATTCATTTTTATCAGTGTCATGCCAATGCCGAGGCTTTTCAAAATATTTCTTGCCAAAAGAGTTTAGGTACAGGAAGTAGTGTAGCCCATGATAAGATTCAAACAGAAAGCTATTCCATTATGAATTCTTTCCTACAAAGATTTTCAGCCTGCAGGCTGCACTTACAGATAAAAGAGAATCTTGGAAGTCAGTAGCATCTAATTTAAAGTATCCTTTTATTTTGTTCTAATAGCATTGTTTTAAAAGAGTTCTCATTTTTATGAGATCTTTGTGAACAAATACTTATAAATTCATGAGCTTTTTTCTCCCCTTAAATTACAAAACAACAACAACAACAAAAAAAAAGGTTTAATTCAAATTTCTGATGGAAAACTGTCTGAAAAACAGCGTGAACAAAAGAACAGCTTTGATAAAGTTCTCATTCATTCAACTGTTTATGAATTTGCATGGCCATGTTTTCTTCTTTAGAAACACAAAGTATAGTACATTTTGCCCCAGAAGGGAATACAATGACTGATGTTCTCCATCAAGATTTTGTTGGCTCTCTGTACAAAGCCCAAATTTCACATTAAGCTGTACTTGTGGTTATTGAACCTCTGACAGCTGTAACTGTGGAACAGAAGTGGGTGATCTAAGTCTGAACAGGTTGTACAACACTTGCTGGGTAATATATTATTCAAATGATGTGATTCCTGAGCAGTCTTAAAAACTGTCAGTGGATTGGACTGGGTATCAGAGGAATTAAACAACACATGTTTTGCTCAATTCTTTACTGTGCTAAAGCATTCTACTTAGCTGAGGTGGCCTTGCTGCTTCACGAGTTATTTTATTTAGAGCTCTTTCAAATATAACTACATAGTACTGCATTTTGTAACAACACCGAAGTTGGAGCAAATAACTCTTAGTGTCCATCTTTCCAGACAACACACAAACTAATTTTGCAAGCAATGCAATCAGGACATTTGTTTTCCTGGGTCTTTCTAGGTGATATTAAAGATCCAATTTTGCAAAACAATGCTAGAAGAGATTTCAGAACTTGAGAAGTCTTCCGTCAAATTATCACGTGTACCAGTAAATATGCACAAATAATCTCAAAAGATTAAAAGTATTTCCATAGACTGATGTTGAAAAATATTTGGGGGCAATTAAATAGAAGATACTGGTGCAATAGACAGATGGAAAACGGTTAAAATCTTAAAGCTAGCCTCATGTTTTTAAATTATTGCACTCATGCTAAAATAAAGTGTCTTCAAGGGACAAGATATCTGTTGTCATACGAGGCAAATACATCTGCTCAGCAAAACAGCAAGTCAAGGGGCTTGAAATCTATGTGAAAGTCATGCAGTATTTGAGGAATGATGCAGAAACAGTTACTATGAACATAAAATATTTCGAACCTTGTCCACAAAGTGATTTTACTGAAACATACCTCAAAGAGAGGAAAGATAAAAATAATAATCACAAATGCAATCTCTAACTTCCCGTATAGCACTGGATAAAGGATTTTAGGATCTGGTTATCTGCATGAGGTAATATATTGGAACAACCTAGTGGAAGATGCCCTTCTCCCTGTCAGGGGGTGTGGATCTAGGTGATCTTTAGGATCCATTCCAATCTGAACCATTCTGTGATTTCATTGAGACTAACGCCTGTACTTCAGTCTTTTAAAGCTTTTGTTTTGTGAAAGATTTTCATTCATAAGGAATATTCTGTGCTTTTCTCCTTAGTGTGAGTAAATTCTGTTATTCCTACTTGTCAAGCTTCAGTTCTAGGTGTTGCATTCTCTTAAACATTCTTCCATTGTAATGAAGTATCTACAGCCTTGAGAAATGGTCTCTCTTTGTAGGTATTAGAGATGGTGATCAAATCACTGCTTAACTCCTTTGAAATTAGCTAAAGGAAAAGATCATGTTTCTCCCAGAGGCCAAACTCACACACCTGCAGCATTCAGTTGCTATTATGTTGGGGTTTTTTTTAATTCTGTGATGTATGTGATTCAATTTTTTTATTATTTTTGTTTAAGAAAGAGCTGCTTCAATTTGAGTATCAGACTTGAAATGCAGGTAAATAAAAATATCAGCTGTGATATGAACCTCCACTGTGATAGCTACTGTATATGGCTTTTTAAAGTTCAAAATAGGAACCAAGTGGCAGTATGCAGGCAAACCAAGCCCCTTCACATATACTCTGGGTTGCTGAGAGTAAGGTTTTTGTAAGGCCAGTGACTGTGGGGTAGGTGCTGAACTACAGTTCCGCACCCAGTAACCTGTTCATCTGTCCATCCATCACAGGCCAGTACTGTAAGTGTCTAATAAAATCCCTGGGCTTTAACTGACCCCTTTCACAATGGAAATGCTTGCCTTGTCCAGGAGCTATTCCATGTCTAATACACAATCAATGATAAAAGGAAAATAAAGCAAAAATGACTGGGTAGCATCCTGTTGTTGCAACATGTTCCTCTCTGAAGCAAATCCAAATGATGATGATGCTTCTCTTCTTGCAGAGTGCTGATAATACAGCAGCAACAAGGAAATTCCAATTAGTACTTCCACTGAGAGCAGAAAATCCCACATAGATGGATCCTCACTGCCTTTGTGAAAGATTAGGCATACATCATTGTTTATATCCAGTTCCTACCAATATATCTGATCAAAATGATTTCACAGTAACAAAATAAAGAGGATTTTTTCATTCTTCTGGAAAGAATCAATATCAGGAAATAATAGGGTGAATAAAATAAACTATGGCAAGACAACAAAGTCTTTACACAGACCTTCCAGAATGTGCTGAAGTGCTGATTAAGAGAAACACTTAAGCTTTACTTGATTCCTTCTTTGAGATAAAAGGGTCTAATCAAGAGCTATAAGTATACCCAGAAGGCTAATGCATCTGAACACTCTGCTGAATGGATTGCCATGAGAACTTTAACTTGCAGAGAAACTTGGTGGTTTTATAAAAAATAGACTTGGATGGAGTGTTTGTTTGCTATCTTTTAGAATCACAGAATAGTTTGGGTTGGAAGGAACCTTAAAGACCATCCAGTTTCAACCCCCTGCCATTGACAAGGACACCTTCCACTAGACCAGGTTGCTCCAAGCCCTGTCCAGCCTGGCCTTGAACACTTCCATGGATGGCGCAGCCACAGCTTCTCTGGGCAACCTGTGTCAGGGCCTCCCCACCCTCACAGCAGAGAAGTCTCCTACAGTTTCAAGCCATTTTAGATATTTCTTCCATTTGACCTGCTTTTTCTTCTGTATAGCAATCAGTAAAAGATGGCAATACCAAGATGGCATCAGTGCACAAAATGGGTTAATAGATTTCTAGAGATGGTCACCAATTTAAAAGTGAGCTACAGAGCAGCCCCAAGGACATGACAAATGGTCAGCAATGAAGAAAAAAGAAGGCACAGCAGGGGTTAAAATAATTAGTTACAATACAAGATAAGAGGGAGAACTCCATACATTTGAAAAGTGAAGACACTAAGTGCTCCGAGTTTAACTAAGTTATTACCATGAATACAGGTGTAAAGTTTGAGAAAGGATGGATTAAATCACTGATGCAAACTATGAATTTTGTCAGAAAGTCTTCAGGATCACTCTCCTGCAAAAGAAGTGTTGCATGTTTTTCTGTATGGGACATTGATTATCAAAGTTAGGTAGCAGTGACAGTGGAATGATTTTTTGCTCTGCCATCCTGGGGAGATGGGAAAAAGTCCCAACAGATAAAACTGAAATTTTTTAAACCTTGTAGCCTCCTTGTCATTTCAATTTCTCCCCTCCTTGTAACCATTCATTTCCTGTCTTCTCTTACCAATCATGCACTAGAATCACACCTATATTCCTTATTTTAAGAAATAAAGATGTGCCTTGTGTGTAGAGTAGTTCTCTCCACCTTTGGCTGCTTTTCACTGTTTCTTTCTGCCTTGCACATCTTAGAAGTAAAACAGAATGTTGAGGAAAAACCCTTGTGAACCTACCTCTGCTTTTAGAAGACTCAGGGCAAGTTTTGCCGGGGAGTCTGAAGAAATCAAAGTTAGGCATATTAGCTCTTTTGAAAATCCCATCCATAGATGCATCAGTCAAAGTATCAAAACATGAAACCTCCTTCAGAAGAGTTAAATTTGCCAAAATGAAGATGCAAGACCAAATCCTCAGTGTAAATCATCACTGGTACTAAACACATTTATGATCCACTCCAATACCTTCTTCCACCTCGGCAATAAACTTCCTATGTTTTCTCTTTATGAAGCTACAGCTGGGACCCAACTCACTCTAAATGCTCCTGACATTAATTCCCCTCTTACTTTTTCAAAACAGGAGCCAATAGTCCTATGAAATCTTGAGCAATGACTACTTTCTTCTTCAAATATAATTTGAAGGCATGATGTTGCTACAAAGACCAGAAAATGCAGTGCATTGCTCAGGTTGCACAGATGACAGCTGGAATTGTTTCTCTGCCCACATTGTAATCTTCCTCTTTCTTCTCTAAGGAATAAAAAAAAAAGTGAATCTTGCCTTCCAACCCATTCATTTAGCTGTGTCCTTTCCTCATCCTCTTAATTAATCCAAATACTTATTCTCCATTTTACCCCAAAGCCTGGGCTCCATGGTCACTTCTGTATGTCTCAACAGTGTCGTGCAGAAAAAGATATTTCCTTTCCAGATATTTTTGCAGCTGCCAACATAATTTTCAACCTAATAAAGTAGAAAACTTCAATCAGAGATGAACTAGAGAAGTGATCCAGCTCTACCTTAGGCCCATGCTCTGATTCCACTTTACATACACAAGCCCTGCCAGGCACTTCTAAAAATGTTTTAAGAAAAGCAATATACGAAATGGGAAAAAGCCCTCCCTGGTTATACTGTCCTCCCATAGTAACTTCTGAGGGAGCCTTTCCTAATGCACTCTGCTCTCCAGACTATCAGGGTATTGAAATGGGAATGTGCATCAAAGGAAACACAGTCCAAATATTTCAACAGAAAGCATTATTTGAGATTCTGCTGGCATGTGCAAATTACAGAATAAGCTGGATACTTGGCACTCTTCTGCTGATTGCAATTTGCTGCATTTGACTAGGATGCTGTTTGCTTCCCCACAACCCATGGGATGCCTCTGGCTGAAACATTGCCTGTAACCTGGATTTCTATTTTATTAACCTTCTCCTTTATCTAATGACAGTCTGTCATGTTCTGGGATGCCAGAACAATGTTTGCCTGATAAGATGTCTCCTGGGAAAACAAGCAATTGTAAGGGATAAAAGCACACAAAAATGGCCAGCTTCAGCAAAAACTGCCACTCTGAATCTGCCTTAATTAATATGTGCTGCACTCCTGGTGCATTTGTACTGCCACAAATGTCATTATTTTCAGTTTATTAAGGATGGCTGCAAAGAGAGGAGGGGTTTTTCTGGAAACCTGATCTTGTGTGTCTTTCAGATTGGCAGTATGAAAAATAAAATGTTCTTGGGGGAGGAGGAAGAATAAGCAAAGGAAACTTTATTATGAAACTGTAGCTCTGAGTTGCATTTTTCATTTGGACTTATATGGAAATATTCTTGCACTAGAACCCTGCTAAGAGCAATCCATCTTCATTGTGCATATTTAATATGCATGGAGAGAGCAATAGCTTGTGATTTTTTTCTCGGACTTCCTTATTTCATTTCCCTCCGTTAACTCTTTTACAACTCCTTGTAGCACCAAAGTGTAGCACCAGTTATTCCTGGCACATTCTTTTTCTCTCTTCTCAGCCACCATTGTGCTTCTTGGTCCTGACAAAGAAATAAATAAACAAGCTTTCTGATGGCAGCAATTTGAATTACAGGTGTGAAATGCAGAGAAAATGTCACGTACTTCAATTTAATTATTCTCCATTTCAGTGACCAGGCCAAATTTTGATCCCCAAATATACATAAATCTGTGTCTCATTCCTTTTTCGAGTTTGAGTGTTTGAGAGTTTAACATGGACCATGCACTGACCTGGGAGAATACCCTTAGGAAATCAAAGGACAGTTTATTTAGTGAATATATATCCATCAACACTGTAGTAGGCAGTTTCCTATTGAATAAAATATGTAAATATCTGATGTCCTTCTTGCCTTGTCATCACGTGAATTCCCAGGAGTCCACAACAATAAGACCAGCTATGTTATGTCATAGCTCACATGAACATCCTTACCTTTTGTGGGTTTTATGATTTCTTTTTTGGCAGATACCATATGGTGAGGAATCTCAGATGAAAATTAGTTTTATCCTCTTCATAATATGTACAAATTCTGACTCCAAAGCTCCAATAACTTCAGGTATTGAACATTATTTTTACCATTGCAACAAACAGCCATCTGTAGTAGCCCAGATCATGTATTGCCCCTGTGAAAAGCACGGGCTTTTAATGAACATTCATAACCATTGCACATGGGCAAGTAGTTACAAACAGTGAATGCTGGGTAGGACTAGTGAGCACCATGAAAAATACCTCCTTTAGCAGAGTCAGCCCATAACATGGTCATTGTCATAGATTATGGCATGTTAAGCTGTCTACATGTGTAAAACCTTATTAAAAAAACTAAGTATCCTGTTTCCAGTTAGAAGTTTCCACAAGTGTTAGAGGGAAATATTGAAGGTGACAAACACATCAGCACTAGTGGGATCCTACCAGGATGCACATATCAAGAACACATATATCAGTTCACTGAACACTAAATTTTTCCCTCTAAACTTTACAAACTCTTAACTCTGGGATGTGCTTATTTGTTGTTTGCATGAGTTTCTGGTGCTGGGAATTGGTTTGGTCTGGTTTTTACTTTTTGGTTGTGTTTTTTTCTTTTTTTTTTTCAATTGAGCAAATTATTAAGCAAGGAAAAGATTGTGAAAAAACAATATAAGCAATTCAATTCCATGTCTTCTTCATTCTTCTTTTTATGATCATCATGTCTTTATTGCAAGGTCTTTACTACTATATGACCTCCATGCTCAGTAGACTCTGTATGTATAGCTATGAGATATCTAATTAAGCAAAGTCAATGCCATATCAATCAGAAATCTTCCAGGTAGATGGATCAAGTGGTATCAGCTCTAGCCCAAATGTACTGCTCCCTTGGAGACACATTGATTAGATTTTACAGCTCATTACTTAAAATCAAGAGAAATATAATGTTCAAGTAAACTGTTTGCAGCTTAATTTCTCTACATAATTAATTATTCTTCCCCAAGAAGGACAGGCCCTTCTTGCCACATGTTCTTTTCATAGCTATTAAACTATTTATTGAGGTAGTGTGCATGGGAAGCTCAGCTAATTGTAAACAGCTGAATCCTAATGTGACTTTGATAGAAGGAAGGCTTAGTGGCAGAGTGATGGTATTTTTTTTAAACTGGAGCTAAACTCTCTCATCCTATTTTAATTCAGAGGATAAATTAAATGTCAATCTGAGTGCCTGCATCTGTTACAACAGCCTATATTCAATAAAGGTAGCTGAGAAAAACAGTCAGAAAAGAACATTATGCTTCTTCAAGCTTGTTTTTGGAATCACCATCCCTCTAATTGAATAGAAATGCTTGACATGGTTAAGATGCAGAACTGATACCGTATGGTGAGGCATCTCTGCCTACCTATGGCCTCATGGTATAGGAACCACTTATCTTTTCTTGAGAGATGTAAATTGGCTGTGGTCTGGGGAAAAACAATTTCCATCACCTGAGAAAGCTGCCAGGTGAAGGAGGGACCTCTGATGGCAGGATCAGGAGACCTGTCACCAGCATCTCTGGCTGTCTACCTGCCACTGAGCAGAGCCAAACAGTAAACTATTCACTTAAACTATTCTCATTTCAGTTTTCAAATCCTGCTAAGTGTGAAATAGTATTAGGTTTGCAACAAAGGAAGTGTCAGAGTGCTAATGTTCATAGTTAGATGCACACAAGGATGCAAATACACCTCTAACAGACAGCTTCCACTATGCTGTCCCGGGCAGCTTGGGCACCAGTTATCCATGAATAATAAAATTTACCTTTCAGCACTCCTAGCTGCCAGTGCAAATAGACTGAAGAACACAGTGACAGTCTCTAGACCTTGCACAGAACTTTTCCCTCTGGTATCTTCATAGCCAGATAAAAGAGGAAAATGCTGTGTGGGCAGGAAACTAAGTGCTGTTACTGGACAATTTTTATGTTTCAAATTTGAATGCAAATAACTTAATATTTCTTCTTAAGAGAAGCCATGTCTCTGTAATCAGAAGGCAAATATCAGGATGCCAGTACACTTTCCAATACATCTTCTTCTTTCTTTCTTTTTCCTAAGAAGATAAGTATACTCTATTTCCAGAAAAGAAGTCAAAAAACAGAAGTCAGGACAAACCACCCATGAACTTGGAAAGAACAGTGATAAAACCACATACTCTAATGAAACCTGGAGCAATACTAATTCAGGTAAGAAATAAGTAAAAAAAAAACCCCTCATCACACAAAAAGCTCAGTCAGTAGGTTGGATAGGATTGCAGAAGGCCAAGTTCATGCACCTTCATTAAAAAAGGCAGCTTTAATATAAATCTGTATATTTGCTAATAAGGCCTCAAGCCAGCTGAACATGAGAAGGCACCTAACACTGCTGAGCAGGGACAGACACAAGCACATTCTTGTAATTAGGGGTGTTCTTGCAGCATTTTGTTCTGCTGGGACATGCTCACAGCCTTCATTATAAACTTGCGTTGCAGAAATGAAGCCAAAACCACAGAGAGTTAAGAGAAAAGCTTTTTTAGTGACTGCAAAGGCAAAGTGGGAACAGAAGCATTAGTGTGCACTGGGTTTTATTTCTGGCTGCTCTGCCCCTGGGTTTGGTCATCAGTTGGGAGAATTATTAGGTGTCTCCTGCACTACCTCAGCCTCAGCTCAGTGATTTCTTACTTATTTGTGTTCTAAGGTTTAAGAGCAAAAGTGACAACCATAGTCTCTTTCTTCACAGCCTCGTAAGCAGCCTCCTGACAACTTAGGAAACAAGAAAAATAGGTACTTTTGCTATGACTGTACGAATATAAAATACATCTTTTCTCTTTGTTGTAAATTTCCATAACTGAGTTCTCAAGATTCAGAGCTGGATGACAGGGACAATTTTTTTACCAGCGTGAGGACAGAGTGTCCATTCTGGCACAAGGATATTCATCAGCTTTTGTTGAAGGACAGAAGAATAGTCACAAATAAGTAAAGTACTCAAATTCCTACTCATCAGATGTTTATCAGATAATTGTATCACTATTACTTGCAAAACAAAAGGAGAGGGAAGTCCCTGAGGGAGCATTTGTGTTATTCATCTGTTCCTCTATTGTATCAGTTAGTGAGATCCTGGTGAGCTCCCATTCCTGCCCTCAGCTTAAGCTTCCAGTGTCTTGTAATCACCTGTTCCAGTGTCACTCAAAGCTTGTGAGACCCCACCTGGAGCACTACACTGAGTCCTGGAGTCCCCAGCACAGGAAGGATGTGGACCTGTTGGAGCGAGCCCAGAGACAACCAGGCTGATATGGGGGATGGAGCAACTCTCCTGTGAGGAAAGGCTGAGAGAATTGGGATTATTCAGCATGGAGAAAAGAGGCCTTTAGGGTGACCTAATTATGGCCTTCCAGTACCTGAAGGGAGCCTACAAGAAAGATGGAGACTTTTTACAGGGACATTTAGTGACAGGAGAAGGGAGAATGGCTCCAACTGATTGAGAGCAGGTTTAGATTAGATATTAGGAAGGAATTCTTAACTGTGAGGGTGCTGAGGCACTAGAACACGCTGCCCAGAGAAGCTGTGGATGTCCCATCCCTGAAGTGCTCAAAGCTAGGTTAGATGGGGCTTGGAAATACCTGATCTAGTGGAAAGTGTCCCTGTGCATGGCAGGGTGGTTGAAACAAGATGATTTTTAAGGTCCCTTCCAATTCAAACCGCTCTGTGATTCTATGAGGATGACAATCCATCAAATGTGTGCATACTACAAATCCAATGAATCATTCCCATGGTCCTCCATATTAGGATGATGGTCCCCTACCTAGGAGGAAAAGTGTGGGGACCAATTTTCCTTAGCACTTCTTTCACAAGTGTCAAGCAGCCCTGCAATCCCTGGATTCCAGCAAAAGCAAGGAAAAGTTTTCTTCCAATGTCCAGCTATTGAAAACCAGAGGCACAAAAGTGCTTTACAGGTCTTGGAGCATCAGGAAAAGATTGGAGGAAATTTAGTTCACAGTGTAAAACGACATGTCTCTATTAACAAATACATATTAGAAAATATTTTGATCTGTGACTAATAATAGCAGCAGCATTATTCTTTCAGAATTAAAGTATGAGAAAATTGCACAAATAACTTGGGTTCACCTATGCAAAAGAGAAGATTAACTTCACACACATTTCCTTGTGCGCCTAAATCTATAACAGATGTGTATTGTCTTATTAAATGGTGTATTTGTGTGTCTGTCTGTATACACATAAAAGGAATACATTTTTATAATAAAAAAATTAGAAGTATTCATAATTAGTACTTCCATAATTAGAAGGGGGAATTGATGTTTCTGTTTCTTTGGTAAACTAGAGACTGGCCCAACAAGACTTGCTGTGGCCATGTTGTTGCTCTAGTACAGTGGACTACCTGATTTATACATGTGAAAAAACAATTTATCTGAGGTGGTCGGGTCTTTCTGCTTCAAAGGTGCTATTCATCTAAATTCCTGTATATAGATTTTGAAGTATCTCAGGCTCTGAGTACCTTTAAAGTGATATTACTTGCACACAGATGAACTGAAAGGCAATGCCACTTTTCTTGTAGGTGTTAAATTTGACAGTGACTGAGCCTTAAGACTCAAAGGGTAGTTCAGCAACTGAATGATTATGAAAAATAATAGAACTGGCTTGCAGAGCACTCTCAGTTTTGATTTGAGTTCAGACAACTGACCAGAAGGAGTCAGTTGACAGATTAATTTCAGGAGAACAGACGTTCACAGCACAAAACCATTACCAAAACTTACAGCAACAAGATTCATCTGAAAAGGGTGAAGGACTTAATGGATTTGGAACCTGTACTACCTCTGGGTCAAGCCTAAAGTGCCCTGAGGAGAAGCTTGAGCTGTCATGGGGAATAGGAGACTTTGATCTCCAGGGCTGTATCAATCTTCAATCAGCACTGAATTAACAAGAACAATTCAGAAGGAAAGGGAAGGCTTCTGGGCTCTTATCACAGCCAGTCCTCTGTGACCTTCACAAATAAATCTAGGCTGGAAAAAAAAAGTTGTGTAATGAATGCTGCACAAGGAAAAATGATGCAATAGCTAATCTTTAGAGGACAGCACAGGTCTGTAGTTCCTGATGAAAGGGAATCCAATCAAAAATAGCCAGGGGACACCCAATGGAGAAGATGGGCAGCTGATAACCTCAGCAGCTCTTGACAGTAAATGTCATTGTTTGCCAACAAGGAAGATCAAATGTCCCTGCTAAATTCCTTTGAAGTACTTCTGCTTGCTGTTCTTAGTCAGGACCCTCCTTCCCCTACATTTACTGTGGTCACTGAGGCTGTTCAGAAGGAGTGCAGGTCTCTGGTGTGAGCACATACCACTTTGCCTGGGTTTCATTCCTGCTGAAGAAGTTTAGCTTGTGAATAGGCTAGAAATTGTTCCTACATTTGTCTGTGATGTAGATGAATGATCACCACGGACAAAACCACTTTAGTTTAAATGTTTGCATTAAAATTCTTCTTCATAAATAATATGAGCTTGGAAGATGTTACAGATTCCTTTTTGAGTTTTTTTTTGCCTACCATCTATGACAGCGGCTATTCCAAGACATGAGAGTGGCCAGCCTGTCTATTCTTTGACTACATTAAAAGTTGTTGGTTACTATAATTTTGTCCTTTCTTGAAACAAACTCTAAGCGAAGTTTCATTGCAGCTCTCCGTGGTAGCTGTAATTGCCTGACAATTTCTTTCCTTTATGAACAGCACCCCATGCTGCAGTTCCCGGTGTCAAATGCTTTGATCCATCCCAGCTGGAGTGCAGCCACATGGGAAGACAGAAACACAGAGCTGCTGGCTCGTCTCTGCTCTGTCTAGGCTGGTCAGCAATGTGCTGGGTAGTTCTCTGCGAGGTTTTCCCTCGTTCAAGAATGGTGGGAGGTAATCAGAAATATGCATCTTCCCCTCAGTTGTGTTTGATCATATAGGAATCCTGAGTGAGGGCAGAAGCAGGATGAATCCTCTGTAATGATCTGCCTGTACATGCTTGTCCCTTGATTTCTGAAGCTTTGGGAAGTGTTGGACTTCCCCTGAAACCATCGATCCCATTGGATTCAAGCACCCCCAGCATATCCTATGCAGCATAGCTGTGACACAGTGTTGGATGCTGGGGACACAGGGCTCTGCTGTGCTTCACAATCCTGCTTTTCCCAGACTGGAATGATGGAAGAAAAGTTATATCTCCTCTTCCTGAAGGATGGTTACCTCCAAAGCAAATTGCAGAATCACAGAATCGGAGAATGGGTAAGGTTGGAAAGGACTACAGTGGGATGCCTCTGGCTCCTCTGAAAATGGAAAGGTGAACAAAGGTTGTTACTACTGTCAAGTAATTTTGCTTATTTTACCTGAGAAAAATTGTCTAAGAATAATGCTGTTCAATATTTTTTCTTGCTTGAGAAACTCGCCTGAGAATCCCATAACATGTAAGATAAGATGCACAGTTTATAGACAGAAAGGATGTATGTTTCCTTTTGTGTTGCTGTAAAGGAGTAACCAGTCAGAAAGCAGCCTCAAAGGCTGTGAAACCAGCCATCCAAGAACAAAGAGCAGAAGAACCAGTTTCAAGACTTGGAATTGAGACAACTGAAAAGGAACTGCTAAACACTGTCCGTTAAATCATGTACATCCCAATTGAGCCTGGATTTATTAGTATGGATAAGTTTTGTCTTTAAGGCTTTAATTTTAAGATTTTAATGGCTCCTCTGTAAGTGGAGGGAGCCACTATGGTTGAGCAGTGAAGTGGCCTGCTGTGTTTTTCTTCCTCTACAAAGGCGGGTTTTTTCTGAAATGGTGCTGATGACAGTCCAGATCAGGCTGTTTCACTCTAAGTAGACTCAGTCTGGACATTATTGCAGCATTGCATCTGATTCATGACAGTGAATTCTCCTGCACAAATACTGTGCACACTGACTTAAAACAAAAAAAAAAGGATTATATGGGATAATAGAGACCTTGGCAGCTGCTGCCTAGTGTCAGGGCTGGAGAGACCTTAATCAACCCCTGAGCCTGCTGTGATAAACACTACTACTCTCCAGTTTCACCTGATGTATGTCTCTGAGCTCTGCCATTGTACACAAAATGTTTGAAATTATAAAGCATCGGTGTAAATCAGTCCTGCCCTGAACAAGACCATCTACCAGGTGAAAATTACACTTGAAATGAAACTGATTTTCCTTTCCTGCAAATTTTGAAAAGTGCTGTTAAATATTTTAGTGATGTTAATAAATGATGCTTAAGGCACTTTGGAGAGAATAGCAATCTGTGCTGTTATACTAATAATGCATACTTTTAATCTCTTCTACAGCAACACATGAGAAAGGAAAGTTTCTCTTTGCTCAGGGCTTCAGCTGGGGTTGTAATATTGCTAGATAAAATGCTGAACAGGGAAGAGTCTAATTATTATTATCCTTAAACAGTTACACGACATGCATTGAGGTCCCCAATAAATTAGATTATGGCAGTAACAATCCAAGCAAAAGGGTTGCTTTCATTCACTTTCAGGCCTTGAGCATTTATAGGTCAGATTTTTTTGGGTTTTCTATGCAACCAAGAAAACGAAAGCATTTTTTGTCATCACTGGATTCCAGGAACTGAAGTTCTAACCAAACCAGGCAACACTTTGAAACTCATGCTGGCACTATCATGCTCTATTCAAGGGGCAGTGGCTTTACATTGAAAGAAGGCAAGTTTAGATTAGATGTTAAGAAGAAATCCTTTAGTCAGAGTGCAGTGAAGCACCAGAACAGGTTGTGCAAAGAGATTGTGGATGCCCCATACCTGAAAGTGTTCAAGGCCAGGTTGGGTGGTGCTTGGAGCAATCTGATCTGGTAAGTGGCATCCCTGTCCACGGCAGAAGGATTGGAACAAGATGATCTTTAAGATCTCTTCCAACCCAAACCATTCTATGATTCTATCCCTATGCAGACTGACTCGAGAGGCAGAACTAATCAAATGAAAGCGCTGATGTATTAACTTAGTTGCAGAAGAAAGTTTTTGCTCTTTGTTGGGGGTTACACAAAGAAGAATAATTAATTTTCTTCCCAAGGAGGAACTACACACTTTAGAAATCTTTGAAAGCAAAATTAATACTTCTGGATTTTTAGTTTGCTTTTGTTTTTCTTTGCATTTCTGTTTTTTGTTGGAGTTTGATTTGGTTTGATTTTGTTTTGTTTACCAGCAGGAAATTTGTCATAACAGTAACTAGGTTGGATACTTGATGAAATCACTTTTTTTTTTAAAAAAAAGGAAAACATTTTCTTCAAAACTTCCAACCCATCTTTAGTTTACTTCTAGTCTAACATCAAAGAAGAAAGTGTGAGACTCTTTCATCCATCTGAATCAGATCTAAAGTTGAATTCCAGATGTTACTAGATAACATATGCTGTGACCCAAGGATCAATGCCACATCTTTCTATTGATGCAATAGAAATGCTCTGGATTTATTTGGAAGTATTCTCTGTCCTCCTGCTCTCAAAAGGGCATTCTCTTCCTTACACTTTGCAATATCCACATGCTGCTGTGTTCTGACCACACAACATGTTCATTTTTTCCCACTCAGCTGCATTATGTCAGGACACCATTAAATATTTACCTTCTGCAGCATAATGCAGCACTTAAATGCTAAACTTGCCATTTCTGCCAGACAAACATAAACTATAGCAGGGCTTATAAAGTTATAAGTTCCAGATGGTGATGAATAAGTAATGTTGCACCCTGGGCCTAATTGCTCTAAGTTTCTAGATACCTGCAAACCATCAATTATACATTACAAGTGCTGCTCCTTAATTGTTTCTTGCTGGCACTTCAAAAGAAAATGTAGCACAACAATGGCACTGTACTTGCAGGGAATTTCTCTTTGAAAACTCTTTCTTTACCATTACTAGATTGGCTCTGAATGAAGTTTACAGAGCTGGCATTGAAAAAGTTCCCTGAAGAGAAAAAAATGGGAGTCCTCACTGAGTGTTTTATGATAAAAATACTTGCTGCTTGACACTCTTTGTGCCTAATATGTAATCTAGTAAGAGGTTGGGCACTGTGCTTCCCTTATTAGTGACTTTAAGAGGCTGATCCAATTCACTTGGAATTTTACCTAAATCAGTCTTCACCAGAACCAGAAAAAAGTGGCTACTGAGTGTTCCATAGTTCACTGTACCCTTCAAGTGCTCACAAAAAACATGTTCCCAGCCTGGCTGCAAGCTCAGCAGGAATCAGCTGCCCTCATCCTCCACAAATCAGCAGGTCTGTCTTGCCTGGTGAGCTCAGTTGTATTTCTGCACTTCTTGACCCAGCTCTCTCCCATTGCAAGTGCACCTCTCCAAAGAGCTGGTGGCACTTGCAGAATGACATCCAGAGAGGATCGTGCACAGCCTGCGGGTCAGACTGACCTCCAGCATCCTGGTTTTGCCTCCCTCAGGGAGCATTGACCCAAACAAACCCTGGGCATGGCTGAGAGTTAGTATGAGCAAGAAGCTGCTCCCAACAACAAGTTTGTGTGTGGTCACACTCCTTGGAGACTGAAGAGTTTAATATCTCAGACAAAGACTGTTGAATGCCACCTGGTTTCAGAACCAGAGAATAGAATCATAGAATTGTTTGTGTTGGAAGGTACCCAATCCAAATCCCCTTCAATATCTTCCATTAGACCAGGTAGCTTAGAGCCCTGTGCAACCTGACTTTGCATGTTTCCAATAATGAAGCATCTACCCCCTCTCCGGGCAACATGTGCCAGTGTTTTAGCAACCTCGTTGTAAAACCCCCCTCATTTATCTAATCTAAATCAACACACTCTTAGTTCAACCCTCAAAGGGCTGTTAAAATCTTTGTTCTCATCTTTCTTACAGTCTCACTTCAGGCACTGAAAAGGCCACAATAAGGTCTCCCCAGAGCCTTCTCATCTCCAGCTGAATGACCCTAATTCTCTCAGCCTGTCTGCACAGGAGAGGTGCTCCAGCCCTCTGAGCATCTTTGTGGCTCCCTCTGGACTTGCTTCAACAGGTCCATGTCTGTCCTGTGCTAAGGATCCCAAAGCTGGATGCAGCACTCCTGGTGAGATCTCACAGCAGCAGGGTAGAGGGGGAGAATCCCCTGCCTCAACCTGCCCATGCTGCTTCTGATGCATAACAACCATGGCAATGCCCAGTGCTGAGGCTTATGGATAGGCACAGGCACTGCAGTCTGTCCTGAGGCACAGGGAACTTCAGCCAGTACCTGAACCAAACCACTTGGGGAAAGGGCAAATTTGGATTTGAGCAGACATAGTCTTTCAGTGGAATCTGAGTCAGTGAGGCACTCTTGATTTAGTTACTGACATATTATGTGGTCCAAGTTTAGTTTTAACTACAGCAAAGATTGGAAAACAACAAAACCAAATCATAGTCTGGTGAGCATAAAAGCTCCTGCCCTCTGAGAAAATAAATTCAGCAGAATTATTGAAATAGTGCAGAGAATCAGAACAAAATGCTTCACCTTTTGCTACGTTTGTGCAAGATTTAATGACAGGAAAAATAAATACAATTTAAAAAATCACTCTGCTAGAATAAAATGTTGTAGTGATTTATATAGTGCAGCTAAAAGATACCTGCAGCCTAGACCTGCTGGCTGATTGTATGGTCAGGTCGAAGACTGATTTCTTCTCAGAAAATTAATTGATAAAGTGGACCAAGGAAATACACCTACAACATGGCCATGTCTTGGTCCTCACATCAACATACTTGTCATTGTCACAGCTCTTAGATTCCACATAGTAACTAGAGATCATTTATTTCATTGATGTTTTCTACTGTTTGCTGTGCTAGTGAACATCTTCTGCATAAAGGTTTGGGTTTCTGGCTGAAGGCAAGAAATTTATTCTCATCAGAATATTAGACTTCTTAAATTTCAATATCAGCACTGCCATCCTCTCTGCAAATGGTCAGTGCTCCAAAACAGCAGAGGAGTAGAATAGAAAAATTTCCAGGTATTTGTGCAAATAACTGCAGCTCCTTTAGTGTCTTCTCAGTTAATTTTGGCAGGAAAAAATGTACATTCTTTAAGGAAGAAACTTTAATTATTACTTAAATGTTCCTCTACAAATATATAGCATCTGTTCTGCATATGTAGGCAGATGCCAAACATTTTTATGTGTTGCTGAGTTTTCTACTGGGATTTTGCATGCCACTGTGAGTGATTCCTCTCCTCTCCNACTCTTCGTACAGCAGAGAACATGAAGTACTCTGCTGATTATTATATACCCACGTGAGCAACAAAACTATTTTTTTTGTCTAAAGTTCTCTATATAGGGCAGATAAAACCAGGCATTGTGATTCATCTAATGTAAATTTAGACAACCAGTACATGCACAGCTACCTCCAGAATTTTCAGCTCACCAAAAACTTCCCAAATGGACAATCTTAAAGCACGATTCCTCCAGCCTATTCTGTCTACTTCAGGATGTCTTCTTCCTGAAAATACATGGCCATCTAAGTGTTAGTCATTTAATTAGTTGAATCTAGGTCCGTGTGTCTCTTATTTGTCTTTCTAGTCGACTAGAATATTTTTTAGATGTAGTCTCTGTTTGGCCCCAGAGATGTTTGTCAGACAGCACAGCTGCTCAGCCCTCTGTGCTGTGCACAGCAACCTCAAGACTTCACCTTTTCCTTATTTTATGTATTTCTTCTGACCCACCTGCTTGGGTTGCTTCTGCATAGGCTGTTGTTTCCTCTCTGAGTACAAGTAAGTGCTTTGGCCTTTTTAATTACTTTTGCAAGTGTGTGGATTGAACAATGACTTGATCCTCTAGTTCTAACCTACTACCTCATTACTAATGGACAGTGTAGGCTGCTCTGGTGAAATTTTGTCTCTTGGCAATATAGAAGACACGCTGAACTTCCTCCAGCTCTATTGGAACATCGACTCCAGCCAGTGACTTTGTGGTCTATCCTACCATTGTGAATCCAGCTGCATATATATTTCTTATTTCAGTCTATTTGTCACTTCCCAGTCTGGTCATTCAAGTGCTGCAGAGCCCTGCTTACCAAACAAAATAACAAAAAAGAAAACAAAACAAAATAATTTACAGTGAAAAACCCCCATACCTATGAAGACATCTACACTTTTTTAGTAGGAAAGGAGATATAGAAGAAAGTTGTTAGGGCTGAAGGAAGATTTTCTTTACCATTTTAAGTCACTGGAAATAGAAATCAATAGACTTGAATTGTGCTCTGATGCACTATTTTCCACAATCATAGATTTTAGAGCTGGAAGAGGTATATTAGGTTTATCTAATCCATCTCCTTGTCACACAACTGCATTGCTCTTTACTGTACATTCTCCACTGCCTTTCCTGGTTTAGTTTATAAAACCTGTAAAACTTAAAATAGCAGGTTAGAGACAACAAGTGAGTTGTTAACTTAGGCTTATTCTGTCCCCATAGTAAAATACAGCTCCAGTGCATTTGTTCTATAAGACTGTGACCTCTCTGTGTTCTTCTCAGCTTCTTTGTGACATTGGACTTCCTTTGAAGCAGTGAAAATACAAAAAGTTTAGGCTCATTCTCTATGTGAGACTTAAGTAGTTTGTCCCAGGATTTTCTATCCATTTTAAAGGATACAGCAACAAAACTATTTATATATTGTCTGATTATATATTGCTGAGTTATTGAGAGTGTAAAATAGCAGTGCAAAAGAAGAGTCCCGTGGAAGAAGCAGGGCTCAGGAAAAGTCTGGTTGCTAGCCAAGCAATATTATAAAAAAAAAAAAGTCATATTCCACACACAACAAACAGCTGTTAGGGGCTCAGGGTCTGGAAAGTGGGACAATTTAGGAACATAGCTTGAAATGGTAAAAGGGAACTGCAGAAAGACTTAGGAAAATGATCCATACAAATATGAGCAAAGCAGTTTCTGAGACCCTGGAGAGTTGCACATTAAACAATATATCATTTGTCAGGTAAAACACCTTGGGCTTGATACTGATCTCACCCTCTCAGATGTTCCAATGCTGCTTTTTCACTGACTCAGAAGAAGATGACCCTGATTTATACCATCACAGCTCAGAGCAAAGTTTGTCCCCTAGACTGGAACAGAAGAGGGTTATTAATGAATTCTCTTGCAAGTTTAACCTTGTAGCCTCCAAAGATTCTAGATTTCTTTTAGTTTAGGTGGTTATGAGTGAGAAAAAAATAACCTCAGAAAAAAACATATAATTAATTAATGTATTCTGATTCTTAACTGGATCCTGGATCTTCTCATTCCCTGGCATTCTTTCAATGTCAGAATGCTTTCTGACTTTCCGACTGTTGCTGGCATTCACTTGCATCATGTATTCACATCTTTCAGGTGCTTCATTTTCAGCTCAGGCATTCAGAAAGTTGCTTTTTCCAGGTTTGTTTTCAAACCCTCATTTTTTGTCCCATCAGGGAATCTCTGATACCTCTTTTCAAGAAAGAAAATGAAAAGGAAATGTCAGTAGACTGCAACACAATGACAGAATGGCAGCAATTGCTGGCTATCACTCTCTCCTTAAGGCATATGAATTGCAAGCTATCCGTGCAGCAATTCTATGGCGAGGGAATTGCTATGGCATAACAGATGTGGGGAAGAAGAAGATCCACTGAGACCCACAGAAATCACAGAATCATAGAATTATAGAATGTCTTAGGTTGGAAGGTACCTTAAAGATCACCTCACTCCAAACCCCTCTGTCATGGGCAGGGACATCTTTCACTGGTTATTCACAGCCCCATCCAACCTGACCTCGAACACTTCCAGGGATGAGGCAGCCACAGCTTCCCTGGGAAAGCTGTGCCAGGGCCTCACCACCTACACAGTAAAGAATTCTTTTCCTAAAAGCTAATATAAACCTACTCTCCGTTTGAAACTGTTCCCCCTTATCCTGCACTCTATGCCCTTGTTAATGGACAAAATTCCTCAGCCTTACCCATGATGAGCTTCTCTATCCTATCTGATCAGGGACAGAGTTTGCAAATCCATCTTTCTATATGATCACAATCTTTCAGGGGACATTCCAGTCTGCAAAACCTTGCTCTCTGCTTTCTCATAACCAACACTACCATCACCCATCAATCCTTGGGACACTAAAATGACAAATGACATTTTCCCCTCCTCTCTGAGCACCAGAACACTTGCAAGGATGCACAATGTTCTGCATTAGTTCAAAAAACTCTGACTGGGCATGGCAAGAGTCTGCATTGGGTTTGCTCCTTGGCTGGCAGCTGTGCTATTCTCTTCATCACTTCCTCTTTTTGGTGCACAGGGTTGCTAAAAGGAATATATTTAAAGAGTTCTTCAGGGCAGTGTCCAACAAAATGTTTTGTTCACATAGGTCAGTTAAAAGTACAAAATCCAAGCTTTTGTGGTGGACCCAAATCAAAGAATGACCATATAGGAAGGTAACCCCTTGTGAGCTCTGAATTGGTTATTCCCACCAAGAAAGGAGGGTTCTGAGTCATCAGTGTCAGTTCAATGTAAATATTACATTGGTGATTTGTAGGGCAAGCAAGATATTAGGAACTGCCTCAAAAGGAAGATAAAAACAAAGCAAACATTATTACAAAATTCTGTTAATCCATGGTGTATCCACAGATTGTGTATATGTTGTGCTGATAACTCCATCTCCAAAGCAAGACAGGAGTTAGAGAAGCATAACAGAGTAAGTAACAGATTCCATAGAAAGAGAGAAAATATATTAAATTCTTCTTCCCAGAATATAACGGAATGAGAGGAATATAGCAAAGTGTGCAGCACCCTAGAAATAAGCATCTGTTAAGGTCTTTAATATTCTGCTGAAATTTGTTAGCCGAAGAATGTGTTTCAACATTGCTTGATCTCCTTTTCCATTAGAAAACAGCTATTACTTATAGCTACAAGTAATAACTATCTACAGGAATTAAGAAGCTGTCCTTGAATATTGCTAGGAACTTTGTATCAGTGATGGAAAGAAAATGTCCAGTTTTGCACTAAAGGTCCTTTTAGTCCACCTTCTATAGCTACCCATAATGATGCAATTACTGAGGCATATGGACCAATAGAGCAGTGAATGATTGACCTCTGTGTAAAGTTGTTATGCAGTCAGGAGAGAAAGATAGTCAAGGTGCTGGAGTTAAGCAGCTGTAGAGTACAGGCAGATACATCTTTGGCTGACAGGGATTTTCTTCCACACATTTTGAATTTCTCCCTTTTCACTCTTCAGCAGACCCTCAGAATGAGAGGCCTATCAAACCACGTCTTGCTCCATTGACCTGGCAGGGATCACAGACACCTGCATTAGAAGGTTGGTTTATTGAGTACTTCATATTTATGTGCAAGTGAGGAATGCATGTGAGATGGACTGGATCTTAAGGTTTCCATTTTTCTCCTTGGGAATGATAATAGTTTTTTCCACTGGTAGCTGCTGCCTTTATTTAGATTTTGATTATAAATATTTGAGGAAAGGAAGGAATACTTATGGATCAACATGGAGTCTTTACATGCTATTTAAATAATTCATATAATTATGACATATTTCAAGTGATTTAGACTTCCTGAATGGAGCAATAGATTGACTCTTGTATGAGTTGGATTAATTCTAGCTACAGCAGCTAACGTAACTCCTTAAAGGTAAGCTAAGAATAGGTGGACAAATTCTAGCAAATAACACTGTCAAATAACCCCAGATTTTCCAGTTCAGGTCCTCCCTAACTCACAGAAACTCAAATCTTTCCAGGCCTGCTGTATGTTTTCCTACTCTGATGCAACTGCTCTTTCCCACCTATTAAAATTTTAAAAACTAACATGTTATGTTTGAAATTTTAATCTAGGCACACAATAAAGTATGACTTGAGTAGAAAAGCAGAGGAACCTCTAATTTAGAGCGCCACTGGAACTAAATTTTTAAAGGTATGGGTTTTTTTTCCTCTTGAATGTTAGCTTCTTAAATACCTTTAACTATCAGACTCTGAGGCTCTTTATATGCAAATGACAGGCAGATTAATTCAGTAGCTCACTTGGAAGATTTAAAGAGAGGAAGAGAAGACCTGCCTGCTGGAACACTGAACCCAGGGTACAGCTGTTCAAGAAATACAGCAAAGGACGGGTTTGAACACAAGAGAACATAATGTACAAGTTAAATAGGTTCTTTCTGGGCTTGTAGCAGACTCACTCTTAGCTTTCACTCCTTTCCAATTTGGCATCTGGCCCTTCTTAAAATTTCCCTTTACTAACAGTGGAACAAATTTAAACCCACTCCAGAAGTACATTTAATTCAGAGCTTGTCTTTTCCCTCCTCCTTTTCTTATAGCTGCTCTGTTGTCAAGCAAAACAGTACTGCCCCTCCCAGCAGAACAGGAAAGATTCCAGCTAAATGCATTGCCCTCCACCTCCCAGCAAACATTCAGAGCTTTCTTCCATTAATAAGAGATTTATTTCAACAGAAGAACATATCCACAGGGGAGCAACTGGCCCAGCTCATTTCCATGCTGATATCTTTGCTTCTCTGGGAACTGCAGAGCAACAGCACCACTGCTGCAGCACACGGTTTAGAAGGCAATCCTGAAAACAGGCATAAAAGGTTCTCTGTCCCCAAATTCTCTACTCTACACTGCAGAGCTATGAGATCACACAGTGGTCTCTAGTCCAAGGCAGATTAATGTGCACTTTCAGAGAAGTTTTATTACTTCTGCTGATTGACTGAGGGCAAATTTTACTGAAATCTAACCCCCTGACTTCATGTAAGAAATGTGGACTTGGTGTCCAGCTAAATAAACAGCAAAAATAGGATAAGAAAACATCACGTGCACTTTAAATGTCAGGTAAGAAAGACACAGCACCACAGTTCCCAGTTTCATATAAGTGTGTGTTCGTGGATTCAGCTGATGTCTTCAAGATCAGTAGTTATAAACTCCTCTCCTGCACACTCTGTTACTTAATAATAACCCACAAATGGTGACAAACATATTGCCACTGCCTTGAATTACTGAGCAGAGATCCAGAGTTACCTGGGTCTTGTTTTAAGAGTCCTCAGATTGCAAAAGATTGAAAAATCATTGTCATAGGTGATATTTTTTTTCTGCAAGAAATGGACTGAAATAAGTAAAAAATGAGTAGTCATTGTTTGGCTAACTGTTTCACCTCTTTCAGAAACCAATTTATAGTACAATTGACAGCAAGTCAAGTTTCAGTAGATAAGAGCACCAACCAGATCCTTTGTGCTGGGACACTGAAGAAGTTTGCTGCTTGTAGGAGATCTCCAATGGAACAATGATATTTTAAATATGAAGGGGAATATTGCTGAGAAGTGTTGCTGAAGGCTGAGAATAAGAAGGCAAACAAAACCATGCTGAAATAAGACCAAAAAGAAATCAATCACTTTCTAAATTTAAAATTATATTTATACATTAAAAAACTGAATGATTTTTCACAAGTTGTTGTAGAAATGTAGAAAAAACCCCAGAAAGTAAATTAGAAACATATCTATTTGACCTCCTTTGCTATCCCATCAACTCTTGGCAGAATAGCTGGAATGACAATCATCCTTAAAACAGGAGGTACTTCTTATAGCTGCACCTGCAGGCACAAACAGCTTTTCCCTCAGCTTGAATTCCGGCTTTGCTTTCAGTTTGCCAGAGGGCACATCCTACCTGCAACTCCATAAGGCAAAGGCACAGCTGCAAGTAAAGATCTGCATGTAAAGGTCTCATAGGCACTCACTATAAAGCACAGGAATGCTGGAGCAATGTTTTTAGAGAGGACAGTTTCCATCATACAAAGCAAAATTAACTTAACATGTTTTAAGTTGACTGATAAAGGTAAGTACTATTCCAATAAATCTATTTTTTGAGCTGGACCTCTATCATGGAAATACAGAAAATATGAACAGTATATTCATGGAACACGATCACTAAAATGTGATCTCTGGATTATTAGCAATCATTGTACAAGCTATATTTAATTGACTTTAAGAATTTTAAATTGTTGGAGGAAGGATTTCAGCCATACAGACTCCATTTACTGGTATTATATGTGACATATAGACATCTCAGTGGATTTAGTATTTTTCAGTGGAGAATGTGAAGTTTAAATTCTTTCATGATTTTTTTTAACATACTTACACACACACACACACACACACACACAATTCCAAAAAACAGAACACACAAACCAAAAAACCTAAATCAAAACTTTCCACCTGACTGGGTTCTATTTTGCATTTATCACAGGGTGTACAAGTCAACACTTCCATTAGCTTGGGATATTTGGATTGTTTCACTTTTTACGCATGGCACAGGAAAAAAAATCATTATTAGTGGAGAAAAGTAATCCACAACCCTTAATATCTAAGGGTTCTGAGGAATTACATCCACGTCTACTCTTGAAGCAAGCAGTGTGTATCCAGGTTGTCCACAGTGGTAGCCCAGACAGACTTCAGGCTTCTACTCCCAAAATGATGAGTGAACCAAAGTGCTGGATCCTGCCCCTAGCACATCACTGGGGAGGAATGGGTGATGCCTCAGATAATTCAGAATACAGGATATTTGAACATGGCTCCTCTTTCCTCTTTTTTTTTTTGTCTGCATTTTAATCTTTTTCTGCATCTATTTAGGCTCCAGTCACTCTAGAAGAGACAGGATCGGATGTCACTGGCAGGATTTTGCAAAATCCCACTACAGGTGAGGCTTTGACACCACGAAACCCCAGCTCATGTGAAGACCCACCATCTGACTGCTGCCACTGCCCTTTTTTGATGTGGTTCACTCCTTGAAAATGTGAATTATTTCAACTCAAGGCAGTTTGGCAGGCAAGAAAATAAGTTATCACAGCTTCATCCTTTTTCCTGGGTAAAAAAAAGGATGAAGAGTAATGTGGCTCTTTTCGCTAGAGTCTGTTCTATTTACAAACACTATTCTCTGCTGTTCCATTCCAATCTCACATAAACAATTATTAGAAATGCAGATTTATTTCTTCCAAATGTAATTGTGCTCTGTAAACCACTGGAGTGCTGCTGACCATGACTAATGTTAGCTGGCAAGGCTCACAGGGGCAGCAGCTCTTGGAGGCAGCTTGATCTGTTTGTGGCATCTCCCTTGGAAAGAAAAAACACAGAGGCTGAAAAATTATGCATGAAATGCATCTTACACTCCAAAACCCACCAATTTCTTTTACTACCTACAACAAAAATATATACACACCAAGAAAAAGCCTCCTACATAGGACTCCCTTTATAAGAAGGTTATGAGTACACTGTATTTGTAGCGGTGTTGTGCAAGCTTTTTAACCAAGGACTTGCAGGTCATTGTTACCCAATAATTACAATAAATTCAGTTTGCCTTTAGTTAACTTTTTTATTTTGCAAACTGGTACTGCAGCAGCAACAAAGCCTGTGCTGTCCCAAGCCCACAGCAGACTGATGTGCAAAGCAAGATGAATTTGTAAAATGTAACAGATTCCCAGAGATATCACAGGCAGAAAAATGAAAGAAAATAGACAAATTGCATTCTCATCATGACAATCTTCCTTCTGTGGGTATCTGGGCACAGTCAAAGCTCAACTGATTAAACACAGGCGTCTGCATCAGGTAAGCTGAATCACACCTTAGATTTCATTGCTTGTTAGACAAAGCAAAATCTCTAGTAAAAATATTTTACAATTTATATTTACCTGTATAACTTAAAAAATAGAAATATATGATACTGCAAGAGTGTATAAAGGAATATGATGAAATTTAATATTAAATTCACGACATTCAATGAAGTATAATTATCTTAAGATACCACACAATTGTTATGAAAAATAGTTGTTTCATTTGTTTACTATTATATAACAATTTTCTTCCCACAGAACAACTTTTCAATTTTGTAAATACTCTTTATAGCTGGGACATAGTACAAGCTAACATGAGATCACTGACAGTGTGAGAACCTGGCTCCAAAACCCTCCTTCTGGGTAATCCCTGTTGTTTGACAAGTTAATTATTAATCCAAATGCATACAAGCATGAATATGCTGGCATGTTTATAGTAGTTAAAAATCAGTGAAAACTGCATTTTTAAGACCCAAGGTTGTCAAGAATTGTGAAATCTCCATTTTACAGATAGAGAGGTAGAAAATGGTCTTTTCCAAGGTTCAATGGAAGGTCACATAAGAACCAGCTATTATAAAGTATTTATTCTGTAATAAATGCTTGTTCTAGCATTACTTAATTCCCTAATCACTTTGCCCATCCTTTTTCTTCTTCAGTCTCCCTGACAGGTCTTGTCACTGTGAAAGGTTTGAAACTTTCTAGGACCTATGCAGGGAAGTGCTGGAAGTTGATTGTGTTCCTTGGACAGGGAGATAATAAACAACATTAAGAAGAATCCTGATTGAAAATCAGTTTTATTGGCTCCCAATCTTGCCAACTCATATGTTTAGTTGTTTCTAGGGAAGTGTTCTAATGACTTCAACAATATGTGAAAGAAAGAAAATATTGATGGTCCTAATGGAGGTTGTTAATCACTCCAGCTTTCCAAACTTATTCGGGGACTTGAGAAACACTAAGGTTCCTGTTACCAGCCTTACATTGCAGCAGATGTTTAGGAAGAAAACGGCCAATTCTCTCCTCAAAACAGGAATTCACAAGTTCAGGAATAAATATCTTTGAAAATTATATCCACAAAAAATTATGGCTAAGTAGGAAAATGTTTGAAAACTGAGCTACAGAGATACAGCTGAGAAGAGGAGGTAAACACAATTCCTGCCTGGGAGCTGAAATTAATTTCAAGGGCATACATGTGATGTAGTAGATCTGTATCTCACCCTTCATCAATACACACCCACACATGGAAAGAGATTTAAGGCTCCCTAGACCTCTATTAATTTATAATTTTCATACTTGTTAGCTTCTTGTTGCAAAAATCTGGTTAGAGTGGGTTTTCTTTAATATCTACATATATAAATACATATTTCTGGCTTTTTGTTCTTTACTTTCTCCATTTATGGTTGGAAATGTTGCCAGAAACAAGGAAAATAAAATAAAGCTATACAAAGATTTAGCTCAGGCAGCTAATGGACTTCAGAAAGGTCATAGAATAAAGTAGAATAAAACTAGAAAGAGAATAAAACTTTCCAAACTGTAATTTGAGCAAAAGATGTGGAAGAACTTTTAGCTCTTGTACTCTATACTGATACCAAATACAGTTTGATATGTCTACTATCAGAATTTCCTCCTATTCAGAATTCATGAGATGTGTGTGTGTGCATCTGCAGAGAGCAAATGTAATCCTTATGAAACTCCCCATAAAAATTTCTAAATAGTCCTGTTATTGGTATCAATTGCTTGGAATTTTATCATCAGGGCTGCAACACTTACAACTGTACACATTAGAGATAAAGTGAAATATGTAACTGTTTTGAATAGAACATGATGCTTTTAGTCCATAGAGTTTTATTAACTTTAGAAGGGACTCCATATAAAAATCACACCACATTCATCCAAATAAAATGCATTCAAATAAAATGGCTGAATCTCAGTGAACATTCAGCTCTGCAGTGCTTTCCACTGCTCAAGGATACATTGCCAAAGTCCTTGTTGCTAAAGAACACTGTAATTATTCCTTCTGTTAGCTAAAAGTCTGAAACATAAAAATAATTGTAAATATTTATCTGTCATTACGGGGCAGATCTCTACAAAGAACAAGATAACCACTGCGTAATGATTACATATTTATTTCAAATGCAGTAAAGGCTTTCCTCTAAACTTCCAACTTACAGCACTGACAATAGTCTTTCATACTCTAAGTAAGGAGCAAATTTATGTGGACTTTTTATTTGTTGAGCCTCCCAAATGATGAATGATTAATAAACTCTCAAGCCTCCCAAATTAAGAACACTTAAATAGTAATAAAACACTGAGATGTAATAGATGGGATTCATTTAATTTTATGTGTTTCATATTGTAGGGGCCTCCTTTTAAGGTAGTTCCTCAGTCATTTTTATTTGTAGTCAGTGGAGAGAAGTAAGAACTAGAATTCACCTCATGCCACTATAAAGGTTAAGACAGTTCAGGATAATTATTCTTAAATTATAGTATGTCTCATATATGATAATTCTATACAAGTCCAGTGGTGGCTAAACTTGGAGTCCGGTGGAGCATCTGGAGCTTCATCCCTTCATGTCAACCCACAGTGAGTCACAACAGAAGAAGGTCTGACTCAGGGATTTCTAAAAGGCAGTGAATTCAGCAAAGTTTGAGGTCAGCATGGTTTGGGAGGAGCGAGGATTTTTATTTACTACAGTAGTTTAGTTTACCCTACAGCCTCTCATCACCACCACACTTGGAGCAGAAAGTGTTTTAAAGTTCCCCAGCAAACTCTTCGTAACAGCTTGGTGGTGTTAGCAAGGTGTCAGGCACTAAGGTAACACTGAACAAAGCTGCACTTACGGCTCCCATAAGGCACCTATAATTAATGTACAGTAACAGTATGCTCCATAAGAGATCCCATTTGATGTATTAAGGTGGTTTAATGAGCAAAATGCATGAACTTTCCAATTTGCTGCCAGATTAAACCTTACTTTACCTTGCTGCCCATGACTTGTCCCTGAATAGACCCTTTTCTCATCCAGGTTCTTTAAAAAAGTTGGCACCACGTAAAAGATTTGCATATGTCACAACACCTTCATTAAAAGTCACATTGCTCAGGCACACAATCTTAGTGAAGGACAGATGACAAAAAATGTAGAACTTGATTTCTGTTTCATAAGAAAAGCAAACAAAACTAAGCTTTGGGTGGACACTCAGAGGGTTTTAGACTCAACTGTAATGCCAGTAGTTTCCCAATTAAATTTCTAACTGATCATGCATTAGATTCAAATAGGGTTTTCTGATTTGCTCTAAGAGCAGCTAACTCCACCTTGAACTCGTTGTATTCAGGGCAATATGTTAATACAGGAGCTCACCTGCTTAACCATGAGACACAGGAGAGCCACGTGTTCCCAGCGTTTGGCAAGGTTCTCTGAATAATTCTGTCATACAATTGTCCCAAAGGCCACAGATTCAATGCTCCTGCCTGTACAGTGAGGCTTTTTTTTTTTTTTTGACAGGTATGTGGTGTTTCCCAAAGAAAAAAACTATGCAGGAGTTTTCCAAGTGTGTGCCTTCCACTCAGTACTTGGAGAGTTGGTAGGCAGAGCCTGACTCCAACACATGAAGGATAAGCAATGATGCACCTGCTTTCAGTAACTAACACAGGACACTGTAATCATGTGCAACACCACAGAAATCCTCATGGATCCTGAAGATCCCAAGATCCATGCCCAAAGGTTCTGCTATGAGTATTGTCTGAATCATATCAAATATTTCAAAGCACTGCTTTGAGAAAGAATTCCAGAAACATCAAAAATGTCCCTTTGTCCTCCAAGCAACAGCAGTTGTTTAAAGAAAAAAAAAAGCAAACAAACAAAAAACAAATGCAAACCCAAACAAAAAGCAGCAAACCCTTGAAGCAGTAGCAGTTGTCCCTTTTTTGAGAGTGCTTATCTTGGCTCTATCTTTCAACTCTCACAGACTGTTTTTCATTCCCCTTATATAGGAAGTAGGTGTTTGTACTCATAGAAGGATGTGCACTCCTGTAAGTGTGCAACTATAGCCAATCAATAAACCTTTCCTGATTTTCCATCATATGTCATCCAGCTTCAGAACTTGTTTTGATCTCTGCTACTTTTCACAGTGCATCCGAATACTAAAGTCTTTGTTCCCCTTCTCGCTATATTTTGCTTGTTTTCTGGCTGAACTTCTGCTCCTGTGCTGCACAACTCTCTGAAGAAAGTTCATCTGGTTCTGCAGTATCAGCTGCAGGGCTGGTGCAGTGCTGGTCTCAGGCATCTACTAATTGTATGATTAAGTGTAGGCAATAAGAAGCAAATAATACTTTCATTTTCTTTGCTTTGTGAGGAATCACACTCATCTGGGTCAAAATGACCTGGCAGATAGTTCTACGTGCCCTGTGTTTCTGTAAAACACATGCTGCCTCTCAGTGCAATGTTAACCCTTTTCCTGTGTTTCATCACTTATCCTGGCATTTTATAGAGGCCAAACTCCACAAAAGCCTTAGCACTAGGAAGACCCAAAGACATAAAAAAGACATTTTTCTTGTCTCAGGAGAGGGAGCCTCTAGTACCTTCTGATACTGATATTACTGGTAATATTGCATAGAATCAGAGTATCTCAGGTTGGATTTGATGATCCTTATGGGTCCCTTTCAAATTTCTGCTCCGTGCAGGACTACCTAAAACTAAACTATGTGACTAAAAGCACTGTCCAGACACACCTTGAACTCTCATGTCGTTAGCATTCTCACATTTCAAGAGAACCATGAACATTCATACTGCCACAGAAGACAAGCACTATCAAATGTGAACAAAACTGATTAGAGCTTATTTATTCTGCCATTGACTTTGTCTCATCTTCTTCTCAAAGCGTTGTCCTATATGCTTCTGCCTTCATCTTCTTGCTGTTCCACTTGAGAGTCCAGAACTAACAGCTTTCCTGAGACATTGTCATTGCCAAGTTTTTTGTTGGTAGGCAGCACTTGAATTAATCCTGTTCTGAATTGTGCCTCACTGAATTCATAGGAGTAGGTGCATGTCATTTACCTGTGGTTTCTGAGCTGCAGGCTGTAGGGCAATGCCTGTAATTACAAGAGGAGAATCTGCCCTCCTTTTTCCTTTTACTGGTGACACAGACAGCACTGGACATTATCCTCTGGAGAATAACCTTTATAAAGAACACCCCAGGGCCTGGGTCCATAAGACTGTGGCTAGAGCCTTGAGATTTCAGCACATACAGTACCATGATAAAGCATTTTTAATGGATCTTTGACCAGGTCTGAGAAGAGCAAGGAGTTGTTGAAATCACATCCCTTTGAAGAGCAGCTGCTCTAGATGTGTGCCTGTGGCATCCTTACCAACAATTTACCTGATAAGGATGAATAAAAAACAAACAAACCACCTCCAACCAACCAACAACAACTAAATAAAAAATTCAAACAAAAAAACCCATTCAAAATTAAATCCCATGCCTTTAGTTTTCTGGAATGTCCACATCTGCTGACCTGGCATGCATTGCAATGAGGGCAGCTGTGGGAATTAACCTGGAAGTAGAGTAGGACTACAAGCTTTTCTCCAGGTGGAACAGCTTCATGAAATGAAAAACAGATTGGGGCAACCAAAACATTGCTGTGTCAGGATGTATTTCTGGATCTGTTTGCTCTGATGGCAAAGCCATGACAGGCAGCACAACCTTCTGCATGGGCAGTGATTTTCTCCCTCTCTTGCTCTGCAGCACAAGGTTGTCACACTGTCACTCTTCATGAGGCTGCTATATAACCAGGGATGCAGAAATACAGGGTGCATAGAAGGAAAATAGAACCTTTCAAAATGAGCAGGAAAACAGAATTAAATTCTCCAAGCAGTGTAGCCGAGGAGGTGGGTATATGTGTGATATGCGTGGGAGCGGAAGGAAATTTCTGGAACCAGCTTTACTATCAAAAGCAGAATGTTGTGAATCTGCCCTCTCCTTCAGTATCCCATTCAACCAGTTGGTGCTACAGCACACCAGATTTGGGGTTTGTTCTTTTTCTCACCATCCTTGCATGTGTCTTCTACAGTTTCTACATTTTTCCTCAAGTCTGTGTTTGTACTTTGCCCATTTTTCTGTGTTTCTATCAGTGTCTTGTCTTGTGTCTCATTTTTTTCTCTTCCTCATTTAGTTTCTCTTCTGTCTTTCTGACTCTGCTGTGCTTTCCTGGCTTCCTTCCAGCTTTGCAGCAGTATTTGTCCTCACAGCGTCTTGCAAGATTCCTTGGGCAGATAGGTCTTTTGTCTCCCTAGTTTGTTGAAAATTGTAGGTTTTCCTTTTAGGCCTATCAGACTTCATTTTCAAGCGCAACATTTCTGAATGCATATTTAAGACACTCCTACCAACATCTGTTCACCTATTAAAAATGCTGCATTTTGCCATTCAGAAAAAAAAACAAAAACAAAAAAACCCAAAAATTTTCACTGTAGAGATACTAGACAGAAACCTGAAATTTGCTTAATAAGAAAGAGAAGAGCAGAAAATTTCTCTAGGGGAAACAACTCAGCTAAAACCATAGATGCATAATATCAATATATCTCTGCCTCATTTTGGGTACTGTGGGGCAGCTCACCTTTCTCCAGATGCTGCTTCTAAGTTCTGTGTTCTACCTGCTAACTGTGCAGATATCTGAGACACTGAATGGTGCCCTCAGTTATGTCCTGTGCCTATGGTGAGACAACTGAGGCAAGCTGGTATTGCCAAGCATCTTTTATACCACATACAGAAGACCCAAAGGAGATCAAACTTCTTCCACAGAGGTCAGGCTGCCCTTACACAGACACCCAGTATGGTCTGAGATGTCCCTGGACAACAGCTGCCCTCCCTTTTGTCCCGTGTCTTATCTGCCAGCCCTATCCATGCAGATGTCTTGAGTACCTGAGGCTGTCTCAGGTGGCTCCTCTGCTTACATGAGCAGATCACACTCACCACAGTGCAATCACTGTAACTAATCAAGGCAACTAAATTGAGATGGGTGTTTAATGGCATGCAGCTGTTTGAGCTCCTGTTAAGGTCAATGGATACCTAATCAATACAGTCAATGGCCTGCAGAGAGTGATTCACATCTCCAAAAGTAGACATCTGGTGACTGATCAGCTGAATTACCCTCCAGGCTCTGTTGGGTCATTGATCACCTCTCTGCTGACTTAGACAATTGGTTTCCATAGAGACATTTCTATGCAGACCCTTGTACTGAGTTGTCTGAGCTTCAGACTGAACCCTGCCTACAGAATCCATCAAATTCACTAAATACCTCATTCCAGAAAAAAAAGCCTTTCAAATCCTAAACCTGTTTCAGAAATCAGGAGTAAAGTGGCACATCAGTGCTCAATTCAGTCATAGACACAAAGGTGTCTCAGGCCCTTTGAGATGCACAAGGGTGTCCAAAGATAACCAGACAGAGTTGGCAGACTTGATATTGAACTTGCAGGAGACCTCTGTGTTTTATGTTATCAACCTCAGGCCAGGGAGGGTAATCCCAGGCATCTCAGAGTTATTAGACCTGTGCTCAATGGGGTTGCATAGTGGACACCTCAGGAAGTCTGTACTAAAATTAGACAATTATTATAAGCACCATATCTCAGTTTTGACAACATGACAATCCTTCCTCCCCTCAGTGAGTACATGTAACTATGCTCCTCTAACCTTGGAAGGCTCTCTTGGTGGAAGTTCAGGAGTTTCCCACTATAATCATTTACAACTAGGATTTTGCAACTGTGGGGATGGTGAAGCACTGGCACAGGTTGCCCAGGGAAGTTGTGGATGCCCTATCCCTGTAGGTGTTCAAGGCCAGCTTGGGTGCGACTTGGAGAAACCTGGTCTAGTGGAAGATGTCTCTGCCCATGGCAGGAGATTTTGAACTAGATATTCTTGAAGGTCACTTCCAACCCAAACCATTCCATGATTCTGTGATTTGACATTTTGAGGTGTTGGAGTTTATATATATATGTTTCTTAATTCTGCTGTGCATCATGAGGCTCAGATGATCTCAAATGATATTTGAACCATCTTGACTTTCTCTGAATATGTAACAGTGCTCCTCTCTTTCACAGACTCACTACTGTAGGTATTTCCTTTACGTCCTTGCATTTTTTGAAGATGTGAGCCTTCTTTTTTGTTCTCCATGTCATTCTCTTCTTATCTTATTTTGCTTTCTAAAAGAGTGACACCTTTCCATTTTTTCTGCATAATTTCCATTCAAACCAGAGGTCATCCTCTTGCTCAATCTTGTTGTTTGTTTCTTTCTGATAGTTCTATTCCCAAGTATTCCTGTCAGAAACCCAGTGGAATTCTGAGCATGAGGTGCTCCATGTCTTTCCCATTTTATGGAAACTAAACAATTATGCAGCCACAAGATATTACTGCAGAATTACATATGTCTTGAAGTTATCATTGCTGACAGTGGCTGAGCTTTCCCATACCAAGGTCCAACTAGTCTTAAACTTGTGAAACAAAGTAACATTTGTACAAATTCACTACAGCCATAAGGAAGGGCTGACTCATTATTTCTCACTATAATGAAACTACAATAATCAAAGCATCCATATGTGGAGATAGAAAATATCCAATTTTTTTTAGAAAATAAATTTTCTCTTTTGGTTCCCAGCTAATGAGAATCATTTTCCCAGCTGCAGTTGACTGTCCATTCCTTGAGCTGAACTTTTTCTCCTTCTAACTACCTTCATTTTGAGCCTCCATGAGTCAATTTTCTCCAAAGCTGGGCCTAGGTTTTAAATTTTCATTCCTCTTTTTGTGTTTTTCTTTTTCCATCTCGAGTATCTTGGCTAGATGAAGTCTGTAGCACTATGGAGATGAGCTTACCTTTAATACTGATGTCCCTCCTCAAGCCAATTACAAATGAGTAGATAGCTTTGATCTCCTTAGGGAGAGAATTTTAAATAATTACTCACTCTGGCCCTATTAATTCTCAAAATAAGTCAAAGAAAAACTTATCTTGGACTCCAGCACTGGCAGACCAGATCCGGAAGATGAGCCCTGGGGAGTTTAGAACACCAAGTTGTTCAGCTGAAATATTTTCCTTTGACTTCCTTTTGTCTTTTGACTTTCCTGGTCTGGCTCAAGCTTAATAAGTAGAGCTTTCTTTGCTAGAAATACCCAGTCAGTAACACCACAATCACCTGTGACCAGTGACCCTGGGAAGGACTCCACAGTGATCTGGCTGCAGCGGGAGTGAAGGACAGCTAATTCCCCACATCTGTCTCTGGGAAGAGTCACTCTTGTCCTCCAAAGCTGGAACATTCACGGATCTCCACCTTCCTTTCCCACCATGTGTTGGCAGCAGTCCCTGCTTTGCTGTTGGCATGGGGGAAGCGAGAGCCTCCCATCTGCTTCAGCACAAATCTCTTCATTCAGCTGCCACTGCTGCTGCTGGAGTTGAGCAAACTTCTGCCTGTGAAGCAGCAGATCCCAGGAATAGCTGAGCTCATGGGTCAGCAGTGGGATGGCAGCAACTTGAGTGTTTTTTGTAGCTGTAGCATGACAGCAAGGGGATGGGAGGTGTTACTGAAGGTCTGGGCTATGGAGATGAGGGCTACATAACTGTAAAATTAAGCATAAACAATACATCAAACCACTTATTAAATTGTAATTTAATATGAACACTTTGATGTCCTTTGACTTCTTGTGAGCATATAAAGTTTAACAAATTATCTCTTCTGCCTATGCCTTGTGTGGATCTGTGACTTTGGTAATTTATGGTTATTAGGACCCAAGGGAAGGGACTTGAACGCCCCACCCCACAAGTTGGAGACTCTGGAGGCAGAAACCCAGAAATACCTGAGAAACAGGGGCTGAGAAGGATTGTATGGAGAAATATAAGGCAGACCTTCTATCTGGCTTTTCCTTGGTGTTGGTGGGAGAATTTTTGCTGTCCTGCCTGAGCACAGTGAATAATGAAAGAGTGGGAAGCACTGGGATGTAGAAAAGCCCGCAGGTATCTAAAGTATTAGATTAAATAAAATCAGTGCAATTTGCATATTAAACATCTTTATGGGGACTCTGTGGCTTATGAATTGCTATATTGGATTATAAAACCAACTAGATTGAATGTCTTACTTTTTTGCAGCACCAGTCCAGTTTTTCAACTCACTGATTAAAGGGGGCTTCTTCCCTCCCCTCTTTCATTCCACCAAAAAAAAAAAAGAAAAAAAAGACAAAACTCAAGAAATCTAATTTTTAGTATCATCCAATGAGTGTTTTTTTCAAACATGAACTCCTTTGTCACAAGCGAGGGGAAAAAGTCTTACAAAATCATGCCTCTTAGCCCTGTTTCTATTCATTTGCAAATGATTACAAATGTCACTTTTAGCATTTTTTAATTGGAGTGTAATGGTGCATCACTAAATTCTGTAACCTTGCAGTCTGACCTTTATCACCTCTTACCATTTCACTTAAACATCGAATTCAGCAGGAGTTATGGCTGTTCCTATTAAAACCAAATTAGACCCATGAATGGATGAGAATAATGTTAGATGCATATTAAAAATGAGCAGGGCTCACTGAACCCATTTTTCTCCATTATACTATTCCCAGTCTCTGTGTGTTTGTAAGACTTACATGTCTTGCAAAAAGACAGTCCAGCAGTGGAAGCAATACTCTTTCAATGCTTGACTCTACAATATCAATGCTTAGCAGTCTAAAAAGATTGTGTTTCACATGATCTGATTATTTTTTCCTTTCAAAAAAGTGTCATTTAATCCATTAAACTTTACTGTGAAATGCAGAAGTATCTATGTCATAATCAGCACATTCACATCTTAGGACTGTTCATAGCACAGTCACTTTCATGAGAATCAGTGTACCTGTAGACTGGTTACATTTACTTTTGAAGAACCAGTAAACAATTTACAACTGCAATACTTCCAGAAATCATCTGAATTTACTTCCGTTCTCACTGTCTAATAATGCAGGTAGTTTTTGCATTATACACCAAACAATTTGGAGGGGACGTAATGATAGAATCATAGAAGGGTTTGGGTTGGAAGGGACCTTAAAGGTCACCTTGTTCCCTGCCATGTCTGGGGAGCTTTCCACTAGAGCAGGTTGCTTCAAGCCCCATCCAGCCTGTTCTTGGACACTTTCAGGGACGGGACAGCCACAGCTTCTCTGGGCAACCCATTTTGGTTCCTCACCACCCTCAAAGTAAAGAATTTCCTGCAAATATATAATTTAAACCTACTCTGTCTTAATTTGAATACATCCCTCCTTGTTCTGTCACTCCAGGCTCTTGTAAATAGTCTCCCTCCATCTTTCTTGTGGGCTCCCTTCAGGTACTGGAGGGATACTATTAGGTCACCCTGAAGCCTTTTCTTTTCCAGGCTGAACAATCCCAATTCTTTCAGCCTTTCCTCATAGGAGAGGAGCTCCACCCCTCTGATCATCTTGGTGGACCTTTGTCTGGACTCACTCCAACAGGCTGATGTCCTTCAGTGCTCAGATACTCCACAGAGGGAGGCACTCTAATCTTAACCAGCAACAAGTCAATTACAAAGGAACTAAAGCTAATCAGAATCAGTTTGCAATGCCTACAAAATGTTAACAAGGAGAGGCAAATGGAAACAGAAAACAGCACTTGTAAGTTTGCTAGGCAAATATTTTCTCTTACAGATGGCTTAATACTTGGGAAAGCTCACAAATAGAATTGAGCAGGGAATAAAGATTAACTCCCACAAGGAAATAGAGTTGCTGAGTTGTTGCTGTTATGGCTAGGAAAAAAAAGCTAAACTATTTTTTTCTGATGGTTTATTTAAATTCATTAATTTGTGTGTATTACCTGTTTTTATGCTACATGTGGTTTTAAAATAAAACAAGTAGAAGGGAAACTTAGAATATTCTTACACTATTTTACCCTTAAAATACCAAAGTAGATAGTTTGAAGAGTGTTGTAGATGCTTTCCTGTATTTAGAACAGATAAGACACTCATTTTCACTGAAACCTAATTTCTTAATCAAAAGTGATGGCTCTAAATTTCCCAAACCATTCAGACCTCAGTATCTGTGAGGATTCAGAGCAGTAGAGAGGTAAATACAAAAATAACCACAGTTGCTCCTAACCTTTACCTGTTTGTTTCTACTGGTCTTTTTCACCCACTCCTAGAATGAGGTCTTTCAGTTCTCTGTTGTTCTGGATTTTTTCCTGGTTAGAGGTAGACAAAAGATTTACTCACTGAGCTTGTGACCCTTCCAGAGAGACTGGAGGCCATCCAGAGCTTGGGAATGGTCTTCAGCTTTTTTTGGCAGCATAGAAAAAATTAACCAGGGCTGTGTCAGTTGCTATGACCTGACACAAACCCTCCATCTCAGCCTGACAATGCTCCCATTTGTGGTGCCATCTTCATGTCTCTGTTAGTGCACCACTGGGAGATATCAGTATGTATTTAAGAAGCTTCTCTACACTGGTGGACACACTGTGATCTGCCAAAGTCTATATTTCAATATAATTTCTTCAGATTTGGATGCATGATATTATGGATCAGAGAGTGGCTGAAGAAAATAGTGATCCCAGAGGAAAATCATTCATGCAGATCAAACCCACTACCAGTCATTGCACTTTGAGTTTCCTATGGGTTTCTTTCAGACTCTTAACAATGTCTGGGGATGTGAGGCTTTGGGATTACAGTGGAAGCCTGACATGGTTCTTTGCTAAGCTGTGTTTCTTAATGAAATCTTCACATTCAACTCAGTCAGCCTTAACTTTGCCTAATCCACTTTGCCTACAATTATGCTGTCTGGAACTTCATAAAGCAAATGAATGTCTGTGCCATTCCAACACCTCACCGCTGTCCCACCTTTGTTGGACCCTGTTGTAGGCTGGCACTGTACAGAGCAGAATGTACAGGAGTGGAGAAGGGAGACAGGAGATGTGTTCTGTGAGCACATATGACTCCCGCAGGATGCACAGCCAAAACGCAGTTGCCTGTGCATGAAAGAGTCAGTAGGAATTCTACCAAGGAAAATAAAAAGTAATTCACTGGATCCACATTGACCCACAACAGACACAAGCTGAGAAGACTGAAATTAGCCATGATTAAATCATCCCTTCTGATGCTTTATTGGCTGCAAGTAGATATGCTAGATTAGATGTTAGCCATAACCCTGTAGCACAGAAAAAACAGAAACAGTAAAGGCAAAAGGGAACTGTGCTTGAAGTCAGCCAGCTCACTTTCTGCAGTGGTGGGAACTGGTTGAGAAAGGAAGACAGCAGTGTCATAAAAGAGATGTTTTGATTCATACACCTCATGCATTGGCAAGATTGGCACTTGGCTTCTGCTTCTTCAACAGACTCCTGTAACCTTTAATATATCAACTGATCTCATTCAAAGTCCTTTGAAGTCACTTCAAAATGACTGGGAGCTGAGATTGGAACTCATAGCTATAGCTACATGGAGGATTAATTTTCTTTTTACCATGGCCGTCAGGGGAAAATGAACATGTTCATCACTAACTTCAAGATGTAAATTAAAAGATAAAAAGAGTTTGGAGAGGTGAAAAAAGAGATAAAAATATCTCCAAATATAAAACTAAACCAGTGTCGCCCCATTTCAACCACTGCTTTGCAAAAGCCCAGTTACTCTTTCAAATAGAGTTTACACAAAACTTTTTGAAACCTGTGCCAAACAGCCTAGATCAATGACATCAGTAGAGTGCTGTCATGTACAAACTCTCTGTGTGCCTGACCAGGAGGCTGAACTGCAGCCACAGCAGCTTTGGAAGTGACATGAAATCTTCCACCCTTGCCGGCTCCATGATGCAAAAAAGAGTCTGGATATATGAACTGGGATAAAGGACCTCTACTATTTTCAGTATTTGAATCATAGAGTCATTGAACAATTTGAATTGGAATGGACCCTCAACATGATCTATTTCCAACTCCCCTGCCATGGGCAGGGACACCTTCCACTAGACTAGGTTGCTTAGTGCCCCATCCTGCTTGGTCTTGAAGATTTCAAGAGGTTAAAGGTTTTTTAGCGACCACAGTATGACTGTACTATAAAGGAAGACATGTTTCTGATTGAAACATCATTGAAAGATCTGTTCTCGGTTTGCCTGAAACAGAAAATGTTCCTGTTTTCAGGGTGAAAGATATGGTTGTTTATATAGCAGCAACAGTTTGTGTTCATGCAAATAGGAACTTCCTTCTTCAGGACATTTTCTACTTATGTTCAGATATGTATTCAAGAATATTTCAATTCATTGAGTTAAGAAACTGGTTAGGCAGAGTTCTAAACAAAAAGCTTGCTCTACAGGCTTGCAGGCACATGGGGGAGTCTCTACTCAATCCCAAAGAGAGAGAGAGAAAGGGTTAAAGCATTTTTAGACTTAGAAACCTGAAGTGTGTTTTTGAATATTCTAGTTCAGTTCAGCAAGTTTCATGTGCTATTAATTTTAATGATGCTCTTAGACCAGCACAGGCCATTGGCATTACTGTGCATCCCTAACAGAGTGAGGCACCCACGTGGGCTGGCTGTGTCACTAAAATGTCCCTCAGTGCTACAGAGGTTATTTAGGAGATGGGAAGTCAGGTGAAAGTATGGAGGTCTTAAGGGGCTGGCTGAAAAATTAAATTTTCTCAACAGTAAGCAATATAGAAGATAAATGGGAATATTACTAAGTTTGCAGTCAGTACCTGGACATTTTACCCTGAGAGAAAGATTTCTGTGATAAAATAAGCTTTCCTAGACTAATTCTCTTACTTAACTCAAAAGAGACAAGAAAATAGGGTACTTGGACTCTTCTTACTGGTTTCTGAGCATTTACTGGCTCTAAAGTATCCACAGTTGTTGTAGATATCTATTGTTGTAGAAACATAACATCATTAAGGCTGGAGAATCCCCTGTAAAATTACCAAATACAACCGTGAATCTACCACCACCACACTGACCACTAAACCATGTCCTCAAATGCTCTTACCACATGCTCTCCGAGCACGTCCAGGGATGATGACTGCCTCACTTCCATCTGTTCCAGTGTTTGACAACTCTTTCCATGAAGAATTTTTTCCTGATATCTAATGTTAAGCACCCTTGGTGCTACAAGAGGCCATTTCTGTATCCCAGGACACAGATAATTCAATTTGACCTTGAATTCAACCACTATAACAAAGCAGTCAAGGATACACCTCAATTTTGGATGGTTAGATTTCATGTAGTCTCCAAGCCAGCTTCCAGTTAGCTCAGGTATCATTATATAACAAATGTTTTATAGGGGAAAAAGAGCCCAAGAATCCAAAACTGTTAATCATACAGAGAACATTTCCAAAATTTTAGTGTCTAGGTGTTTTTTTTTTCTTAACTTCAATTTTATTCAGGCCACTTACCACTCAGAATTGCCATATTTATAATTTAAAAACCAAATAAATTTTTGGAATGGGAGTGCGAGAGTTATAGACAAATACTAAGAAACTAACATTTCTGAGAAGACAAAAATAAGGGATTATTTGTCC
Organism: Campylorhamphus procurvoides; assembly: GCA_013396655.1. NCBI lineage: Eukaryota > Metazoa > Chordata > Aves > Passeriformes > Dendrocolaptidae > Campylorhamphus > Campylorhamphus procurvoides. The sequence continues at coordinate 714,017 of WBMV01001388.1, read as the reverse complement.
CAAATGCCTTTTCTAGGGAAAAGTGTAATAAATCATAATTCTCAACCTGGCTTTGCTAATATTTCCATTTTTAATTAGGAACATGCCAGAAGGAAAATCAGGAAAGAATCATACCTGCTAATGTGTGAATAGAGGAGACAGCTTGTCCTAGACATTTCTGAGTGACACTGGTCCAGGAAATTAGCAACTGTCGCTACCCTACATGTACAGAGACAAAGTAATAACAAAAAGAGGAAAGCAAATAAAATAAGAGCTTCTGTTGGCCATATTTCTTCATTCAGTGCAGGCCTATTTGTGGCATTCAATTAAATGTGTAAATCAGTGATACTGCTTTGCTAAAATTACAATAGAGTATTTATTGCAGCAGTGCATTGATTTTAACACTGATGTGTTCCAGCTTGCCAAGGTCATCAAAAGCAATTTCTGAAAAACCAAAGAACCCCGCTTCCTAAGAACAGCTGCTTCCCATGGAAAAGAACCTTGAAGGGACAAAATTCCACGCAGAAAATGTGAGAACCTTTCACAGTGCTAGACCTAAATAGAAGTTGCAATAACATGCCTCAGGAGAAGGAAGAATATGAAATCAAAGAGTTTTGTGAGACAATGGTGGCAAGATGTTTGGCTGCTTTCCTACTTTTTTTCCTGAGAGATCATCCTTCTGGGAGTCTTTGTGACTTCAGGACAGTTTTGGGAAGGGGGAGTACAGCTCACAAAGGAAAGAGTTTGTGGAAAACATAACAAAATCAGTCTGTAAGCACATGCTATAGGCAAATAGTTTTCTCCACAGGAGGCCAATTTAGCTCCAGAAATGTGGAATCTATGCATTATTTATCTGCCAGAACGCAGAACCTCAAACTTGGTGGGAGATAGATGACTTGGGCTTGTATGAAGGTACTCTGAGATGACACATCACAGTGATGTGAGAGGATATTGCAGGGAGGAAAACTGCTTAGGTATTTAAAGCTAAGTCAGAATAGAAGCAGTTTATTCATTTTTTATCAACACAAAATTAACTGACAAATGGTGAACTGTACGTTCAGAGTCAGGATCAGTCATATGATGGATGATCACAATACTAGACACTTACAAATGTTAACCCCTACAGATGCTGCCCCTCACTGGCTGAGTACCAAATCCCTGCAGCATCCTGGGGGAGGATGCTTGGCCCAGCCTGGGCAGGCTGGTGATGCCACAGGGCAACTTCTGGCAGACCCAAACGAGGTCCACTCTGCTGCTTTTCTCACTTCAGAATCTACTCCAATAAAAATGTTCATGTTGCTTCTTTACTTCTTTTTAGGAAGACTCTTCATTTCAGAAATTCCCTTATAACTCACCAGGTACTGTTTAATAAGGTACTGTTTAATATTGCTGATGGTCATCTTCTTACTTAAATGATGAGTTTGGTGCACACACCCTCCAGTTTGTGTGCTTTATCTGTTCTCCCTGTGTGTTCTCACACACTAAGCAAACAGGGACTGTTGTCCAGGCCATTTGCCAAGTGGGCCATGCAAGCTCTCCCACAAAGGATGCAAGCTACATCACCTTAAGCTACATCTCTGGCTTTGAATTTTAATATTACAATTTTGACCGTGGTACTTGAAAGATGTTGAAAGAGGCCACTTACTCTCATCGTTTCCTACTTGAGTTCCCAGTGGTCTTTTCCCCTTGAAGTGTATTCTTTGCATATAATAAGTCTTCCTTTTTTTCATATGTCTGTGTTTATACTGATAAAATTGTCTTTAAATTTAGCTGTTTCTACTATCCATTGCCTGTGGGATGAAGCCATAAATCTCTAACAACCATAACCACAGCATCTGGCAGCCATTTTACATTTGCTTCACAGGAAGAAATTGCAAAGAAGACTTATGTGTTAAGGTTTCTCCTTGAAAATGTGCAATTATTTTTTTGTTTTATATAGAAAAGGAGCATATAAATGATCCTAGGTGTGTCAAGAAAATATTACAGAGTAAACCATATATTCCTTGTCCATGCAAATCACATTAGTGAGAGCTGTGGATTAATTGGCCCAATCCCCATATAATTTTATCACATTTTCTTTGCTCCTTCCCTGCTTCAAATTCTCTTAAACAGTTCTCTTTGCCACGTGGAGAGAGAAGGAAGTAGTTGCCTACCCTCATAATTTTCTCATGCAAATACATAGTAGATTTGAATATCCATTATTCCAGAAATAAATACAGATAGGGATCTCTCTATTAACATCCTCTGTACACAAAGACAAATGCAAAGACAATGTCATTAGGATCCCAAAGAGAGTCAGTATTGACTGAAGGATGGCATCTAAATTAGAAGCGGGGTCTGCAGAAAGATTTTACTTTCTTTTCTCAGACTTGTTTATTGTGCTCAGATTTTTTTCTGCAGTACTGACATGTATCTTTCAGCAGGCCAGGCAAGGAGTTGTAGTACCATGGGAACTATTTACAAGTGCTGGATCCTCAAGTATGTTACTGATGTGCTAACACAATTTCATTGATCCCAGTGGACTGCATTGTGTTTCACATAGCTGAAGCATGGTGCATCTGGCAGTAAAATGCACAGAGCCCTGCTATATTCTCCACTTGTTTAGGTAAGTTTATTACTTTCTGGGCTCAGCCGACTCTACCTGCTGCTGACTTGTTATTTCTGTAAGCATTAATGAATGGAAAAGCTGATGGGAGGCCCTGGCCTCACATGGAGCTCAGGCAACTTATGATCTTATGCTTCAGTGCTGTTAGGATGTCACATGCTGTTGTGCTTCCTGTACTATGCTAAAAATCATCTTGCAGATGTCTTTTTATTTCTGTGAGGCATATCACAAGGCTTACCAGAGGTGGGGAGTCTTGCTCTTCAGTTCTTCTCATCCCATTTCTGGATAAAGTCAATATTACCTACTGAGCTGGCAAGAGATAAGCAAATCCTTGGGCCTGAGGGACAATTGTCTATCATGAGGTCTGCTTTTTAATTAAGAGGGCTGAGAAGCAGTGACCTTGTTGTGCTTTCTCTATACAAGTGCAGGAGTAGGATTAGTGATGCATTCTTCTGGGATATTACGTTAATTTGAGGGAACCTTGCTTTCATCCAGCTTCAGCAGGTTTCAATTTTGTACACATGGTAGCTCAGGACATTTCACTTACCTTTATCCAAAGGAATCGGAGTCGTCTTCTTGTTCTTCAAAGTTATGTGCGTGAACATGTCTGTGTGATGGATATCCTCAGCTGTGGCCTCAGTGTTCATAATGGAGCTAGTCAAAATACACTACAAAGTTTGAAGCGTGCTTGTACCAACATTGGGCCAGCCGAGAAGCCTGACTCTACACAAAAAATAAAATAACACAGACACATCTGATTTAACAGGAAACCCCTTCTTTGAGTCCAGTTCTTTGTGGATTGCAAGTGAAAAAGGGGAAATATTATGTAGTAATAGGTCTTTAACATTCTACCTCCTCATCCCAGTCAATTGCTGCCCTGAGCAGCAGAAGAGATAAAAAAAGAGCATCTCTTCTCATTTATTTGATGGTGCTGAAAAACAGTTTGGAAAACCCGACAGCACTTATCTCTTTTTCTCTCACACCACATAAATGAGGTAATTGTTACACCTGCCTGGGTGAAAACCCTCATAGCTGAAGGAGGCAAGCAGAGCAGCAGTCAGAGCAGCAAGATGTGTGTGGCACTGGCCAAGGTACAGCACTTGTACCTTGGAACATACTATTTCACGTGAGTTTTCTTTGTGCAGAGAAAAAAGCCAACAACACCATGATCCTCAGAAACATTAGTGAAACACTCAGAGCTTTTTGCACACCAAATACATATACTGCATACAGGAAAGGTGGAGAGGCACTGGAACAAGTTGCCCAAAGAAGTGTTGGGTGCCAGTGGAAGTGTTCAAGGCCAGGTGGATGGGCTTGGAGCAGCCTGGTCTAGTGGAAGATGTCCCTGCCCACAGCAGGGGAGTTGAAAATAGATGTTCATGTCCCTTCCAAACCAAATTACTCTAAGGTTCTATGAATGCCAAAACTGATTTGTGATAGATTGATCCCTCAGAGGGTACTCTCTCTCTTGTCTATTCTAATATTCCTGAAACAACGTATTCAATTGAATTTTTGAAGAGCTTGTGGTAAGTGTGCTGAGTCACAGGTGACATCCCAGAGCCAGTTCCCAGGACTGACAGGCATTGGCATCTCTGTGAGCCAATCAGTGAGTGGCACCTCTGCAGTCAGAGACAGGGATGAGCACTCCTGACTGCCCCTGATCCCAAGAGTCCCAGCCTTGGTTTGGAGCTATGCAGCTCGCACCAAAGCTGTGAGAGGCTCCTGCACACAGTCAGCTTGACATTGGCTGGGAATACATTGTATGTGATTGTGGAGTGAGACCTTAAATGCCCTTTGAAAACATCCTTCATGATGGCTGATACCAGTAATTCCTTCTTCATTGTCTAAGCCCTCTCCAGCCACTGCTTCTAGCTGAATCTCATCACCCTGAGTGAGTGCTCTAGCAAAAAGCAGTAGTTGTAAAATATCTTGAGTAAAGCTTTTGAAATCTGATTGCAAAGCATTTTCTGTGATTGAGAAAAGTACAGGCTGGATGAATGGGCTTAAATGGGCCGAATATTAGTTGGATTACCAGGCTTAAAGGGCATTAATGAATAGTTCAGCATCCAGCTGGCAACCAGTAAGTGGAGTACAATAGGAACTGATTCTTGGACAATATTATTCCACATTTTTATCAACGGTCTGGATGATCAGACAAAATGCATCTTCAGCAAAATTGCAGGTGAAGATGGGCTGTGTGGAAATAAGTCAAATGACAGTAAAACTTTGAGTAATAAGAAACTTGATAAAGTTGAGCCTGGGACCAACAGAAACCTCACAATGTTTGGAAATGAAATGACACAAAATTCTGCACACAGGTCTTTCAATTGGCTGCAACAGGAGAATGCCCAACATATTAGAAATCGTAACATTCTCCTTCTTGCTTATAGAGAAGTCACACCTGCAATGCTGTGACCTGTTTTAGGTCCCCTAGTTCAAGAGATGTATGGAAAAATATTTGTAGAATGCTAACAAAATTGTCAGGGACTTCTTCAAAAAGAAGATGGGGAAGTTGAATTTGTTCAATCTGAAAAAAGAAATCCAAAGAAGAATCAAATTGCACACCACTTGAAGCTGATAGAGCAAAATTCATCTTAGCAATAAACATTTAAAACATTCAGGAATTTCCATAAGGTGCATCTTGGGAGGCTGAGATTGGGTATTAGGAAACCTGTTTTCACTAGAAGGGTTTTGCAGTCCCAGAATTGCTTGTCAAGAGAAGCTGTTGAATCTCCAATCTCAGAGATTTTCAAAAATCAACTAACCAATGTTATGGCTGACACGATTTGCTGTTAGCAACAGCTCTGCTTGAGGTTGGATGCTTCATTAAGTCCCTCCAGAGGTCTGTTCCAGATGATAATTTCATGGTTCATTCTGTATTGATCACAGAAATATGACTATCACTAACTGAGAACACTTATTTTTCAGCCAATATGTCATCAAAGTCTTGTTCTTCACACAACAGAATTGTAGAAAAAAATTACAAGATTGGAAGGGATATCTGAGGGTCTAGTCCAACTTCCTTCTCAAACAGTTATCTTTGGAATAAAATCAGGGTGCTCAAGCTTATTCAGCCTTTTGAAAATATCCAATCTTGTCAAGCTATTCCATTGCTTAACCACCCTCATTATCAAGAATTTGTTTTTATAATGTGTTACTGAAATATCTGTTATTGCAGCTTGCTCTCCCTGTCCCTTTTCACTGTGTGTCTTTGAGAAGAGCCTGTTTCTTCTGTCATTCCCTCATTAGAACATGGAAGGCTTCAAGTGAACTCGCCCTTAGCCTTCCGTTTCCTGGCTGAACAAACCCAACTCCTTCATCCTCTCCCTCTCAGTTCGGTGCTCTGGATCCAGTTCCACACCATCACTACAACAGAACACTGTGGATTTCTTGTTTGTTCTGCTCTCATGACCTGCAGGTCCTTTCTTGCAAAGATTCTTTCTATCCAGTCAGTCTTTGAGCAGCAACCCTGTCCTAGAGCTTATCAGTTATTCCTCCAAATCACTGAAATTTGCTGGAATCCTCAAACTTGCCAAGTCCACGCAGTTTATCTGCAACTTTTCTGTTCAACCATTCAGGCATACCTCCTCGTTCTGGCTACAAGGACGCTGTGGGAGACTTAAAGGACTTGCTAACCTCACAGTATGAAACATCCACTTCTGTTCCCTTGCTCTCAGATCCCACCTCCTCCTTACAGAAAGCAATCGCATTGCAAGATTTAACCTTGGTAAATCCAATCTGCCTGATTCCAGTCACCTTCATGTCCTTCACACACATGGGAATGGCTTTCTTGGAGATTTCCTCCAGCAATTTACCAGGCAAGAGGTAAGACTGACAGTCAGTTCCATCCCAACATTTTTGCTGATGGGAGAAACAATTTCCTTTTCTTTTTCTAGCCTACAAGGAGCCCCCAATTGCCACAACATTTAAAAGATGATAGAAAGTGACCTCAGAATGAAGCTGCCCAACTCCCAAAGCACCATGCAGAACATGTGCCATAGAATTAAATCTATAATTACATTTTCTAAGGGAGCTCAGGAATATCTTTTCCCTTAGCTAGAGTTTGTATGGAATTAAGTCAGCAGATTCAGAATAGGGAAGCTCTCCCTTGTCTCCTTCTATATCACAATTCTTGAAGCATTATTTTCGACCTATTACTAAGAAATAAGAGGGGATACAAAGGCTAAAATAAAACCAAAGGGTTTAATTTAAAAAAAAAAAAACACAACATTTCAGAAATACAAAGAAAGTGCAAAGTAGGAAAAGCTTTGGAGAGAGCAAGAAAAAAGTTCTGGAAAATTTTCAGAAGCAAAACTGAAAGTGAGCAGCAAAATAAACTGAGCCATGAAAAATCAAAGTTCTCTGTTGGCCTTCAGCAGGCAGCATGTCTCTCTTCATTAGAGGAGAAAGAGAAGAACAGATGAGCTGCCCTTGTTTTTCCTTTTGCACAGCTGCCAATGTTGCAGTACACAAGTGATCCTAATTCTCTGTGCTGCACAGAACTCAGATTAAAAACACATTCTTTTCTTTGCTTCTTTTTAATTTTTCATGCTATTTTTTTCCATCTTCTAACCACTCCTATTTTATCCCTCCTTTACTATAGCATTTATTGACTATTTTTCCTTGAGTTCTTTTTTCATTGTGCTTCCCTTCATTATATTTCTTTTTTATGGATTTCCTGGCATACTCTTTGGTTATTCTCTGGTACCTAGAATGTTCTGCATACAGGGATATTCTGTGATATCTCTGGTACACCATTCCACCTGCTGACTCGTCCCTTATTTTACAGTCTCCAGATATACAGACCCATAGGGCACAGATGCAGATAAACCTTATTGTATGCCTGGAGCTCCAGAGCATTAATGTTACACAAAAAATAATAAAGCACCATAACGGTTAGGAAAATGTGTTCTATCGTGAGGGAAAGTTATTGAAACAGTTCCATAAGGCAACTTGCAAATTTCTCACTGTTGGAAGACTTTACTGTTAACTAACCAATCTCCAGATCTGGGTAGTCAGAACTAGTGAAACAGCTTAGATTATTTCTTCATGCAGTCTCTTTCCTGGCTGTCCACAGAGCAGAAAATTCAGTCATGTTCTTGTTATCCTGTCTCAGTTCCTGCCCACCTTCCAAACAATTCCACTTTTGTTTCCTTCTCACTCACTCTGAACCATACCATGAGACCAGTATTGGTGAGAGTCATTGGCAGCAGGGTTATGTCTTCCCCCTCCTATCTCCAGAGATAAATCCCCTCCAGGATCAAGTCTGAAGTTCATTCCTCCCTGCCCAGTGTGCACTCACAGCCCTTAGCTGCAGCCATTTCTCACTCCCTGGCTTGGAGGAGGGAGTTGCTGTCCTGCTCCCTGAGCATGCCAGGATTTATGTGAACCATCTTTCTTAATGCTTCGTGTCCCTTTTCATTGCCAGCCTCAGAAATGGAGACCCACAGTTTGAGAAATGTCCCTGTCACCATGTCAATATCCTCCTTTTTGAGATTCTCTTTCAGTTCCTTCTCTCTAACACATCAAACATCAGGCATGGACAGTTTATCCCAGACCTGCCAGGGCTCTTTCATTCAATGTACATCAGGGTTGCTCTTGGTATCAGCAGCATGTTAAATTTTCAGACAACTTCATCTTGATCGCTCATGCTGAGTGTCCCCATAAACACTGGAAGCAAGTTTCATTGCTTGCTTCCCCACCTTCTAAGATCTCCTGTGTCCTGACACCTGCAAAAAACAAGGCAACTGCTAAGCTCTGCCAGCACAACAGTCTCATTCTGATGACCAAAATGCTGTTGTTTTGGTGGACACATATAGTTTCTTCTCTCATACCGGGCTGTAGATACTTGCAGGCCAGGGAGCCATGCAGTGTCTGGCACTAAACAGAATTGGGGCACCTGAGCCAAAATGGTGTTAATGTCCTCTGCATGTCACGGTACCTGACTCATCAAAGAAATTCGGTCAACACTTGAGCTTGTGGGGAAATATTTCTTCCAGAGCCTGAGGTACAAGACCAATAAACACCTCTTGGATGGGCAGCCTTCCACAAAGTTTCACATCCATCACTGCTCTGCTGCTCGCCTTGCTTGCTCCAGAGTCCAGAAAAGCACCAGAACATCAGTCCCAGCCCCTGCTCCTCTCATTTCCCTGGTGGTAGTTAAAAAGACTACTGCAGCTCTTCCTCCAACCTCCTCCCACAGCACAAGCAGCCCATGGGACATTCAGGGAGAAATAAAAGTTGGCATCCTTCCCCCTTTGCCCAGATTCCTGAGGACATAGATCATAATGTGGTCTGAGCTTCTCCACCATTCAAAGACCATGGCAGGAGAAACCTCTCATTCATAGTACTCAGAGGAGACAGTTCCAGATGATGGTAATAGAGGAACCTGTTGCATTAGCAGTGCTAATGTCAAGTCCTAACAGAGGGAAAGAACTGGAATTGGCAAACCTTCCTAGGAAGAAGTGTTCCTACAACAATTAATGTGTTAAATTCCAGCTTTCCAAAGAAAGAAATTACATAACTGCATGCTGATAGCATTTGACTTCAGGTGGGAACATTTGCTTTATAAACTAAAATTCTTTCCTTGCTGTAAGAGAGGTTCAGTTATTTTCCAGCCCCCGCAGATTCCTCAGGGAATCACATGAGATTGTTTCCATTTTCTGGCAATGCTGATTTCAGGTAATGCTGACAAAAATATGTCTACTAAGTTCTGTCATCCCCTTGATGTGCAGTTTCTTGGCCCTATGGCTCAGCAGCATGGCTTAATAAGAGGGAGGGGTTGGAGTTACCCACTGGCACCTGCTCTCATTCCCTCTCCAACTTCTCTTTAGATTGAATGAATTTCCGTTATACCGGATATTAAATTGCACTAAATTTTACACTTGGCCAATTCTATTATTCTCTCTCTTGCATTTTTTAAAAAATACAACCACAGTTGGCCACTCTAAAAAGGTCTGACATTGTTTGCATAGCATATAGATTATATATTGCACACTGTGACTTTAGTGCATAAATATCCAGTGAGGTTGGCAGAAACCAGTAACTGGGAACTGGAATATATACAACAAAACAACCACAAGTTCCAGTGCCATTAAAGGAAACCCCAGCGACAGAAGAGGGACCACAGCCAGGAGTGACAGTGCAGCCAAGGAAATGTCCCCAGACCCATGAAACAGTAGTGGAGTCATAAACACCAACCCTTTGGCACTTCTTCACCCTCACTGAGCCTCCTTCCCCCGTGGATAAGTCGTAGGTCAAATTAAAAAATGGTTGTGCTAGGACATGCAAAAGACATTGGGAACTGTGGGGCTTAGGTTTTGAAGCCATGAAGTTCTGTAGTTCTGCTCCCCTATATCACCTCTCACCTGTGGCCTCCCAGGAGTGAGCATCGTGCTGTCTTCTGAGCCACAGAAAGGGCACCAGAACAGTGTGAAGGACTCAGAGGAGCAGAGCTCGATAGATCGATGCTCAACAGCAGAAGCAGCAGAGGGGAAGAACTGGCTGCTCAAACACACAGTACAAAAGCAGAGCTAGTGGCTGCTACAGGCACCAAGGGAAGGCTCTCCTCCCCACCTAAACTGTCTCAGACCTCACTAAACATTTCCAGCATCCAAAAACCACCCTGAGCTTGCTGGGCTCCCACTGATGCCCCTCAGCTCTGTCCTCTTGTCCTTTCCCCAAACTTGTCTCAAGCCCTCCCTCTCTTACTGAACCAAGTCTGCTGTCACAGCAAAAGGGAGTTTTGTCATGCTTTGGATATCATCCTAAAGCAGTTTATCTCATTTCTGCCTGCAGTGCTGAAAAGCCTTGAAATGGGTCCTCCCTAAAAATGAACCTAGGTATGGAAGGAAAGATTACTTAATGCCTTCTGCAAATTGTGTGGGCTCCGGAGAGGTGACTTCTTCCAGAGAGCACCTTAGACACAGTCCCCTGCAGGAGCAAGGGATGTCTTTGCCTGTGTGTGCAACCAAAAATTCAGGCAGCACAGTTCCCAGGCTGGGCCTCCCCAGAGTCAAACCAATACGTTTTGTAGGCTGACACATAAAACCAAAGGGTTTAATTTTCAAATACTTTTGCTTCTTCAGCCAGTGCTCTTTTCACTACATTACACCATATCTTACATAACAACTGCTTAATTAGATAGAATTCACCCCAAGCGTTAAGTTGAAGTGAACAGCAAGATTTTCTTCATGATAGATGAAACATTGTCTCAGCCCTTGGAAAATGCATCTGAAGTACATTTTTAAAATATTTTAAAGTTTTATTTGCTCTGAAAATGCCAAAACTAGTCTTCAATATTTTGTCCTTGCTATTCTCAGGTTTTTGTTATTTTGGGGGTTTTTTTGGGGGGGGTTCATTTTTTTTTGGTTGTTGTTGTTTGTTTTGGTTTGGGGTTTTTTTGGGGGGAGGGGTGTGGTGTGCATGTGTGTTGATTAGCTTGTTGGGTTTTTTTAATTAAATTTCACTTGACTTTTTTGACAAATCAACAAAGTCAGTATTTTTCACAAGTCTTGCTTACCTGAGAGTTCTTCCATCTGCTCTAACAACCAATCGAGACAAAATGTGTTGTCTGCTGATTTCGATGGGGACACTGTTACTAACCTCACTGGAGACAGTTTCTGAGGGCAAGCGTTTACAGTGTGTACACATTCAGTTAATAATTAAAGAATGACTTCATGGTGTTACAAGATACTGAACTAAAGATGCCACATTCGTGCTTGGTGATGGACTAGCCTTGCAAGAAGGACTGGCACTATGCATGAGGGCTTGCAGATTATCACCCGACATAATAATCAGGTTGCAAAATTGCTGCTACTGTAATTGAGTCATTCAATTGCAACTATTGTTGGAGTTATCTCCTCCCCCTGGCCCAGGAGGCAGAGACAGATGAGAAGTGAGATCCTTGTACTTGTAACACTCCTAGGAAGGGAAGCTGCAATGCTGCTGCTTTGTTTTCCAGAAATTAAAGCTGATCCTCAGGGGAAAGGTGTCACTTAGAGATGCAGGGAAATTTATCTATGAAACCAGAAGAGACTGTCAAAGTGAGTATGTCTAAATCAGACAGTATTGGGACTGATGTTTCATTGGCTTCCAGCTTTCCTTGCCTATTTATATTTCAAAAAGCTAGGTAAAAGAAATCTGGCAATAGAAACTTGTTGGGAATTTTTATTTGGTGGCACTCTACTCTGGCACTTGCTTACCATCTCTGGGTGTAAGGATCAAAGCACATGAGAATCACAAATACACTGAGTCTGATGGTCTGCTTTGAAAGTTCATTCAGGTCAGTCAGCTGATCATCACATTGCTCACATCAAAGCACTACAGGGGTAGACACTAGCTAAAACTTTTTCAGTTCTTCCTTGCAAAGCAGCTTGATGGTCTAAGTATATCAGGACAACAAGCTTGTCTCCCCAGGCTCTGCAACACAAGTATAACCTCAGCCTTTCAAAGTACATGAAGCCCTATGCATGCAGTTAATTATAAATAGTGTTGAAATGGAAGCTTAAAAATGGAAGGTCATGTTCCCTCCATCTGAACATTAAATCCCTTCAAGATCATGCTGCCCTAGATAGAAGTGGCTGCTTTCAGCTGTGTGGTAGCTGTATTACAAAATGTTCTTTGAAATGATCAGGTGGTGAAAAGAGTTTGACTTGTACTTTACCAGAGAGCCAAAGCAAAGAGGAAGGGTTAGATACACTGCCTTTGCTAAGTGCTCAGCTAACAGTACAAGCATGTTTGTTAGAGCTGCTTGACCTCAGGAGTGTCTAATGGTGAGCTCCCTTTATCCCATTGGAGATGGGCTTCAAGGAAAGGGCAAAGCCCATGAACCATGAGGTGTAGTGCCTGTAGCCATTCAGACACACATGTCAGAAACCACTGGCAGGATTTATCACAGCCACCCTTCACTGATATGTAAATGTAAAATGCTGAGAGTCAGAAGCCTTTGCTAGTTTCCTGTCATTCAAACTGGCACTGGCCAGAATCCTTTGCTCTTGCCCAAAGGTCAACAACCAGCAGAAAGCCAGGCCAAGCCTAGCTCCAGACCCACCCTTGGAGATGCGCTGGTTCTGCTCCCCTCCAGGTCTTCCTTTGTCCCATTGTTTTTTGGACATCAGGAAGAAGTTCTTCACTGAAAGCATTGAAATGGGCTGCCCAGGAAAGCGTTGGACTCACCATTCTTGGAAGTGTTCAAGAAATGACTGGACATGACATTTAGTGCCATGGTTTAGTTGATGTGGTGGTATTCAGTCAAAGGTTGGACTTGGTGGTCTTGGAGGTCTTTTCCATCTGTAGTGATTCTATGATTTTCTTTCTGCCCGTGTTAACCTGGTCAATGTAAGCTGATTCTCACAGTGTTAACCTGCCAAGGACAAATCCTGTGAGCCAACTCTACCAAATGTTTGTGCAAATAACTTGGCCTCGTTTCTGACTATGCCACACCAATTGGCTACCAAAGGACTGATGCCTCTCACTGGAAGCACTTTGCACCAGCATTGCCTAGAGACTCTGAGTTGTTGAGGGGATCTGGAGTCTGTCCAGGGTGCACCTCCACCTCCAGCACTAAATAACATGAGCCACAGAGATCAGTGGTGCTGCCTGTCATCAGCTGTGCAGCACAGCCACTCTGTGGGTCTGACCATCTTTGTGAGAAGAGGTGATTGAGCCCAGTTCTACCCAGTTCAACCTACTTTCCCTCACTCCAGAAAACTACTCTCAATTATCTCTTGGGTGAGCTGAATGGAGAAGCTGCTGGTCTTGTTTCTTGTACAGGGAAATGGGTCCTGTTATGGCCACTGGAAATTTCAATCAAATATTTTGCTTGGGGTTGAATAATACTTTTTTCAAATTTGGAAAGGGTGGGATTTTTTCTTGTTTCATTGAAGACAAAAAATGTGTCATTACTCTTTAGTTTCTTCTTTGTGTTGTGTTTTTAAGGGTAGTGAGGTCTACTTTAGACCACTGATTTGGGTGTGCTGTCTATATATAGAATTATTTGGGAATCCTTGGAGGCTGTTTTGATCTCCAGCTGCAAAACCAGACCTTCTTTTATCTCTCCTTCTGCCTTTAAAAACACAACACTAGCCCTTCCCAGCAGAAGTCTGTGCTTTTGGAAGCAGGTAAATCCTATCCAGAGAGCAATCAAGTGTGATCAGTGAAAAGTTCTCTTGCCCCTTGTGCAAAGAGTAACCTGTCTGGCAGAGAGCAAGGCCAAGGCCTAAAGGAGTATGTGAATACTCCTAAATATTGCCTATTACAAAATGACAACAGCATAAAGCATGTTCCTACCACAATTAGCCTAAAAGCAGCTCCAAAACAGTGATGAAAATTTGTGATTCAGATTATGTATGCACATGGGTATTGAAAGGATCAGGTATCTTGGCATGGGAAAATAGTGCTGATACCTTTTGCAAGCCTATTTTTCAAACTTCTGCTCATATTTGACAGAAACTGGTGCAACTCCTGTCTTATAGTCTGATCAGAGACAAAAGCAACAAAAGCTATAAAGGATTCTACTGACTGGTCTTCCCAGGACATGGATGAGCATCAGTTCTACTCGGGCAAGCAATACTGCAGAATCAGAGCTCTGGTTTTTGGACCTCATTGGCTGGTTATCTTTACTCTCTCCAGTTCCTGCTTTTGACCAAATTTCTAGCGTACATTTGTCATGAAAATTCCAGCACCATATTCATCTAATAAGAATTCAAACAATACAGAAGGTGCCATGAAATCATCTGGCAGTCTGGAAAAATCAGAGTGATGAGAATTGATGAAATACAAGTTTAATTCATCCTTCTTCCAGTCTCGCTATCCTTTCAAGGTCCACTTGGGGTTGTTATATGGACTGGCTTTTAGGTTGGGTGAAGTTTATGAGAAGAGATTAGTAAGTATCTATTGATTGCATCTAAGCAAAGACAACTACTGTACACTCATCCAATTCTTTCCAGTGACACATGGATTTTATGACAATATGTGTTAACTGATATAATCAATTTTCTTAAACCAGGTCCTTAGGTTAAAGTAGGTGTTCAGTGGCTTTCTGTGAGAGGCCTGACTTTTGAAAATCCTTTGTATAAAAATTCACAAGGGAGAAAGGACTATTAAAATCAAACCTATGGACAAAGGAATCAATATAACAAGAAAATGACGTTCAATTGTTTTTTTTTTAGGGGGGGAGGTGGTGTCACCTTCTAAATTGCCAGTCTCCGCTCCCTTTTCTAGCCTGTTTCCCATCAGACATTGTGAGCTTGCTCACAGAGGCAACAAGACATGGGGTAATTCCAGGACACTCGAGGTGTCTTCAGCTCCTTCCTTCATTGCCATCCAGTCCGAAGATGTTTGTGAGAACGTACAGATGCCTACAATTTCCCGTGCCCAAACAGCGGTGACTGAAAATGACAGTGGTAATGACATCCTGGCAATCAGAGCTGAGAATGAGTCACATGCTGGTTTTAAATGGAACAAAGAAAACCAATTGTGTTTCGATTCTGCAGGTGCTGGGAATTGCACTGGGGTAAAGCAGTGTAGCAACTCATTTATTATTTGTGGTTTGTTGATACCTCAGGAAAATAGAAACTCAAGCTAAAATATTTGGTAGGACTGAAAAAAATCTTTCAGACAGATTTTTCAGTGAATTTCGAAGCAAAATCCAGAAATAAAAATCTAATGCTGAATCCAAAGAAATCTGTAAATTGATATAATTTCAAATCAATATTTTTTGGCAGTTGTTATTTACAAAAGGTGGCTATTTTACAACTGTATTATTATTGTTGTTTTATGAACTAGGAATTTGGAAAACATTATGCAATATCGTGAAATCTGATTTTTTGGGGGGATGAAAGAAAAAAAAAGATGAGTCTGAAACCTTTTGTTCAGTTTCACATCTGGACATATGTGATATATTGATTCCCTGTGACTCAAATTACAAATACTCTTTTTTCTGTGCTCATTTGAATTTAATACTAAGGCTACATCTCAAATATAATGTTTTTTATAAATAGCACTTTGGCTCAAGGGAAGTTGTTTTCATTTTATGTGTGTTCCTGCAGGCAAAATTTATTATCTTCTGTTTTCCATAAAGTCAAAATACCCAAAATATCAAGGGCAGCACAGAGAAAACAGCTTTGTACAGGTAACACTCTGAAGAGTTTGTGTCACAGAATCCATTCTGTGCCCTAACTCAGAAAGGACAAGACAAAAACAGCCTCAGCTCCTAAAAGTAATAGCTCATGCTGTTTACTTCTCAGATCCCTGATTCAGCTACTGTTATAGCAGCAAAAATAGCAGCTCTCACACACATATTCTAAGTGCACATTAGGAACTGCAGATGAAACTGTTTCAGGGATACATTTGTAATGCACAAATGTCTGTCTAACCTCCCTCATTATCTCTGAGATTGCAGAGGTATTCCTGACACTTCAAAAAAATCTCATAAGTATATTCTGCAAAACCACTAACAGTGCTTGATAAGTCTGGTAGGGCTCTGAAGAACAAATTCTTTCCCCATCCATGGCTAAAAAGCCGCTACTTTCTCACTGATGATCTGAATATCTGAACAGAGTTTAGCACAAATGAAATGTGCTATCAGCAATTGTAATTCACGCTCAAAAGGGGCTCTCTCTCACATATCTCAGTATTTTACAAGCAAGCCTCATGGATGATCTTTGCATGGCATTGTATCCCCTTTATGGAATGCACTGATGCAGGGCAAAGCTGAAGGGCTGGTGCCAGCCCTGTGAGAACTCATGTCTGTTGAGACAGAAACTCTTGCAGACCTCACACGTGGTAGCAGGGATGTGTCTGTGAGACCTCGCAGTGACAGCAGTGTACACCCAGCACCTGGGCAGTGCACAACTGCATGGGAAGGATTCTGTCGCATTAGAAGAGCAGCAGAAGAGTCTGGAAACCTCTAGAAGGGCTGTCACGCTGCTAAGTTCTGCCCTTGGGCAAGCATGATACCTGCTGAAGGCAGGAGAATGTTTTTAAGGGACTGGCACTTCATACTGCTGTAAAAATCGAGGCTGGCTCACCGAGTTCCAATGGAGAATATCTTTAGAAATTTTCTTATAAATGTTTAATCATTTCATCCTGGATAACATTTAATTAGCAATCTAATTAACCTTTTTGTATTTGTCGCTAGCAAAGGCACTATCTCCAATGCAGGCACCTTCCCCAGGGGAATCACAGCATGCACAAGGGGAATTCCTGAGCTGGGGAAAACCATGGGGAGTGCCAAGATCCACCAGAAGCCAGAAGCTCCTGCGAGAGCAGCTCAGGAGGCTTTGGGGGCTGGAGGTTACAGCACCCACCCCCCACTCCTGCAAAGGGCAGGCAAACAGGGTCAGTACCCCATTCAGGGCATGGGGCATGAGGATGTGCAGGGAGGGCAAATCTTTGACAGAAGGACAGGCCATTAAGTAGAGAGACTTGAAGTCCACATAACTCAGCAACCAGACACTGCTGTGCGACCATGTGCAGAGGCCAAGGGCACCCAGCGTGCCATCCCCTCCAGGCAGGAAGGTGGGCACTTGTCTGAGAGCCGGAGGAGCAGCTCTGTCTGGGGGATCCCACACTAGGTACCCCAGTGCCTCCTCACAGAACAAGCTGCTGAAGGGAGAGGTTGCATGTGGATATGAGTCAACAGCATGCCTCGGCAGACAAAAGGGACAACTCTGTCCTGGGGTGTGTCCAGCACACCATCACCAGCCAGCTGAGGGAGGGGATTGTCCTGCTCACCCTGTGCTGATGTGGCCTCACCTCGAGTCCCGTGTGCAGTTTTGGCATCACAGCACACAGAGGATACAAAGCTATTAGAGAGCATCCAAAGGAGGGCTACAAATATGAGGAAAGGTCTGGAGGGGATGTCATGTGAGGAGTGGTCACTTCACTTGTTCAGCCTGGAGAAGTGGAAACTGAGGGGAGACCTTATTGCTGTCCACAGCACCCTCATGAGAGGAAGCAGAGGAGCTGACACTGATCTCCTCTCTGTGGTGACCAGTGACAGCACCCAAGGGAATGGCATGAAGCTGAGTCAGGGAAGATTCAGGCTGGATATTACAAAAAGGTTCTTCACCCAGAGGGTGGTTGGGCACCAGAACAGGCTCCCCAGGGAAGGTCTCAGGGCACCAAGCCTGACAGAGTTCGAGCATTTGGACAATGCTCTCAGACACATGGTGTGACTCCTGGGGATTCTGTGATTCTGTCCTGTGCAGGGCCAGGAGATGGACCCAGTGATCCTAGTGGGTCCTTTCCAATTCCAGATATTCTATGAGTCAATGCAGTGCAGAGCTCAGACTGCAGGAAGTGCCTGGACCTTTCTCCTGGGGCAGGGACAGGCAGCAGACCTGCCTGCAAGAGCTGTGCCTGGGGGGGATGCACACCTTGTTAATCTACCCAGTCCGCTTAAGCCCATTGGCTTCTTCCATTCTTTTGACAGAATTCTCCCAGTCTAAGACACAAATCTGTTGAAGATTTTCAAAGTAACTAGCAACTCTCAGAAAATGTGAGAAGGCAGAAATTTTGCAATTAAACAATTTTTTTAATGAACTACAGATGTGTTTTAATGGGTTTGATTAATTGGCATTTAAATGGATTTAATGATTGGCATTTAAAATGAGGAAGTGAATAGATAGCCCAGAATATCCTCTCTTGCTTAGAATATGAGAAACTTCAGAAACATGTTATTTATCTACATATCAGCATAGAACAAATATCTGAGAGCTTCATACATCTGCTACCAGTTTCCCTTTTGCTCTCTAGATGCTTTGTCCATGCTAAAATTATTTTGAAAATTTTTATATTGATAAAAGATGCTGCATCATTTGGTTCTTAGTGATAGAGAGAAAGTTTCCTAAAAGGGCAAGTGCCCTTGGTCAGCAAAAGGCCAATAAGTATGACATCTATTAATCAGACAATTCCTACAGGAGGTGATCTCTGCCATGTTACCAGGAGAGCCGTATTCCTCCTGCTCATTTGATTCCCAGCTACAGTCCATTCTCACCAATGCATGTGCAGTTCAGTAGAGACTTCCCAAAACAATTAGGGTTTAATTAATTGAGGTTAAATACTAAAGTAACTTGCAACCATAAGTGTGTAAGTCTGGATCTGAAAAAGAAGTAAAAGCTGAAATTAATCACAAAGTCTGTGTTGCTGCTATTCAGTGGCTATGTTTTTTCAATATTTGTTTAAAAAAAAAAAAGGGGTAAAAAGGGACACGGAGACTCAGGACTGCCAATTAATCCAGGATTTGGAGTATTTTAGGCTATCAGTGGACAAAGTCATGTGTGTGTTGTTCTGTCACATTTCACCAATCTACTGTCTTTTTGTGCTCTAGGAAGAGAGACTCCGGAACTCAAAGTAATGAAGCAGTTTCCTGATGGAGCAATTTATGAAAAAAGACTGACAGTTCTCTGCTTTACTTCAAAAAGTTTTAGCAAGATTAAGCCACTGGAGTGATCAAATCAGGTCTCCAGTAGGACATCTGATACCTGAGGAGGGACTGTCATGTATATCCTATTTATAATGTGGTATTTCCTACTTCCTTTAAATGGGACTGTTCTGCATGTGCAAATTGCTCAGTGCCTGGAGGCCAGAGAAAATAGCACCATAGCTTCTGCCTGGTAAAGAGATGAAAATGAGCTTATTTGCTTTCCAAGGTTTTAGGAATCTGAGACAGCTCCGAAATGCATAAGGACATAACACATCGGCTTCAGCAGCTTCTGATCTGCCCTGTGCCAATGCCTAAATACACCTTACAGAATGACCAATTCTGTATCAGCATTCCTGGTAATTTTCCTATGTAGAAATAAAATCTCAGCACTGCTGTATTTTCTGCTTCCAGGTAGAAGGTGTGCAAATTTTGCTCCATAGTTAATGACACCATTGATCTCAAAGCAGGTCTGTTATCTCATTGCAATGCAGGTGCCCTTCATCTTTTTGACACAGTCTTTGTTCTCTTAGATATTACTGTGTCCCATGAGCTATTTGCAAAGCCCACAATGCCAAGCAGTAATGAGAGGAAAGAATGGAATCAACATCATTGGGTCTGCCTAGTAACGACCCAAAAGGCATTTTGAAAACAAATCATGTTGTTAAGTTTGAAAACTACATAAAAAAACCCAGGGGAGACAGGAGGAAGAAACTAGACCAGACAGATCAAGATCAAATTTCCCAACATTTGAAGTCTTTTCTCATAGCAACGGGTTTGTATACAGACTAATTAAGTTGTCTGGAAAAGAGACACCAAAGACTACTCGGCAGCAAAATTTGGTGGTAGCTGTACTTCTCGTTAATTCTTGGAGTTGAAGAATCTGGTTTCTGTTTCAATGTGTACAAAAGCATTTTTTTATTTATCATATTTCATTGATAATTATTTCATGCAGTAACTTTTATACAAGTGGTTGCTGGATGATTATTCTCCAGATGTCTATTAAGGTTGATAAACGTATTTTGGTATTAACATTCTGTAGCATGTAAAACAGTTGTGAAAGGACAGATGGCCCCTTGTAATTACTATTTCTGTTAATTATTTATATTTCTGTTTTGTCTAGAACTCAAAAAAGATGAGAAGATTCCTATGTGAGATGTTGTTTTTTCCCAGTGAACCAGAAGAATCCTGAACAAGGCAAGAACAATTTGATAGGTAAGAGGGAGAGAAAAGGAGACTTATTTTCTGTTACAGTACAGATTCTGAGGAATAAAAATGAGAGACCTTGTCTACACTTCTACTAGCAAAATAAACAGCACCAGAGATTCTCTCCTAGCTCTGACATCAAACGTATGTGCTTTTTTATGTCCTGTGCGAGCCAACACAGGTAGGATGCAGAAACAACCACAAAGCCATGAATGAAATGCAAAGAGTAAATTTATTTTCATTACCTTGTCACACAGGGGATCCCTGAAGCAGCACCTGGGCAGGGCCACACGAGTGAGGATGGAGGCACCACAGAGTATGATCCATGCTGGAAAATCAAAGAACCTGCTGTTTTCACCTGTATTTCAGGTATCCATGCAGGTATAACATATCACTGTGCTTTGATTTTCCCACAGCAGGGCAGGAACCACCAGCATGTTTGATAGCAGGACTCTATCACAAGACTGTATTATCTAAACACAGGCATTTGGCACGCCCAACACACAAGGCCAAATTTCTACAACATGTGTGGGTTTTGACATTTCAAGTGCAAGTCACTTAAGTGTCTTTACAGTCCTCCTCGCCCACCTTCCATTATTTCCACACATGGCCCAACTCTTACACACTCTTAACCTCCAACAAAAGATGTCTGAACTAAAGTGTCTGGCTCATGCTGACTTTTAAATGTTGCCCTGAAGTTGTCTGGGAGAGTGCTCGCTGCTTCAGGAATAAGACAATTTCAAGAACAAGTTAATGGTTTAAAATAGCGAAGTCTGAATTGTGGTGTCCCAGCATTGCCCAATTTGTGCACAGAACTGTAACACCCTTTTAACCCAGGATCTAATTGACACCACAACAACACCTGCAATGAAACTATTCACTTTAGATGTTCTCAGTCTAGTGGAAATACCATAAACATACTTATACCAGCATCTGAGGGATTTAAGTTAGGTCTTTCCTGTTTTGGCACAGGAACTAATTCCACCAGACCCTCACCTTCTATTCAGTACTAGCAACAGCACTGAAGTCAGTACATTTGTGTGCTTCTGAAGAAGATGAGGCGATCCCAGATTCAAGTTTAGTAAGGCAAGTTGGGCATGTAAACCTCATTAAAGAAACATATTTTAAGTTACATTTGAGAAAATATATGGCTCTATTGTGACACTGGAGATGGACCAATTATCTGACCTCTCTTCCATATTAGCTACATTCAAAATGTTTTAAGTAGTAATTTTTAGAGTTTCAACAGAAAATACAATCTTTTAGCTTTTTCTTGGAACTTGCATTAGTGATGGAGAGAACATCTCCAAGGATGGAGATTCCACATCCTCTTCAGGTACCTGTGATAAAGTTGTGACCACTCTCGTGGTAAATAGTAATAATAAAATAAATAATTTCCTTGTACTGAGTTTTTTTCCCCCATGTTGCAGGTAGGATCCACAGACTCTCATCCTGTCACAGCACTTCTCTGAAAAGTCTCTTGGGCTTCTCTGTATCCTCCAGAGAGCTGTAGCCAGAAATAGAATTGTCCCTGAGGTTTTCTCCTTTTCTTTTTTTTATACCGACCAATGTTTCCTCTGTTTCCTCTTTTAGATCTTGCACTGCTACACCCATCCATCTTGAGGGCTCATCTGTACCATCTCCATCCAGTGAGTCCCTTTTCAATGCACTCAGAGCAATATTTCCCTGCCTGTCTTTCACTGGAGAGCTCAAAACCAGGACACAGTTGACCAGATGAATATAACAAGTGCAGAATAGAAGAGAAGGCTCAATTAACAAGCTAAATGTTAATTGATGATGGCTGAATTCTAGTTAATGCAGCCCAGGAGGGTGTTTGTCTTCTTTATTTCAAGGACAAGTTGCTTGTCCATGATCAACCTGTGGTCCACCAGGGCCCTCAGTTGCCCTTCTCCAAAGCTGCTTTCCAGACGGTCAGCCCCCAGCTGGTGCTGGTGGGTGGGGTTACTCTGTTCTAGGGGCAGGACTTTCCTTTTGCCTTTGTTGAACTTCATGAGGCTCCTGTCAGCAACTGTCTCCAGTCTGACAAGCTCTTCTTGAACAGCAAGTATCTTCTGCAAACATGCTGAGAGAGAACTTTGGCACATCATCCAATTCATTAATAAAGTTGCCAGGCAGTGACCACTGCCCCAGTACAGATCCTTAAGGGATGTCACCACTAACCAGTCACTAGCCAGACTTAGCATGTCCAATCACTTGCTGGTTAACATTTTTCCTTTCTAGTTAAATTAGATTATTTCTGTTCTGAATACAGGGATAAAAAAAAAAAAAGGATAAACTTTGTGATAGTAGCATGACATATGTGAGTACACTGTTCAAAAATAAGTCCATAATTAGTTACAAGTTCTGGACTGAAGAAGAAAACTTATATTAATATATATTTTGTATTCTATTTTCAGTGATCCTGCTGCTAGACCAGCCTTGGGTTAATTACACATTGAGTAATATTGCACTTACATTTTGAGTAAGCCAATTTCCTAATATTATTGACAATACTGGTATGTTATAGCTGTTGTGATAGCTATTACTAATCTATAACTAGTTTATAATTAGTTTTTTACTAGTTCTATAAGTTCAATCACCTCAGACTGAACTGAGTTGAGTGAAGTAAGCCAAATAATCTACCAGGACAGTCCATTTCCATACCTCAATTCCTTTGAAGTTTGCTTTCAGTTATAAAAGAAATTTAGTGTATGTGCATTCAGGATCAGGATGTCAGAGCAGTTCTGTAAATTCAGGGCAGTAATGTTTTGAACTTAAAATTTCCTTATGCTGAACCAGAACATTGAGGTTTTTATTCATTTCTCATTATTATCTCTATTTCAAAGGTACAAGGAACCCATAAGAGAAAGACACCTTGCTGAGTGTTGCATAACCTTAAGAAAATTATCTGTCCTTGTCTGGACAGAAGAGGGCTGATAACAAAAGCCCTTCACAGGAAATATTCAGGCACAGTCCTAAATATATCACCAGGGTGAACATTTGCAATCCATAAAGTTAACTACATCTATACATTATTTATAGTATCTAGGCTCTAAGGTGTGGGTGTGTATTCTTTCCACTACCTTAAAAGCCCTGCTTGTGGTACGAATTACAACCTAATTATAAACTCAGGATAAAGTTCTGGTGCAAACACTTCTGTTCTCCTCCCACAAGGGCAGCTGAAGGCAGCCAGGAGCAGCAGCAGGGGTGCTGCTGGTAGCAGGTCTCTTGTTAAGACACCATGCCTTGATCATGCTCCATGCCATGCCATTCCCATTAGACCTGACCTCCTATCACTTCTCTGGGCCAGCACCACAAACCTGCAGCAGCAACCAAATATTCCACTAATGTGAGCCAAAGATTCATTTTATCAACCTGTATGTTGTCCTGTGGCATCTTTCCCTACTTGTTGCTATTTGCTGTCACTGAGTTAAGTCATTAGGGGATGTCCTTTAGAATGGAACATCCAATTACAGGAATTTTCAAAGAAAGAGTGGAGCAGTATCAGCCATATCACAATGCTGCCTTTGTGAACTTCTTTTAAGAGAACTCCATTACAGATCCCAAAGGGCTCTTTCCTGCCTGTCTTGCCCCTTTACTTTTTTCCACTCCTCTCCTTCCTCAGTGCTCTGTCACTTCTGTTTCATGCCACATTTCTTAGTTTTCTTTTGGAAACATTGTCTGCTCAAGTGGAGAAATGTAGTCACAGTTCCCTCTACTATTGATTTCAATTCATCTTTAATGCTTACAGAATTCCTTCCTTGAACGGTTTATCCTAAATGTCTATTTTCCTTTGGATCAAAGACATTCCTTAAATCCATCCCTATACTTAAAAATCCTCTTTGATTTTCTTTTGGCTTTACAATGAATGTATTTGTTGTAAAATGAAGACAACAGACCTCTAAAAGTTGATGTCTTTGTCTCAGTCTCTCAGACTGGCTCTCTTTACATAGAGTGACATTTTAAATTTATGCTTATGTGTTGTATGTACATACAAACAGATAAACATATATTTCTGAAACACAGGAGTGAAAATGCTGCCTGGACATGGCAGGGTTAGAAATCCACCATATCAGAATCAGCTGGAGTGTTTTTTTAAATAGCTGCTTTGCTTTTCAGCTGAGGCTGGCACGTCACCTTTATCCACTTTATAATTGGGTGGCTGGAGAGCGAAGGGTTTGACTGAGTTGTCCCATTATCCAGACCCCAGGCTGTGGGTGTGATGAGCAGAGGTCACAGATGGGCACCCATGAGCAGGGCAGCCGTGTGGTGAAGGACATCAAAACTAGTGCCTGGCCTGTGCCTGCTCTGTCTTGGTTACTTCCTAGACAGTTCTGGGTTTCAAATCCAAGAACAGCATTATCAGAAATGCATAAATAAGTGTGCCTTAGTGCTTTCTGACCCAGTGAGTCAAAAAGTAACCAACTCTTTCAGATTTCAGATTTTGATGGCTTTATTGTTTTTAGGATTAGTCTTTCTGCCTATTTAATTCAAGTTACTGGAAATTCCCTGATGTTATGTGAAGTTTTGAGGTCCACCACTGAAAAGATTTGGGAATTGAAATATGATGATAACTCAGCATCATGCACAAGGCAACCTTGTTACTTAGGCACACTAGAGGAGTGCTAGTAGTAGAAGGAGAAAAATTGCAGAGGGAAATGCCACGCAGGAGGCTGGAAGAATATCGACACAGCATAAGGCTGCAGTCCATCTCCTTTAAACTGTGTAACTTTAAAGGCTATCTTCTGTATACACTTAATTGCTGAATTAGACTGAAGATAATAAAAGCATATGCTTGCCCCCCTGTGGAAATAAAGACTCTTTCAGGTATACCAGGCTCTGGAATCAAACACTGAAGAGTCTGTCATCACCTTCAGGTGAATTTCAGAAAGATTCTGTCCATCTTTGAAGGATTAATCTGTTTGTAGTTGTTAAGTGCACAGAGTTCACCCACTTCTATGGGGGCAGTAAACATTGTGCCCACTTTTCACAGCCAGCACTGGGCCAGCAAATAAATTAATTTACCCACTTCTTTCTTTACCACCACAGCAGTGAATGACATTTTCCTATTACCCACTGTGTGTGAAGGGTTCACATCTGCTGGAGGTACCTATCCAACATGTTACACAACACTGATATAAATTTATCACTTTTAAAATTAGTGCCAGTAGAATGCTGTACAATGTTTAGACAAGGCAATGAAAGAGAAGGGCAGTTAAATAAGATGCTTAAGTCATTAAATGTTTGCATTATAAATATTTATCTTTGGAACCTAGACACACTGCTATTCCCTGAATGTCATCAGCTATTAGTTGGATAACCTGTGATTGCAAACACACTTCTCTTGTTTCCTAGGTATTTTGGGCTTTAAAGGCTGAGAACAGTTGAAAAGCAGTCAAAATTTATTTCTGAATAGCTTGTTCACTAGACAGATCTCCTTAATAGCTTTTTCCTTGGAAGGATTTGAAATTGCACCATTTTGTACCTCGAAGCAACCATCTCAGAGATGAATTTGAAACATTGAAGATGAAGAGGGCTCCAGTAAGTCTTCACAAACTCGTGTGATCTTGCTGTAAAAATTTGCTAAGTACCCACATATGAGCATAAAAATGCCTATTCCAAGCAATAGTAAATGTCCATTTTTAACAGTGTCCTGTCACCAACAGCAATTGAAAGGAAATACAATGCGTATAAGAGTATAACAAAAAGCTAAATAAATGATAATTTCCCCACATGGTCTGCCAGCCACCAGCAAGGGCTCAACAGCAACACTTCTATTCCATATGAGCTATGCCAGCATCAATATGGGAATCCTTTATATAAATAAATTTGCAATATTAGACCAGGGGTGAGGCTGATTTTTTTCACTCTATTTTATAGTCTTTCATTGGTGCCGAGCTGCACCAGGCTAGATGATGTCTCTCAAGCCACAGAAATCCTATCATAGAGGACTCCTGGCTTGGACCACGAAATAACAGATGAGTAGGTCATGTGAAGTGCATTCTTGTATGCAAGAGAGCACACCCTGTATGCCTTACCAGGCACCTTGAAGCATGTGGTGGATGGTCCTTCACAACCTTCTAAAAATCAGTGCTCTCCCATGGCAGTCTCCTGGCTGCAAGGTAAAACTGGTGGTGGGCTGTTCTGCAGCCACAACACAAATCAAGGGCATAGAATCATGGTGCCATAGAATCATAGAATCATTTCTATCAGAAAAGACCTCTAAGAGCATTGAGTTAAACCATCAACCAAGCGTTGCCAGGTCCAGCACTAAACCATGTCCCTCAGTGCAACATCTACACATCTTTCACATACCTCCAGGGATGATGACTCAACCATTACCCCGGGCAGCTTCTTCCAATGCTTGACAACCCTTTTGGTGAAGAAATTTTTCCTAATATCCAATCTAAGCTTCCTCTGTCACAGCTTGAAGCCATTTTTTCTTATCTGTTACCTGTTACTTGAGAAGAGACTGACTTTCAACTCAATATATTTTCCTTTTAGGTAGTTGTGGAGGGCGATAGGGTTTCCCCATGAGCCTCTTTTTCTCCAGGCTGAGCCCCTCCAGCTTCCTCAGCAACTCCTCACAAGGCTTGTGCCCCACACCCTTCACCAACTCTGTTGCTCTTCTTTGGACACAATGACCACAGGATTCTGTAACGGAGTCAAACACCACGAGGAACCTAACCAGTCTCTGCTATAGGTTTGAGAGGCACTCGTACAGTCAGGGGTAGGTGCAAAGTAATGCTGAGAGCTTGAAGTGAGGGCAAAAACCTCAGTCTTAAGCTCAGCACAAGCTTGGCAGGTCTGTGAAGGCAGAGGAGAGAAAGCCAAGTGTCAGACAGACACATCTTTCCAGCAGCGGGATCCCAATGTCACTTCACTTGAATCCTTAGCCAGTTTACTTTCCTAACTTCAAGGACTTTCAGAATGCAATTATATCTTTAAACCACCTCTAAGCTGGAAAAAAATCATGCAACCTGCAAGTTAATCAGTCACATCTCAGTCGTGTTAATTGCATATGGAGCAGTCAAGTCCATGAAATCTGTGTAAGCTAACAGCACTTGGAAATCCAGCATTTCCCTCTTCCAGCCTCTGATCAGTGCTTTATCAACTGCACCTACTCCCCTCACTAAAACAACTGTTCTTTTAATTATTATTTTACTTGGAACTGATTTCTTTGTGAAGGTGACAATGTATGTGTGTATGTTTCTATATCTGCTTATCAGAGACATGCAGAGTCAGTGGAGCAGTGATATGCATTGCTTGCATGATAAGTATACAAGCTGTATTTGGAAAATAATAATAATAATAATAATAATAATAATAAACAAACAAAAAACCGACAACAGATTTTCAAATTTACAGAAACACTTCTGATCATTTTGTTTGAACAGTCTCATCTTTTACCTTTATCGATTAAAAAAATAAGTCAGTTTGTAATTAAAAGGGTTTTTGAAAACAAATGCTAAGAAGTTTAATTTCCAAAACCTCTAAAATATTACCTTTTGATGTTTTCAAACATTTTTTTTTCCCACTTAATTTTTGAAACAAAATTTCATCAAAATCAGTGGGGCCTGGTGGAAAATACTGGAAGAATTGACTAAAATTTCTGGAAAATATCAATGAGCAAAACCACATTCAGTGTCCTGGAAGAAACTACAAAAACGTGTGTGCAGCATTCCTATAAAGAAAGCAAACCTGTTACTGCCTGCTGTTAAGATCTTTGCAGACAAAAATGGGTCCTGCAGTTTTTGTTCCTCTAGCATCCTGCACAGCTCTTTCCTTATTGCTAAATGTGCCTATAATGATCACACTAGTATATAATTGCTATTCATGTGCACTTTCTGTGCTTTGTCATCACTCCTAAGGATGGGATAACATCTCTTAGGGGAAAGAATAAAGTAGAAGGAATAAAATTGTTCTGTCATTTGAGGGTATGCCTTGGCTCATATGAATGTCACTAGGTGCTGCCAGACGATCTGGGAGCTGAACCTTATTCCTACTCCCTCTGTCTCTCTACTGATCGATTTCTCACAAGTCTTGTACTCAGGTTTTTCATCTCCGGGTTTTGAAATCATTAGAATGATTTTGGCATTGCTTCCAGGACAAGGTCAGTAAAACTTCAAGGTCTTCCTCTGACAGCTTGGTTGGGGCTGTGAAGGCTGTGCCTGTGTAGCCTGTGGGCTGAATTCTTTGCAGTGTTAAAAGATCATCACATCAATTAGCTGAAAGCTCATATTTCTACACAGAAGGACACCCACTGCTATTGGAAACTGCCACTCCAACTAAACACAAGGGACCCGTTCTGTGCGGAAATCCAAACTAAAAATACATGTGGCACTAACAGCTGCCCCAGCTGCAAAAGGAATACACATTTGTACTTCACTGAGGCCGAAATTACTCCCTCAGATGGTTGTGAAATCTTATTAGAGATGTAATTTGGTGGTGAATTTGGCAGTGCTAGGCTAAACACTGGACTCAATGGGCTTAGATGTCTTTTTCAACCTTAACAATACCATGATTCTAGGTACTGAAGTTTAGATTTCAATAGATAAGCATTCTGACATTTCAGAATTTTTGATCTTGCCCAAAATATTACAAAATTCCTCTTAAAAAAAAATTCCTTTGATAAATGGGCACACAGGGCCCACAATGACATTTCTGATTTTTTTATTTTTGGTGACCTTTACTAAAAAGACCAATTTTGCAAATTCTTATATGACAATGTTCTGCATTCCAGAACTGGAAACCATCTTCTTCTTTCCTTTTCCAGTTGGCAGCATCCAGTCTGGGTTATTTTTCCAGAACAGCTAGTACAGAAAGACTGGTAGGTGCAAACTACCATTTCCCTCCTCCTCAAAGACAAGGAGACTGAATAATCCTCTTGCATTGCATGAAGAGGGAATTATGATGCCACCTGGGAGTACATAGCTAATTTTCAGACATCCAAAATTCTAAAGGATGAATGTCACTCAAAGGAACCAAAGGAATTGGAATACCTCTATGAGTAAAACTTAACTTAGACAAAAAGCTGCAGTATTAAATCCACACTATATTTTCCCTACCAAAACTAGACTAAAAAAATGCTGAGTTACCTGGAAGTTGAGGTTAGAGAGAAAACAGCCTGATATATCATAGAGTAACTACTCACTTGCTAGAATTGAGTCTGATACAAAGAGGTTGCTGGAGAGGAAAGAAATATCTGGCATCAAAAGGATTTTAATTTTTTAGTGTGAAGAGGAAAGAAACAGGTTGGGATAAAACTTGACATATTTCAAGATTTCAGTTGTTACAGGAGAAGGATAAGTCTATCTTTTCATCTCCTGAAAGGAGTTTGTTTGTTCCTTTCTCTCCTTTTCGCAAACAAAACAAAACAAAAAAAGCGGCAAATATTTTTCATTCTGACATCAGATTTGCTTTCTGACTAAATTGCTTTTGGAGTTCCTTATCAAAATATTCTGGGAAACTATCATACAGATGCAGTCTATATTAGAAATGTCAGAAGACCATTTGTGAGCAGAAAGAAAAACAACAAAGGAAGAGAAAGGAAATATCTATGTTTTTTAAATTAAGATGACAATTTTTAACGTTCAATCAAAGATGTTTGTTGGAGGTAAAGGAAGCATTGTACCTCACAAGTAAATGCTTTGTACAATCAGCAACTTTACAAAGAGGCTTATGGGGAGCTATTTTTTTAATCTTAAATTTTAAATCAACATTAAAACAAATACCCTGAACTCTTCAGAAATTCATGAACTAACTTGTTACCCAGTCCTCCTGACTTTAATATCTCTCGGTTGTTTAAGAACTTGATTCACAATGGTAATTCAATAATCATTCTTCATGTCTGATATATTCTGCTGATTTTTGAAATTAGAATATATGTCATCTTCACTGTAGACCAAATGTTTCCACTGTAGATGTCCAGCAGAGGCCTCATGAGTGAATAAAACCAGGGATCTTCATTTATCTGACTTTTTCATTACTAGACATCTAGAGAAGGAACTACAACTTTATGTTGACAGTCATGTAATTTTCAGCCTGAGGTATACCCAGTCCTTAAAAAAGAAAACTAGACAAACAAACAAAGTAGTTAATTCCATGCTGTTAGGCAATTCTGTCCATCCACAGAAAACAACTGATCAATTCCAGACTTCAAGACTGAAAATTATCTTTATTTCAAACCATGGCAAAAGAGGGGTAAGTACTAAAACAGTCAGTGAAGTAAAAATAACATTACAAGGTATTCATAATATTTGGTTTGAGTTTGACTTTCCTGTAATGCAAGTGAAAAATCTGAATTAGTCATTTTGAAATGCAGCAGTAAACATTTTGTCACTCTAAAAACCCCAGCCTAAGGCACAATGATTTGATGTTGCCATGCCTATTTTACTAAGTGAAATCCAATAGAAATCAGACTTATATAATGGTTTTTATTTTCTTAATGCCATTTAGTTCCCTGAGGTTTCTTTAAGCTCCTCTGTAGCACAGACTCTCTTCAAAGAAGGAGAAATTTTGGCTTGAAGAACTTTGTTAAAGAGACTTTATCAACTGACCCACATCACTGTCAATGTGCACAAAACAATCTCATTCAAGAGAACAACAAGCTAAACTCAAACTACACCATTGGGACAGGATCAGTAGCTGATGGCTTATCTGAATTCTGTCTAAAAGATCCATCTAATACAACTGCTGCAGAAAAAAAGGGGGGAAATCCACATTCTTAAATAAAATCAGTTAAGAAAGATGTGTGCATATAGAACAATGGGGCCTGCAATCCTCAAAGCGAGTCTTGCTTGTTTGTTTTCCACTTCACGGGAGAGGGATGCTGTTTACAGTGCTGTTTGTTCCAGTAAAAATCCCAGCACACATGGGAGCTTTATCTTTATAAGTCTTTGCTGGGGCTGCGACTCTGTTGGTTTCTTTTTGTCCTTATCCGTGTTAATAGTAAAGAACATTGCAAAGCACAACACAAAAAGAAAATATTATCATACAACACAAGGCACAGTGCAAGTCTCATATTGGTTGGTACTGCAGCTGTAAGGAGAATTCGTGCTGTGCTTCCACAGAAAAGAATCAGGCATGTGTTAGATAAAAACACTGAAAAATGCAATAAGTTGAACTGGGTTTCAATTCAACCATCCAGATGGAAAATACTCTTTAGAAAAACTGGAAATAGGGGCACAGTTACTATAAGCCACAACATAATTGATAATATTATATATTCAAATGGTTTATGTTAACTGAATCTCATCTAGTTCTAAATAAGGTATAACTGTTGAGTGTCAGCTGAAACTGGATGTAGGGTAATGCCATTTGAAAACATGCACTTCAACCCCCTTTTAAAATAGTATTTTTTTCACTGTACATTGTGATCCAAAAATATAAAGTAACACATTTAAGAGCATCTGTCACAAATATAGTTTTGCAGCTTTATCTGACTCAGATGAAAACTCATTTTTCCAAACCAGTTTATTGCTGAGAGCTTTCAGCAGCCCTGCCAGTATTTTTTTATAGTAAAAAACAATGCCTCTAGCTATTAATGCAATTAACTCCTGCTACATATGTAGCAATTAAAATATTTAATTTACATTTACATTATTCCACCTTCAGAATATTATTTATTATTGACTGTCATTTTACTGTGATGTAACAATAAGACCTAACAATCTATTAATATTAATATTTGTATTTAAATCACAGAGGTGTTGCCTTGAAAGAAACAGAGAATTTCTGGCTTTCCAAATTATTTTGAACATAAATTGGGTTAAAAAAATAGAAATACTGAAACTTTTTAAGGAATGTTTAAAAGTAACAATGACCTTAATACCTTTTCTTTAATAGAAATAGTTTCTTCCTAGACCCAAAATATATAATATTAGTTTGTCTGAGCTGCTGTTCAAAGAACTCCTTATTGCAGATGCATTTACCGGGATGCAATTGTAGTTTTTATTTGGATTTGGGAGGAATAAGCATGGAAGTGTTATACCTCATGTATATCCAAATTTCTTTCAGAAGTGTTTTTGTGGGGTTTTTTGTGGTTTTTTTTTTCACAGTGCTGCTGCATATTTTGATTAAGAAAAAGCTCCATTTCATCCTAATTTTAAACTCGCGCTTTTGACGGAAAGTTTCTATCTATGCACCACATCGGAGCTTGGCTTTGGTGGTGCGCGGGCTCGATTGCTGGATGTGAGTGACATCTCTGCTGTCACTGTGAGTGACATCTCTGCTGTCACTCACTGCGGTTCAGTGTTGTCAGCTCAGGCACCATCCCCGCTGACATTCACGCTGCATCAACAGCCCACAATTACCCAAATGAAAGGCAGAAGAATGCAGCCCTACCCCGGAGCGCGCAAAATGAGGGGGTTGCAATCACCAGCCTCAGATAAACGTTCCCGAATAGCCCCTTTCGACAGAAGTTCGTGTCTGAGTTTCAGAGCCCTATTCAGCGTGGTAATACACATAATTGATGCCTTTTCATCCTCCTTTGTTCAAATCTCCAGTCAGCTTAATTAAGATCTTGTGAGGCGGTAATGAAGTAAACATTTCCACGAATATCTGCATTAGTTGGATGGCAGATGCCTGCAATTAAAACACTGTAGCTGTATTACAGCACACAGACTCCACATCACTTTCAGATCTGCTCAGAACTTCCCAAAAGAGTGTTTGTGGGTTTTTCCTAGATGGGACAATACCAGCCTGAGCACTGAACCAGGACCTGCACAAAGGGAAGTCAATAGGACGTGGACTAGACCCTTAAGAGAACTTGAGCCCACCTTTGATTTTCCTTTTGTGAGAAGAACTTTGACTGTGCTGATATATGCTAGAAAAATTGCATAAAGCCATCTGAGTATTCGTTTTGGTTGCTGAAATTTAGTCAGGGCCAGATTTAAGAAGGATACAGTGAAAAGGATGAGAGTAAAAAAGAGGAATCACTCAGTGGAAGAAGGGACACGGTAGCTAACTCAGATCCTTTGCCAAAACAGTCATTGGTATGTCTTGAGAGTTTTGAAAGCTTAGTAAAGTAATATACACACATTAGATCATGCCTCTAAATTCAGGACCAGAAGATGGGTCTAGATATCCCCTGTGGCATGGAATGTACCGATTTTCATTAAAAGTCCCTTGACTGCTGTATTTAAAGGTTCTTGAACTGAACCCTTTGTCTCAATCTGCCTCCCCTCACAGCCAAGTAGGCACTTCCAACCTTGCAGTTGCTCTGAAATATGTAGACTATATGTTTAGGGGAGACAAAACAGTTCCTATGTGGTATCTACCAACACCTAGGCTAGGAGTATCCTACTCATCTCCACGTACTAGAGAGCAGCAGGCAGTGGGCTCATTTGCTTTGGCCATTAAAAGATTGACCACCATCTGGGGTGGGAGAACTTCCCAGGTACATTTTATTACACTGACAGAGCTGTGAAGGAGATTTGACCTCTTGAAAGTCAAAACAAGAAGTTCTGAAGCTGAGGAGCTGATAGTAAATAAAGAGGTGTCAGAGTAATCTGACAGACAAACCCTGTGAAGCAGAAAGCTAAATGAATCAGAAAGTGGTCTTGTAGATATTACTGCAGAGAAAGAAGAGGCAGCCCACCTAAAGGCAAAGCAAGAAATTAGAAAGAGGTGGGTTTGACATGAAATTTATTGCACAAAAATGACCCTTAATTTATGGGAAGTTTTTTTTTTCTAATTGTTTTACTCAAACAGAACACCAGGGGGGAAAAAATAAATGAAAAAAAAGTAAAAAAAAAACCCTCACAACTATATGTCCATCTGTCGCTCTTCAGTTTTGTTTTTTGGGGGTTTTTGAGGGGGTGGGCTGGTTTCCATCAGTAATAGAAAACCTTTTTGGGAAAACCACCATAACAGCTGGTCTCCAGATTAAGCACAGCAGATCAAATACATATATTTTGGTATTGTTCGATAAACACTTTTGTTCTGCAACTTCATTTTTATTCTGGAATAAGGAAATTGAAGAGGGAGGGACAGACAAGAGCAAAAGAAAGAAATAGAATCTCTTCTTCTTTCATTTCCTCCTTTCCCATTACCCAATTAATAGTGGGGCTCTTAATATGTTGTCCTTCTACCACTGATTGTGACTTCCAGTAGAGAGGAAAGTCCTTCATTACTGCTACCTGCCAAAGCTTCTTAATGAGGGAATTACCATTCACAACTGTTATGGCAAACACAGAAAACACAATCTAGCAAATCCTCTTATCTCCTGGTTGCTGATAACATCTGCAAGCCAGTTCCAAGCGTTCATTCACCTTCACAGTCTATTTTCTCACAATAGAAACCAGTTTGCTGCAGCCCAAACTGGAGAGGAGGGTATAGATATCCGTAAACAGACCTCAGCCCATCAGGAGCTCACTTCTGCTGAGCTGTTTTCCTGCAGTAGTCCCAGATGTTTGGTCAAAAGCTCTCTGGAAAACATTTCACCTTATCTGTACTAAAAGGAATGAATTAGAGAAAAGATTCAAGAGACCTATTAGGGCTCCCAGGCACTGCTCATTGCTCTCAGGAGCCTGTTTTATAGTGCTTTGTCCAGTGCAGTTCTCATTTTGCCAAGGGGGCATATGGGATCCAGAGGGAAATGTTTGTGAAAGAGAGCCATAACTATCTCCAGTCAGGTAGGAACTCAGCAGCTGACAAAGGGAAAGAAGATTGCCTTTTGGTTGTGCTACCACAACACACAAAATAAGGCAAGCCTCTTGCCACTGACATAAGTAGGAATTACTTTATATTGCTAGGAAAGCAAGGAAAACTACTTGGAAAAGTGTGTATGTTGGAACAAGAGCCTGGATAAAACAAAAACAAATGTGTACTGGAGGAATTGGAGCAAAGTAACAGAATAGGGCTTTGACATAACTAAACATTAACCCCATTTCACACCAAAGGGTATGAACAAGAGAGCAAATTAACTCCAGGACACTAAACTAGGGGTACAGCCTGCTCATGATGTGTGCAGCAGCTCAATATATGACATCTTTTGCCGTTGGAACAAATATGTTAAATATTGTGTTATGGAACATGGCACTTACACCAGAGGTACACCAGTGTTTCCAGATATTCATTTCACAAGAGGTTTTACAGGTTGGCGTATTCTGTACCTTAAAGTTTCACAATGAAACTTTTTACTATCACCATTTAAAAATGCTTTTTTGCAAATGTGCTATATTATGTTTGTGCTTTATGTCAACTGCGACTGACAGTGTTCTTTCTCGTAGGCATAATAAATCTCATTTCAGCTTTTAAAAGGACTAAATAACAACACATCAAGACATCAATGCAAAAAAACGTTGCTGAGTTTTGAGGCATATGTTTCAAATTTGACTTTTAAAAATGTGAGTTTTCAGAGTATTTGCATGATAACACTCTTTTTTAGTCAGGAATTAATGGTTAACAATATTTCACAGAAATACAGTCTAGGAACTTCCACTGGACCATTTCTTATAATTGCTTTGCTTCTGGTGACTAATGAAAGCCCTGATGTATGCTAATTAATTGTATGTTATCTGCATGCTAATATGTTAGCTGAACCATTTCAAGGATTAGAAGTGTTTGTATATAAAAAGATGAGGTTAACATTTAGTGATAGAGTGAACCAGCACATACCTTTGGTCCAAACAACATATCCGGGGAGTAAACAATTTTTCTCAAAAGACCCCAGTCTTCCAGCCTTATTTGAAGCCTTTCCAATGGTGGTACCTCCAACCACCTGTCCCCAGAAGCTTCTCCTGTGTTTAATCATCCCTATTACAAAAGATACAGGAAGGAATTCTCTGAAGGTCAATTTGCTTTACCTTCAGTTTGCAGCTCATGATTCCCCTTAAGCCATTGTCCATAAATCTGAAAACTCACAGTTGCCACACATCTCTACATGGGGATTAACTCACCGCTTAACTTGCTTCTTCAATGAATTAGATAAACTCTGTGGAGCTTACACTTTAAGGCTGGTTTCCAATACTTGAATCCTCTCCTTAATGCTCTCTGTTTTCACATACAGGTGTCCCACAACTTGAAATGGTTTGTACCAATCTTGAAAAAGCTTTGTTTAAGGGAAAGATCACTTTTTTTAAGCTAGACATCTAGCTTTTCACAGGTTGAACTCAATAGATGCCAGAATCTTCTTTGAGTCCTCAGCAAATCCCCTCATACCATGACAAAGCCTGTCCTCTTATTTCCCTGTGTATTACTTTTCTTTATCTGCACTGGGATGTTAAATGTCTAAGTTTCTACTGTAGGAAATGAAGATGTAGTCAGTACAGTCAATGAGGTCTAGAAAGTTATTCAGTTGATCATATACAAATTTATTCTGGGAAAAAACTGAACTCTCCAGGCTTGAACCCAAGCCATTCAAACCATCCCAATTGATTATAAATTACCCCCAAATTTGCTGCTATATCAGTCTTCACATCATCAGTCAACCTTGCCGCAAAGCATTTTTATTTCCTAAACTATTGATTAAAATATTCAATGCAGTTGAACAATTATCTAAGAACTCACACAGGCAATAGTTAATGAACACCTGTTTGAGATCTAGCACTGAGAAAGCTTTTAACCCATTTACTATCTGACTAGTTAATGAAAGAATTTTCCATTGAAACAATACTAAATCTAGTGATTGTCTTACCAAAAGAAATATATTTGCATCCTATTTCTTTTACTAATCATAAATACAGTCCTAGCCAGGGGGATGAGCAAGGAGCTGTGTGGGGCTCAGTTGCTGACAGGGGTTAAACCACAGTGCTACCTAGCAAATCTTCTCCTTGACCCTTCTTTGAACTATTTGAACTAGCTGTTTTTAATAAAGAAATGCACTAGTTTTACAGCTGCTATCATCACTTCAAAGATATGTGCATATATTAAAGTTATTATGTCTAATGTAAATTTATTATAGTAACATAAATCTATTACTCTGTTAATTATTTCAGGCATATTGTGTGCACAGAATAATATTCCATACAACAGCTAATACTCATTTGGCCTTTTGGGTCATTCAGCATATAAAATCTTCATGCTTAAAAATTGCTCTCCCTTATGCTGTGGTATTCGTGCAATAACTCACAGGTCTAACCTTCAATTTCAAGGGATGCTTGCAAGCCTTTTAGTTTTACATTGATCCCCCAAGCGATGCCTATCTTACTAAATAAAGCTATTAGGGACATTTCTCAGGCCAAATGACATGGTTTGACTGATTCTCATATATCGAAGCTCTTTTTCCCTTGAAACAAAGTGTCTTAATTCAAATTACCAGTGGGATTAGTTTCTGAGAAATGTGATCCCCAGAGAGTGTCAGAGCCTTGTCTGGGGCTGTGCTAATTATCACACTCCAGAAGTATGCCAAGAGCTGTGCTGACCATGAAACTGTAAGGGCGTTTGGAAGTCATGCCTGAGCCTGTATCCTGACACCAGTTTGTTCTCTGGCTGGTCTCAGCTGGAGTTTATACACCACTGGTGCTCCAATATGACTGGTATCAAAGCCAGGTAATAAAAGAACTACTTGTGAGTAAAGAACAATGTCCCAAGGATCAGGAAATTCCTTATCTCCACAGCTGTCTTATGGAAATCATGAATACCAATATCAAGATGTTCCACTCTTTGGACAAGCAGGCTGACCATCCTGAAGGATCCCAGGGTGAGTGTTTTCCTCTCCAGGGCTCATAAGAGTAGGGAAGCCCACTCAGCATCGACAGAACTACGTGACAACACCTGGCAGTTACCTTGGGAGTGTTGATTTAGTTGATGCTTTACTTGCTTTGCAGACAGGAAGAGCTATGTTTACAGTAGCTTTAAGTATAGCTTTAGGTCAGATACAGCCTTGGAGTGTACAGCTTAATTCTGAGATTTAATTGTACAGGATAACATACAATATATGTATAATTTCCAGTTGCAGGGAGGTAAACAGAACAGGGCTTGTCCTCTGCTGCTGCAGGGTCCCAGGTGATGTATAACTGGTCTGCTCTGCTGCAGCCCCGTTTCATGTACTAATGGAGACAGGTGTGATCCTGCTCTTGCTGTGGTACCTCAACCCCAGCCATAAAAATCCAAAAGTTTCCATTAAGTACTTCACAGACACATACTGAGGATAGTGTGATAATGAAGGCAAGTTTAGGTCCCACAGTTAGATTCTCCTTATTTAGCTTACTAAAGGCATTATTGCTGGTTACAGAGACCCATGCAGAGAAAGCTACAGCCTTTCTTTTCTCTAGTCATCTCTAGAGTGGATTTTTATATTTATCACTAAGTTCTAAATAAGAAGGATATGAAGATGTTAAAGAAGTTTCTCCTGATGTTTTCCTCAGCTCCTTAAACCTTAGAGGTCACATTTTGCAGACGTAGCATAGGAATAGATTGCATCCTCCTGTGTTACCACACTCTTCTTTCCTTGTCACCAGACTGGTGTTCACTATTTCTCTTACAATGCTGCTAAAATGGAGTCATTGATCATCCCTATAACATAAAACATTTCATCAAAATAAGCAGTTAACTGACCCGAGGAATGACTTGATCAGAGCAACCTGAATTTTGCTCTCTCTCAGACTGTTGTCTCCCTCTTCAATTACTTCATGGATTCTGCTGTGACACAAAGCCATCTAGAGATGGCAAATAGCACCGTGTTATTACCCCTTGTGGCTTTGTGGATCAATGGGATTTTTGCTTGCTCATTTTAGACACCCAGCTTTAAGCCACCAAGTAATGGAAGACACACCAGGGAATGCCAAAAGTTCACATTTTAAGAGTTATATCTGAAAAGACTTGGAATGTGTAACAGCAAGGGCTTAGAAACTCAGTTGTGTGCTTTAAAGAGCCTGGGACATCTGAATGAGAAAGTTCAGAGTTTTACTACACTCTTAATGTACTTTGAGTTTTGCTGAATTTGTACAGCTTTTGTTCTGTGGCAATTTACAGACACAGATTTGGAGAAGGGTTTTGCTGAGCTCCAGTTCCAGAGCAATTTATGCCACTTTCTTTCTGGAAAAAGAGATGAAAATGAAGTGAAAATGAATTTAGGGTTCTTTATTCAAAGACCATTTAGTTCCTTGATTAGATTGTTTTAGTAGATTGTCTACTGCTGGAAAAAAAATAGCCTAAACTTTTCAGTCAGCTTTACCATGAGAACCAAGCCTGAGAAAAAGTCATTTTAAAAAAACCCAGCAAAACAGAAACAGAAAAAAATGAATGTGCCTCTAGAGCTCAGTCAGATAATAATCTCCTCTGTAAAATTATATGAATTCCTCCTCTGTAAAATTGTATGAACTCCCTGTTCTGGAACAATAGTATAGATGAGTTAATTATAGATCTAAAAATTGTTTGCCAGCTGTCTGTTCTGTTACCAACACCTGTTTTGGCTCATGCCCTCATTAATTAAAATGTGATGAGCAAGCAGACAACTTCAAAGCATAGTGCTGACAATGTCTGTACAGCTGACATGAAGTCTATATCTCTAGTCCTCATCCAAAGCCAAGAAGCAATATATGTGTGATGCAAAGGACAGGAGGAATGTTCATGGTTTTGGGTTGTGTTGATTTTTTTTCCTTCCTTCAAAACTGTTACAGTAATGAATCTGTTCATTAAGGCTACATTTGGTTGTGGTAAAATGAGGGCAGAAATCATGTGCTTTTTAGAAGAGAAAAGCATCGATTAAAAAATTATACCTATGAAGTATTGCTAGTTAACCATTCCAGGCATTATTTGGCCATTTAAAAATTAAATGCAGATTGAAAATGCTGAAGTTGTTACCAGTTTTCATTGTCATCCATTCCTTCACTTCTGAACTATCATAACTGGACAAAATGCCTTTCAAGAATTTATACTTCTAAGCATTTCTTTGTGCTGCAGCAGAAGCCACCAGAACCCCATGACATTCAGTCCCATCTGGTTTTCAGTGTTATTTCAGTTAGTTGGAAACATCTCAAAACTGAATGTCACCCTGCTCAGGTTGAAACTTCTCAGAGCACGTAACGCAGGTCCCTGCTCTGTTTTCTTTGTTATGGGCACCACCCTTTTCCTAGAGATTCACAAACATCCAAGCAGGACCACCGGGTTGAAGGACTGCCCAGATTCCCCCCAAAAGCCCCAGGTGTTTAACACTGATAAAATACAAGTCATCTGGCGACTTGTGCCACCATGCTGTAATTCTTCACAGAATTGCCTGTTCTTTAGTGCACCCACCTATAAAATGGAAAGCCTTGTACGGATGGAGAATTGTATACTAAATTCTGCAGGAGAGATTGAAGAGGTAAGTTGTGCCATGACAGATGTATTTTACAACATAATTTGATGTTGAGACAAAAGAACAAATATCATGGGATCAGAAATGACCAATCTGAAGGTACTCTGATCCTAGCTTGGTAGTAAAGAAGCCCTTGGCTGCAGCGTTCCAGCAGTCCTAACTTAGTTTGCATTATGTATTCAGTATAGATATTCAAGAACCATCTGGGCACAATTCTGTGCAATGTGCTCTAGAAAGACCCTGCCTGAGCAGACAGGTTGGATCAGACGACCCCACCAGTGGTCCCT
Source organism: Campylorhamphus procurvoides (assembly GCA_013396655.1). Classification (NCBI taxonomy): domain Eukaryota; kingdom Metazoa; phylum Chordata; class Aves; order Passeriformes; family Dendrocolaptidae; genus Campylorhamphus; species Campylorhamphus procurvoides. The sequence continues at coordinate 673,272 of WBMV01001388.1, read as the reverse complement.
TCCAAGCTTAACCATCCTGGGATTCTGTGATTAGAAGATGACTGGATAAAACTATTCCTGAAATTTAAGTCCCAAAGCCCACATGGTCCCATTCATGAGTTAGTGCTCTACATGAGAATTAACACCTCCAGTTGTTGTTCTTCTGGTCTCAGTCCTGGCCACAAAAGGGCTTTAACTTCAAGGGAAGAAGGAGAAGGTGGCAAGGATGGGAGAGATATTGATGCAGGATATCCTGAGATATCAGAGAATACATGTGACTACCTCAACACTCAGCATTGCCCTTCATTGTCACGGAAAGTATCACAGAGCTGAAAGAACCACACAAACATCATGTAAGAACTTACTTTGATATTAGAAACTCTCTCTGGTAATCACAAATACTTAGTCACCGAATACCATCACAACCTAATGCCAAGGGAAGAATCATGATCTATATATACTTTAAATTAGTAATATCCTGTCCTCAAAAAATATTTTTTAGAATGGTCCCTTCCAAGCTTTTAATCAGCCCCTCATCACTGACAAACTAACCAACAAGCCAGCTACCTGTGGATCATCTGTGTTGAACAGGTTGAGACTACATGGGTGAAACATGAAAATTACCAGCCCACCCCTATAACTCCTGCAATACAATACAACCTGTTGAGAACCAGTAGGTCCTGTATTTGCATCTACAAGATGCACCAAACACCCTTGTGGAAGATGTTTAGGTGAAACAAGAAAATCACCTTGCACCAGAATGACCTCTCTTGGAGAACTGATAAAGAACTAAAATAGCTGAGAGAAGACTGTGGGAAGATCCACAAAATGCTTTAAAATAAGCTAAGACCAAAAGCCCACAGCTCTGCAGTATATTATCCCATACTAGTTCAAAACATTTGTTTTAAGGTAATGCACAACCGTAATTCCCTGCTCAGTTCTCATTATTCTTCACTTTAAAAAAGCATTTTGTCTTTCTTCAAAGATAATCACTCCATCATCTCTCCTCTTACAAATGTTCTGCTGCTTCCTAGGTACAATCTACCTTTGCTTTCAAATAGTGTAAATAATAAATTGATCTAATTGCACTCCGAGAAATTGTTCTTGATTTGTATTCAGTTTTGAAGATTTTTGGGTTTACTTTAAAAAGCAAAAACTTTACTTTTATAAATTCATATGCTTGCCTATACGGGGCTATGGAAATAAATAAGTTATAGTCCAAAGTGTGATTTTAGGACAATTAGATGTGGGAAGATGTGACATGAAGAGAGCATCTTACAAAGGCTAAAATTCTTCTAGGAAAGGACATCAAATGTGGTAATACCTAGTTTCTCCTTCTTGAGATGTTACAAGAAAATGTTTGGTGATTAGCACATAGAATAGTTAAAATTGTTGAATAAATCCTGACAGAGGTATTTTCTCCAGAAGTGTTTTGCCATGGGTTTTTAATGTAAAGTGTCTGAATATTTATTCGGCTATGTATCAGAGGACAAAATAATTCTATACTGTATCTACTAACTAAGATGTTCTGCTTCTGAAATTAAGTTGATTTAGATCTTTGATTTTGTTTTTTTCATAGATTATTGTTAGTGTTGTGATTTTTTTTCCAGATTGTTGGAAGAAAATAAACCACAACTGTAAAAATAAGAGAAAGGTGAAGCAACAAACTGACTTTTTCTAGCACAAAACCTAGACCTTTCTAATATTTCCTTCTTCTTTTTTTCCTGCCGCACACACTGGACTCATCCAGCCCTAATGTACATGTCAAGTAGGGATGACCATACAGTGTTTATCTCATATCCTGGGTTGCCTTGTGGCAAATACTGCTAATGAAGAGGCACAGTCCCCACCTGAGAGACAATTCAGATTATTCAGAAATGTCCTGAGAATGCATTTTAAGCAAATTTCCACAGTGAATCTCCTTAGTGATAGCACATCACAGCAGGACATATGCAAAGGAAAGCAACTGCTGCCATGGATTTACTCAAAAAGACACAGGTACTCTTTCCCAATGTTTAATGATGGCTTTAGACCTTCTTTCTCCTTTAAAACTGAAGCCTTTAGATATTTACAGGTCTTATTATCTTTCTCTGGTTTTACTCCTGTGGGCTGTACACAAATGAAAACAAGTGAAAGTCCCATTTCCACAGTGGTTTGTAACCCTCTTAGTAGTAGCCACTAACAAGGACATGTATTAATTTTATTTATTCTTTGAATTTCTTACAATTTACAAATCTCTCTGCCAGTGTGTTCTTCAGAGTCACAGTAATTGTTCTGTATTTTCAGATCCTATTTCTCCACAGAGGAGGCATGAAATTCCTTCAATGGCAGCTGAAAATACAGCAGGGTTATTAGTTTTCATATATATTACTAAAATTGTATTCTGGGCCCACAGTGCAGAAGAGAGGTCTATTACATCAAAGACATGAATGAAGATGCACAAGGAAAATTGGATCTGCTATCAGAATATACTCAGTGCTAACAACATTGCCAGTCTTTGTCTAATAAACAGAATCCTCATGTAAAATTAGACAGAAGAGACAATGAAATTAAGCATATTCCTAAAGTAGTTTGTTTCCATTATTGTAAAAGCCTGTTAAGAGAATAATTGCACCACTACACTTGGTGTATAACCATATTGGAACAAGTGATACTGGAACTGAAAGTTTTTTAGAAGGTGTTTTGGTCCAGGAGCGGTTATGACATAGCCCTCCAATTAACTGCAAGTTTTCAGGGGATGTAAAGGGAACAGACTTGCGCCTCAAAGCATCTCATGTTGTTTGCAGGAGGCAAAAGGTAATCAGGTGAGGCCAGAGGTATTTGAGTAATTAAAGAATCATTTCATGTGTTTAATTTGGAGTACTCCGCCTAATTAAAATAAAAATTATGTTTCCAAAAACGTCCTCGTCGAGTTGTTACATAAGAAGAGCTGAGACTGCCTTGCATAATGATCCTACCCTTGGTAGTCCAAAGGCACAGCAACACCACACTGAGGAGCAATCAGGTGAGGGGACTCCAGAGCTCAGTCTGAACATGGGAAAACATCCACATCATGGAGGAGCCTGAAGACCCTAATACTGCCTGACCCAACACTATTTCATCCAGTGGAATTTCAGTGGCTTCTGATTCATCTTCCCATGCACACCATGGGCAGGTCTGACCTTCCCTGCCAGAACAGTCCATAGGATGGCTGGAGACATCATTTCAGAGAGCCTGAGGTAGGTGGCTGCCTGAAGTGGGTTCAGCTGAAGCCCATCCACCTCAGGTACTGCAACAACTGGTCTTGTACAGGAGTGCACATTATTCAGGAAAGGCACCAAGGCTAATGGAAGCTGCTGTGGCATGTCCTGTCACCAGCTCCTCTGGTTGTTTATAGGGTGTTTCACTGGAGAGTGCTACAACCAAAGGTAACAGTGGTTTGGGGCAGACAGGCTTCAATTCAATGTCTTATTTGCATCTCTACAAATTCAGGCTAACTACACAGAAGCCATTTAACATACATTAACATAAAATAAGGCATGGGAGAGACAGGGGGGATGAGGCTCATTAACTTTATATCTACTTTTATGTGGAAGAATTGGTAGGGTATGCACTGAGTCTTGTTGGGATGGAGATAACTTTCTTCATAGCAGCCCATTTTGGATCTGTGTCTAAAACAGAGAAGACACCCATACCTCAGCTGTGGCTGAACACACTCTCCTGTTTCCTTCACTTTTAAACGGTCTTCACCTCGACCCACAAGTTTCTTTTACTTTTATTCTCCCATTTCTTTCCCCCACCCTGCTGGGAAGGGCGAGTGAGTCAGTATGATGGGTGGGTGCTTAGCCACTGGCCAGAGTTCAGAGATAGTGATAATTGCTGCAGGCCAACCAGAGGAAAAATGTTTTAAGGAGCGGTTTACATTAGATATTAGGAAGAAATTCTCTGCTCTGAGCGTGCTGAGGCAGTAGAGCAGGTTGTCCAGACAACCTGCGGATGCCCCATCCCTGGCAGTGTTCAAGGCCAAGTTAGATGGACCTTTGAGCAACCTGATCAAGTGGAAGGTGTCCCTGCCCATGGCAGGGGGTTGGAATGGATAATCTTTAAGGTCCCTTCCAACCCAAGCCATTCTATGATTATATGACAAGATCAAACTACCAGATGCACTACAGTTTTTAAAATTAGGACACTGAAGAATCCAGATACGGACTTAGGAGTGTGTCTGTGTTCATCACTTGTGACTCTAACATTTCTAAACATGTTACTGATTGATCATTTTTAGCATTAACTTTTGCTTGAACCTAAACTAAGTTAGTTTTCCTATGTAGCTTTGAATAAATGAATAAAAGAAAACAAAGATCTGAGGGTGGTACGGAGGGGGTGTCTGTAAGCCCAAAATAACACTGTGGTTTATGTTGGGTTTTTCCATCTGTGCAGCAGAAAACACAAAGAGATATCACTGATCTTTGGGAATTATATTCCAGCCCCATAAAAATGTGACCTCCAGAGGAGTGACCTAAGGGCTGGGAAATACAATGTTTGACTCTGCTGGATGATCCAGGTTTGGCAAAAATAACCAAGGTAAAGCCAAGGCCAAGGGAAAACATTTGCAGTTGTTCTTTGTGCTGGACATAAACAACTACCCAGTGTGCCTAATGTAGGAGCAGGTCACCCCTGCAGTCAGACACGTCTCCAGGAAGAGGGCAGGCAGATTTGGAGAGAGGATGGGTCACTATGGAGGCACCTTATTTCCTAAATTAAGTCATCCCAGAAGGTGCCTTAATCTAGGAGGATGTAGATAAACTATTCAGTTCATCTTTGAAGTGCCAGAGCTTTAGTTGGGGGTGGATTTGAGACTTTTTTGTCACTTGAAAGGAAGGCCATGGACTGCACCCTGAAGTCACTTTGGATGTAGCCACCTTTTTCTGGAGACTGGACAAGCCAGATAGACCTCTGGTTTATTTGACTGCTACTGATGGATCTAGAGATGACAGGAGATGGGAGCAAGGTGTTTTGCCAGCTCCCGCATTTCTCACAGATTTTACTGCTTCCATATGAACCAGAACCTGGGACATTTTTCTCAACATACATCAATATAAAATATACAATAATATAAGCTTTGTCTGTTCTCACTGTTTTAAGAACTTTTTCCTAGTTCACTTACAATGTCTGCAATTTGAAACTGAGGTGAATTTTCTGTCTCCTCCTTTTTAAACATTTTTTCCTCTGGGGAGCCTGCAGCATTTATCCTGCCTGGGAGACTGGCATCTGGGCAGGAAGAATCTGCAGGGACTCGGATGGATCTCAACATGTTTAATTCCTTGCTGACCCGCTCCCATTTTAATTTGTTGTATTCATTCAAGCTGTTCGAAAGAGGCATGGCAGGGTTGCACCTACTGCTTCCTTCAAATTACTTGGTAAGTTCTGTGCCTCACCAACAATGTTGATTTTAGAACAACTTCTACAAATTGCCTTGCTGCAATTTTGTACATGTGGGAGTATGTGCAGATTCAAGAGCAAAATAATTAGGTGGAATTCCTTTAAATTCAACCATATACAATATTAATACTGAGCTAGCAGAGATTTTCCCCAAGAAAAAATAAATCAGATTTTGCTGACCCGAGCTTTTACTCAGTTAGACCTCAGAAAAGGTTTGTTGTTACTTTCAACCAGGACAATTAAAAAGACCATCCTGGAATGATGAAGAGAACTTAATCTAGAATATTCCACTGGCTTTTTGAAACACTAAACTTCTGCACAGCTCAGATCACCTTCTCTTTATACAGAGGTCAATAACAGCTCCTAATATCATCCTTGGTGATCCCAGGGTGCTTCTTGCCATTACAGTGCTCCTGCCACTTCAATTCCAGGGAACTGTCTTGTCCTGATGGTTGAAGCTGATCCCATTAACAACTTGACATGGGTTTTGTCCATCACACAACCTGCAAATGGAAGGTTTTAAAAGATGTAGAAAAAGATGCAGGGGAAGGAGGGGGAAGAGATCTTGTAGGAGCTCCCATTTCAGTGACATGGGTGTTCAGTGGAGCATAACCACAAATCTTATTTGAAAATGTGTACTTTTTTATATATGAGATGGGTTTTCCCCTTCTTACAACACTCGACTTGGCTGTCCTGTCTAACTCTAAGACAATAGATTTGAAAAAGAGTAGGAGATAAAGGGTCAAACCCCACATTTACTCCTGATACCTGTGTGAGTTTAGGAACTTAGGACTAGATGTCATATTAGTATAGCAGACAAATACCTTCTTACAAGTCCATTATATCTACTTCACCAGATCTCTGAAAGTCTCTTTCAAGATATTTTTCATAGAATATCCTGAGTTGGAAGAGACCCACAAGGATCCTTTGATAGTCCACCCCTTTGCTAAACTTCATCCTCAACTTCATTTCCCATTTTATTCTTCTGGCAGTGCCGTTCTTTTCCTTAAACAGTTCTTTCTCGGTACTCATCTGATTGTTACTACACTTGAAATTTTCTGGGGCCTTGGCTTTATACAAGGCCAAAGTTTAGATTTCTTTACATAAGAAAATGCTGTACCTCTTCCTATCTTTTCCCCTACTTCTTTTTCCTGCCTTACACATTTGATTTGTAATCAATGTAAGGAAGGATATGCTTATAAATAATTACATACATGTGTTATCTTTAACAACAAGGCCTCTGGGGACTGAATTGGGAGTTAATAGAGATGACAAAGAGCACTGGCAATGAGGAATGGCCATCCCACTTGCTGTTACCCAGAGGAAATGAGTTTGCATTCTTCAGAGTGCTTGTTGCCTGTCATGAGTGGTAGTTAGCCTTGCTTAATTTTTACAATATACTAGAGAGAAGCAGTGCAATTCCCTTCATTGCTGACCTGGCTGATAACATACACTGACAAGAGACAGAGATGAGATCAATATGACCCTGTGCTCACAGCCCACATCCTGAAAATCCACTAACATTGCCAGTCTTTTTGAATCATGAATCATGAATGGTTTCCCCAGGCAGCATTTTCTTGTGTTGAACAATTGTATGAATGACTTCCAAGACCATGGCAAAAAAACTACCTGTCCTGTTTCCTGTGTGGAAATGCTACAATAAACAAAGCTTATTTTAAAGACCTGAACTTGAATAAGAATGCATTAAAAAATAAATGTGCTCAATGTAGATGTGAAAAGCACAATCTGATGTGGTTGGTGCAACCACATAAAACAGAAGGATTGGCTGCCATCCAGCCATCACTTTTAGAAATAACCGTATGGCTTATGTTGTCACAGAATTACCATCCCGTGGGATTCAGGATGGTAATAACAGTTCCTATAGGAAGTCACTCAGGCTTCTGTTTCTGAATCTCCAACAATAAAATTATAACAAATAAGTCTGTGGTGTTTCAGGCATTCACCTGTTGACAGCTCTTCTACAAAATGGAACGAATGTACAGCTGTCTCTTTTGTAGCCTCCTCTGGAACTCCACACTTGGAAAATAAGTGCAAATTCTCAACCAAACATTTTATTACTCTGTGCCCTCTGACAGCAGTGCAGACACGGTCTACCAGAAAACATCTAGTGATATTCATCCTCAGGTGGTCTTAGCCATAATACTTTTGGGGTGTCCAAATGCACTGCATGGATGTGCAGATGGACACAGACGCAGAGCAATTGCCAGCAGTGCTGCACCGGGCAGATGATGCCCAAAGCTGTAACATTCAGAGCTCCTCGTGTTATTTGCACTGAAAGTTATACTATACCCACAATGTGGAGCATAAAATGCAAAATATGAGAGGTTAAGAAACATGCTATTTAGCACAGAAAGAAATGTATGTATCCACAGAGAACAATCTAATGAAGAGATGATATGGCAGGAAAACAAAAAATCCAAGTTTGTTAAGAATGTGAGGAAAAAGTAAGCAGAGTATTAGAAAGAGCTTTATTATCCATCACAGTTCTCCAATGAATTCCAAGGTCTCATTTACTTCATCCAGTCATAAATCTTTACATCCAGTGACATCCTTTTTTTTCTTTTTTTTTCATATTACAATCCAAAACTCAAATCATAAGAACTTTTCAGAGACTCAAAGTTCTGAAATTTTGAATTTCTGAAACCCACAAACTATGGTGCAAATTTTACACCAAAACTGATGTATCATTGTATCAGGTGCATACCAGCTGTGACAAGAGCTCCTATTTAAAAGAGATTAGCCCAAAACAGATAGGAAACGTGTAGCAACTTCATAGAGATCTGTTGTTAGAATAGTTTGTCTGAATTTTGTCAAATGAGCATGATATTATACAGTGGTTTTTTTCAAGTACCCCGTGGATATCTGACTTTTCTCAGATTATGATTAATCTACTGAATTAATACTTAAACTGGATTTGGACTTCTAAATGAAGAAAAATATCTGGGGTTTAGCTGCTTGAGCATTGTGTTTGCTTTCTGGACAGATCTTTGCACACTGAATTGCTGGGAACATGATAATAATGAATAACACTTTTGAAACCATCAGACAAGTTAAATAATAAGCCAGACCCTTTCACTGTGCCCTGATTTGCTTTAGATCAGTTAGAGTAGTCACAGCAAGAAAGAGAAAAGGATGGAAAAGTGAGACTGAAATGGAACAATTAACCTCTCTGCAGGAAAAAGGGCAAAAAAAACTGCCTAAGCCAACTGCAGATAGCTGTAATTAAGGGATTGTAACTCTCTTTGAACTAACTAATACCACAAAGACCAAAACTAATCCCTTTAGTCTACCGTCCCATCTCCCACTGGTCAAAGATAAAGGTTTATGGCGTGCGATATTTAGGAGATTAAGTTAAATGACCATAATGAACTCTCCTCATTTTCAGCTCTGTGAAAAGATCTGCTTTCTTCCCCACATTGTGCTGGTGCCCTTTAATATTGCCATAGCAGACCAGGAGGAGATCCATCCTATGAAAATATAGATTGTATATTAAAGTTCTTTACTTCTCAGATGCTTCAAATGTACTAAATTTTGATGTATCATTATAGCTATCATTAATCCTTAGCAGAATGGAAACCACTTTCTATGAAACAAGCAGCTAAATACAAAGGGTGGGAGATGTATGGCCATTCCAAAATCCAGGGACATCCTTACAGAAGAAAGACAAAAGCAGATGAATTGTTTCCATGACAGCAGGTGTAGCTTGTCTCCTTCTGTTAAACGTTTTACTCGATATTTGTAGTAACTTGTATGTGTGTCTTTGGCAGAGAGTACAGCAGTGCAGTGAAGAGAGCAGAGAGGAAAGGAGTGACCTGACACCCTTCAACTCTCTCATGGGTACAGCCACATCGAAGCACAGACATCAGGGCAGCTGCAGTCTGTAGGACAGCTAATGCTTTTCTCTGTAAATTGTGAGGGTTTTAGCTGTAGGGCTCTTGGAAAGGTCACTCGGTACCAGTAAACTGCAAAAGGATTACTTGAAGTCAGACACAAATAACTTCCAGCATGGGTAAAAACCCCATTACTTCACTGAGTGTGGATCTAGCTCTTATTACATCTGGGTCCAGCTCCCTGGATGATCTGGGTCAGTCACCTGAGAGTAGTTGTGTCTACAAAGTACATCTCTGTTCAGCTATCCAAACTTCAGCATCTGTTGTGATTTGAGGTCCCCAAGGGCTTCTGGGGCATTTACAGCAGAGTGGGAAATGCAGGACCTCTGAGGAATGTGTGGTTTTCTGCAGAGGCAGCTGAGACTGTGTGAGGTTTCTCAGTGCTTCTAGAAACCCCTGTTTTGATAAGTGAATTGTGTACCTAATCAGTAGAGTGAATCACATACAAGATGCAATTCATCTGATCCAAGGTAGATATCTCCTTCAAGAGGAGTGCAATCCCTCTCTGGGATCACTTCATTTTGACAACTATTTAAAGACAACAATAACAGCTCTTCAGTGCAACAAGAGCTTAAACATGGAGATACCTACATTTATGGACCTAAATCTGTATCTGAGTCCTACTCCTAGTTCTTGAGGAACCAAGCAGATTGTGTGTAGCTTGAATTGTGTTGTTCTTTGTATCTTTAACCAGTCATTAAACTTATATGGCTGCCATAAAGAACCCCAGCAAAGTAAATATTCATGTAATTCTTAAATTAATTATAAACATCTTCATGGAAAGCAAATCACTTTTATCCATTTTGCTTATTTACTCCTCACATGTGTGTACAATAAAAACAGTAAGAGAAGGAGGAATATTAGTAGTAATAATAAAAATTACAATTAACAATTAACAATAATTATAATAATATCTGCATGTAATCTTGATGTCTTATTTGTCATGTATTTTTCAATTTAAAAATTTTAAAAAATATAAAAAATCAGGCAACAGATATGCATATCACAGATTTCAACATCTATCCCAGAGGCTCAATTGCAAAGGCTGTCATGTGAGGTAAAAAGTCAAAGTGGAATACAGTGATTGAACCAAATGTCATAGAAGGAGCAGGAGGAAAGATTGTTTTTTAGGATCTCTAACTTCTGGATGAAGCCCTGAATTGGAATTTCACATTATTGACCTAATTAAAGGAGATGACGATGAGACTCATGTCCATATGAAGATGGGTGGTGTTGCTCACAAGTCATGATAAAACAAATGGTCTGTGAACTTCAACAGCTGCCAGAGGAGCAGAATGAGTGGAACCTCCTCCTGCCCTGAGAATCCCAGCTGGAGTTGGACCTCAGCCTTACCCAGCTTCATTTCCTCTTATTTACAGGCATTCAGATCCTGGGCTCTCTGTGTTCCTGCCTGCAAACACTCCATCACAAGCACAGTTGTAAGTACAATTATTAATAGCACTGAAGAACTGCACAACTTTAGCCGTTCTAAGGAAAAAAAAAACAAACAACTGAAAATACACAATTTTTGAAGCCATATGGATATTTTTCAGCAGAGTAATTTTTACTTCCAAATATAATACTTCATCAGCACCAAAAAATGAGCCATTCTTCTTGAAACAAACCGAAGCCCTAATAATATGTTTCAAGAGTTTATGAACTTCCTCTTCCAAATTACTTCTGTTTAACTTTTTGAGATGCCAAAATAGTTGTTAAAGCCTAAAGTCAGGGTTAACATTTCAGTGTTATAGAGACCTGAAATTTACCTTTTACAAAATTCTAATTTTGAAGCGAGGAATTGGGGATGTTTAGTTGTATTGGGTTTTTTCCTCTCCTATCAGAAAACACCTTTTTTGCCCCATCTGAAAAATTTCCTGGAAAGGAGATCATCCAGTTCTCCCATGGCCTTCATGGGAGGGGGAGTCGAGGAGAGGATTAAGGCCAATGCAGATAGTTTAAAGAACACTTTGCTGCCTGCAGCTGGCCAGACTTGGCTAAAGTGAGAACTTCCAGCCCTCCCAGGTGGGTTGTCTTTCAGAACCATCTCTTTCTTCATGTAGCTCATTCCTTCCAGTATGATAAGTCAGTACTCTTGGGAATGTCATCATCTCTGTTCTGCAAGTGAGTAACTGCTCATGGCACTCTCAGAAGCCACTGTAACTCTCAGTAGTGCAGGATTCTCTCCTGCTAATAGGAACCTGGTTACACACACACCATCTGGCTACCACTTCTGCTCACCAGACCTGTATTATATCCAATTCACACACTGTTTTTCATGAGTGTTCTCAATACCCATAGTTTTCCAGTTTGCATTAAAAATGCCTGCTCTGAAAGACAAAACACTGCTTTCAGATACATGTTATCTGTTGCTTAAGGATACTGTGGTTTTCATCATATTTACAGATGGATAGTAATAATACTTAAGAAATTTTGAACGAACATTCACTAGTTATGTCTTTTATAAATCCTTCTGAATAAGCATATCTCCTTTCTAAGCAAAATGTGTAAGGATCAGATCTGATCACTAGAGTTGCTACTGTAAATTAAGTTCAGTTGAGTCATGTAATCTGAGAATCAGCCTCTCTTTCATGGGCTTTGCAGTTCCATGAAGCTCAAATATATAAGGTGCAAGATTTAGAGGAGATTAACTTTGCAACAATCTACTTTATAACCCTATCCTATCCAATTCTGGGCTTACTGAACATCTGAGATGAAAGCAATGGGAGCTGAATAGATTTCAGCACTTTTCAAAATCAACTCCAAATTCAGGGTTGCCTCTGGTTCTTCCCATCTTATCTGGACAAGGGAAATTCCCCTTTGCTACTCCAATGATCTTTACCATTTCTTCTGAGGAAGCACCTTATCTTTTCCTCTGTCTTCCCACAAAGTCCTTTTCTGTAGCCTCCATTATTTGAGATTTGTATATTGGATCCGGTACCAAAATTCCACTGCCCATAAAGATCCCCAATAACTGTCATCCATAATTTTCATGATGAGCAATATCCAGCCTTGCACAAGACCCCATTTTTTGAAACACCATACAAACACGTCATTAGAAACAGTCTCCTCATCAACAAATATTCTAACCTAAACAGGAAGAAGAAGCTGAAGGTGTCATCTCACTAACACATTGTCATCTCATCTTCTGAACTCAAATGCCTCTTGCATCATGTTGACTTTCCTCTTGCTTTCAGCATTCAGAAGAGAACAGATGTGGCTGGGCAGCAGGAGGCCAAGTCAGGAGCATTTTTCCTACTCAAGAACTGTAATAGTCTTTGGCTCTTCAGGGCCGTTTATAGCAGTCAGGACAGCAGGTGTGTTTGGATGGTTCATCACACCTTCTGCCATTTCTACAGGCTGAGCTCAACCGTAACGTTGCCGACCCTGAAAATGAACTGCTGAAGTGACTCCTGTACTTGCCTTTTATCCTGGCTGTGCAAGGGAACATAAAGGTAAAAATTCAAATATAAGGAAAGGGAGGATGGAAAATATCCTCACTATATGTCTTTACTGTGTTCCAGAAAGTTGCAAATAAAAAGCAGATATTTCATGTTGCAACCTTATATAAAAATCCAGGACACTGCTTGCTGTTGGAAAGCATGCTGGGAGGGACCATTTCAGAGAAATGCTTAGAAGGTTTCCTCACCAATACACAGCAGAAAGGATACAACCAGGCCACAAAAAGCTGTGTGATCACAGCTTACGTAGGTACACATTCATATTAAAGCAGCCTAATTAAGGACAGGTAATGAGATGGCTCTGTAACAGCTGCACATAAACAGCAAGGGCACCCAGCGAGCTCAATCAGTAGATGTCAGATTTTGTGCTGTCACAGAAGTACCCGAATTATTTAGTGTTGGGTTCGTTCTTGTGTCTATGCTACAAGAAGACAGAATAATTGCCCGATGCCAACTTTAAAAAATTGAATCTCATCTAATTTAATTGCTAGACTTGCCGTGTCTGTCCACTGAGAAGGACAGCACCCTAAAACAGGCGAGTTGCTCAAGAGAAGTGGAATCATAACGTGGGGGTGCAACTGGGTGATGAGGCTGATAAGGGACCAGAGGTGAATCTGAGCTCACAGTAACAATATAGACATATAAACAAATCTATAGGATCTGTCTCTCAGGTTTTATCTTATTCTTACCAAGTTACCTGTACATTGTCTCATTAATTCACTACCCATCCTTCTCTCTGTGAGAAGACAGATTGTGGGGACATAGATACAAGAGTTGTGATACACATATTCATGAGTAACTGTGTACATCTCAGTGGTGAGCATTCATTTACAGAGAGAGCATTCAGAACATTGGGATACATTCAGGAAAAATACCCACGAATAACTTACACTGAGAATAATTTCTTCCATTCAACTGAAATGCAAACCCTAGCAAGAGTCTTTGATAAGCAGTTCAAAAGTTTACTAATGCAGTGTATAAAAAGTTTCTTTCATCACTTTTAAATACATGCCGCTATTCAGTTCCAATTAGTTCTTATGAAGAAAAAAACACAAATCACTGCACTCATTTTGTCTTTTTCTGAATACTATTTACTCAGTTTGATTAATCATTATTGTTCAACAGAGATACCTTAAAGAAACTCAGATTAAACTCCATTATGCAAAGCACTGTATATTCAAATAGTCAGAGACAATGCTTACCTCAAAGAGGTTACAGCATAAATAGATAACAGGCTTGTTAAAGTTCTCATTTTTCAAACAGGAACTTATACAGCAAAACCACACTAAATGCCCAAGGAAACAGAGGATGACCAGAGCAGAGCTGGCTTCAACCCCTGAGACCCTTCAGATACATCTGCTGAATTGAAGGGATTGAGGTTTTGAACCACAACCCACCATGGCACATCTGCTAATGTGATAAGCCCTTCCATATGGCTTTATTGATTAATCACCACTTATTTTGTTTAGACTGCTCCCAGTTGAAAAAGGACTAAATTCTTGAAGTGCTGCAGGTAGACACAGCTGGTGGTGAGAATGCTCCTCATCAGTCAAGAGGGGAAGTCAAGGGTTTTTGCCTCCAGCTGTGACCCCTCCTTACCTGTCTACCTTTGCCCTGCAGCAACCCAGGGTCTCTCAGCCCATCAGTCACTGTACTGCAGGCAGAGGTGGCAATGCAAAGTTGCCAGCTCCAAGGGAGCTCCTCTCAGCACAAAATCAAACACACCACTTTCTGTGGCTCCTTAATGTCATCTCTTCAACTTTCCTGAAGTGGTCGGCTGAGCGGGTTTTCTAAAAAGTTGTTATTCCCTAACTTCTAAAGGCAGTGAATAATTAATGCCTAAACCTCTACTGCAGGTGGTCCCCACTTCCATGAAGCAACAAGTTTCGTGCTCTTCCATATAGTTCACGCCCTGCCTACTCCCTCTGTCATTCTTTTTAGGACCACAAAGTCTCCCATACAGATAAGGGAGATAAGATAAGATACTGCCAACATCTGAAGATAGTACCAAACAGCTCTTAGAGAAATGCTCTTCAAGCCAGAAATATAACCATAAGACTATCCTTTCTCATTGCATCTGTGCTTTAGAAGATGTCTATAAACTGTACCACTTGCACCTGTACTAGCTAAATTTTTGGGATATAGTCAAAATAAGCCTGGATCTCACACTGTCTGTAGATAAATTTAAGTTTGTGTTCTGTAGAAAGTAGCTGTCTGGTTTTATCTTCTGTAACACTGTGCCATCTGAAAGTTTGTCCCTTGGGCTTTTGACTAAACCTGTCAATAGAGCACAAAAATTTACATAATGTTTTTCTTTGCTGCCAAAGAGCATCAAAAGAGAAACATCATATACTTTTTTTCCCTTAACAACTTTAGTCTACTCAGGTTTGTGAGTTGTAGGTCATTAGAGCACAATATTTTTCCCTCAGGGCCTACAGCACAGGAAGAACTGTTTATTCCTTATTTTTCCCAGTTGTAAAGCATCTTATAAATTTAAACATAGTTACAAGAAAGTTTTTGGTAACAATTGAGTCCTTCAAACTGCTAGACTACATTGCTGCTTTTTTTCAACCCTGAGATGTTCAACCCTGATGCTGTGGGGAAGTACCCAATTTAAAGAAATTAACACAGTAAACTTTTCTCTTAATCTCATAGAAATAACATACCTTAAAAACTATCTCTATAGTACCAGAGAGCACCAAATATCAAACACCTCACAAAAAATGTATTTAAGCACAGGCCAAAAAATGAAATATTTTGAATTCCATAATGTCCTGTGAAGTTGCTGCTTCAGATATCCACCAGTAATGGAAGGAGATGTTCCTTCATTTCCAGTATATGGAAGCTTTCCCCTTTTTATGGGACATATTATTTTATTTATGACAAATAAACAAGAACCGTGGCACTTTCAGTTGTGTTTGCTACATGGTCATCACTGATGGCATCATCTCTGCCTTTGCCACTTCTACCACCCACAGCAGGGTGAGCAGAAAGGAAAGGCACCGACATCATAAAAAATTCCTTCCTTATGACCAATGTACACCTACCCTCTTTCAGTTTAAAACCATTGCCCTGTATCCTGTCACTAATCAATTAATGTTCATGATTATGACTGGTACAAGCCAGGGAAAGATTAATTCACTACCATGGAGTAGAAAAATCTCAGTGCAAAGTAAATGCTAAAACTACAAGGAATATAAATATAACACAGATACAGTAAAAAGGATGAAGCTGTATCTCACCCAACTCAGAAAGTCACCTCAGGAGAATTTAATCAGTCTAGCTTATGTTGGCTAATACTCTGCTGGTTGCATGTGAAACAGGGAAAATGTTCTTCCTTTTATTGCTAAGGAACAAGACAAGGTGAGGGGAATGTGCAAAAGTTACAAGAAAAATGAAGTTATCTCTTGGCCAAATAATCCCTTCCTCATCAGGGCAGTGCTCCTCACTTTCCATGGTGTTTTATTCAATCCTCATCCACTGCTTGACAGATTATTTACCATTTCCCTTATCTGATCTGCAGTCAAAACATTCTCACCATGCAGGAATTTTTCACTATACCTAAACAACACTAAAGAGGGATGTAAAAATGCCCTTGGTTCCCACCTGACCTAGAGAGAGAGAAACTGTTATTTTGCATCAAGACAAAGAACATCTAATCCCAAATGCCATCTCTGACAAAGCCACTGACAGGGGCTGGAAAGGATGTGAGTGCCAAGTCCTGCACCAGACTGAAATGAGATGCATCTCATCTAATGTTTGTTATATCTTACTAATCCTGCAGCATGAAGTTTGACATCACTTCTTAGATGTCCAAACCACTTTGAGAAGTATTCTTATTATCCATGTTATAGATATCCATTTTTTAATTTATTGCATATTTAGTGTTAATCTTACACTATTGGAAAATGCATTTCATGGTTATTGTTTTTTTTTCCTTGGTTTTCTTGAGTTTTCTCCTTCCTACCCTTCAGTTTCACATAAATCCAGCACATCCAAACTTCTCTGAAAGGTTTCATACCACTTTCCAACCCAGAATATGCAAGCACATCTCAGTGGTCCAATATGTGAAGCTATCTACGTCTTCCACACTCTTTTTGTAAACAGGTACACACAAGCCTTGAGGATTGGATTCCGGGTGATGATTTTTACAGTGGTTTCCTTGTTATGCACCAAGAAGAAGTAAAATTTCTATGAGCAGTACTTGATATCTGCTTTATATCCCTAAGAATGTTCTGTGCTTCACACTATTTTACCTCCCTACAGCACAGACATGCCAATGTGACAAACTGGCATGATTCAAGAGGAATTTAGTAGGGGTTCATGGATCAAAAGTGTCTCAGGACTCTCAGTTTAGGAATTTAGAAACAAGAGCAGATTCAGACCCACATCCTTCCATGCCAGGGTCAGCAAAATTAAACTAGAGTGACACAAGAAGGTTTTTGGAGGACCTCTGATGAAGATTCAATCAGCTGTTCATGCATAAAAAAGCAAGTAATTTGAGATGTGCTACAGTGTCTCACCTGCCCTCCAGAGACCTTTGCATAGTGGCACAGATCTCATATATGTCCTGGGTCATACAGAATCATAGAATAATTTAAGTTGGAAAAGACCTCTTAGGTCATTGAGTCCAACCATTAACCCATCACTGTCAAGTCCAGCACTTAAAGTGGTGCACCCTAAATATCACATCTACATGTCTTTTTAAATAACTCTAGGGATGGAGACTCAGCCACTGCCCTGGGCAACCTGTTCCAGTGCTTGACAACCCTTCTCATGATGAAATGTTTCCTACTGTCAAATCTAACCTCCCCTGGCACAACTTGAGGCCACTTCCTCTTTTCCTATCTTTTGTTACCTGGGAGAAGAGACCAACCTCCACCTGCCTACAACTTCCTTTCAGGGAGTTGTAGAGAGTGAAAGGTCTCCTCTGAGTCTCCTTTTCTGCAGACCAAAAACACCCATTTCCCTCTGCTGGTCCTTGTACGAGTAAAGCTCCAAGTTTTATGGGGAGCCACTTATACCTGCCACTCTCATGTGGATGTCTCAAGTACCTTAAGGTATATCAAATGTCTGAAAATGCTCAGTGAGCCTCAGTGACCAGCTATGTGCTGACATATGGGAAGGAGCTACTCATTACAAATGATACCTAAGCTCAGCCCTAAACCCCAGTTGTTCAACTAGGGCATCAAGCAGCCCTTGGATCTCATTTTTTCCCAATTAAACTTCCATTCTGATGGTTTCACAGGCCATTAGCAGCTCCCTGATCGGGCTGTAACTGGGAGCAATTAAACACTGTAGGAGGTGTAAAAACAGATTTGTCTTCTCCATCCCATTTCTAGTGACTGTTGTGGGAGACCAGGCACTTAGCAGACATGTAGACACATATTTACGGAGATCTAAATCTCAGGGTGTTAATCTGGATGTTTGTGTTCAGAAGGCCACCTGCAGGGTGTGCTAACAGCCCAATACATAACCCAAAAGCACACGTGGCAGATCTTGACTTGAAACTTTCAACATCCCACTAAGCTTCTGCAAAATATCCAGGGTCATAAAATCATATAGAATGGTTTGGGTTGGAAGGGACCTTAAAGGCTCATCTGGTTCCAACCCCCCCCCACCCTTCCCCGCCAGGGACAGGGACACCTTTCACTAGACCTGGTTGCTCAAAACCCAGTCCAGCCTGGCCTTGAACACTTCCAGGGATGGGGCATCCACATGCTCTTTGGGCAATATGTGCCAGGGCCTCACCACCCTCACAGCAAAGAATTTCTTCCTAAAATATAATCTAAATCTCTCCTAGTTTAAAACCATTTCCCTTTTTTCTATCACTATCTCCCTGCGTTAAAAGTTGTTCTCCCTCTTTTATTTCATCACAAGAAGCATGAAGGCTTTCAAATGTGTCAAGCGATAGCAAAGATTAGAAGTTAACATATTAAACTCTCATGTTTCTGATGCCTCAAAGAAAACACAGCCCTGTTACTACATGTTTAAGGAATGATGCACAAAAACACAGCATTTCTTCCCACAGATCTGAGGTCAAGCTGCCTGCTTTCCATCCTCCTAATGAAGAACAGATTTTATTAGATTTAAATCCATTTTAATTGAGAGTCATGAGAAATAACTGGTGAAAATCATACGAACTTCAAGTTTTTTAATCAGAACAAATATTGAAAAAAGTTTTGAGAAATACATTCTTGGCATGTTCTGATTTGATCTGACCAGTTTTCAGTGGATTTCATTCAAGAGGATAAAGACTGAGCTTTATTCACATAAAATTATTCATATAAAATTATATCATTAATTCAGCTTTTGCATGAGGTGGGCTAAGAGCTTTTTTTCATTAAATTGAGTGAGCATCACACTGCTCAGAAAACAGTGTCAGCAATGGAGAGCATGGCAGGTCCATAGATATGCTCCCAAGTGGGATTGTGAGAATCCAGAGGGCAGAAGACTCCTCCTATCAGAGATTTCTTAAATCATCTGTGCAAAGCATGAAATCTTTGAATTAGCAGGAGAAACAGTGACTGTGTTTTATCCAGGATCCCAGCAATACTTAGATTCACAACATTGTGACTTACAGATCAGAACAAAAAAAAAAAAAAACCAAATAAGCAAATAGTTGTAGGACATTGGATGGAATGATTTTATTGGGGCAAATGTCCCAGACTGGCTGCACAAGTGAAATGGTGGCAGTGCAAGATGTTTGGGGAGAATCTGCACAGAGGTGCACAGGTCAGACACAAGATATGGAGAGGATAAGTTCATAGGGGACAAGTCACTTGAGTTACAAAATATCCTGTGGTGAGAAATAGACTGTACTGACTATGATCACAGTTTATAGGTATCACCAGCGCAATGATGGTGGCACCTGTATTGAAAAAATACATCTTAAAATGTTGTAAAAGAAAATATTCCAATTCTAAAAACTTGGAAGCCCATAATCTTACTGGATTTATCCTGTAGATATAAAATGGCTTTCCACAACTAAGTTAAGTTTCTTGGGCCAGCTCTATTGCCAGTGGAGGAAACAAGGTGGCTTAAGGAGCTCCAGTGGATGATTCATTTCAGACACCTACCTAGAGAGAACTGAGTAATTCTCAGTAGGTGTCACAGATTATATCTGTTCCCCTATATGTAACAAGATCTGAGGGTCTGGATCAGACTTTGGAAATTAAATTTTAACATCTCAGGGTAAGAGGAATCTCACCCAAATTAGCCTAGTAAAAAATTCTCAGTTGTTAAATCATATTGTAAACACTTTGATTAAGTGAAATTACTGACTTCTAAACAACTCAGTTTTTACTATTGTCATGCTGATTTTTTTTCCCCAAAGGGTACTTTCAAACTAAAGGGCTCTAAAACCAGCCTCAGACATATAAAAACATTAAATGTTGCAGTAGGAGCATTATTTAATGCTGCAATATTAATCAGCTGAAGGACCTCTGACTTTCAGAAACAAAGGAGTAAGTAGGTCACTTTCTGTTCTGCAGCAATTTCCTCTTGATGGCAGAGCACTTAGTTTTGTTCATATGTCAAATAACTACTGCAATTCAATGTTTTCCAAAGATTCCTTGGGAAGCCACTCAATAGTCGTCTTTGCAGAGCACTCATGTATATCACAGCTTATTTCTATTTTAAAATTTCCTATCAGTTTCTACTCTCACCAGAGCACTTAATACCTATTTAGCTATTTTAGTTTTCTTTCTGCCTGCCAGGTACACCACTCCTCATCATGGCACCACGTTAATCAAAGTGTAATTCCAAGAAAGAAAAACCAGAAAAATCTTGATTCCATATTTACTTTTGGGACCTTTTCTGAGATCATTTCTTGTTGAGATCCAAAGTTCTCTAGCTCTTACAATTTCACTGAAAGCTATTGCTCAAGTATTTGCACCTCCACCCTTACTTCCAATAACAAGTTGGTGCTTTGGCCAATGTGATCTGTCAGCCAGTGTTAATCACATCACCATCTCTCTGTAGTATCCTGAGGTTTAGATTGCAATGCATCAAATACAATACTCAAGAAAAGATGGATTACATCCACCATATGAGTTTCATCCATTCACTCTGTAATAACCAAAGATGCCACAGTTTTTGTCAGACGTGATTAATGTCTCAAACTCTTGGTGCTCATTGCTCAGCAGGTTCATTTCCCCAAAATACTTATTTTTGCAGACCACTGCTACTCATTCAAGCTAAGTGGCCACTGATTTCCCAGGTGGTCTTAAACATCCTCTATGCTATTTCCACTCAAATATCTCCTCACTCATTTTCCAAGAGCATTTTTCTCCAGATTGTGCATGGCACTATATATGGCATTTTTCAGAATAAGGGAACAATCACTGTGTTTCCTCAAAGAGTTGAAAATTCAGAGGTTTCATCTGGTGAGTCAGTGGAAGGGCTCTGTAGCCACATATCTATCAGAACATTATGGTAAATTATAGAAAGCAAGTTGGTGCTTCAAATAAAGACAGAGAGAACTGAAACCATTTGCAAATGAAAATTCTTCCCAGTTTTAGAAACCAACAGTTTGAAGAAGAAATCTAAAAAGCACATAAGATAGCAGGTGCGTGAGGATCAGCACTGCAGCGGTAGGAGAAAGGAACGAATTTCAGCTGGCATTCAGACTAAAATAACCTTCATCCCATGAAGATAGGGATTATAGGTGGGAGGCAGAGAGAGAAGAAAGGAGAGAGTGTAGGAGGGAGACAGAAAAAACTATATAATCACTAGTAAAAAAAAAAATTATTAACCAAAAGCCAGAAAACCAAATTAGCTAAGATGATGTCAGGCCTTAAGCTGTGCATCATCATTCACACCAGGTAGAGAATATAAATCTGATAATGACAGATGCAGGAATGCAGCAAAGAAGATTGAAAAGGAGTTTTACTGCTACTCTTTGAACTAGATTGGAGAAAATTAGTGACAGAGGGCAGGGCAGGACAACAGAAAAGGTGGTAGCTACGGTGCAAAGGAAAAGGTGGATTTCAAAATTATCAGAGCAAACAGTGCATAATTTGGAAGGGACTGACCATGATTTAGCATTCTGTATTTCAGTCTTCTCTTTTTCTCATGCTCCAGCTCTGTTCCCTAGAGTAAAATAACATATATTATTGGGATCCACCATTCTGCACGCTACCTCATGGGCTGTCACTAGGCTTAACACCTTGCCCAGGTTGGCTGTCCATGGACTGTCCCTGGGGTGGCTCCACAGCTGAAAGGTTAAAGCACATTCCCATCTTACAGGCACCTGCCCATGTCACTGCCTGCCTGAGAGACAAAGCTCCTCAGGTCACACAGACCCCAGAGTGTCACACCCTGGAAGACAGGCTCCCACAGTGCCTGCCCGATATGAAGAGCATCAACCAGAAGCTTGGGTATTCTCTGAATAAAATACTGTCCCTCTTCCCTTTTCAGATCCATTCTCTTAGACAAATGAAGTCTATAAGTAAACATCAGGAAAACATAGTCAAGTATGTTTCTGAATAGCAAAGAGCAGCTTTGCCAGTTCTAATTACATTTCGTCTATAAACTTATTCTCCTTTATTGCTGGATCATGCCATTCTTTGTTAAGGAACTGCATTGATTTGGGAGTCAGTGAGCCAGTGGCACTTTGTGAAGAGGAAAATTTTTTGTTTCCCAAGGCTTGGCAAACAGGTAAGCAGGGAGAGCAGTAGATCTTGTCTTAAGGAGGAGGGTGAGAGCTGTGGTTACAAAGATATACCAGCAGGTAACAAATATCTGTCGTGTCTATATGGGAGCCCACAGTGACTTACTGTACCCCATACAGGTAAAATGCCTCTTTTACTACCCCACAGTGGTGGCTGAATCTAGACTCCATGGGTTTTGTACCTACTATGAGCTCCTGAGGATACCACAATAGCCAGAGGAACTATGCTGAGCCAGATCATCCAGATCCCACACAATACTTCTGTTCAATCAATCTTCTCCATGGTGCTCATTCCTGGCACTGCACAGCCCCCATCACCTCTGTGCTGTGTTATCATTACACAAAGGATGCTCTCCTGGGCTGGGGGTAGCAGTCATTCTCCTCAAACTGGGTTCAGCAGCCAGATGAGATCAGCAAGACTCCCAGGCAGCAATGCCCACAGGCTGAAAATCAAGCAGAGGTTTGGTCCAAGCAGACACCGGTGCTTGTTGTTACTTGCCTCCATTTTTGTACCCCATTGCATCATGACATTTTGACTCTGGATCCTACACTTCTGTTACCCACATCCCTGCCTCAGGAAGAAATGATTAACACTAGCCATGTCTCTCTTCTTCATAAAAATAAAACTTTGCCATGTCAGTCCTGTGCAAGGAGAAATTAATTGATTTAATGAAGGTGCACGTAAAGGGTTAAAAACAGCAGGAAATCTTCATCCACTGGAAAAGGTTTTCTGTTTTGGTTAGTGACTAATATTATGCTGACACTCTAAATCCAGCAATCCATTCCTTATTGCAGTAGATTCTGTGCAACCTCTGCATTGGTTCTGCAGGAAATTAATAGGTAACCAAAAGGAGGGAGCAATGTGATTTTTTTTTTTAACCAGCCATCACAATTTGTTCTGGTCTTTTTTTATTTGTTTGCTTAATGTGAAAGCTAAGACTTTTAGTTTAATGACAAACAGCTTTCAAGTGGCTTGCTTCCCAGTGGATCCATTTAAGTACCCTCTCACCGCTTTGTTAAGCAACAGGAAAGATATGGCTTGTTCTGCAGAAGTGACCTCCAAACAGAGTCCTTGATAGTTCACTGAGCAGGCAAATTGACATTGTTGTATCTGCAGATCAGCAAATGGAAGTTCAGCTCAGCTTCCCCAGGTGAGCTCAGCCAGAAAGTTCTGCAAAGGCCAGGGCAGTGCCCTGACTTTTGTGAATTTCCTGGAAGGAACTGAAAACACATTAACCTTTTGCTGCCATGGGGAGCTGCCTCTGCTGAAGTTCTTCTCTTTCCACTTGATATCCAGTTGCTCAGTTGTCTTAAGCAAAACATGCAACAGAATTCTCCTGCTCAGAACTGAAGCCCACAGTGGAGAACTCCACTTCTCAAGGGTGGTGATATTGAATAGGTGGGTAAAACTCTTCTGCACAGCAGAGATTTCTCAGGGACACTGCAAGGATCCAGAGTCCCTTACTAATGTTCCAAGCTAAGGTACAATTCTGCAACCTGCTATCCAAAGTATATATTGAATAGACACCAGAAGAGATGAATCTTCAAAGCACCACACTGTACACATAGTCCTCTTTACAGAGAAAATACAAGATAAGCATTGGCAAATATTAGTCATATCCTTTATGATAAAATGGACAGTGAAGAGCTGCATCAGCAGACATGAAAAGCTGAGAACACAATGCACAGAGATTCTTCTTGTCCACCTCAAGCAAGTAGAGAGAAAGATAAAAAGGAGAGTGAAGCAAAGACCACTGGCAACAGACTTGGTTATTTTTTTAACCATATATTTCAAAAAGAAAACCACTTTCAGCACACCTCTGGTCAAAAAAAACAACTAAAATATTTGATTAAATATTTTGTATCAAAGAAAAAGGCAGAGGATTTTTTTCTCTTTGAGAGCTGCCTTGCTTCCAGAAGCACTAAACAGTTTCTATTTTCTTCAAAGTGCTGGTCAGAACATTTTGTTAGTCTCCTCTGGTTCCAGAGTGCTTCTCCTCCCAAGGATGCCTCAGTCTATCATGAAGTAAGACAACAGGAACCCAAATTGGTTGCAAGTGGGCACCACTGGCTGCCATGCAGTAGGAAGTGCATCCAGCTTGGCTCAGTCAAGTCAGAACGCTGATCACATGGTAGGTACTGTGGCTCCCTCTTTTCCTATGGCATCCTATTTGAAAGCTTGAGGTGTAAAGCCTCAAGAAGAGATAAAATCAAGAATCATAACACATATGCATATAATTGCTGGATCCTTTCTGATCATCTACCAAAGTTCTTGGGAGTTTGAGGAGGTCCTTGCTGACTGGAAGTTATCCGATGTTATTCCAATTTACAAGAAGGGTGTAAGAGAAGACCCAGGAAAACTACAGACCTTTTAGTGTAACTTCAGTTCCCAGAAAAATTATGGTGGAAAACACACTGGGTACTGTTGAAAGGCATTTAAATAATAATTCCATCATCAGGCACAGACAATGTGGGTTCACAAAGGAAAAGGACTATCCAACTAATTTGACATTATCTATGATAAGATCACCTGCCCAGTGGATGAAGGGAAGGTGACTGATGTACTTTGGAGACGGAGTGTTTCAATATTGCAATAGGTTTCCTAGAGAGCTGGTTGATTCCCCCAGCCTGCCACTGCTGAAAAGGTATTTGGACAATGCCCTGAATAACTTACTATAACTTTTGTTCAGCCCTGAAGTGCTCAGGCAGCTGGACTAGATGATCATGTAGGTCTCTTGGAACTGAAGTAGTCTTTTCTATTCTGTACAAGCAGCAGAACTAATTTTAAGAGGCTGCTTTTAATCCCTCCTGTAACTCCTCCCCTCTCAGCTCTTCTCTCTCCTCTGTGCAGACTTTTCCATTCCTCAGAAATCAAGAGCATGCTGCCTTATGCTAGCAATGCTTTGCATTTTTGTAGCACTTGCTGTCAGGTAGTTCAAGGGCTTCAAAAGCCTACAGAGACTAAAAAAAACTGCTTGTAGAAGCTTGACAAAGGAAGGGGAAGCTCAGAGCAGCCAATTGAATACCTAAGGATGGAAGAGAAACAAGGGGGAGTAGTTACACCTGGGCTTTTGGATCATCATCAAGCAACACTTGCAAGCAGATGCATATCAGTGTTTTAGTTACCGGTGCAGCTGACTTCAGAGCAGAACTGAAGTTAGCAAGTGCTTAAATGTATTTACTCTGAATAGATTTTCTGTGACGCCCTATATCACTTTGGTTGCTTCCAAAGAAGGAGAAAACATCACAATACAGATGAAGTGAAACCTAAATATGTATTGTGTTTTTGCTGGATACCACTCTATTAATGCAGTGCTAGCCAAAGATACCTGGGAGTCCATTCCCAGCTTTCCCTTAGGAAGAGCTTTCCAATTTATGCATTTTTTTTTAGTACTAGTAAATGGGCAATAAATATTAACCAAAGCACTAATATCTACCAGCAAGGATTCAAAGAGGAAATAAATGGGCAAACACTGGATTCAACTCAGGCATTATTATGAAAGAAGCAGCATATTCAGGTAAAGGTCATCTTGGCTTCAACTTTTTAGAAAGGCAGGGGCATCTTCTCTGTTAAGAGAACAAAAAGATTGCATCTCTCTTCAAATGCAGCTGCTGTTTTGTCTTCAGTATTTCTACTTGACCATGTTTTCTGTGAAACATGGCAGAAAAGTGAATTATGTAGCAGTGCTAAGGATGGCACTTTACATTTTAAACATGCAGGCAGAAAAAAAAATGTCTTTTGTTTATATCACGCTCCTTAAACTTGGAGGGCGTCCACATTTCAGAGAGAATATAACTCTGAGAAAGAAAAATCTTCATAGCTTTAATGCTCATTGCAAGGTTAGCATTTCCCTAATGCTGCTTCTAATAGTAATCTCATTAATTTAACTCTGTAGGATGCTGGTGCAAAGCATCTTTGGCTAACACAGCTCATAGCTAGGTTGATTCTGTATTTCTACAATGCCATAGGCTGTGCAAAAAGTGGGGGTTTGATTTGCATTTTTATATCCTACTTCTGTTTTGTTATTGCCATTGCTAGTAATGTTTTTTTTCTCTTGTACATTCCCTTCACTGATACTTAGTAAGCATCTGCTGTTTCTCCAAAACAAATTTATCCTTAATACTTAGTAATAGTGTCCTGCATTTGACCTTCAGATAAAAAAGGCAAGAACTGCTATTTATTTAATTCCCTACCTCCTGCCCCTCTCATTTTTATTTGCTCATCACAATAAGATCGTACCCTGTGGTATACAGGTCCTTAAAATAGTCATAGTTATTTGGAAGCAAGTCAGTATAGAATAATCCACCCATTGTATCCCTGAGGTGTCTAGCAAGCTGGAGTTTAGGGACTTTCAGAGCAAAATGCTATTGATAAACATATTTAATAGCCATTTTGTGGACATTTGTTTTTCACCATTAATTCCTCTGATTACTTTTTTTGAACGTGTCATAAAATCGTAGACTGCTTTGGGTTGGAAAGGACTGTAAGGTTCCTCTAGATTCGACCCACTAGATCAGGTGACCCAGGGCCCCATCCAATCTGTCCTTGAACACTTCCAGGGATGGGGCATCCACAACTTAGAGATCTACAAGTTGTATGTATAGACAGGTAGATAATCTTTAGCCTCCATAATGTCTCACAGTTATAAGTCCCACACACCCACCTTGAAGCACTAGAGGAACTCACCCAGATAGACCAAGAGGACAAGGAAAAATGCTCTTGTTGCTGTGTACATTTAAATGGGGAAGATATTTCTGTGACTAAAAGGACCTTGGGATCTGCTATTTCTATGCAATCCTAACTTTTATTTTTCTAAATTGTCTAAAGAAAATCAGTAAATACTTAAAAAAAATGTCTGGTAGGGCTCCAGCAGGTCAGACAGGGTAGACGTACAGCTCTTTTTGTTATTTAACCCAAAATTTCATCCTGGATGGATCAAATCTGATTTCCATCAGCAGAGAGTTTTTCAGTGCAGGCAATTCTGTTGCAAAAGGATCAGTCTGCAGCATCTACCATAATTCACTTCATCCTCAGGGATAACCAGGACATAGTCCAGCTCTGCTGATCCTGAGATCTATTGGATTAGAGCAGTAGGAGGGGCTGACCTAAAAATGTGGTTTGAAACTGTGTAAGTTAATTATGTAAAAGACCCAAGTACTTATATATGAAATTGATTTCATATATTAATGTACCTTCCAAACTTATTCAGAACTTGTCCACAGTGTCAGCATTATAAATTCACAGAAATATATATTGCCACACTTAAAGCAATGATGTCATATCTCATCCTAGAAAGAACAATGACTATGAATCAGGAGAATATGTCTGGACTGTCAGAAAACATGGATATATATGTGCATGACTACACTTCCCCATAGGAGTAGCACACCCAAGATAGGGAAGGATTTCAGAAATAATTTCTATATTCATATTTTTAAGCAGTAATGATACTGATATAATGGCCAGTATGCCATTGTGTTTAATCTATTAGAGAAAGAAATTAAACTGCTACAGCTTCAGGAATTTTTTCAATTTTTAATTGTCAGGGTAATACGTTTTGTAGCCTAGTAACTGCTGTTAATGGAGAAGTGACAAAAGCAATACAATAGCACAAGGATGCTGGTATCAAAACCAGAAAGTGGGAGGATTGTGGGTTCCATGTTACCATCCTACCTGTTCACACTGTAGTTAAGAGTTGTCAGTTCAGGTGTACCTGTAACACACTGTAGCTCAGCTACAAATCCGGAGGTACAAGTCAGGTACATCCCTGCCTACACTGGTGGACCTGATCACGTTACATACAAGATCACAGAATCACAGACTCCCTCAATCTTCTGGCAATACTTTGCCTAATGCAGCCCAGGATACTCTTAGTCCTCTTTGACAGAAGGGCACACTGCTGGCTCATGTTCAATTTGGTGTCCACCAGGATCCCCAGGACCTTTTCTGCAAAGCTGCTTTCCAGGAATAAATTTTATAGTGTTGTCTAAATATTCCTTGAGGGCCAGAATTTAGCACAGATCAAAGAAGATGCCATAATTTTCATGATGATATTATCTTAAATCATTCCTGAGTGGTGATGCTGAACAAGGGAAGTACCTTTCTTCACATCTTAAGCTTAATGATGTCTGTTGGATATAAGTGGAGATTATTCCACATCTGGCTGCTGGAAGGAGGAAAGTTGTTCAGCATCACTCTGTGGCATGTGATGTTGCCACTGTCAGTGACTGGAAACCCATCCAAGTAAACCTCGGGCCTGATTTGGTACAGCAGTTCTAAGTCTTGGAGTCAGTCTAAAGTTCTTTAGTATTGGAGATTGTTTTACCCAAAAGTGAAAAGTAACACATACAATTTTTCAAAGCTCCTAAAAGATGAAACTCTGCTCCGATTAACTGCTTATCATCTTCTGATGCACACAAAGTACTTTAGTCCCTCTGATAGGCTGAGATTTAACGTGACATCTGAAAACTCTGATATGTTCCACCCAGCAAGATGTAACTTCTGTTAAACAATTCATATGAGTCATTATAGGGGAGATAAACAGAGGACATCAGCACCCATCTCCTTCCTCTATGCCAGATTTCACAGTGAATGGTTCTTTGAGTATTGGATGTGCATTCCTTTTGCAAACTACTGTCAGGAGACAAAGTCCAAACTCAAAATCTTTCTGTTTCTTTGGTTGAAACACTTCCAAGAATTTTTACAGTGCTTTTGTATCAGATAATCTTTTATGACTTTATTCAAATTCTGCCTTCCCCCTGCTGACCCATCAAAGTGGTTTCCTCACTAAAATTGTCATCCTGCACAAATGGCATTGTCATGCTTCATAAATCACATAGATTTTGAAGCAGCTGTTCATTCACAGTTATTGAAAGAGTTGGAGACTGGCATATAGGACTCCACACAGGAATTTTTGGGCACTTCCCAGAAGCACAGGTGCAATGGAAATCCATGAGCCTGGTAACTGATTACTCTACAAGCTCACTGAACCAGAGCTGTGCAAAACTATCCTCTTGCATAAATAGACATGAAAAATGGGACAGTTGGCTTGGCAAGGTGTTGATGCAAAAATTAGCTATGCAAGGAATATGTATGGCTGAGGTTACACAACTGGGCTGGGCCAGAAAGAGCATTTGTTCCCAAGTCCTTCAGAACCAAAACCAAGGGGAGAATTCAAAAATAAATGCCATTACCTGAAAGGAACAGCTGATTCATCAGACTCTGTACCCTGACTTGCCACACACAACAGGTGGCAGGTTCAGCAGTGTAGGTTCATTTGGGAACAGACCCACTACAAGAAGTTTGAAGTCAATGACATCTCTAGTCCATGGCCAGCAGTAATATTTGAGCCATAGACTTTCAATACTGGGGTTATAACTATTCCAGTAAGTTACACAGTGCCTGCACTTGTTCTTTGGGCCACCCTGAGGTCAAGCAGAGCTGTCTGGTCATAGCCATGCTGTTACGTTCTCCTACCACCCACTCTAGGGCTGTTGTGTATCCAAAATGCCACTTGAAAATGGTCCCTAGTCTCTGCTAATGCCCAAAATAAAACTACAATCTTTAAGATGCTGCTAAGCAGACCATGCTAAAGGTTGCCAGGAATCATACTAACAGTTTGGCAATATAGAGTGTTAAGTTTCCATGCCTAGGAAATCACCAGACACTGATTTACTAGTGTTGGTTCTCTTAATTATCCAAAACCTCTCCTTTGGTTGTACAACCTGCTCCACCCTGAGAGGTAGAATATGTCCATGTCCCATAGTTCCTATCAGCTGGCTAGAGGTGACTGAAAGCCTTCCCTTTTATGGCTATTGTACTTTGTCGTTTTGATTTGGGGGCAGGGGTAGGTGTTTGAGTTTTTTGCTTGTTTGGTTGTTTTGGTTTTAGTGGGGTTTTTTGTCTACCAAGAGCAGATCACAGACACAGTCACTCTAATGGAAACAAATTTCTGAATTACACTACCCTCTGTGTAAAAAAACATACACCATTGTTAAAAATTTGTTCAAAATTCACATCCTGCAATCTTCAAGGAATACTCCTCTTTTCACATATTGTGGGTTTCATAAATATGGGCTCTGCATTGAATTTTTCCACCACCTTAATAATTTTATAGTCTATTGGTTCCTTATTGCTCTTCTCTCTCTTTTCAAACTCCATGACATTCTTCTAGAGATGCAGAGACCCAAAGTTCTCACAGTGTGGGTGCATTGAAGTTTTATAGAGCAGCTAAAGGACATCCTAGTCTATTCCTCACCGCCCTTCCTGATGGTGTTCCCGTTCCTGTTGGCTTGTTGGATGTCACTGCACATAAAGGCAGTGATTTCAGAGCCCTGCCAACAGTGATGCCAAGTGATGTGAACTGACTGGAAGTATCAAGGAGACATGATTTACATTATTTTCCACAGATGAACTATTCCACAGTTATCATCCTCTGCCACATTCTTTACCTTTCATTCAATTTTGTTAGATCCTTCTGGAGTTCTTCACTGTCAGTGAGACATTTGTCAAGGATTGTGAAGATAATCTTTATTATCCAGAAATATAGACCTTTAACTGATTGTTTACTTCAAGAAAACAGAAGAATATCAAATAAAACTAAGAGTACTCATGCTTTTAGCTGTAAACTCAAGCACACTAGAAACTCTTTCCTCAGTAGACAAGCCCTTAGGGCCAGGCCAGTCACAGAGAAGGGATCAAATCTCACTAATCCATAAAAACTAAGAGAAAACCTCACATACCTGCTGACATCACCGTAAGCTGAGAATGCTGTGAACACAAACGTGACTGCAGCAGTTTCTCCAGTTCTTGTAGGGTTACATTGCTATCATATATTTTCTATGCTTACTGTTACAAAATGACGAACACACCACAAAGACACACAGATCACAAGCACCATTAGTGGCTAAATATTCTGCAAGTTTGGCATGCAGGTTCTTTTGTATGGACTGGCAAGGGTTAGAATAGTGCAGCTTGTGTTGCTGTTACAGAAGGAGCAGTGGGTGGATAGAGAACCACTGAGGTTTGTCATTGGTTGAACTATTTTGCTGACACTTGTGTGAATGGGTCAGGCTTTTTCTTTCTGGCAGAGGAATAAAGGCATTGGAAGAACAGCATGGGCTGACAGAGAGACTGATACATGAAACAGAGAAAACGTGACATTATTTAATTCCTTTTTGTAGGTTCACTTCTTCTAAGTACTCTTTCACACTCACTTCAATTTTGCAGTGAAACAGAATTCCCTCATCACTTTACAGAAGGGGTTCAGCAAGAGGCATCCATGATTTTGAAGTCTGTACAAACCAATCATAAAACTCTCCCTGTTCTACCTCTCAGGGCCACTCATAATGAAAACAGCCACAACCTAAGATGTCTTATTTCCCTTTTCTTTGCAAGATTAACACCCTTAAGGCATGTTTTAGTGGATATCTGTCTCCTCTTCTTCTCAGCACCTTGGATCACCTAATATACAAAATAAATCAATATTGTGTGGGCTAAAACTCTTTTAAAACCTAAAGAAGAAAATGCAAAGCAGTTCCCACCGGTCCTGCAGCGACAGCACTATGTGCCAAACAAGATCCAGCCTGAAGACAGAGGTAAGGATCTGTAGATACTAACTCATGCAGCTTAAAAGCAGAGTTTCCCAAATTAACCAGCGTAAAAACAGGCAAATTTTTTGAGCATAGCTGAAGAGGAGCTTGTGTGCTAAACAGCTACTTTCTCCTCTTCAGCAATCATTGATCCTGCAGAAGGTGCTGCCTTCCCTTCCATCTTTGTGCTTCTGACATGGAAGCAGCTGGAGATGGAGGTGCTGCAGGACAAGTACCCTCAGTTCCCACAGCTTTGAACCTCCCACTTTGTCCTGATGGGGCTTTGGCCAAAGGGCACTGCAGCTGCTTTCTGGTTTATACCCCACAGCAAGGGGGAAATGAAGCTGATGCAAATGGAGGATTCTCTCAGAATCCCAGAGTGTTTCTAGTCTCTGCTCCTGGCTGCAGGGACAGGAGCACTAAAGATCCCTGAATATGTGAATAGTTTTAGAGTAGAAATACAGGATCTTCCTCTTTCTATATTGTTTTGGGCTGCCAAAGCAAAACAAAACAAAACAAAACAAAAACCAACCTAAAATCTAAAAACATGGGGATTGGGATGTTTTGTTTAGTTTCTTTTTTTTCCCCAGCTTTTAGGGATGACTAGGTTAGCTACTGTATGTGTTCTACTTCTTATTATGGTTCATTTTCCTAATGACAACATAAGCTTTGTCAATGCCTTACTAAATATGGATGCAGTTAAACCTTAATTAGGTTTTAATGTGCTAGTTTTCAAGGGTATGGTCCAACCTTTAGGAGAAAAGAGAATACAAGGATATAGAAACAGCTGCACCTCCTGTTCATGCTAGCAAGGGAAGCTAACACGACACAGCATTTGAGGTCAGCCAAGCCCTCAACTTGAAAGTGCTTGGAGGTCTGTGCCCAGTAAATGTATCATTTCTGACATGTGAGTGACAGAAATGGAGTTTCTGCAGTTTAACCTCTTACTCCTTGTCAGCTTGATCAAGGTGGATGGCCACCTTCAGTCTGTTAACTGAGAGAAAACATGTTAGCTGACACCACCAGAAAGCTCTGGATGGTAACTCCAGTAACTTAAGCTGATGGATCCCATTCTTTTGGGACAAATAAAGTCATCTTTGTGGAAGAAAGGGCATCAGAACTATATGGTGGGCTCAAAGGAGTCTGAGCTATCCCAAGACTCCTTTCAAGTGCAAAGCGATTAGCATCAGAATTTCCCAGTGAAACTGTAATGAAATTTAATAGGTCTTATAGCAACCAAGGTCCAAAGAGAGCAGTGGGTAAGCCTTTCTGACCTGTTGCTTGCTGTCAAGCATCTCTCCAGCTCTTTATAAACCATCCTAAAGGACCTAGTCACACAAATACTACATCTCCAGAAAAAAAATTGTGGCACACAGGCCACATCAGGTGAAGTCACAAAGGGATTTAACACTAAAATGTATTGGCAGAGGACTGGTGACAAGAAGAACCCCCCCAAAAAACCCATAAACCAAGAAGAAGAAGATGCCTTCCCAGCATTTAATCCACATCTCATCAAAATTACTGCCAGTCAGGAAAAAGCTAAAACATCCCCAAAACTAAGAACTCATTGCACCTTTTTTTTTCCTCTGGGAAGAGATGACTCTGACCACAGATGTTCCCTCAGCACATTGCTTAGGAGAGTCCTGGGATGTGCCCCCAGGACTGATTGCAAGGAGCCCACTGGAGAGACATTCACATGCAGAACAAGCCTCTGGATGGAAATGTGGGCCCAGCTGTTCACACCCTTTAAACAGGCAGAATGGAACAGGATGGCAATATCTGCAACAGCTCACTGGGCTGGTATTCACAGATAATATCTCCCATGCTCAATCCACTTGGACTCTTTCAAGGATAAAGGGCTTGGATTCTTTAAAGGATAATTACAAGATCCCCAGGAGTAATAGTATTTTCCTGGAGGGAAGGTTTGCAATATGAAAATAGACAAGAGCATCCAAACTCATTTCATCCAGGTTTTCTTATTGTCCTCCCTGGATGTTAGAGTGCTATTATTTTAGCATTTGTGCTGGTACAACATGGTTTAGCTGCTGAGAGAGCTCCCAGAAGCAGCAGTTGCCATTACAAAGGTGTCAGCATGTACACTTTACACTTTATACACTCATTTTTATTACTGATAAAGTAATTACTCCTGAAAGATTGTCCATCACTACTGCTTAATAATTTAACCATCGATTTGATCCTCAGCAGAACTGGCACCCAGCATCAAGCAGATTATTGCCATCAAAATATTAAAACCCCCAATCACTTGTTTACTGAGCTGCTATATTGAAGAATTGGGTTTGCCCAGTTGCATAGTGATCCAAAAATAACATCTGTTAATATGCAATAAACTTTTTGGCAATATCCTCACTTACATTTAATTTTTTCTACTATGTTAGGCAGAAGAAAATATTTGGGTTTTCACTTAAAAACTGAAAATAGTTGCTTTAGTAGCTACCCATGTCTAACTAATGCTTTGTTTCACTGTGCTTGTAAATTGCTTATTCCTTTCCATGCTCCCTCCATGATTGAAGAAGAAAACAAAGGCTCTCAGAATCCCTAGCAGATTTGAAGAGCTAGACCTCATCTTCTCTTGCCTTCACAGATACATTTTCTCTTCCTTTCCTACTCACATGCAGCTGAAAATCTATATCCAAAAAGTCTAATGTTCATTCCCGTTCTTAATGAGCAGCAACTCTGGATCAAAACAAGCAGAGGAATTTCCCTGTGTGAAATGAAGAGTTACAGAATTTAATAAGAGGATTGAGAGAGAAAAAATTAGAGAGTTGAATCAAGATAGACTAAGCCTGAGGAAGTCAGAGTACAGCAGGTACCTCTCTAAAACTACTCTTCATACAACTTCTATGAGCTGTGGAAAGGGAGGGAAAATAGCAGAGACATTGTTTCAATGATGGCATTCATGTTTTCATTTAAATTAGTTTATTTAAATTAGTTTATTTTAAAACTAATTAAATCTAATTTAATTTAAAGAGCAGGCAATAAACATACTGTAAAACCAGCCATGTACAGATGTTGTGCTGGTGAACAGGATCTGAAGAGCCCGTGGTACCTGGCTATAAGTCATATAAATTTGAATGACAGAGGGTCTGGCAGAGAAAAAAACCCTTTCCAGACAGACATGGGGATCCCTGCAGGCAAACAGGACTAGATATAGGTGTGACTTGTAGCTCTTACATTTTGTCCTGGTCTAGTGTATTTCAAGTTATGAATTATTCACTTCAGTAGGTGTAGGATCAGTTTTCTTAATTATCTCCACTGCCTCCATCTGCCTGGGAGTCTTCCCTGTGCTCTGCTGTGGTATCCCCTCACTTGCACCTGTGACAGGCTCTCCAACAGGTGAGAACCACAATTTTGCATCTGCTTCTGAGTCCTCCAAGCAATGGAGAGGCAGCCTTCCCTCCTTAGCCTATGTGTGGGATATTTTGGCAAGAGGTTTCCATCACTGCTGACTCAGACCATACACTTAATTCCTCCACACAACACACGGGTGCTCAAATATGCCCACAACAGTTTCAACTGCACTAACAGAAATTCAGAAATACAAAAAAGAAAGAAATCATTAGCTTCAGTTTATTTGACTTACATATTACTAAACCAAACACACTCTTACTGACCTGGGGCTTTCAAGGTAATGAAGAACAAGGGCAGACTTGACTGTCAGGAGCAAGCAGGTACCTTCCCTGTCCCAGAATGAAAGATTTAGCGAGATAGGAGAAAACCATTCATCATGGAATTATCAGACTGCTACTACTCAGTCTTCTCACAGCTTTTCTACAGCTGCTGGTCCTATTTAGGGCTTCAAGGAAATTAAATAAGTCATTCCTTAAGCCCCAGGCTGAGGATAAGTTGTCTGAGTAGCACATGGGAAATGCCAGACATAATATGGGAAATTGCTGGATGAGACAGGAGCAATGTGCAAAGCTGACAAAAGTCACAGCACCCCAAGGGTTGGCTGGGTTTCCATATCATATACCTTCTATTTACCATCCAAGGTGAGAAGTAGCCAAACTTCACGAATAGTGGAAGGGGGTCTTCTATGGAATAGGGTCTTGCAAGGCCACACTGTCTAGGGAACTTGTCAGTAATACCAGTATGCACAGTATCAGGAGAGGAGAGTTTTGAGAATACCAGACTTTGATATTGATGTAGAAAACTGGGGCCATTAGGGTAAAAAGTCAGTCATGGATGGTTCATTGATATGGGATAAAATCAGGTGAGAGAAATAGAGGTGCAAAGACACTGAGTAGAAGCATCCAGAAACAGAAAAGTTGAACAAGTCTCACTGAATTTAAACCATTAAAAAACCTTTACAAACTTTAAACCTATCCTCTTCTTTAGAAGACTCAGAAAATTTCTTAATTTCCATATTCCATATTCAGCCCACATTTATAATTCTGTACATCAGAAGATCCCAGCATCTTAAAGGTCTTTCCATCCTGGAAGAACATGTCTTTCTTAAATGTACTTCACATTATTTCGCATTTTTTTCTGACTGAAAATGTCTAGTCCAAAATGGGTTCTTTCAAATTTAAATCACCAGTTTGCTAGATATTAAACAGTCATAACAAAATGCACAGGTAATGGAGCACCTGTGGGTGAGTTTGCAGCAAAAAAGCAATAAAGAAAGATGTTCTGATTTAAAACAAAGACTATGGTATGTTAGAAGCTGACTGTGTGCAGTTGCTTTGGGTGAAAGTTTCTAAGTTGTCTAAAGGGATTCTGTTGCTTTTAAGAAATGTATTTGAGCCGTGTTTTCCTGCTTGCTGATATACACCCAGGCCACAGGGCAGCCACTGCCTGGTATTTCCTTTGGGATCAAGCTAGAATTTTGCAACACTATACATTTAAGCCTTGAATCCTGACACATCGTAAAAATAAAAAGCAAACAAACAGAAACAGCCCTCAGACACACTGGAAGAATTTAAAAAGAGGAGATTAATCTCTGAGATCCCAATTGCTCCTTGCAGAGCATTTTGTCAGTTTGTTTCCTTGCTAACACACAGGATCCACTCCATCATGTCCTTCAGACCAGGACTGACTGTCAGGGTCGAGGATCCCACAGCTGGTTTCCTCCTCCAAAATCCAGTTTCTTTCCTTTTCACTCTCCCAGTCCCTGCACATATCCATACTTTCCAACCTACAGGCACCTTCTGGTCATCCCCACCTTGAAGATGATTGAGATCCATAATTTCCAGCTTCTCTCACCCTTTCTTTGCCTAATGAAAAAAACCCCATGATGCTGGAGCAGTAACTGTGAAGTTTAATATTCATGTCTTCACTGAACTCTTTCAACCATTGTCCTTTGGATGTAGCTTGTACGTAAACCCCAGTTTCCTACAAAACTTCATGACACCTCCCACATCAGAGTCTTGATCCTTTAATCAATAAGGTAACATTACCTATTAAATCATGCCAAAATGCATCATTTTACCTGCCTCTTCAGACAAATAATTACCTGACCACCAACACTGCCCCAGGTCTGTATTTTGTTTCCATGTGCAGCAGAAATGCGTGGTGATCTTTTCCTGAGGTTTCTCAGGATTACTATGGAACAATTTCACCAACCTGAAGCTATTTAGAAGTCAGAAAGTG
The DNA here is from genome assembly GCA_013396655.1 of Campylorhamphus procurvoides. Taxonomy (NCBI): domain Eukaryota; kingdom Metazoa; phylum Chordata; class Aves; order Passeriformes; family Dendrocolaptidae; genus Campylorhamphus; species Campylorhamphus procurvoides. The sequence goes on along the minus strand of WBMV01001388.1, from coordinate 635,632 downwards.
GAATTTTCAAAGGAAGTTGATGCACTGCTCCCTCTGCTCTTTCGCTTTTAAAATCTTCAATCTTGTTTTCTCAGAAAAATCCCTCAGCTTTGCGTTTTCAGTGTTACTGAAAGCGATTACAAGGCAAACACTGGATTTTCCTTTCAGGCATGATGCAATAGTTACAGTGATCTGCTAATATTCTTCCCATATTTAAAATTAAAATAAAAGGGCACATTTTTGTAATTTTTTCTGTGGTCTGTGATGGATTCCTTCTGCCTCTCACACAGCTCCCTAAATTCCTATTTTCCAATTAGATTTAATTGCATCCTGTCCAGTGCTGACCAGCAAGAAGCTGTCACATCCAATTCCCACAGATTCAAATAAAATCAAATGGTACAAGATAATGGTGTCTTGGTCTTTGAGTCCCATAGTGGGCAATTATATGACATAAAACCCATTCCCTGTACAAGACCAACAAGGAAGACCTGCAGACCACCAAGGCTACAACTACAGGGTTTATTTATGGGTGAGGCAAAGTACAGCACATAAAACCCAACAGTCTCCAGATTGTCCACATGAAATTTCAGGAGGAAATAATGATCTTTGGGAAAGTCCACCTTGTTGTGCACAGTTTTTAAAAAATATACTTTATATATGTGTTTACAAAATTAGAAACAAAGAAAAGTCTATATTTTTAATCAAAATGGAGAAGGAAAAGATCACTTTCTTATCACTGCAGAGCATATAATTGGTCCCTTGTCATCCTTCGCTGCCAGAGAATTTTCCCTACAGAATCATTGCAGAATGCCTTTTATCAAGAAACAGTATTTACAGGAAAACAGCAAACATAATTTTTTATCTGACTCTCTTCCATCTGTTTTTTACCCAAGGTTTTCTCTCTACGCAGCAGGATTTATATAATATGAATGCAGAAGTAGAATTCTATCAATACACTTATAATTAGAGCATTTCTGCCCAAAAAACTAACAGATTGAGAGCAGTAGCCAAAGCACTGAGATGCCAAACATGAAATCCTACAAGGCACCATAGATACTTCAAACTCAGGCTATAGATGATCCATCAGAACTGGACCTGAGACTCTGTAGAGGACAAGGTGGGTTCCCCAGCTCAAAGGGATTGCAGGTAAATGCATTTCCTCCAGCTGTTTTATATGCATCTCACTTCTAAGCTTCTTTCACATTACTTTCTTGTGGTATGTGGCAGGTGTCTTATAATGGCATGTTTACTTATTGTGTATGCAGTGCTCACTGGAGTGAGGTGCCTGCTCAGCTGTGTGGCACAGTGTAAGGTCTGTTGATGAATTTCTATTCTAAAATAAAAAAATCTACCCTTTTAATGCTGCCTGAAGCAATCACTATCTTCCACCAGTATCCCCACCATCACCCACTGCATCAGCTGGTTTTGTCTGTGAGGCACAAATTTTTGTATCTCTAATATCCTAAGATACATGTGCAGAAAATTGGTGGCTATATAAGAAAATGGCAATTCACAGCTCAAAATATATCTCCCCTGAAAATGTATTTACTTTTACACAGGAAAAAAGCATTAGACCCAATGCACCACTGACTTTGTACGTGGATTTTGTGCTGGTCTTTATACCAGAGCTGGTCTCACACGTGTCCTTCAGTCATCCCCTCTCTGTGGCCAGTCTTTTCCTAGTAGCACTACGGAGAAACACAGTGCAAAAGAGAGGCTTCATCTGCCAATAAATCTGTCTGTCTTTCTGATTGCTTTTAAGTCTTCCCACACAGACCTAACATAATCCTGAAAAGCCCAAAAATGAAAGCACCAGAGTTTGTTTAGTGTCTGATTGCAGTTGCTTGGCTCAGACTGCATCTTACTAGGTGTTTAATAGGACTTAAGAGTTACTGTTTCTGGACATGCTGATTTGATAATAAAAAAAGGCAAAAAAGAAGGGCAAAATAGTACAAAGACAGATGAATGGATTTTTAGTTCTTCATTCTCTAAAGTCAGTTACTCCCTTTTCAGTATGTGTTCTGCATACCCATGCACAGGCACTCGTCCCTGGTGGTACCCATGCATTGAGCAGCAATGATGGGATCTGAGCCCTCCAATTAAGTGCTATTACATTGAAATTACCAATGGGAGCCAAGACTTGAAGGTTAAATCTCTATTAACCTGTGCTCTAGCCCTGAGACCAAGGGACAAAGTCTGCCCGCACGCATATTGTAACACCACTTTAGCCTCCACAACAGGGTAACACATCCACACTGGCTTTGGGGAGTTCACACAATTATAGGAAAACTAGGAATTGACAAAAATGTAAATTACCTATGAAAAACTGTTCTACCCTAGGAGCAATTAAATACTTACAGAGAGGCTGTGAAAAGCCCATCCTTGGAGATATTCAGATCTTGACTGGGCACAGCCTCTGAGTAACTTGCTCTAATCATATCTGTTTCAAACATGGGGTTAGACCAGGTAATATCCAGAATTGTCTCCCAACCTAATTTATTGTAAAAATAAATGGAATTTATTCTAGGAATGTTCCTTGGCTTTTGCTAACTTCCAGGCAGTGTATGGGAAGCGTCTGAGAGACTGTATTTGTTCCAGACACAACCATGCCAAGCACTTTGCTAAAAAATGAACAGTAGAAAGGATCAAGTTCCAGTGCTGAGGAATATTTCCTGTTGCTGGTTAATTCTCCAGAAGAGATGTAAACAGAGATCTTAGTGTTCCCAAAGCACACAGAAAGTCTGTAACAGAATAGGAGCTTCAGTGGCCACACTCCTATCTGAGGCTTACTCTGTATCACCTGGTATTCCTCCTCTCATTTGTTAGAGAGCACCTGGCTTAGACTGTGGTGAAATCTTGACAAGCCTTTGAGTTATGATGTTATAGTTCTTGTGGGAATAGTATTTTCATATTCACCTGCTCTTTTTTGATACTAACCTCCAGCCAAGTACAAATCACCTCTTTTGTAAGCAAGATTAAGAGTCTTTAAAGACTATAGGAGACACGAGTGGTTGTCGTGTACTCTTCAGAATCTGAACCTTGGTGAACATCTTGCAGCCACAAAAGACTAAGAACATCAGAGACCTTTATTTAAAGACATTAAAACTAAATCTGGCACTTCGTTGTATGATTTTAAATATGACACACACCCCATCCCTCTGCCAAAATCTTCACCTAGATTTAAATATTTATATTACGGGATGGTGTATGTATGTCTACAACTTTCTTTTTAGGCAGGTGAGCATTTTCTTTTCCTCCCTCCTAGGGTGGCTGGATGCTAATAAACTCTGATTTAAAAGAGTTGGGATTAATAAAATCAGTAGGACTAGCCACATCAAGAGCAAAGTTCTGCCTAATTCTGCCAGTTACTGGATCAGCATGTGTTGACATCAGAAAAATGCAGCAGACAAACTATACTTCATGATTGCTTTGGGAGCCAAAATCAGGAGCAAAATTGTGGCATTTGTTTGGGAATTTACAGTGGTTATTGCTTTGATATCTGTGTGTGAGAAGTGCTTTGCCATGATTTCACATAGCAAGGTGAAATGGTCAACCTGAAACCATGTGATTTGCCAGTGCCAGACCTAGGACAGCTTGCTTTGCTGAGTGCCAGCAACAAACAGCATCACTTCCTTTTTTTTCTCATTTGAATGAACTATTTCCCCATTTACTAACAAAAGCATTTGCTCCTGTGGCTAATTTTTGCCAGTGAGTGAGCAATATTAGTTGATTGGCAAGGGATTTTTACAAGGGCATGCAGTGACAGGACAAGGGAGAATGGCTTTAAACTGAAAGACAGTAGGTGAAGATTGGATATTAGGAAAAAATTATTTACAGTGAAGGTGGTGAGGCCCTGGCACAGATTGACCAGAGAAGTTGTGGATGCCCCATCCCTGGCAGTGTTCAAGGCCATGGGTTGGATGGGGCTTTGAGCAACGTGGTCTAGTGGAAGGTGTCCCTGTTTATGGCAGAGGGTTTTAAACCAAGTGATCTTTAAAGGTCCCTTCCAACCCAAACCTGATTTGATGATTTGGCATTCAGGCTTTGTCTCTTAAAATCTGACAGATGGCCACAGTGATCTCTCTGTAAGTGGAAATGTAATACTGCTGTGCCCTTAGCCCATTGGAGCAAAGTACATTTATTACCCACCTTGCATTTGTTTCCTTTGCAGGTTGCTTTGCACCTTTCAAGAAGAGTCCCTGGATGCCATTGATAAAGGAGCAGCTACCTTTGAATGCTGGCTTAGGGGCATCCAATAGATCAGCAGAATATGAAAGGGCAAGGACAACTAAACAAGGTGGATAATTTTTCTACACTAAAAATAAACAATGAATAAACATTTACATTCAAATAAGCATATTCAGCATGTTATCACATTATATTCTAATTACTTAATAGCTTGAACTTTGTTAAACAGTGCATTTTATAGCAAGCATTCAATCTTTCTTACATTGCACTGATGCTGCTGACAACAGCAAGTAATTGATCTGGGCTGTGCTTCAGGTACTCAAGTAAATCTTGATGTCTCTCTCTTCCTCACACATCCATTCAATTAATTTCTCCCGTACTTTAACTGACATTCTTCTTTTTTCAAGGGTTCACAAACTTTATTTTCCCAAAGATGTTTTGTCATTCAGCTTGTTTCCTAAACCCCTTCCAACTTGCACACTTTGGTCTTCCTCTTCTGGCTGCAGATATGTATTCTCTAAATTGTCCTTTCCCTCAAGTCCCAAATATAATTTTTTCCCAGTCATTTCAATTATCTTTCATTTTTAGGGGGGCAGAATTATGTATTCAGGATGATATAAATCTTCAGTTACTGTTGCTGCTGGGGTAAGGGAGCCCTGTAGAACCCATAGCTTGAAAGATTGCTGTTGTTAAACAGGATAAACACTGCTAACAACCTCCTATCTCTGTATCAGAAGGATGGAGAAGGTACTTCTTAGGGAGAAAAAAAGTAGGACCTTGAGAAAACACTCACTAAAAAAATGCTGCTGCATTAAAAATTTAAATGGATGCCTGTTCCTACCTGGTTGTCTACTTTGCCTCAGGCCCTGTGAAACGAAGGCTCCAGCCAGACCATGTGTGTTAAGTTTCTTACTCTCTCATATTATAAGCTACCTATCTTTCACAGTTCAAAAATAATAGTAGAAAAGTTAGTTAATTGTAGAAATCTCCCCCATATCTAAAAATGTCTACTAGCGTTAAGAAAAAAAAATACTACAGTAAGTTTATGCCTCAGGAAGGTGGCAAAGTCATCCTAGAGATTGCTTTATCTATTTGTTCCCTAAAGCTGAGTGTCAGAGACAGTTGCATGAAATAATATGCTATCCTTGACTTTTTGCATGCACAAAAACTTTAAAGCTCAAGGCATAATTTCTCCCAATTTGAGCACTTACTCTGACATCCCTTATGATTGCAACAAGTATTTTAATGTTAGGAACATCTACTGTGAATCCTTCTTATGTTGTTATAAAGGAAGTGATTCATTGCTTCAAGCTACACTTCCAAAAGCAGCTCATTGCTGGATTTTATGAGAAGTATTTTTATCAATAGATAAAAATTTGCAGAATTATGTTTCCTGCTATTGGAAAAGCTTCCAAATGATCCTTCTACCCTCCAAAAAAAAAAAAAGAAGTTGAAAATCAAAGCAGAATAATTTTAAATAAGTTGTGATTCATTAAGTTTTTCTCATTTTCAATCCCACTCTTTATTGGGCTGCTGGCATAGCTGTGCAGGGACAGAGCCCTCCAGACCAGGCTAAGTGCTCAAGTGTGTGCTAGAAAGCCACCACGGGTAAAGATGGACTGCAGCTTTAGCTTTGCTGGAGTGTATCTAGGAGGCCTTGTGTTTATGTAATTGGCTTCCTTCGTTTCACAGGATCTGATCTTGCTAATGCTGTAAAATGATCAGGAACCTCTCAAAGTGTAATGGTGCAATAGCGGGTACAGCTCAGTGTCAGCCACCAAGCAGCTGGTAATGGGCTGTGTGTGCTTTAGAGCTGGGGCTTCATTCATTCTGTAGTGAATTCTTCATCTATTGTGTGCCATTTCTACATGTTTCTGATAAGGCTGAAATAACTTAAATCCTCTCCAAACGTTGAGTTTTCAGTAGTGCCTTGATTCCATATACATAACAAAGGGAAATCTAAGTGTTTTATCAGAAGCCATCATTAATAATACCAGTTTGGTAACAATTTAAGATGATAACATAAATACTCAATGAAAAATACTGTGAATGTGCTCATTTCAACAGCACCTCAAGCCTTGAACAGAGATGAACTTAAACTGCCAGGTTAGATGTTACAGAAATCATAAAAGCAGAAAGGCCTTTTAAACACAAAAGCCTGTTTATTAAAACTTGTCTATTTTAATAGAAATTTTAAAATGCAAAGCATACTTCCAAAGAACAAGCATAACTGATGTTACAGAGGGCAGAACAGAAGCAAAGAAATACAAGGGAACTAGCTTTTGCAGTTTTAGCAGGTCATGTTCCAATCATGCTTAGATCTTTACCTTTATCTGAATCAAAAATTATATATATTTGAGAAAGGTTGACTACTATGCATATGTTTACATCTCATAAAACTTCATTTGATTGCTCTTGTTTTGCAGCATAAGAGACAAGGTGCTAGGTTTTCTGGTGTACTTAGAACAGAAACAGAGTAAGAATAGTTCAGCTGGAGGGGACCTCCAACTATCACCTCTCCAACTGCCTGAGCACATCATGCCAGACCGAAAGTTAAAGCATTTTGTTAAGGGCTTTGTCCAAATCCTTCTTAAACACTACAGCATCGACCACCTCTCTAGAAAGCCTGTTCCAGTGCTGGAGCACCCTCTTGGTAAAGAAATGATTCCTAATGTCCAGTCTGAACCTCCTCTAGTGCATTTCAAACCAATTCTGTCTCAGGATCCCAGGGGTAAGAGCTCAGCACCTCCCACTCCAATTCCCCTCCTCATGAACCTGTAGAGAGCAATGAGGCCTCAACCTCCTTTTCTCCAAACCAAAAAACTCAGAGTCCTGAGCCACTCCTCACACAACATGCCTTCCTGCCCTTTCACCAGCAAAAAAAAGTATGAATCTCAAATTTTACTTTGAGACAAACTTCACACAGAGTGGCTCATGTGAAGGTGCTGTGAAGGCTATGAAATGCTTCCAGCTGCCTGGAGCACCATGACAGTGTAAAGTCAAGGGCTTTGTGGGTTTCCTTAACTTTGGGTCAATGTCTTTGTAGAGACCTGCAACACTCTCCAGCTGAGTGGTAGGGACAGAGAGAACAGGTGTATGCCATGATCTGGTCATATCCCGGTCTGGGGATGCTGCTTTCAAAAACAGGACCAGCACTCCCCATGGCCATGGAGCAGCCCTGCCTCCCGGCCTGATGCTCCCCCAGCCTCACATCAAGGCTGTCCAACCCATGTCCCCCTGAAGGACAGGAGACACTTGTCCTGGCCCAGCCATGTCACGCTCCATCTCCATGGGCAGCCCCTGCCCACCCCTCCCCTGCCCTCTCCTCTCAATCCTGCCTGCTCCCCTGCCAGCTTGCCCTGGCACAGCCCTGTGTAGACCCGTCCTGGGACACCCAAGGCACCAACAAGTCCCTCAGGACATGGCCACCACTAATGTTCTGACTGTTGTGAAACAGCTCTGACAGCACCAGGTGGTGCCTGCGATTAATGCTGCATCACTGTGACATGCCTGTTATCTTCCACCATTCATCCAAGAAAAAATGATCGAATACAAAAGTAAATAAATATATGAAATTACTAAATAAATGTCTCCAGTCACAGTCACAGCTCCTCACAATGAAATTGCAGGAGACATCTCCCTGTGTTGGAACAGCTTTGCTCAGCATTATTTACGCTGTTTGAACAGGCATGCCATGAATTTCATTTTGCTGCAGTGTATCGGACAATTTGGGAACAACAAATACTTCCCTTTAATTATCTTCTATGAATTATGCTAACATGAAGTTTTCATTCATTTAACAGAATGATTAAAAATGTGGAATTGCCAAGAATCTTTTCCAGAAGTAAAAGTTTAAGAACATGTTTTGACTGGTTTTATGCCAAACTCTGGCTATATCTCTGACTCTCATTCATTTAGACGACATCTCAGAACTCAAACAGCTCAACATAAACAACATATTAGGAAATGGTTTTTAAAGCCTGTTTCCCAGGCTTCCAAGTTTATTTTCAAATAATACTCAAGATATAAAGACTCATTTCAGCTGCTTCTCTCAAGTATTATGCTCCAAACATATATTGTCTGCAGCAAAAATACACTCCAGGAACACAAACAGGGCACAAAGCATTTTCCTCTTGCTTTGGGAAATGTTCATCTCTCTAGCCTGGAACTCATAATACTTTTAGAGAGAGAAAATATATATATTTTATTAGACATTTCTAAATTGCCCAAAGTCTCAGCTTCATTGCCTGTGAACACTGTGCCATGACAGCCACAAAACTTAATAGAGATTGTAAAAATGTATAAAACATTGCACAATAATAAAGAGTACTTTGACTGTTGGATGGTCAGAATGACCAGGGGAGTTTAGAGTTTATTTCTTTTGAAAAAATAAAAGCAAAATTAGTTGTGAAGAAGGCAAAATATGCAGCAACCAAACTGGTGCAGTAAATGGAGCATCCATGGGCTCCCTCCTAGCTTCCTACTCTGAAACAGGACACTTCCCTTTACGTGCACATCCCATTGATTTAGGGAACTAACACTTAAAGGGGACTGATATAAGGTATCAATAACTGATATAATGTATCAATAACATATAAAGAACTAACACTTAGAGGGGACTGATATAAGATATCAATAAGGAGCTAACATTGAAAGGGTTAACAGAAATTATTGTAGGAGCTTTTGCTAAAGTTTGCAAAGATACACTGCATGGCTGAGGCCGTGATTAGCTATAAACATAAAAGTATCAGTACTCGGCCTTGAGGTGTCTAAATTAAAGTGAACACCATATGCAACTGAAGATAAATCAGGAAACATGTCAGGAAAATAAGATAACTATAGAAGTTTGCTCATTAGACCAGTTCGAGTTGCCAACTAAACTGGCTTGAGCTGCTTTTTGAGCCAAGGTGAAAAGTACACAGCGAGGAAGACCCACAATCTTCATCCCCAAGACCCCCAAAGACCCCGGCCCAGGAAAAATGGAAACCAGTGTGCAAACTCAGATGGGAGGAGCGCAGGGTGGAGAAAATGGAAATTATTTCTAGGAACTGATTAGAATAAGCCTGCCCATTCTAATAAAATAATGTATATGTACAAGGAAATAATGAATATGCATATTGTACCTGCATTTAAGCAAGCCTGTGAGCACAGACAGGTGTGCATGTCTTTGGTGGACCAATCCCCCATGCACCCAGCATGCTGAATAAACCTACCTTCTCTACAACTACCTGGTTGTGGGGTCTTTTCCGCCCATCATCATGTATAACCACCTTGCTTTTTCCCTTTGAGCTAGACTGTGCTGCCTATTCTGGTTCCTGCTCTGATATCAGTGTCATCAGATCCATGTATGCACAGAACAAGTTGCATATTTGCCGAAAACATCTCATTTACAATGTAAATGGACAATGTGTATGAACACTTTAAAAGCTATCCCTGGTTTTGTCTGTCTAAGCATGAATTTAGTGTGGTGACAAAAACCCTTTTTCTACGGCTTCCAGAAACATCAGTCAAGTTGGGGCAATTCTTGTTTCATCTGTTGTGTGAAATTATAGGAAAAACAGAAATCACTCCCCTAATGGCCAAAACTGGCTCTTGCCACGGGGCTTGGACAAGAAGCCAAATAGCAGAAGTCTGGTCTGGCAAACAGCAAAGCTTCATTGCATCTGCACAGCAATGCCAGCTTCTGCCTCTAGCTTTGCCTCCTTCCCTCTTCCAATCTGTCTGGTAAGTGAAGGGACCTCATTAACAATTAATCAGCTTCTCTTGGACGTGGATTCCTCTGTGTGTTATGGAAGGTTTCTAATTATGGATGGCTTCATTTAAGAATGCATTAAGTGCTCTGTAGTTTTGAAAGGAATTCATCACAGCATAATTAGGCTGATGGCTCTTTGGTCATCAAGTGTCCTTCCACTTCCCTCCTGATGGTGGGTTAGATAACGATACTGAAAAATGTAGTAGCTGCCTCTAATGACTAACCCCAGAGGTTTAAGCTTTGCTTAAAATAAATTGCTTGCAGGTCACAATTTTTACTAATCACTAACAATTTCTGGCCTCACTGTCCTCACAGAAAGCTGTCCATGGAATATATTTTGGACTCATAAGCAACATGCAGGATCCTCCAGCGGGACAGTGCAATGGAACAGTATCCAGATCAGGAAGCCCCGCACAGGAAGGGGACATTAGCTGATCTTTGCTAGTGACAAGGTCTAGTTTAATGTCCATCTCTTTTGTTCCTGTCATTAAGCTGCAAATTGGAATCTGATCTACTCGAAGGCAGGAGCTAACTCCTACTAGCAGGAATAATAATAATAATAGTAATAGTAATAGAGCTCAAGCAAAAATATAACCTGTAGAGACATCATTTATTGCATTTCCAGAGTAGAGACAGCCTCATGATTTGTTTGGAAAACTGTGTGAGTAAAATTTAATTTCAATGGTCAATCCACAAAAGTGGTAGGAGGAGAGAAAGGAAGGAACTATTGGTTCTGTCTAAAGACAATTATTCTTTTCAATCAAAGAAAATAATAAGAATATCCCTCCAAAAGATCCTTTTCTCATCAGATTAAAGTATGTTAATTTCATTTTACATTATTGATGTCCTTTGATTTTTTCAAGTCAACCAATTTTGATATCAGCTGCTGTTTCTTAAAAAAAATTTATATTTTCATTTAATCAAAACAAATTTTTCAGCATTTAAGCCTGGTAAAGTTACTTGTTTCACAACAAGCTTCATTTCCCCTGCAACACATTTTCAAGCAAATTCAATAATGTACACAGAACTTGCCTGCTTGACTTCCCCAGGAAAATGATTTCAAGTCAGGATTCTCTGTCCTGATGCTAAAAGCAGGTTGTTTCCATAGCTGCCACCTCCCCTGCAGTGAGGGAGCCTGAAATATCCCTAATGCTTCCCTATGTCTCTGAAGCCTGTCCTCGCTGGCTGGCAGGAGGCAGGAGCAGCCTTGTCTGCTGCAGTTCTGACTCACTTTCTTGGCCCAGCTTCAATCAGTTGGGGAATTCCCTGGAGGATGGATGTGTCGGTACCACAGCTCCCCTGCCATGTTTAAAGGTTAAAGGAGCAGAGAAACACCAGGTCTTCCTGCAACCACCTCTATGGAACCCTTTCTAGATGCCAGCAGCAAGGGCACCAGAGAAGGACTCTATGCAGCAAACTGCAAGCCTGCTTCTGTCAGCAGACTGGCATAAGAATCTGTTCAGCCTGTTTCAACCCTTTTTGTCTCTATTTTTGTCCCCAGAGCTAGAGGGAAAAAAAACCCTTTTGAAATCCTAACTAGGCAGCAATAAGCATTTTGCCTATCAGAGACTGGTTCAGGGCTGCCAGAAGTGCCCCAAAGAAAACTTGAGATTGTGAAGAGCAGCAAAGCACCCACTGGAGTCCAGCCAAAATGGATTCATGTCCCACTGGCACCATTTGTACATCCTGCATATGGCGAAGGTACAGGGCTGGGCTGAGAGATACCCCAATCCAGAAACTGCATCCCTCCCACCAACCATCAGTGTCCAAGGCCACAAAGCCTTTTGGGAAAGAAAAAAAAAACCTTTCTATTATCAATAACAAAGCTTGGTCTAGACTGGACCTGGGCAGCAAGTCTTAGGCCGTTTCTTATCCCCATATGGAAATGAGGGCTGCCAAGTTTGTATTGACTTTATTCTGTTGCTTTCCTGACAAAAAAACCCCCAAAACATTAACTATTTCATTCCCACATTTTATAAGTGAAACATTTCAATGTTCAAATCAAAGTAGAAAATCTGTAGTTAAGAAGTGTAATTTCAACACATAAACATGCCTAAAAGTACAGTTACTTTGACTTGAACATAGTGCTTTCTCTAGCAAATACCCGCTGGTTTTGAATTATTTTTTTGGGGATTTGATGTTATCTTTCTGTACTGCTGACACATTGAAAAATCTCTTCTGTTGATATCGAAAAGAGACTTTTATTTGAAATGAAGAATTCTATGATCTCCTAGGAAAAATCCTGGACCACACAGGTTTCAGAGGAAACACCATAGGATTTTGTGCAGTTTTGCCTTTGTGAACAGGTTTAGACAGCTCTAAAGATTTGATCCTAAGCCTGCAGCCACTGGTATCACTATATAAACTTCTACCTCCAGCAAAATGGTGGCCCAGGTCTGTTCAGTAAAACACTCAGAGTCAAAAGCTTCTTCTAGGCACAGCTGTTCACAGCCTTGAGCCAAATTGTAGCAGCTCAGTGTGGTCCATATGCAATGTTATTCATGCACTAGAATAGTGGCTTTTATTTTTTGCAAACTGTGCAAGGGATACAAGCTATTCCTAAAGGATGTTCTTATTCCTAAAGACTATTCCTATTCCTTAGGTACTGAAAAGGATGCAGTACCTAAAAGGCGATTAAAAGAAGGCTGGAAAGGGACTTTTTACAAGGGCATGTAGTAGGACAACGGGCAATGGCTTCAAACTGACAGAGAGCAAGTTTAGATTAGATCTTAGGAAGAAATTCTTCCCTGTGAGGGTGGTGAGGCCCTGGCACAGGTTTCCCAGAGAAGCTGTGGATGCCCCAGCCCTGGAAGTGTTGAAGGCCAGGCTGGAAGGGATTTGAGCAACCTGGTCTGGTGGAAGGTGTTCCTGCCCATGGCATGGGGTTGAAACAAGATGATCCTTAAGGTCCACCTCAAACCATTCTGTGATTATGTTCATCATGACCACCAGGAAACCCTCTCTCTGTTGACTCTCTCTCTCTTTCTGCATTAAATTCTAGAGACAAACATTCACGGCTGGCTCTGAGGTTTCAGAATGAAAAGACAAAGAGGGAGGAACACCTGAAGAAACTACACCAGGGAACAGAACAACACGGACTCGCTTAGTGGGAGCTCAGACTTCTTCCCCCCCACATTGGGAATTCTAATTTCAGAACACTGTCATGTTTCAGGGCAAGAGATTGTGGTTTATGCTCCACAAGAAAAGGCACAGAAGATACAACAACTCTATAAAAAGCCCACAGATTAAATTATAACCACAGGTCAGCTGGGAATGAATTAAACCTGTGGATGGAAAACAAGGACCAGGTAAACATCACATCCAACCTACCCAAAATCCAGATTTGAAACACTTAATAGCTATTTGGCAAGCAGTTCATCTTCTGACTTTTTCCTCAGCACCATCTATCTCAGATGATGAAAAACATGAAGACTATGTCTGGAATAGGTACATGGAGCATTTGATTCTATGGGAATGGAACAGACCACTGGATATCCAGGACATCAGTAATCTATTATGTAAGCAGCCAAAATGCAAAATGATACTGATTCCTGTAACTTCAGTGAAAAGCAAATTGCCCTGCTCTGGTTTTAGTACTTTGATAGATTTAACTGTTCAGTTACTGATTATAAGTTGAGGAAGGGCAAAAATAAGTAGGGACAGTCCTGCAGTCTCTGAGGTACCTTCACAGCAGGGCCCAGAACACACCTGGAAATTCAGGAAACGCAGATGTTGGTTTAGGACTTTCTGGAGCAATGAGGGGGAAAGTATTTTCACTAAATCTCTGAAGAGATGCTGGTAAGTCTGTATCCCATGGAAGGAAGGAAATGTGTAAGATGTTGGATAACAGAGAAGGGCATCGAGCTTACAGACCTGCAACAGGGAAAAAAGGATGCAAGAAAAGAGTTGGGGAAGTTGTGAAATCAGTTAGAAAGTTTTGCAATGAGATTTTTAGATAATTTCTGAATTCATCTCATGCTTTAATAAAAATAGTGCCAAAAGAGGATATATTGCTAATCTACTTTTCATCCTTTTTTGGTTTTGATGTCAAGACAGTGCTCTCTTATTGGCACCCTACGCATCTATGCATGCAGGGATAGAGGGAGTCAGGTGGGTTTTTTTCCTCTAGTTTGGCAATATTCCATTACACTGACAGACACTTTTTTTCTGGAGAGACATTTAAGTGGATTGATTTTGAATCTTTGACATTGTAATCGATACATGTAAAAGAAAATATTACCTCACAATTGCCAGTTTCTGCTGCGATCATGGTTTTCTCCCTTAGTACCAGATAAGATTAGTCACTATCTAAATGAAAAGTGCTGGGTAAACACATTTTACCTAAAAGCAAAACTCAACCAATACAAACAAGGATAAAAAGATCAGAGATCCTGAGTCTTCCTAATCTTTCAGTGTCCCAGATAATGAAGCCCTTCAACCTTCTCTGAACTTTGGCCTCTCCCTTGAGCACTTGTCCAGTCCATCAGATTGAAATGGGTCATGGGTCCCATGAAAAAAGAAACTGATCTTCCTCCTGGTTGCAAACGAAACTGTACAAGACTTATCTGCCTGTCCATGAAGAGCAATTTTATTGCCCCTCTTCCTCGAAGTGCATCATTACTCTGATGCATTGCTTCCCAGCACTGATGTCTACACATAACTTTGCAGTCACAAATGGAATGTGAGATTGGGATGTTTTCATGGACACTGGCCAGAATTAAAGCAGCTTTTGTATTGCCAAGGCTATAACAGGTTATTATGTGTCACTAATTAGTCAAATAACAGATGTAACTCCTGCAGCACAAAGAGTTGTTGTTGTTTTCTCTTGCTTTTCAATTACTGCCCTGTGAGCTGCGACAAAGTGTGTGAAATATGAGGTTATTGTTTTGTATATTTAATGTCTCTGTGAAAAAAAGGTGTGTTGGGCTCAGTTCTCAAAATTCAAAGGGAGTATGGGAAAAGAAACACCAAAACCATGTCTAAATTCGCAAGTAAATTACTGGCAGGCTGAAGTGCTGGAATTCAATCTCCTATGCTGCTGCCTTGCTAGAACAGCTCTTCACCACTCTTTCCACTTGGCCATCAGTCCCTTCCAAAACACAGGCCAAGGACCACTGCATGTGTGCCCCCTGTTGAGACAGTCAGACACCTGGCAGTGCTGTCTCTTCCATGCAAGTTGGCCTCAAAGCTGGTGGGTGGACACTGGTGTGGTGTGGACACAGGTCACATTAGTGTTTTGTCTTCATTTCTGCTTCTTCTTACAACACTGTGCTGCACACTGCACCTTTACAGAAGGTTTCTGCTTTTTCCCTTTCCAGGCTAAATGGTCACTTCACATCTATTTGTTATGCTTATGCTGTTTGTTAGTTTTTAGTCTTAACTTCCTTAGTGGCCACACACCACTGCTTGCTTCTCCTCACCTGGTTTTCCAGTGATCTGTGTCCTCCCGAATGTTTTTTTGAGCTGAACAATCCAGTCCCAGCTAATCTGCCTTTTGTGATAAGACTGATCCCCTCAGTCACCAAAGAGCCTGGAAGCAAAGCAATGGATTAAGATCAGCCCTCACTCCTGTGGAATCAAGAAGTTCCATGGACCTTTGTGTCCAGAGTCAATAATGTTAACAAATAAATGTAATTCCTGAGCACCAGATCTGAAAAATACCTCTACTTAGTACCGAAAATCTTGCTCTGTGCACTGACAGGACTTCATACTTTTCTCTTGCTTGACATAAATTAGGAGAGATCTTAAAATATTTTCCAAAAATTGTAAGTAAAAAATTGGCAGGAATTCAACATATCCCTTGGAATGGACTTCCTAGTCAAGGGAGAAACTACTGACTACCTTAGTAGCACAAATTCTTTAAAGTTTGCTTCTTTTTTAGAAACTACTCTATTTGTCACATTTCGTTTGAGCTTTTTAAAAGTCATTACAACTGAAAACTGGACTTATAAATAAACTAGTGACTTCCTTTCCCTGCAGTCCTTGGTTTCTTTGTATTCCATTAATTAAGGGAAATCGTCTCTATCTTTCCAAATTACAATTTTGATTCTAACATACGAAATTTTGAATATTTCCCTAGTTCTCCTCAGCTGAGCATTTGCAGGCACATCCATATCTACATGCAATCACCCTCAAACATTTGCACCAGATAATGAACATCGGAGTGTTCTTCATTATTGAGAGACAGAAGTCAAGAGTCACAAATGAAGCAGCTGTTGATTAAGGCTGCCCTCTTGAGAGCCCTGAACCTCTCCACAGTTCTCTGAGAGAGAAACTAGGGAACAGCATTTGAGTTTTGTGTTGTATCATGTTGTAGTTCTAGAGAGGCCTTTGAATATCTGAGAGTAAGTACTCACAGGGAGGGTCAGAAACCAGGCTGCTGTCATTAATTCAATGAATTGTGCAGGCAAAAGGTAGAATTTGGTTAAAAATAACCCAGAGTACATGCTCTAAATCTCTATTTGCCAGAAGAAAGGCATACTTTGCATTTGAAAAATCAGCAAGTATGTTTAAGAAAGTTATTAGGATCCTAAGTGCTATTCCTACACCAAAAAATAAAGCTGTGCTTAACACATGGGTACTAAAACTCAGTTGTCTAAATGCAGTTAAATTGTTAGAATGGTCCCTGGCCAAATGCAGTTCCCCCAGACTACTTCTGGACATGGTTCAGAAGTCAACCAGAAACTATTCCTAATTGGCACTTTGGATCCAGTCACCCTGATTTGAAGGTTAAGATAGTTTAATAGAATAGATGCAGGTCATTCTGTGCCAGTTGGCTTCAACTACTCAAATCTCGTCTTACCATTTAATTGCTTAGTGAAGATATAGCCAAACCCACTAAAGTAATCTCTTTTACTCCTTTGTCTTTGGTTATTAGACAAATACTAAATATGAATGCTTCAAACATCTTGTTAGGTATGTAACTCAATTTACAAGAGTTAAAGAGGAGTCTGAGTCATGTGGGATACAAAGAACATAGTCTATAATCACAGAAGTAGCCTGCAGAAGAGGGGCTTGGGTCTGGATCTCTCACAGCCCAGGTTAGGTAAATATGCACGGGTAGACCTATCCAGCCCAATTTTTCCCTTCAATGAACTCCAACTAACCTTTCTCTGATGGCCTGGCTATAGAATTCTTGCTTATTTTGTGATATTTTAGGCTTTATACTGGCTTTGTGTTATGTATTTAGGAATTTTGAGAGTAAAAGCAATTTTTTTCATATTTGCTTGCTCAGGGTATTTTCACATATATGCAGTGAGGCAAGTCAGAATAGTGAGGCTTTTTTCACAATTTTCTGCTCTTTACCTCCCTGAATACACTAGAGACCATATTTGTGTATATTAATCCATTCCTAATATGCAGCATTAATGTGTGGAAAGGGCACTCAGGGATTCTAAATGCTTTATGATTTTTTTGTTGATTATGATAAAGTAATTCAAGGCACTTCACACCCAGCAGTAACCAGACCATGAGAAGGAGAAAGTAAAGATCAAGCTGTTGGCATCAAAAGAGATATGCACAGTCTGAGGTGTTTTCTTCAGCATCTAGACCAATGCTGAGCAATCCAGACATATTCAATGCCTATTTGAAATAACATAATTTAAAATCATGGTGTTTTGCCAACTCTTCTTCACTCCCATTGCTCCAAATTATGCAATTTCCCCTGAATAATTATTGCATGAGCATAATCTATTAATTCCAACCCAGCTGCCCACTGGTTGCCACCAAGCATCATTTGCTTGTGAAGGATATGTGCCTCTGCTCATTTGCAGACATATAAATGCATGACGTTCTGCTCTGTTCCCAAAAGGGAAAAACAGTGCAGCATCTTCCATCGGAATTGCCACTCTCTCACCTCATGTTGCTGCTAATTTGGCTGGAAGATCTGCAGCTGTTGAGGTTTAAAGGCTTGAAGAAATGCAGCCATTCGGTTGTGAGTGGAGTTAATAAGCCAAACAAATCCACGCACTAACTCAGATGGCTGAATCCTGCAGCCCATCCCCAGTTGAAATCAGTGGGAAAGAAGCCAAAGAAGCCTGTGAAGGTTTGATAATGCATGGCGAGCAGTCAGTCTGCCTGCATGTGGGCAGCCACCAAGAAATAAACATTGATTAAGCTCTGGTCCTATTTAGGAAATTCAGTGCTGGCCAGAGCAGTAGAGATGGGATGAGGCTGAGCAGGTTAAAAAATAAACTCTGTATATGTTTACATTGCTGTTTATGCTCCTTAGATAAAAAACCATGTTGAGAAACATGTCTGAACAGAAAATTCTGATCAATAGACAAACAAGCACTTCATGAATTGTATCAGAGAGGTTCAAGGGGAGTAAATGGTCAAGTTGGACAGCTCTGATCATATTTGAATGGCCAATTTCATCATTTTTAGAATAAAAACGTAATTTTACCTTGTAGAAACCCTTTTTCACTTTCTAGTTTTGAAATGCTGTATTATACACTAATCAAAAATAGAGTGACCTATTTTGACTGAACTGAAACTACTCTTTTATACCTCAGAAATTCACTGAAATATTTAAAGGGATGGCAAGTTTTGGAAAACATCTAAAAACCCCATGACCTCCCTTTGTTCCATTCACTGTATGTATGCATCTTATATAGAGAGAAAGGGTAACATCATCATCTGTAAGCCAGGGGAACAGGCATGTGTTCCCTAAGGAAATAATTGGGAGCAGTTAGATGCAGTCAGACTAGAGAAAGGGATCGTCTGTACTTGACACTGGTGAGGCCACACCTCGAATCCTGGGTTCAGTTTTGGGACCCACATGACAAGAAGGACATTGGGGGGCTGGATCAAGTCCAGAGAAGGGGAATGGAGCTGGGGATGGGTCTGGAGCACAAATCTGATGAGGAGAAGCTGAGGGAGCTGGGGGTGTTTAGTCTGCAGAAAAGGAGGCTCAGGGGGACCTTCTCACTTTAAAATTCCCTGAAAGGAGGTTGTAGACAGGTGGGGATCAGCCTTTTTTACCCCAATAACAAGTGAGAGGTCAAGGGGAAATGGCCTCAGGTTGCACCAGGGGTGGTTTACATTGGATATTAGGAAAAATTTCTTCACTGAAGGGTTTGTCAAACATTGGAACAGGCTGCCCAAGGAAGTGGTGGAGTCACCATCCCTGGAGGTATTTAGAAGACATGTAGCTGTGGCATTCAGGGAGATGGTTTAGTGGTGGGTTTAGCAGTGTGGGGGTAATGGTTGGACTCAAAGATCTTGAAGGTCTTTCCCAAACTTAAATGATTCACTGATTCTCAGTTTGACTCATATATCTTTTCCTAAAACATATCCAAGAGGCTATCAGGAATGCTGAAAATGGAGAACTCGAAGTTCTCCTGGCTACACCACATAAAACACCAGCCAGCTAGTCCAAACCCCAAACAACCGGTATGCAGAAGGCAGTAGTATGCAAGGTAAAAGGGATCAAACACCAATTTTCTTTCTCACATCCTTGCTCTCACAGTGCACTGTGGGATGTTCTGCCTGGAAACATTTTTTTCAGGACTATTTTAAACTGTATTTTGCGACAGGAAGTGGAAATTTCCTGAGAAATTAAATTTTCAGGTATCTTTTGGTCATCTGCAGTGATGATAATTTACAGGACATTGTACAACTTGTGACCTCATCACTGCTCTGTATTTTACCACGATGCACAAGCCAATGTGCATCATGTAACATAGACCTGCTGAGCCACATTTTGGCACAAACCTGCTTTTCTCTAAAATACAACCTACAGACATTGTCACCACCTCAACACTTTGTGTGACAACCTGATACCACCAAAGTCAAACAAAGGTTTTTCCCATTCAGCTGAATTAAACTGAGATTTTATTCCCAGATGACAATGAGAAATGCATCACCTTTCTCGACCCTGGCAATCTGTAGCATTACCATCTTCCAAAGAGGCAATCAAGTACCATTTCACTTGCTGCTCTGAAACAGACCTTTTCACTCTGGACTCTCCTTCCTGGCATTCATAAGCAGATGCTGCAGGGAGCTCTCTAATGCTCTTCCCAAAGCTGTGCTTGCTAGAACAGAAGCCTTTGGCCTTGGCATAAGCACAGGAGAATGATAGTCTGCTCCCACACCTGCCCAATGTATTTTGTAAACCCCCAGCCATCTGGGCAGAGAAACCACTTCACTGGGAAGGAATGCACCCCCTACTGTGAGCAAGCACGATAAAAGACCTGGATTTGAATGCTAAGCAATAAAAATATACACTAGCACTTTCTCCACCAGAAAAGAAGACAGCTGTACTCTGCATCAACACTTTGCCCCTCCATCCTTCTGCATTTGTCAGGTTGCTTGTCTAGCTCTGTCCAGCACACACAGCAAATCCTCCCTCATCCCACTGCAGTGCACTGTTCCTATAAAGTCACTTCTGTTCTCTGAAGGGTGGAACTAGAGCCGTGGTCCATCACTACAGCAAGAACAGAGCTGAGCAACCTACTGACAAGGTATGTTCCTTTCCCATCTATTCCACAGCCTCATAACTTGGGGTAACTTCTTATGGTAACTGCAAAGAGAGTCAAGGCACTTCTAAATGACAGCAAGAATTATTTAGGTTTTGCCATTTCTGCTGAAGATGTTTCATTTCCTTAAAGCCATGACTAGAGCTAAGCTCCCTCTGCTTGTGACAACTCTAAATCAACATTTTAGGTGGGATAGTGATGATGCAAAGTGACAATCCTGAGAGGAGAATCATAGAAAAGTTTGTGGGGTAAAGGACCTTAAAAATTATCGGGTTCCAACCCTCCTGCCATGGGCAGGGACACCTTCCACTAAAGCAGGTTGCTCAGAGCCCCATCCAACCTGGACTTGAAACATGACTCCAAATTAGAAGCACAAAGCTGATGTCTCCAGCACATCTTCTAGCCGAGACCACATGTGGCCATAACACAGATTCTTATTTTTGCCCTTCTGATTTCCTTCATCTTGAACAATTCACACGTGAGCTTTTTCCACTGAAATAATTGTTAACACAGAATTGTTTTCATTAATAAAAAAGGCCTCCAGAGTGACGAATTCCCCAGTTAGACAGAACGGGGTAGGTGTAATAATGACTACAATTGGGTACTATATGACTGCAGGGCAAGAAAAATATTAGAGAAATAAATTATTAATATTACAAACTTTATTTGGAATAAGTCTTAGAAAGTGCTTTTAGAAGCAATAATAACAGTTATAATTAATGAATGTGCTGCCAAGTATTGACCAAAAGACTCTTACAAGTTCACCTTTCATTTCCTCAATGCCTGACTACTCAATTTGTTTTCTTATTAAGATCCAAGGGCTTTGTGTAAATGTCTTTGAAAACAATCCTCAGTATACAACTGCTCTGTGTAAAAAAGACCATCATGAGTCAACTTTTGGGCACCATTTTCCTGTCAATATTTATTGTTTTGCAAGTTTTGCATGGTATTTTAAAAGTCAAAATAAAAGTAGTGTCATATTTGCCTGTCAGATAAATTACATCATTGAAGACAATTATATAGCCAATAAAATGACTCTAGGATCTGCAAAAGATCTGTGTTGGAATACTAAATTTGGAAAATAAGTAGAAGGAGGATTAATCAAGAGAAGAGGAGGAATAACTTGATAGCTAATTAAAATTGCTGAATAACAAATGGCCAAACTTTGTTGTCCAAAGGATAGGCCAAACAGCAATGAAATACAGACCAAAAAACATATTTTAAAATCAGAATTCACAGACTAAATTTAAGTTACAACTTTATTGTCATAATTTTTCTTCTGGTGTTTCCAGTGAAAGCATTTTAATCTGCTGTTAGCAAGTAAGCTAAATATTTAAATCACTCAAATTTTGCACAAAGGATGCTGAGTGTGTCCATCCTTCCCAATCCTTCCACAAATATTCCCAGAAGGGATATTTAGTGTCCTTCATCAGTGCTCACATCACACTATATATGCCTGGGTGAGCCATCAGTCACACCGAGTGAAACCTTCATCCTGAATTTAACACACATAAATTGCTATTGCTTGAGCCAAACACATGCCTCGAAAGTGAAGACTGTAGTGATCCAGGTGGCAAAAAGGAGACATATATGTGCCCTCAGGACATCTGTGGGACAGACAGCTGTGAGAAATGGAACCTGAGGAAGTCTTGCTTCCATGCAGAGCAAGACAGGGAATATTTGTAAATTATGGAAATGTGGTGATGAATGTAATTAAATATACTAGTAAGGCTGTCTTACCTGCTGGCTGGTCAATACACAGAATTATTTGCATTAAGTTTGCCCTTGCAGGTGAGGTCTATTCAGGAAAGGGAAATTTCACAAAATTGAAATTGTTTTCCCTTCATTTGTAGCAGAGGACATACCTCATACAGGCATTTTAAACACATAAATTGTAGTACCTACAATTTATCAGCGAGGCCTTTGCCGTGGGACTCTGATGTTTCCAGTGCCTTCACAGGGCACTGTGCTCTTTTTCTCTCAGACTGAGTACAGAAAAAAGGCATTGAAGCAACTTCTAGTCTTTTTGCCTTTGGTTTGCCACCAGTCTCCCGAAGGTTTGTTGCTCATGTTCCATGGCACGGATCCTTAGACCCAGCTGTCCATAACCCAGTTTGCCTGCAATCAAGAAACAAACAGATTTCAATGTCCTGCTGTCCTTTTCATTCTTAGATGCTCTTATGCCATGGGAAGGTACTTCATCATGTAATTATATACCAGATTGCCACCCAATGGCTGTTTCCCCTTGTTACCTCTGTTCAGAGGCTTCCCTTGCTAATTAGGATGTAAACAGCGATGCTTGACAAGTGGGCTTTGCTTCCACGTGCATCTGCTGGATGGATGGGAGCAGAGGATGTCTAAGCACGTGACTGCAAGGGCAAGCAAGGCAAAGACACAGCCTTCTTAAAAATTGTAAACACTCTCTGCAGACAGGTATTACCTTTTCTCTACAAATCAGACACATTTAGGTTGAAATAGATCTCTAAGATCATCAAGTCCAACCATTAACCCAGTACTGCCAGGTTCACCACTAAACCATGTCCCTAAAATGTATCTGGGCTTCTGGAAATAGTCAAACTGTGGCAGAGGTGTGTTATAGGCCTTATCTGTGAGGGCCAGAGTGGCAGGAGGATCTAAACCCATGAAGTGCACAACATCTTGGTCCAAGCTTTTGCTTTATACTGCTGCCACTGCTCTATGAGCTAAGGTTAACTGCATGTGAGTAAAGATGATACAAGTTCTTGGGAAAATAATGGGTTTCCCCAGACAGCCCAAGTTGGTTATGAGACTGGATGCTGTACAAAAAGGCTCTCCCAAAGTATGATTCTTTCCTAAAAAAGAGTCATTGCTAATAATATACACCTATCCCAAAATACAATGCTCCCAGTTCTGGTTTGCCTGCAATGGCCTCTGAATTTATACTCTCAGGTGTGACCCTTGGGGATGGTCCAGTGCAGGGCTAAGGGTTGGACTCAATAACCCTTGTGGGCCCCTTCCATCTCAGCATATTCTGTGAACCCAGAACAAAGCAATTACTTTTTTCTTCCTGTGAATTAGGGTTTGAGAGGCTGTTCGCCTCATCCCTTCCTCAAACTGACCTGTTCACCTTCATCAGGTGTGGACAGGTGTTCAGATTATTCCTTCTGCAAAAGATTTGAAATGGGACTTTCATGTCCTAACTGGACTCCCTAAGTCTTTAATATATTTACAGATGAAACAGAGGGCAGACTTCTTAATTTCTTTGAACTATGTGCTCCTCTTGTCCACTGAAATACGTAGCCATTTTTTTGTTCAACCTTCCAAAAAGTGCCAAATAAACATGCTGGCAACTGAAAATATGTTGACAATGAAGCTCGGCTCAGATACGTATTTTCTTTGTCCTTTAACACCCAGCTACAAAGTGACTGATGATAGATGATTTTTCAATTTGAATCATGATCCCGGTTAGATGTTAAAGGACAAAGGAAATAAATCGTTCTGAAAAGACATAAGGAAGTGGTTGTGTTTTCGTCATTCAAAGCCCTTTCCAAGTTGTTGGCAAATAAAAGTCTTCCTTGATGATGGTAATTTCATGGTCTTTATCCCTCCTTGAGGAGGAACTGCACTTGATGGCTTCAATTTTTTGTTATCAGCCTGGTGATTTCTCAGGGCTAAAAGGTCAAAATCCTTGCATAACATTGTGAATAAGAAATAAACAGTGCAGGTAAGGGAAGGGGAGTTTTATGCCCTTTGGAATTTCTGTAAGAGGAAAAGAGTCCCTCATCAAACTATGTTTTCACAGCAATCCTAATGAAAAAATCAAACTCTGTTCCAGTCAAGCTAGGCTTTGAAGTTTTTGCCCCAAGGCACCTGCCAACAAACCATGCAGGTTCATGCCATCTCCATTTGTGACAACCTGTTGGAAAGTTGAAGGTGTTGGGTGCACTAGAGTTTTGGAATACCAGGGCACCTCCTTCTCCACAAAATCTCCAGTTTTACATTGCCTGATCCAAAACTCTGCATAACTCTAAATGTCTAATATTTATATTTTCCACAGTTCCAGGATCACAACTATGTAAAGTCAGTTGTGGTGCCATTGATGAAAAAAATCTTTTCTGTGTCATATGCTGTGATCCACATCTATAGAGCATTCATATAACGTTCTTTGTCATCTTCTATAGCACAGATGGTGGATCCCTTACCCTAAAACCGGTCCCACTGGGGTCCCTGTTGTCTTGATAGCCAGGAAATGCATCTCCCCAAGGCCTTGGAATTCTGACTAAATGGCAATGCCTCCAAAAAGGCACAGGAAGGTGGAGATATTTAGGACTGTGCAGGGATATTTGTACCCTCTGAGGACTGCAGAGAAGTCTGCATATTGCATTGAGGTTCTAGAAAAAAATGAAAAAAAAACACCCTGTAATAATTGTTTCTAATAAATTAGCATATAAATATAAAGAAAAAGTCTTACACTAGCATATTTCCAGAAATTGTGGAATAAACCTACTGCCTTCTTGCTTGGAGTTTGCAAAACTTAGTGAAACGTAACCAAGAAAGTCCTAGTTTTACAGTCAAAGGTATCACAGCATAAATCCCAAACAAGAGAGTAAGTGAAATCTGTAGAGACAGTTTTGGTCATTAACTTTTACTGGCAAACCCATTTGATGAAATTATCATATGTTGCAGGTAATGGGCAGAGACATAGTTTACCACTGCAGGTTTTTTTCACCCATCACCACACATAAATTCTCAAGCTCAAATACAAAGTCTTACTCTGCACCACAGGGGTGTCCCAGGTGGGTAGAAAACAAGGTGGGCTGTTGTGGCTCCAGAGCAATGCTGCTGGTAACTGACCATAATGGATTCTGCTACATTTAACATCAAAGTCTTCCTCTAGATAGTTAAAACATAGTCAGGGAAGGGAGGTTTCCTTTTGCAAGTGCAAAAGGAATGATATAGATGTCTTGGGCCATCTATATCAGCACAGCTGCTTATTTAACACTCCTCAGGATCTGGAGTTAGAGGGTATTTGTAAGAAGATACAATTGAACTGTAGCTCTACTATTCAAATTTATTTATTTATTTGCTGTGCTGCCTAAGACACTACTGAAACACTAGAGATTTCTATCAGCTGTGTATCATAAGCATCACAAAGCAACCAATTTAAGCAATATTATTGATAGTGAGTACAATACTCACTCTTTCATCTGTTACAGAAAAGGCAGTTTTTATAATAAGATGTTCCTTTTTTGGATCTTTTTTTCCTCCCAGCATATTGCATGTGTCTCTTCCATGCATCACCTCTCCATCTCATTAACCATCTGTGCTCAGAAGACCTCTTTTTTCCCCTGCCTCTGCTCATTAATTCCCTCCTTCCTCTTTCCCACTGTTCCTCTCTAGCCGTATTATCTTTTATGTCTCTGGAGTACTAGGAGATGTCTGGGGGGAGAATTTTGTTTGTGGTACAGATGATTTAGTACACAAAATCGTATTTTTTCTCATAGGAATAGAAGCCTGCAACAGATCTGGCTTAATTTTTCAGCAGTCTTTTTGTAGTCATGTTTTAAAGGGGCCGAGAGATGATTTGGGACAAACCTGTTTAAAACCCAATTAGAGGGACATGAAGCTATGTACAGGTTAATGGCTCAAGTCAAGGAATGAAAAATACACAATTCTACCATGTTTAAGTTAAAACATCAATAATAGCAGAAAAAAAGGTAAGCAATGGCAGTCAGGAGAGACCGCACTTTTTTGATTTTAACTTTACAGTTCAATGCCTTCCATGTAAATTTTCCAGGGAAGAAAGATCTTCAGAAAGGCTCCTCTCTTCCTTGGATGTTCTAATAGCAAAAAAGCCAAAAAGACCTATAGACAGAGAAAGCTGAAAACAGTTGTTGAAAAAAAGAGACCAGGATGTCACGTCATATAAACCAACACCTTTCCAAAAACTTCAAAATAATATCATAGAGAAACCAAAGTATTTTCAGTTCAGTTTTGGAAAGACAGTGCTGTCCATATCTGAAATTAAAAGGGTTACAATTAAATAAATATTCCTATCAATAAAATAACAAAGGTTTGCACCTTGGTTCTCAGCCTGCACAAGCTGCAGGACACCTCTAGAAGTGAATAAATGAAGAATTCACCACACAGGGACCATTACATTTGAGGGCAGTATCACCCGTGGTGGGATGATGGGATCTTAAGGTTGTTGAGGGGTTTTTTGGAAGGCATAATGCAATTATAAATGGCAATTTGCCATTTACCACATTAAAACCTTGGTAGATTAATAAGGTCCCAGGTTTGACCATCTGGATAACATTAGCAATATCATTCTACCCCATTACCCCCTGCGCATAACATTATTATTTTCTTTTGTTTTTAATTAGACATGTTTTCTATGTGGTCAGTCTGAAGGTACCGTAGTGGCCTGATCCCCCAAGAAACCTTCCCCCTCTTTAGCCTGTTTTGATCACCTTTCTCTGAACAATTTCTGCTTCTATTCTATCTTTTTTTACGATACAGTATAAAATGGTAGGAATCAAGGCTGAGATGCAGTACTGATTTATATAGAGCTACGAAAATGACCCTAAGTATTCCTACACCTTTATTACTAAATAGTCACTTCATCATGTCCCTGGATGTTACTGACCTTCAGCAGCAGTGCCGTGCAATCTCCTGATGCCATAGTGATAGTCAAGCAATGAAGGTAACCCTTTTTTTCTATTATTTTTATCTCTTTCCCAAAGCACTGTGAGCTGATATTAATCTACCAGACCAGTGAAGATTCTACCTGCAGTGTTTCATAGTCAAGGTTACTGCAGTTAAGGAGCCCCTTATTGATTCACAGCTGTAAGATATCGAAGCGTGCAACAGGTGTGAGCAGCATGTGTTTTACAGACTGGTTTATACATATTAGTAGAAAGTGTTACACGTGGCATCCCTTGTGACACAGGGTTGTCACCTGTGCCTTAAGGAATGACTGGTGCTGCTGTGCTCTGTTACAAGTCAGGCCTAGCAAGTGCAGATGTGCTGCCTCAATGGGTGCATTTTAAAATATGTGGACAACGGTGCTGCAGCTGTGTGAGATCAGGTGGAGAACAGGCTGAACTTGGGAGTGATGCTGGTGGATTTCAGTAATAATGGAAATTATTTCCTCACAAGTGCCAGCTTCCATGCTCCTGACAGAATCACTCATGTTGTAGAAGTGAAAGAAATGTTTCCACCAAGCCCATCACCAGAGACACTCGGGTATTTCTCCTCTGGGAGGAGCAAGGGGAGAATGATTTACTGTTCTCTGCCTACCCTTAACTGCCTGAGGTAGGGTGTACAGACATAGCATGAAAGATGGGAAGGGTTCTTTTTGTGTTTACACTTTTCTTCTGCAGAGTCCTCTGTTGCCTCTCGGAATCTAAGTACAAGGTGTGACTCCAAAACCATCACAAAAAAGTGCTATTGCTTGTGCAAACAAACAGCTGAATTGGAAGGATTTTAGAAAAAATTAAACTTGCTTCTTGGATATCCTCAGTGTGGTCAGCTCTCCAATCAGTGAGATGTCATGCATAGTTCTTCAGAGGCTTGGGTAGATACAGGTGAGGGCGTCCTCCTTTTAGTCTTCCTGTTTTGAAAAAACTTCACATCTCTTTGTCTTCTTTTGCTCTCTGCACAGACAGACACAAATAGACCCTTTTTTAGCCTTCCTCTCAATTTTTTTCAGAGCATTCTTTATTATAAGAGCAGAAAAGCAAAAGTTT
This sequence comes from Campylorhamphus procurvoides, assembly GCA_013396655.1. NCBI lineage: Eukaryota > Metazoa > Chordata > Aves > Passeriformes > Dendrocolaptidae > Campylorhamphus > Campylorhamphus procurvoides. Next base: position 607,505 of record WBMV01001388.1, on the reverse strand, counting down.
AAAAAAAGCCTCCACTTAAATAACCCCATTGAAAACTTGTCTGAAAGGAAGACACTTAAAAATGAAGTAAGTGGTACATTCAGACTGTCATAAGACTATTTTGAGCTCACCTTCTCAGATTTGGGTGGGGTTTTTTGAGCTCAAGTTCAAAGATGACAGTGCAGTAGCTCTTCTGAGAAGTGAAATAAGTGGATGACTTTGACAAATGAAACTATTCTTTCTTGTGATTAGCCTATCAGTAAAAAGAAAGCTAAATAAGACTAAACTCTTTCACAACCAAAAATAAAATAAAAAGAAAGGGACAAACTCTGAGCAGACAGTCCCTCTGACTGCTATTTAATAGTGGCTGAAGAGAAAAGTAGAAATAACCTGCTAAGGGAATTTACACCTGGGTGTGTTTAATTGGTAGAAGTGATCAATCCCTGCCCCATTCCTGGAAGTGTTCAAGGACAGGTTGAATGGGGGTTTGAGCAACCTGATCTACTGGAAGGTGTCCCTGCCCATGGCCAGGGATTGGAACTAGGTCATCTTTAAGGTCCCCTCCAACCCAAACCATTCTGTGATTCCATCATCCCAATTACAGGGAATGCAGTCACCTAAGAAACTGTGATGCTTCTTATAACCTCACAAAATGAAAAGAACTCACCTCAGAAAACATGGCATTCCCTAGAGGATATTGTTTCTTTGGAATCATTGTCTAAGAGAAAAGATGGGCCTGCTGCCTTTGTGTCTCTTGCTATTCAAGCTGTGCTGCCTACCCTGACAATCTTCTTAAAACTCTTGCTATATTTGACATTTATTATAAACCTCCAGCTCCAAGAATTGTGACAGCATGGAAATATCAAACAGCTTCTGTTTTTCATGTGTTTCCCTCATGTCTGGCAGAAGCTATTTCATAGGAAATAAATATTGTGTACTACTTGGACCCAAAACATTCAAAAGTTTAAAAACACTTAGGAGACCTTTTCTTCTGAAAAAAAAAATTTGTGATACCTCTATATGACTTTGAAACTGTCTCCTTTGTGATTTTGGTTATCAATAGTAGGAACAGCTGCAGGGTTTAATTCTGAGTCTCAAGATAGGCCAAAATAAACATTCTGAGAAGAGAAAACAAGTTGTTTGACTTGTTCAGCTCAATAAAAACAAAATCAGCTTCACTGTTAATTTCTAGCAGAGACATCTATCTGTGAACAATAAGAGAAACAGTTGGGGGAAAAAAGCACATGGATCTTTTTCATCTGGATCCCCAGACACAGTCATAGCTACTGTGCTGGGTTGCTAAGACTTGCACAATAAATAATAGTTCAAATTTATCCCAGGTGTAATTTAGTGGAGTTTGTACAGGAATGAATTCCTCTGCTCAGATGTAATTGCCCCCATTTGTTATAAACACTTTTGATAACTTGTTATAAATCTGGAGTATTTCTACCTTGCATGCCAGTAGTGCTGGTGATTTGCTCCACACAACCACAGCAGAGGGGGCAGTTTGGCTGACAGAGGAAGAGGCATTTAGGTACAGATGCACTTTGCTGCTGCCTGAAGCAAAGATAAAGGCTCCATTCAGAAAAAGGGGCAATTTTGTAGCATTTGTAAAGGAACTTCACAATTCAAAGTATTTGTGTAGCATGTAATTGTTGGGGGGGGTCTCCAGAGGTCTCTGGATATGCCAGCCTATTCTGGTTTTCCAGAGAAATAAGCAGACAGAAGGTTTGGAGTGAAAAACTGGTCTTGATGTATGGATGTGCTGTTTGCATTCCTCTTCCTCTCACCTCACAAAGTCTCACACACCACCTGTCACTATGAGACCTTTGATCCTGTCATATGTTGTCCCCTCCACTGCACCCTATCCAGGAGAGGACCCACTCCTGTGTTTAGTGCCAGACAAGGGATCCTTCAGTCTCCAAGAGGCGACTGTTTTCCCACTTGCTTACCTTCATATATAGTTCCCAAAGAGCAAAGAGACTGTGACAAAACAGCCCGGAGTCAGCTTGAAAAGAAGCATAGAAATCTGAGAATGTGCAATAGGGGAAGACAGATCTTGCAGAGAGAAGAGCAGCAATCTGAGCACAGATTGGTACTGCCAGAAGTTGCCCTGTGTCATCACTACGCTGCCAAGGCTGGGACAAGTGTCCTCCCCTGGAAGACCATGAGGACACAGCCCTTGTCCAGCAAGGGACAGCCTGGGGTGGTGAGCAGAGACCCCCAGGTGCTGTGTGTGACTTGCAGGGCATTTCACCTTGGTGTGTGTCATACAAGCACATGTGCATGTGGAGCAGCCACACCACACCCGCAGTATTACCTCAACTGTATTATTGAGGTGGATCTGTTGATTTAAATGGTATTGAACTGATCAATAATTATCAGCTAATGATGTGTCATTATCAATATATTGCTTGAACATGATTAGGGTTTAAAGCATATTAATCTACTTGTTGTAAAAAACAGTAGCTCAACTTTTTTATTACACCAGTAAAATATGCCATCATATTTAATGGTGACTGAGACCCTTAGTTCCACTGATCTTTGTTAGGTCTCAAAGGGAACATAAAATACAGTGTAATAGCACTGCAGTGTAATAGCATCATCCTTCCGCCTTTGCTACTAACAAAACAGTACTGCAACAATTCAGTTTTAAAACTTGTAGCTCATTTATCCATTTACTAATGTGCCTCAAATCCAATTTACAGTTAACTACCGGGTGGATCTGAAGAAAATACAGACATAATGTGGCAAGCCACTGTATTGTACCCATTATGCTTTCTTCTTCATCAACAGCAGCATCTTGGATCAAATTAAATCCAATGCTAAACCCAACTACTGCAAGCAGAACCTTGCCAGCTTCCTCTTCACACCCCTTAAACACAGCAATTTTGCAAATGGATATGGTGAAAACAAATCCCTTGAGCCTTGCTTATTTTGCCTGGTAATTGATGAGTAACCTTGGGGTACAGGTATGCATCACCCTGATGGAGACTGAGCTCAAACATTTATTGTGTTTGTTTGTAGGTAATGGGTTTCCTTTCTGAGAGGCTCAAAAGCTGTTTCCTCTTGAAAGATACTAACACAAGACACAGGGTGAAAACCATTTTATCTTTACTGCAGAAAAGTGTAACAACCTGGTTAGCCATCTGACTTCCCACCTAATCTTTCCTGTAGGAAGGCCTACATGTATTTTGATAATTGATTTAATTGAAATACATGGTAAAAGAAAAGATTTAAAATCAAGGCATGCTCTTCTGGTGATTGATTTTTATGCTTTTTCACCTTGTCTTTTGCAGCAGCCAGTTTTGCTAAAAGCTCTACCTCACCTAAAATACACAAAGTGAAGAAAATGTCCTCTTTTTCAATGTTTTGTCAGTCAGTGACTTCCTAAACCAGACATCAAATTATTTTGTATACTTGTCTATGGACTTTCTTCCCCTAGAAGTATGTCACTGCTGTTGGATATTTGTTGTTATAGTGTGATAGGTGCTTGGTAGTCTGTATCCTGGGACTGAAATGCCACCAAGCAATGACACTTAGCATAGAGGGGATAATTATGATACAGCCCAATCCAAATATGTGCAAGGGTGTGCTCAAGTCTGAAGTATTTCTGGACACAGTGCATAGCAAAGATTTAATTTTGAAATGCTCCCACACTGGCCTGTTTTCTTAAGTGATAGAGCAAAGGTTTTAGACTCAGAGGATGAGGTCAGTCCCTACTCCAGCCATAAGTAACTACAGTCATTCGTAGACATCTACAGCTCTTTGGGCATTTGCCACCTGAATTTAAGTAAAGAACTGCAGAGGTCACCTTCCCACAAGCACATGCTTTAGCAGATGTTGCATCAGCAGTTACTGATCCTACAGAAAACAGAACATTTCAGGAACAAATCAGACTCAAGAGCACCATGAAGACACTGAGACGCCGGATGGGAGCGTGGCTATCATTCATCCTCCCTCCGCTAGAGCAGATGATAGCAGAGGTGTTCTCCTGTGGAGGCACGAGGTGAGGGGACGGAATGCTTACAATGAAAAGACATGCCATACAGAGAAATATCACTAGCATCTCTCTCCCCTTGGCAAGTGGAGACACATCATTAACTACACAAGGACACAAAGGAAGAAGAAACTGCACTGGCCTGAGCAGCAAAAATTTGCATCCTAAGACACCTGCCTGGGTGTATTTAGGTTTATGTGTGATAAATAGATCGAGCTCCAGTATAGATAGACTGCTACCCCATCCCATGAGTGAAGGAAGGGAGAAAGGGAAGTGTTCACACCATCAGGACAAAAAGGCTTGTCTTCTTCTGCCATCAGTGGGAAGAATGAGGTGGTCCCTTTCACTAGGAATTCAGAGCAGTAGATCCTGAGTGGATGAATTCCTTGCATCCCGAGCATATTTGAATGGATCTCCTACTGAGAAGTGTGGCAGTTCCTTTTGATTCCACAGGAACCTGAAACAAACGGCAGTTTTGATTCCTTTGCCCATGTGCTGACGTCTACAAAGTAAATATGCATATGTTATTTAAACAGGCTCTAAACTTAACAGAGGCTCACTCTGAACTCAATGGATTGTATAACCATCTTGAGTCATTTCCTTTCTACTTTAGCAAAGACAGCTAAAATAGATAAAATTGCCCATTACTTGCCATCTTGCATAAACCATGTCCAAGATGACTGTTTCAGATGCAGACATGTGCACTGCAGGCATACAAAACCTGAAGGATGGAATCCCATTCCTGGATAAGGTGGGATGAATCTCACCTTATCGATATGAGTCTGTGCTCAGCTAATTCAATATTCCGCCTTTGGCAGTAGTAAATTGCTAAAATGCAAAGAAAAACCAAATTCAGCTGGGCTAACTGTGATCATTACTGACTTTAGATGCCTTTCCAATTGATGAACCATTCACAGGAAGCTCTGACTTTTCATCTAACATACTTATGAATTTTAAATATCCACCAAATAGTTTCCAGTAAAGATGATGTGATTCACAAAATATCCATTTCAATCAATCCTCATATGCACAGGATTATAAAGTTATCTATAACCCATCGTTCAGTGTTTTAAACAGTGGCCTGGTTTAAATTCTAATGAAGATGGTGAAGAAAATCCATTGAATTTAATAGGTTTTGCCTCTTGATCAAGGAGAATATGAAGCACGATTATGGAAACTTCCAGGGTAGAAACTTCCTATTACTGATCATATGAAAAATGTTATTCTAGGAATCACCAATATGCTCACAAATATCTGATTATTTTCTTTGGAGATGTCAGGCAACTGTGAAGGACAATAAACTGACCATAGTATTTTTCTTCATGCAAATAATGTCAACCTTCAAGCCCAGAGGCTCTACTGCTAAAAATATATAATACCTGCAAGTGTTGGATCCAATCCTATAACCCTGGAGATTGCTATTTCATGCTGGAAACAAGGAAATTTGCTCTCTTATCTTACTCTGAATAGTCATAATTTTTTAAACTCCAAATCTGATGTCCTTAAGATGTTTTTTGTTTCACAGTTTAATGGGACGTGGACTGGTCTCAGATCATCAGTTACCATATTATAAAGGTAATGTTTTTCTTTATATTTCTCTGTCAAAACTCCTGTCAACACCTTTATCTAACCTGTCAAATTCTCTCGATAGAGCAACCATACTCTTCATGTATCAGCCACCCCACCAGTGTGAAGCTCTCCATGAACTTGCTCACAGTGCACTGCCCCATCATCCAGATTACTAATAAAGACATTAATCAGTATTTACCCCAGCAATTTACCTTCAGGGTTGCCACTAAAACCAACTGCCATTTGCTTCACTCTCCAAGCCCAGTGGTCCAGAAAATTTTTCACAATTCATCATCCTTTATGTACTTCATTTCTCCTACAATCTCTCATTAGCATGAGGGATTATCAGAGAATCACAGAATATGCTGAGTTGGAAAGGACCCACAATGATCATCAAATCCACATCAGCCCTGCACAGGATCACCTCCAAGAATCATACCTTGTGCCTTAGAGCATCATCCAAACACTTCTCAAACTCTGTCAGGCTTGGAGCTGTGACCACTGCCCTGGGGAGCCTGTTCCAGTGCCAAACCACCCTGTGGGTGAAGAACCTTTTCCTAATATCTAACCTAAACCTTCCCTGATAGAGCTTCAGGCATATCCTGAAGGCCTTCCTAAACTGAAGATCCACTGCTCTTCTCTTGTCTTCTCATCGCAGAATGTAATCAGTTACTAAGCTATATGCTCTACTGAAATTTCAAAAGTTTTGGGTCATTGTTGTTTGGGTTTGTTTTATTTTTTTTTTTTTGGGGGGGGAGATAAAAGAGTGGGAATAGATGTCATAGAAATCTAAGCACCTAAATATCCATTTGACATCAATCATAAAAGATACAGCAATGACAGTGAAAGCACAAGCAGTATTTTCTCCTGTCTGTTGATAACACTAAATGTATCAAATGTATACAACCCTGGTGAGAAGGGAGTTTTAGTCTCTGCCTTAGAACTGAAAGGGACATCATGATGTCCAGCATGATTTTCTAGTGCTTCAAATTCTGTGATTCCAGCTTGAAACAATGGGTAGGCGGCCCAAGAAAATGAGGAGCTTGGGTTGCAGTGCTTAGTTAGTTCAGTGAACCATGGAGGGCTCATGAGGTTTGCTTTGTATTCCCTTTTCACTATTCCTACTAAAGCAAGAGATCCTTATTGGGGTGCTGAGTACTTAGTATTAAATACTGTCTCTTTCTGACTTGAGAGAAAACACAGATATTTGTGGTCCTTCACACCTGTAATGTTCTCAGATTTGGTCCCTGTGAAGCCTGAACTTCTTTCTTCCTATGCCACTCTTTCAGTACCAAAAAATTAGCAGCTCCAGGGCACGTGTGCAGGAATTCAGCATCCATGCCATTAAAAAGACAAAAAAGCCTTTTGGTGGTTTTGGTCCAGACCAGCCAGCAGCCTCACAAATGGCTGGTTCCTCAGCATGGTTTGGGAATCTGTTCAGAGCAGAGACCTTCCCCATGAAGTGCTGGATATTGGAGGGAAGTGAATGGCGTGGCACAGCCTGGTTGTACCAGCTGGCCTCAGGGCTCCACTTCAGGTCCTGGCACTGGCTACTGTGCTGGTAGAGATGTAAATGTTTTCCCATTCAAATCAGAAGTACATCCAGCTTCTCCTCCATGTTGTAGTTCAAATGTCTTCCCTCTCCAAGGGTGTACAGGACTCCTCCACTGTCCCTGAGAAGTTGGCCTACTTTTCCCAGCATCTGGGTTTCTCAGTACCTGACCTTAATGTTTCCTCTCCATGTCAGACAGAGGCTGCTGCTCTCTTTGAAGGAATTCAGAACTAATAGCACTGTCTGGCAGGGAGTGACAAGCTCAGAGGATCAACGACAAGAACATAAATCTAACAACCTCCAGCTCAGGAATCATCTCCCCCCTCCTCACTGATAAAGATGCAAGACTGAAGAGAGGTGGGAGGATCTACTGGGTGCAGAATAGTGTATGAGGAATGAAGGAGTGAAAGTTAACCACTTACTAATGAATTTATGAAAGCAAGTAATTTCCCTAGATATTAATATGCACAGATCACTTCTGGGTTCCTCTGAATCCTCTTAAGGTGATTGGTTTTTCTGTATTTTCCTCTACCAGGGCAGGGAGATTCCATTGCTGTGACACCTGACAGGCTAAACAAGGTCACCTTCTCCCTTTCCCACAGGGACATCCCAGCCAGGCTCTGATAGTTCACTTCTTTCTGGTTTCTCTTAGGTATAAATATCTTTCTCAGGTGCCATAAATGCAATGTGGGAACACTCTGGATCCCTGAAAAAAACAATTTGTGAAATTTACAGGCACCTCCAGAAGCTGCAGGGCAAGGTATATTTATTTGCTCCCTCTCTGCGCTGTATCAAGCCAGAGTGCCCTTGACACCACCTTCCTTACTGGGAGCTGGACAGCCTTTGTAGAGGACACCGTGTGTATCCTCAAACCCCCCATACCAAAGCTCTTCTGTTGCTGTCAGTGTCACAGATCATTTAGGTTGGAAAAGACCTTTAGGTTCATCCTGTCCAGCTGTTAACCCAGCACTTCCAAGTCCACCACTAAGCCATGTTCTTCAGAGCCACACCTAAATATTCCCAGGGATGGTGACTCCACCACTTCCCTCAGCAACCTGTCCCAATGCTCGATCACCCTTTCAGTGAAGAAATTGTGCTAATATCCAACTTAAACTTCCCCTGGTACAACCCAAGGCCATTTCTTCTCCCTCTGAAGATGTCCTTCAGTCTTGCCTGCCTGTTCTCTGCTCTCCAGGCCCCCTAGAATACTCTGGGGAGTATGACATCCGTCTCAGTGTTAATTAATGTATTGGGGTCTGTTAGATCAGTGCTTCAAGGACTGGGGAATTTTTAAAAAATAGCACATAGCAAGGGACCTACAAAGTTTACTGGAGCCCTCCACTGTTTTCATTTCTTTATCCCAGATGGCTCTACATAAACTAATTTTTTTTAGTTATAATGTTAATTATGTTGAAAATCCTTGCTCAAACAGACAAGGTGATACCAAATGAACTCTTTACCTGGACTAGTCTAAATTAAAGCATGAAAGTCTTCCTTCTACATTCAGAGACTTCTTTGTCCCAAAGGAGCTCAGCTATTTCAGCCCACAGAGGATGGTTCCTGTAATATCATTGACACTGACTGTTTCAAAAATTGTGCCCATGCCATTTTATAGGCAGTGGAACTGGATGAAGGAGAGTTGGGGTTTTTAACCAAAACTACAGTAAATTTTGATCTCAGCTTCTACCTAATCACTGACTCTCTGTCATGGGAGAAAGAGGAAGAGCAGACTACATATCAGTGCTAAACTCAGCTTATTAAGTAAACCAAGTGAGAAACTTGGTGTCAGAAAATGCCTGGCTTGAAAGGTCCACAGTGTAGAAGTCTGCATACCACTAAACTCCATAGAAGTGGATTTTCTTAATATTGATGAATGATTGGTGATTTGAGTCTTTTAAGAGAACGTGGGCAGTCATGATGGCCATCAGTACCAGCTTGCAGATACACAGGAGTACTGGGTCAGGACTGAAAAAATAGTATTTTTAATCTTGCTTTAGAAGTGCAATTGACTGACTTTCTAAGTGAAAAAGCAATTACCATTTTCTCCTTGTCATCAAAACTGTTTTTGCATTTCTTCCTCCCTTCTCCCCTAATTAAAGCAGACACCCATAAAGTTTGATATTGACATTTAACAGTTCTGAGAGGATGGAAATCTCCTGGGAAAAGAACAAGTGTGAATAGGTGTCTTGGAGTTTTACAATACCTTGAGTTGCAGCCTCTTAAAACTGCCACAAAAACATATATCACTCATTTTATAGGTAAATGGCTACATATGTGGTCCTATTTCATTAGTGTCTTTGAAAGTGACAGCTGTATTGAAAAAATTGAGGGCTATTAAATGGAATGAAGTAAGTAAAACCCATCAGTACCCATTACTCTGATATCATTTGCTGCTCTTTCCTAAACAGGAAGAAAAATAGGGCTTTGTTTAATGGTGCACACAAATAGCATACACAGCTTGCTCAAAGTTTTTTCCCACACTAAGTTATAATCCTTCTTGTTGTAAGTATTCTGTACAGATATAGACAAAAGTATTTCCTTTGCCTGAGAAACTTGCATCAAGAAATGCAAATACTAAAATAAAACCACCCTAAAAACCCCTGGCCAGTTGTATGAATACAAATTGCTTTTTAAATACAAATTCATCAGGTTGAATGAAGACAAAATCCACATATATGTGCTGAGCCACTAGTTTGTGTTTTCTGTCACTATTGATCTGAATTTCAAGTTTTAGGACAGCTCCCTTTTTACTCATAATTCACTACATTCCAGTCATGGTGGGCTTCTATGTGTATCTTGTGCTCTTCCTCAGTCACTGCTTCCATGTGTCTGAATTGAAAATTGAGTATATTTAACATGCTTGTTTTGTGCATATCTGTTTAACTACGCCAGACTGGGCAGCTGGTCACTCTGCAAAAAGACCAAAACCAACACATTTGCTTTTATTCTTTTTTGGGTCAATACCAATTATTTTATGTCTATGCATTTTTTCATTTTAATTGAGGGGGAGAAAATAAAATTTTTGTGCTTGGCATTGAAAGACTTGAGGATAATTTTATGGTTCATGTGATTTTTCTGGAATTATGTCTATTAAAAAATAGATTTGGGAATTCTGGTGAAAAACAACCAATTGTAGGGGCTCTGTGGCCTCCCAGAAATAATTTGAGTTCCAAAATGCCATGTTCCCTGCTGCTGTACAGCCAAGACAGCAAACTCATTGTAGTTGTTATTTTCAGGCTATCTCTATAATCATTATACAGCAGTAGTAACACAAAGGGCCCTTAATGATGAAATCCTGCTCACAGGAGCAATAATAGAAAATTCCTCATTATAAATTTTTGTACATGCCATGAGTTAAGCTGTTTATCTGTTATTGGTAACAAAAAAGCAAACAAACCAAAACAAAACAAAAAACCCAAACAAACTGAAAAAATGTGCAGATCATATGTTAGAATACAAAACTGGGAAACAGCATCCAGATATGAGCTGCTGTAGTGAAGGATGGAAAAGATAAAGAACAGGCTCCAAAGGGGTTAGAGTTTAAAGGAGAATGGATATATGAGCATCTTGATTAATGAATGGCATCCCTGCCCATGGCATGGGTTGGCACTAGATGATCTTTAAGGTCCCTTCCAGCCCAAACCATTCTGTGATTCTATATCCCTGATGTTTCCAGACAGAGCTCTTCTGAAATGAAGGGTATTCCCCAAAGATCTTAAATTACTGCAAGTGATGTCCCAGTTAAGACAAGCTGGCTAAGGGGAATAAATAAGTAGTATCATTTTCCTCCCTCCAATCCACTTCTTGTGTATTAAGCTTCCCCCCTGTGCCCCCCATTTTTTCCAACACAACAGTAACAAACATTCAGCAGCATTCTCTGCATCTTGCAACTTGTTTTCTGCATGTTTCTTTCAATTATAATAATAATTCATCTACAATTGACTGGCTAGGTCACCTTCCATCCAAAGTGCCATTTGTCCTGTGTCTTTCTATTTCCACGCCTGCACAATTCAGTGACATTTTGTTCCATCTGTCCATCTGGTTAACACACCTGCCTTTTCCTCCAGGTACAGAAGCTGATGACTATGACAAATAAAAGTTTAGCCTGAAAACCAATGCAGTCTTGTTCCTCCATCACACACACTATTTTTAAAGGTAAACGTCAATGAAGTTCCAACTCCCTTTTTTATTTCAGCAGTAACGGTCCCCTGAAGATTTTCAGGGAGTGAAAATCAAAAGGAAGATATAGGGAAGCAAGTCCATTGTTCAAGCAGTCTGAAGCAGCACAGTCTGCAAAAGAATTGGATTCTTTCATTTTTAGATCACATTGCCCAATGTTACAGGCTGTTCCAAAATATTTTCATACAGTACAAATTTTACTGATTGTTCAGGAGGGCCAAGATGTTTTCAGCATAAAGCAAGCATTCAGTTTTGACTAGAAAAGAAGACAAAAGTATAATAAAGTTATGCTATATGTTGTTGGTTTTGTCATTTAACATAAATAGGAAAGGCATAGCTCCCAAACTGTGTTGCAAGAGGATTCACAACATGTATTCCTTATAGACAATATGAAAAGGAATTTTTGTGTGTCTGAGAGAAAGAAACAGAGAACAAGGAGAGTAAAAATGATTTAATTTGTGTTTTTCCTTAGCAGCATTTCGCAGTAGATCATTTTATTAGTCCATGGACTCATGATTGATGGTACTTTATTTTCCCAAACTTTACTAAGTAGAGATGACAGATGTGATTCTCCAAGTGTCAGTATTTTGTCTCAGCACCCCTGAAGGTATTGAAAACATCAACATCCACAGATGAAAATTTAACAAGTGTCTTGCACACAAAGGGATCTGTGACGTGTGGCCATCCCTTTTTCACTCAGCTTTTTTTTTTTTTAAATGACAGTCAGTTTTCGTACAAGTTGAAAGAGTTCAGAGAAAAAATCCTGCTGGAGACTTCTGCAATTCTACTAAACTGGTCAGTGACTGACCACTTTATCTGCTGTGAGTCAGGTATCTGATACAGACTCTCAGACTAGGACAGAACAACGTCAAGTAAGCCAAGCAGTTCTCCCTTGCACAGGAGCAGTTGGGATGGCTGCAGAGTTGTTTGGAAGGAACAGACATCATTTTACATAAGTTTTACAAGATTTGGCTAGGAAAAAAAAAAAGGAAATATTAAACCTGTTTCTTACTACAGGATGGTTTTGAACTTGCTTGTTAGTAAAAGTTTGCCTCAAGTTACCCTTAGCAGGTGAATCTGAGGTTCAGGAGATGTGGATTCCTCTGAATGCATTTGGGTATCGAAAGTCTGGATGTCTAGGTGAAAGATTTAGATCCTGCTGCTCTTAATGAAAATAAAGGAGCAGAGGGTAATTTGTCCTACCCTGAAATAAATACTTACAAGATTAATTGCTCTCTGACACCCAGCAAGCCAATCTTTCTGAAGGATCTCCAGCTAGACATCAAACCTGCCTATGCAGCTGGTGCCAAAGGATGTCAGACAGGATTTCCCTCCAGAAGCCTTCAAAGGCAGCTCATACAAGACACTGGCTACACAATAAATTGATATATTTCCTTCCAGCAGAACTGTTTCACCATTAGACTAAAATTTCAGTTCAGCCTGAAGAATTTTTGGCCAATTTTTAGCCCCATTCTTCAGGAATCAAGCAAGAAACCCAACATAACAAAATTAAAAAGACCTATGCTCACCTTGTAGTAGGAAAGGCAGGACTCCTTCATAGCAATACACAGGAGGGAATGCCAAACAGGTAGAAACATCTCCAAATTCTCTGTGGTGAAGCTATTTTGAAGTGAAATTAATCTTTGGAAACGCGTACAGGTATTTACTCTAGGATAGGGTATGTCTGGGTTCCCAGGAAACATGTCAAGAATGTTTCTGACAATGTCTCACATCTAGAGGGGAAACGCAGAAAAACCCAAACCTGATCACAGCAGATATGGGGCTGATAAATGAAAGAAACCAATTTGGCACTTTCTGCAGTTAGTTGGTAGAAGGGGCTGGAGCCCTGACCCCACAGGAAAGGGCTGTGACCCAGAACCTCCTGTAACTGGTGAGCTGTCTGAGGAAGGAAGAAAGAGATACATGGACAAGCAAGAAAACCCCACTGTAGTATCATCAGGTCAACACTGGTGCTTTGGTGATCCCACAGGGTGGGTGGCTGCTGTCCCGTGGGTGGGATCCACACCCACCCTCTGCTCTGTGTGCTGGTAACACTCTGCAAGTCTGAGCAATGAAACAAGTGCTGGTCTCTGCTCAGAGGCAACTTGTCCCTGGAGCCAAGATCTACTCACACATAAGTCAGACATAAAGTTTACCCACACCACTCTGGGAACATGATCAGGCCTTTTCTGTTATGTCCTTAATGCTCCCCCAATTGTTGTTTGTGAAGGATGATAGCATGCACCATCAAGAGAGCACTTCATCAAGAGTAAACAACCAGCACCAAGGAAAAGAAAAAAGTTGTTGAATTGAGCAGCCCAATGTCCCAAAGCTGTAAAACTCATCTATAAGACCATATTCAGCAATTGCTTGCAATTACTGCAAGCTCAGAGGAGACAAATCTTTGTCCTTAGCTTTTGTCATCCCAATAGAGTCACATAAGCTTAGAAATAAAAGCTGGAAAAGACTTCAATAGGTGATCTAATGCATCACCCAGAGTCTTTGTTATTCAAACAAATAAGGGGTAATTTCTCTACAATTACTTTGGTGCAATTGCAGTTTTTTAAAAAAGCCCTTTACGAACAAGTCAGCAGCTAACAAATCAAAGGCTGTGCTTTTCTCTGAGCTCCTCTAAGATTTACAACAAAATATATCCCCATCTTCATTTTGCTCCATGAAGTACAGTGAAATTGTTATAACACTTTGCAGTAAATCTCAGAGATCTTTCCATAAATCAGGTAAGAACTTTCTCTGCTCTACCAGGGCTGTGGTTTGATGTTGAGCCTGGTGAGCATTCAGTGCAGACAATATCAGTAGTGTTTGCACTATCCATACTCAGAAAAAGGCAAAATCATGAAATAATAGAATGGAGTCAGAATCATAAAGATTGGAAAAGATTTCCAAGATCATCAAATCCAACCTTTGACTGACAAACACTTTGGCCACTAAACTATACCATGAAGTGCCACTTCCACTTTTTTTTTTTTTTTAATACTTCCAGGGATGTCAACTCCATCACTTCCCTGGGAAGCCTGTTCCAATGCTTAACAGCTCCTTCAGTGAAGAAATTTTTCCTAATATCCAACCTGAACCTCTCCTGGCACAACTTGAGGCGCCTTCAGTCTGGGCAGGAGGTGGTGCAGCACTTCTCTTAAAGCAGCCAAAGTGTGTATGTAGAATAGCATCAGTTCTTATGTGAAAGCCAAAAATGGTCAGAAATAGTCTTCTTTATGCTGGGTCTTTTATTATGCTGCCAGAGTTGACCTGTAGCAAGGCAGATTGAATCTATATCAAAAGGGAATTTAAGGTGTTGCCGGTGAAGAGACATATCTGTGTGTCCCTCCACTTCTGGAATGACAGCAAAGAGCACACAATTTCTGCAGCAAGTACTCCAGGGCAACACATAAGCTCCAGAAAAGCCCACGGGTTCAGGATATTTTGTTTAGTTGAGGGTGGAGGGAGTTTTTGGGTAATTTTTGCTTTTAACAACTTAAGCCAAATTATCACTTGCCTGGCTGAATGATGCCTTGCTCCTTTGACGAGGTCACTTCTGAGGGAGACATTGAATCAGGTTTTATCTGATACCATCAGAGCAGATGAGCCAGCTTACTGTATATATAGTAAAGGGAAGCTCTAATAAAGATGCCTGACCTTGGGGCCACTGTGGCTGAGAGCCACAGTGGAGGGCCCAGTGGCACTGACAGTGAAGGTCTGTCGTGTGATAAGATAGATGTGACAGCAGACCAACAGAAAAATTAATTAGCAGCAGCCAAGTTCTTATATGTGACCTGGTTTCAGGGAAAAGAGTGGAAGTGTTTTCCTTAAGCAACTCTCAACATCATCATCTTCCTCGACACTTTTGGATCTTTTGAGAAAAATGAGACACCAGATGCAGGGGATGGTAACATGCCCTCAGTTCTCTGCCAGTTTTGATTCAAACCACTGCAGGATACACCCCAAAGCCCTGTCCTTTATAAGCACTAGAAAATATGCATTTGCTGGTGGAAAGGTCATTTTTAATATCAGTGTGTTAAATATGAACAGGAGCTATGCTGGAAAATTATCCACAGAGGGCTTCCAGTGCAAAGCTTCATTTAATTGGGGTTTTCTGCTTCAATGTACAGCCCAGACAATCAAAGTGCACTTCCAGATCATCAAATCAAGACAAATAAATATCACATATAATTTACTTAAGAATTCTTAAAACTCTTGAAGAATTTCACACTAAAAAAAGATAACACATTTCAGAAATGCAAGACCTGTAAATGAAACAGAGTTTTTTATCCAGTTCTTTCCATGTTTAATTATGGTCAAAGATCAACTCTTACTCTTTTTTTTACAAAGTAAGAGAAATCAGAAAACTCAGAGAGGAACAGGAGCAATGAAGAAACATAAGCCCAGTGTAATTCAGAGGAAGTGGAATTTTTTTGAATGCTGCAACTAGACCTAAACTATAGCAGCACGTCGTGCCTGTTTACTCTTCTTTTACATAAAAAGTGAATTTCAGTGATAAGAAAAATTCCAGATATTTAGTGCTGGAAGCTGAAATATTCTACAGATCTATAGGTGAAATAAACCTGGGGAAAATAAATGTGATTGTGAAACTTTCATTCATTGCTGATAAAGCCTTTATTTGCTGCAGTTTCTGTGACAGAAGAATCATTTTCTAAGCTCTTATTTACTTGCTAAAAGACCTGTAGCAGTTTTATCATTCTTGTATGAGCAGGTGGTTCCAATGTTGAGGGAATAAAACACTTATAAAAAATGCTTTCTAAAATAAATGTATAAAACAACTGAAATAAAATGGCAAATGACAAGAGGATGTTGTTGATTTGTTGCTGGAAATTATTTACTTATATCTTGTGGACACAGGCTGGAAGCCTAAGACTGCATAATATCAGAGCCAACAACCAGGGAAGAATAATTCTGTTTTGCATAAACTATTGATCCTTCACTATTTGGATTAATTTTGCAGCAGACAAAAGAGAGATATTTTGCATGGTTTGATGGAGAAAAGGAGGGGTTTGCACTTGTAGATACACCGGATCAGTGATCCTGGCACAAAAGATTCACAGATCTCAGGCTCCTTGGAACACTGTCATAACTGGGGACTTCAGGGGAGTTATCCCTCAACATTGAAAGCTTTGCTTTCTTTGTTCTTAGCTAAGTTACATCTCACCCAAGAGAAACCTTTCCAGGTGAACTTTTTGCCAAGCTGAGTACATTTCTGAACGTACTTACTAAACTTCAGTATTATTGTCAATTTATCTAAGCTTTTCAATAAAAAAGCTGTTGATAAAAAAAATTAAATCCTATCCAACTCCATAGCCCATAATCAACAGTTTAATTTCCCAGAGGATTGCTGTGCAGTGGTGTTTCCATCTCTACAGTGTTTAGCAGTACCAAAAGAGACTCAAAATTCATCTCAGTGCTGTGAGGGTGCTGACCCCCTCACCCAATCTCTAGAAACCAGCCAGAGCAGCCTCCACTGCTCATGTACCTCCATCCCTCTCAGCTTTCACAACTGAATTGGTTTACCAGATCCAGACATATGGCATCCCCATGTGATAGCTCAGCATGTTTGTCCTCTCTGTTCCTTGCTCCTTCAGGCACAGTGATCATGCTCAGTGTTACCCAGGAGCAGGATTGGGCTGGTTCACCCTGCGTGGGAGTAATTTGTCTTTTAATGACATGCCTACCTAAACCACTGCTGGAAGAGGCTGGAGTGAACCGGTTGGGGTTTTTAGCCTAAGGAGCAACCTGGTCTAGGGGAAGGTGCCCCGGTCCATGGTGGGGTGGTTGGAACTAGGTGATCTTTAAGGTCCCTTCCAACCCAAACCATTCTGTGATTTTATGATTCTGTGAAAAAGGGCTCTCAGTTCTTCCACCACAGAAAGGGTGCCCATCTCTTGTCATAAGCAGACGGTATGAAAGGAAAAACTTGACAGACAAGTGGTGGAGCAGGAGAATTTCTGGCTTTAGAAAAGTAAAATAAATTCTAAGTCATTAAGGACTAGGACAAGTGCCCAGAGAGATAGTGAAATCTTGGTCCTTGGAGATATTCAAAACTTGAAAGCAAGCAAATGCTTGAACAAGCTAACTTTAAAGTTAACTTCTGAGCAGAGGGTTGAACTGGAGACCTCCAGAGCTCCCTCCCAGACCGAGTTATTCTCTGAATCTATTCATTATTGTCTTCCCTATCTCAGAATTTAATGACAACCACGAATAGTGTCCCTGATCAGAAAGAGGAGCATTCAGGTTTCAGCCAAGGCCATAAAGAAATGAACACATAGGATGCTGCTTGCATTCTGCAGCTTCAACCAGAGAAGATGTTGATGCTCACTCAATCGAAGTCTTATCACTCCTGTGTCATGAAGGACAGTGCAGGCAAGGTCCAGTTACAGTTTCAACCTCCCTGTGGCACTTTTTTAAGGACATGAAGTATAAGCCTATCACTCTTAACTTACATCAATACTGTAATTCAGATGAGTGTGTCCAAAGGAAATGTAACATATTTAATATCTTTTAATATTTGCCTACTACACCCTTCCAGAATCTAACCATTTGCAACTCAGGCTCATTCCTAAGTCAAAGATGACTTATTTTTATTCCATTCTTTCAAGAGAATAATTTTCAATTACTTGTCTGGCCATTTTTTTAGGTAATGAACATTTTAGTATCTGTAACATCTTGTGTTAAATCATTCAGTGAAAGGCACTGAATAAATAAAACATAGAATAACACATCACAATGCAGAAATAAGTCTTGGTTTTGTTGAGCATTGCAGGGAAAGAATTCCCATCCACAGCAAGCACAACAACTCCATCAATACTTAAAAGTGCTTAGACTTTTGATCAACTCACACAATTTTTTAAAGTTTAGTTAAAAAAAATAAAAAAGAAGAAGCCAATTAATTTCTTTTCATGCAGAAGAAAGTGAAATATAACCCACAGAAATTAACAGTGTAATATAACTGCTCCAGTCTTCTAACCACTCTGGCACAGCTGTGTCTGCCTGGAAAATGTCAGATTGGTCCGAAAACCACAGGCAGGAGGAGTGTTCAGCTTGCCTTGACACACATGACTGCACCGTAGGTTTCATAACGTAGGCTGAAAGTCTTGAACGCAACCCTGAAAGAAAAATAGATCTGGAAGACCCGGAACAAGTAGCATTAACCATTTTTAAATCCCAGCCCACATTTTCTGCTACTTTCTGCTAATTTTTCTATTCATTTTTTTTAAATAACTTTTTTTCTTTATTCACAGCTTGGGTTTTCAGATCATTTTGAAGGGAAATGGATAGCACACAGCTCTCACGAGGCCCTGAGTTATGCACATGCACCACTTCTGCAGGACACTGGGGGAACAGTAAGGGCTGAGGGTGAAGACCCAAGCACAAACATGATGGTTAACATCATTTTGTCATTAACGTGTGAGTGCCTCAGAAAAATCCAGCTCTGGGAGGTATCCAGGCAGTAAGAGGGAAGCTGTTGATGGCAAAAAGGTTTTTTAACCCAGTCTTTCTATCAGCCCTGTTTTTGATAAGGCAAGACAGCCTCTTGCTCCTCTCAAGGCACCAGCCAGGAGCTTTTCCTTGGAGGTCTACATGTGGGCCCTTACTTGAGACACAGGTAATGATTGTCCTAAAATGTCTTTTGCGCTATCTCATGCCTTCAGCACCTCATTTTCGCCATCACCTCCTCCCTGAGTTTATGCAACTACTGCAAGCATCTGCTGCATCTCAAGTCCTGTGTCCAGTTCTGGGCCCCTCACGACAAGGAAGACATTGAGGTGCTGGAGTGTCCAGAGAGGGGCAGTGGAGCTGGGGAAGGGTCTGGAGCACAGGTCTGATGAGGAGCAGCTGAGGAAGCTGAAGGAGCTCAACCTGGGGAGAGGAAGCTCAGGGGGGAACTTGTCACTCTCTACAGTCAGCTGAAAGGAGATTGCAGCCAGGTAGGGGTTGGTCTCTTCTCCCAAGTAACAAGCAACAGGACAAGAGGAAATGGACTCAAATTGCAACAAAGAAGGTTTAGATTGGATAATGGGAAAAATGTCTCTAACTGAAATGGTTGTCAAGCACTGGAACAAACTGCCCAGGGACGTGGTGGAATCACCATTCCTGGAAGTGCTGAAAAAAAAGTGACTGTGGCACCTGAGGACATGGTTGAGTGGTGATCACAGCAGTGCTGGGTTAACAGCTGAGCTCGATGATCTTAGAGGTCTTTTCCAACTTAAACAATTCTGTGATTCCATGATCTCTGCCTCACTCTGCTTTGCCTACAGATTTGTCTGACAGCCCATATTGTGGATGACATTTCCAGATCAGGATTGTCACCTGGCACAGGCTCTGTGGTCTGTGAAGTAGACTGATGATTTCCAAAGCCCCCATCACCTTGATTCACATATTACTGCTATTACAAGCAAGTAATGTTGGGTAACACACTGGCCAGAAGCTTCTAGGGGTTAAACAAGGCATAAAAATTCATGAGTCAGTCATTGCTGTTGGTCCAGAGTATCTTTTCTCCCATTTCAGAAATAGCCATTATTGATTTGTGCTCAGATTTAATCCTGAATACTTTAAAATATTTGTGAGATCTTATTAGAACTCAGATGCTGTTCCTTTCTAAGTTCTCTATTTTTATTTTTTGAGGATTTGATCCCATTTCTGATGGATTTTCTGTCTTGCCAGTGTGTAGTTCTGATTGATTTGCCAAGTCAGACATTGAAAACCATACAAACTGAGGACTCTTTAAAATAAAATAATGAGATCATATTGATCAGAAATATTCAAAGGCAGAAAAGACTGGACTGTTAAAAAATTGTGTGCAACAAAACTGTCAAGTAAAAATATGTTTCTACCAAATTGAAATTAATTACAAAGCTGCAGTTTCTCTTTGGAAGTTGCCAGTCATTTTCACAATGTGAAGGAGCACTCAGGCGCTTCCCAAAAAAATAAAAAGCACTTTTCCCTTCACAGTTCTGCTAGTCAGAAATGGATTTCATACATTGCTCAGGTGCAATTTGATAAATCTGCTATTACAGCTGTGAGCTGCTGAAGCAGCAGGAGTAGTGAGGCATAATGGGCAATATTCTACATTTATTTACATCAACTAAGATTTTTGAGTGGACTTTTGGCCAAACACAAATTTTTGAAAATCATTAATATATAATTAATCCTGCTAAAGTGAATGGAACAACATAATTTTCTGCAAATAAAGCAAAGACCGTGAAGCAACAAAGCCCTGCAGAAAGAGGAAGTTATTTCAGTTTACTGTTGTTTTCAAAAAGCAAAACAGACATATGAAAACTGTCACTCTGGAGTTGAGCACATGGTCATATTTTCCCAAGTATATGAGTCTTTTAGACCACCCTATGCTGTTATTGGAAGATTAGTAAAAAAATCTCACCCTTCACTAACATACCAAGACTATCATAACTTCACAGGCATAATTGTTGCTGAAGTCTTTCACCTGATTCAGCCAAAAAGCTTATAAAAACCTAAAAAATATATTGCACCCATCAGTCACTGGCACAGGTTGCCCAGACAAGCTGTGGATACCCCATCCCTGGAAGTGTTCAATGCCAGGTTGGATGAAGATTGGAGCAACCTGGTCCAGTGGAAGGTGTCCCTGCCCATGTTAGGAAGGTTGGAATGAGATGATCCTTAAGGTCCCTTCCAACCCAAACCTTTCTAGAATTCTAGGAACTGAGCACATGGGAACAGTCTAATTTGTTTCAGGTGGCCGACCCATGTTGTCCCCTAATTGCACTATTAGTAGAAGATGCAAGTGATGCTGCCAAAGCTCAGGCTTTTTCAGTGTGAATTAGAGACACCTTGAAATTATATTTTGTCCATTAATTAATGCCTTCAGAAAGATCAGATCTGTCATAGCACAGGTATTGCATTAGTGAGACATCAGCAGAGGATTTATGCTCTGAGTATACCCCATTACACATAGGAGTCAGTGAGGCTGGAGATAGCATGGTCAGTACACAGTGAAGTGTCCAAACAGGATCTTTCAGGGAACTTGGGAACATGAATGTGGGTTGCTGGAAGAGTAAAGTAATAATGAAGAGGAATTATCTCCTGCAATTGAAAGTTATGAAGCATGAATGAGCCTGGACTGAGTAAGTATGAATGGTGCTTTCTTATTTTACTGGAATCACCCTCTTTTTAAACCATGAGTGAACAGGTAGGATAATTATACTGAGCAAACATGCACACAGAAAAGAAGGTATTTCAAGCACAGCTTGGATCTATGCTCAAGAATGACTGATAATTGATAAATTTTCATTTTTAATTAGAATGGAAAAAATGCTGATGCTTTTGAAGATGCTAGCAGCAGGGCAAAGCCAGAGGCATCCCTCTGCATTAAACGGAGGATTTCCTCCTGGAAGCAGGAATTAAGAAAGGCAAAAACATCATGAAAGAGCTGAAGCAGGAAGCACAGCACACTTCAGTCGTAAAGCTCCAACTTCAAGGACTGCTGAGTCTCCCCACACCTTGCAGGATCACACCCTCTGTGTTTGCCTGGAGGCTGCAATGCATGCAGGAGTTTGAAACAGAGAAATTTGTACACTTGGATAGGCTTCTGGTAAAAAAAGAATATTCTAGGAGCACTTCAAACAGGAGGCAAATATAAGATGGTGGTCTTGCTCTCAGTTTGTGGTGGCTGACCTTGGGTTTCTGTGAAGGGCAGACCAAACTGTCCCTCAGCAAAAAATTGTGCTCTGAAAGTCACGGGCACTGGTACGCCCTAGCAAGGCTGTCATGTGCACAGGTAAACCTCATCTCCATGCCTGCTTTTGTTCTGAAATCATTTCAAACAGCTGTGGTGTTTGTAGTACTGACAGTCACCTATGTGCTCTCCCACCAGCACAGGTCTCTCTCTGCCACTGAGGCTTCTACTCACCAGCTCTACAGCAGGTCAGCTGTGGCTTCATCTACACAGTTCTTATAAACCTCCAAGGATGGCGATGTCAACACTTGCCTGAGTGAGCTATTACTTCATCCTCTTGGGGAAACCCCTCTTTGAAATCCTTCCATCATCAGTGGAGAGAGGGCACAACAGTTCTCACTTTGAAAGTGTGACGTAGAGAAAGTCTTTTGACATAGAGTAAGTCTTTGATGACTGTGGAGTCATCATGTCCCTCTGAAACACCCTTAACTTTAGCATTTCTTTTTCAATACTCAGGAAAAATCTGTTCCTCTATTTTCTGTTCCTTATTCCCATGCTCCTCTGAAATGTCAATAAGAGCTCACTGATAGTCATATCATCAGAGGGAATGCAGGTTATGTGCAGGGGATGAGGTCCTGACTCACATCCCTGCATTGTAATTCAGAGCTTTCTAATGTGAATAGAGAGAATACAGTCCAATACAGCCTGAACCAAAGAAAATTACTCCTGAATAATTCATTTCTTCATAAGGAAAGTTTTTGAGATGTTTTTAATGCTCTGACATTTCTTCTGACTTATGTTTTGCTCTTTCACAAAGAAATTAATTCTTATATCCTATGAAAATAAGAACCAGTCATAATTTAATCCCCCAGACTCAGATAAAATTTTGACCGAAATCCAGTGGAAAGATATCACATGTACACATTGACAGTGTCTATTTCTAATTGGGTTCACAACTTACAAAAAATCCAACAAACTCTTACTCGGGGGACATTCTTTTTGAGGGAAAATAGAAACTATTTTAATTCATTGCCATTTATATTTGACATGGTCTATAGCAATACCAAGCCAGAGTGTGAAATTAAACATTGATCCCCGGTCATTCAGCCCTCACACATTCCTGCTCCAAATGAAAATCATGCTCTGAAGAAACCTGTGCTGAAAACAATTTTTAGCATCCCTTTCAACCTCCATGGGGAAGAGAAAAGAACCAATGTCTGTAAAGGAAGAATATTTTTTTAATAATTTGAAGAAGATATTTAATGGAAAATTTCAGGGGAAAAAAAAAAGCAAAGAAAGAAATGTTGTGGAGTTTTTTACCCCCAGAGTGAAAAAGGGAGGACAGAGGGATGGGGGACATAAGTTGGCTGTTCTATTTATGTATGAACAGATATAAATATATATGTGTGTATCCACATATTCTGTGTCTTACAGCTTGCTGAGAAAATTCATTCATTCCCCGGCTTTGACAGGAAAATCAATTTAGTATCAAGTATGCAAAATTTTACCATTTCTTTTAAAAGAACCCAGGGTTTTTCTGAAGATTTAAAACCACAAAACCTTTTCCTTCATATATTTTACAAAGATTCATAGGAGTCCAGCCCATAAATTGTGTGTCCAGTTCAGTTGCACAGAGCATGGCCAGTCTGAGCAGCACTGAGCTTATTTTGAGTTCTTCACTCCTTCCAGCCATTAACTTCTTAAGGGGAGACCAGGATGAAACTTGTGACTGTGCTGAGAGGAAAAATTTTGGAAGGTAGAGAAGGGGCTGAATCTACAAGTAGGTTTTTGGATGAAGAAAAAGGGGCTCTTGCTCCTTAGGATACGCTGGAAGGAAGAAGAGGTGAGCTACTGGATTGAAGTAGTCACAGGGAATGTTCACAGGAGGCCTTCACCTCTTCCTTCCACACTAACACTTCAGGACACAGAGCTCATGTCCACATGGAGGGCATGACAGAAGATGGAACAGAGGTGGGGATCTGGGCCCAGCAGGTACAATATAGTGGGGACCACTGTCAATGAGTTTGCAAATACCTGTTGATTTGCACCAGGCCACATCCTTTGTGTGCTCCCTGATGCTGCTGTTGACATGGGAAAAGGAGGGAGGTGAGAAGAAGTGCCACAGACAGACACGAGCTGGACAATAAGGTGTCAGGGCTATTGGAGCAAGCCAGGCAGAACTGCAACTCCCAAGTGGATGTGTAATCAGCCAGTGAGCTCTTAGAAATTTGAGAACTTCTTATAAGATTATATAGAAAGTATGTATTTCCTGTGGACCATATCCTGGAACAACAAGATAAAAACATATTGAGTAACTTGAAGGAATTATGCTGAGTTGCATTTAAATGGATAATGAAGCAGAGTATTGACCTGTCTCCATCCCTACTTATTTTTCAACTTCTGCAATAAATAAGAAAAGGATCATATAACCTACCCTCATATTCCAAATCCTTGAAAGCCAGGCTTAGGCTGTAAACCAAGCAAAGTAAGTCCCCATGTGACCCAACAAAATGTGCCCATGGAATTACAGACCATTCCCACACAGGACCACACAAGGGAGGCAAGTTAATATTTCGTTGGAAGCCTTAACTTTGACATTTTAGAAGTCTTTGTCTCTTACTGAGTGTTCCTTGAACACAGCTACACGTGCATGAAGTTGCTCGTATTTTATTTCTAGACCTCAGTGTTTAAGACTGTAGGGTGCATATGCAGTTCTGGAAACTAGATTTTTATTGTCATTAGCTGGTTTTCTCCATGACAAAAGAGTCAAGAATGTCCGTTGTTTTCATTTCCCAGATGCTCCATTAATTCTGTGCTGCACCAGGTGAGGTGGCATCATCCATCACCACTTAGAACCAATGTGAAACTCTATTCACCAGAATGCAGTGTAATGGCTGGGATGGTTTAATTCAAGTTTGTCTGGAAAATCAGCCTGAAATTTTACATTTTACAGATTTTCCCTGTTCACTTATATATTCTTTTCTTTCCCTCCATCCTACCTCAAGAATAACAGAGGTCACCTATTCTGGCTTTGAGGATATCTGGGCAGAAGAACTCTGTTTTATATAACCTGGTTTCTTGCTATCAAAGGGCAGTTCAGTCTTCAGGCTCAGTTGGTATTCATCTTTTCTACTGAGAATTAAAAGAACAAAAAATGCACCTAGGCAATGTGAGATGTGATACAGACATGTCAGTATGTCTTCTGGGGAAAGGGACAACACCTGTAGCCTGGACTGAGCACACATTTCATGCCAAATGACAGAATTGCTCAATTAATTCTCTTTTTCATTCTCAGAAATTATTAATGAAAAAAGAAAAAGACACCCCCTAGACACATTTTTTATTTGGCTTTGCCCCTCTGTCCTTCGACAGAGGGGCTGACAATATTCACAATTCACATGGCATTGCTAAGAGACAGTTGAGATGAGTCCTTTCATTAGAAAGGACTTGGATCTGCCCTTGGGTGACTTTAGTGAAGTCACCTCGTTGGTCTGCACCTCACTTTACTCTGTTAGTGAAGGGGATGGCTCAAGGCTGACCTGTGCATTGCACTTTTTGAAGCACTGTTGCAGTTCAGTCTCCTCTTCTCTCATCACATGACACACCAGGATTTCTCATATTACGAGAAAATGTATGAGAAGATCTTCCAAAAAGTTTGTCTACTAGCAGGAAATCTAAGTTTTCCCATCATCTCATAAGAAAATTGTGCTCTATCCTTGAATGTTTTAAACCATTTCTATAGAATGATCTGAGAAAACTTCAAGGCCTTGGGAACGCACATCAGTCCTCACCAGTTTTATTTATGGACATTAAAAGTTCAGGTCATAAAAGGTGATTGTGGGAAGACTGTTATTATTTCCTTTTTATTCTTCAGAACAAACCAATCTGTGCCAAGAGGCATATAGTGGCACTGAAAAGATGTCACATAATGGAAATATGTCACCAGAAAATGATGAATACATGTAATTAACTGCAGGAGTACACACCCGAGATTATGTAAATCCACAGATAAAGGCTGTAGAGTGCTCAGGTTCAAATCTGCCCTTCAGTTCAGCCTCACCCTGTGCTATTTCCAGTAGCGTAAGAATGATGAATGAAAAATTCCAAATGTGCTCAGAATACAAATATTAAAAAGAGCTGTCTTTAGAGTATAGCACTATTTCTCACAGTTAAGAGCCTGCATCTGCAATTCCCATCTTTTCAGAAAATTGGCTTTGTACTTAACTTTACCCACATGTTAAGACTTAATGAATAGTTCATACCTAAATATTTTGTCAGACGGTACCCAAGAGAAGGCTGGTCTTTCTGGAGGGCAACCAGAACTCTCCAGTATATCCTTGCTCTGAGAGAAAAGTCTGTTTTCTTCCCATTGCAATGAATTTTTAAATCTAAAAATGTGCCTTCCATGTATGGCCCATCCATCCAGCTGACAAATGATAAAGATACAAGCAGATGAACCCCACTGCCATGCTCAGCAATAAGAGAGACACACAGTGTTTGATCAGCCAGCCCATCCCCAGCCTGAGCAAAACTGTTTTGCAGGATCCTTACCACTGTTCTTCCCAGATAAGTTTTCCTTAGACGAGGCTGACTTTAGCCTTTCTAAGATGAAGTTTGCTAATCTGAAATCAATAGAACATCCTACTGAAGGCTGATGGCATTTCTGCATGACAACCACTCTTGTAGGTTTTTTAAAGCAATAGAAAATTAGCTGTCCACAAACCAAATATGGAGAAATAGAGACATGTTTTGAGCTATGAACACAAGTCAGGACAAAGCTACCAGGAGCTTTGAGTCTAAACAGTCCTTTTGGTGCTGAGTTAGACAGAGGTGGCAGTATGGGACTTGTGTAAGAGCCAGAAGTGATAGCCCTCAGAGAAAAGTTCTCTTGGAAATCAGTGGGACTCTTGTTGTTACTCTCTGAGTGTGAACCAATCAGAATTTCAGTTCCAGTAATCCAAAATGCAGCTCTCTCTCTGATGTTGAACCAAACTTTGCTCTGCAATTCTCCAATCATATTTCTTGTGTCTGATGAGTTAGTAAAGTATAATACATCAGCAAACTGAGAGAGGCACATTTGCTCCTAGAAACCCAGAACAGTTTAGGTTGGAAGGGATCTTTACACATCACCTATTTCCAACCCTCCTGCCATCAGTAGGGACACCTCCCACTGGACCGGGTTGCTTGGAGTCCCATCCAACCTGTCCTTGAACACTTCCTTGGGTGGAGCAATGCTTCTCTGGGCAACCTGTGCCAGTGTCTCACCAGTTCAAAGTCCCTCTCAGGCTCTTTTGCAGCACCTTTGTGTACTGGAAGGTGCTGTAGGGTCTCCCCAGAACCTATAGCAAAACCCGAAACCTCTCAGCCTGTCTTCACAGGAGAGGTTCTCCAGGACAGTGAGAAGGTAGTGGCTCCTTCCCAAATTCAGTTTAGAAAAGCTAAGAAAAAGTAATGAGCTGAGAAAGACACTGCATCTCTATTCTCAAGTGTGAGTTTATCTAAAGAAAAGAATAAGTTGCATTTCCTCATTTGAGGAAATTATTGTTTCCTGAAAGGAAGAAGGAAAGATATCAGAAAGGCATGAATTCTCCAACATAATTTGTGCCCTAGAAGGCAAAATACAGAGAGGCTTTGCACAGAAACACTCCTGCAATGGCGCTTTGTCAAACGTGATAGCAAAGCCTCAGCATGCTCCCCAGTATTGAGAATTATCTTTTCTTTCTCTTTTTAATATAAAAAATGCCCTCTATATCTAAACCAACATATCCAAACCAATTGATCAGTCATAGTGCAAGTTGCTCTTTCACAGCAGAGTTGTTGAATCAGATCCTAGGCCTGAGAAATGCCCTTTATGCTACTTAACATATATACAACACAAGAGCAGAGCCTGAATTCTGCACCTATTTTTGAAATACTGTTGGGGGCTCAAGAGGAGTGTGAAGACCATGGCACACTCTGCTTGTCTTCCACCACAGGGGCCTTTCAAGGGCCAGTTCCACCAGGCTACTTCAAAATTGTCCTTTTGATCCAGGACTACCTGAACAAGTCAGCCTCTTCTCCCAGGCATTAACTGAATCGTTTTCCCTTGCTTTTATTTGTCCAGGAAGCAAAAATGACACCAACTTTAACAAGGTAACACAACAATACAGGTTGTGTATTAAAAAGCCTCTGCTGTAAAAAGCTTATAATTAACCTGACACCATAGAATGATGCAGGGAAAAGGAATGTACTCCCAGCACTGAGGGACACACATCAGATGATGCAAGAGATAATGCTGTTTGCAGCAACCCTGTCATATCTAAGCAATAAGCAGGGACATCCAAACAAGGATTATAATTTCATTTTATGATCAAGCAAACAGGAATATAAAAAAATATATCCCCTGTGATGCAGAAATCTCTACAGTAATAACAAGAAACAGAAAAGGAGAGCCAATGAACACTTCTGGTTATATAAATGTTCACTTTTACAAAAACTACTTTGCAAACATCCAGAGAATAATTTTTTCCATTTTTTATCTGCAGCTCTTAAAGTCAATCTTGGGTTTTGTGTGGGGTTTTTTGTAAGTAATATCTTGCTAACCACAAAAAACAATTTATTCAGCATTTTCTGTACTTGCAGTGCTCCTACAGGACTTCAGAAGATCTTTATGGTACACCGAAACCATTCTGTGACTGATTCTGTAAGGGCAACAAGAACTAGCTTCTTCCCAACTTCAAACTTTTCCTTCTGCAGCCCATTCTCCTGTCTGCAAATTCCACACAGTTTTGTAGCAAACTGAAAGTCTAAGTTGCTAAAATAGTCAAGTGAAGTGAAGGTGGGGAAGAAGACCTCTACTCTGGTATCAGTTAATGCTCTGTGAGTCCTCTGTTTTCCTGATCTGTGTCCTGTCCATAATGTATTGTTTAGCACAGACTCGACAGACCTAACACAAACCTTCCTGTGCATCCACCCCTGATGCTGTGCAAGCCTCTGCAGTGATGCTTTCTGTGAATTCAGCTGGCGTTAACTTAGGAGGTGTCTGCTACAGTTTGTTGTGCTGTAACATCATACTTAACTGGGGGAAAAGGGCAAACAACTCTCTCAGTTTTAATGAACAGTGAGTTACAATGATATTTTGCATGATCTAGGAAGACAAGCATAGAGTTGGTGAACGAGGAGCAACTGCATTAGCCATAAAGCAATTCAGGTGAGAGTTCAGAGCTTGATTTTTGCCTCTCAATGACTTTTTTAATCCATGATCTCAGTAACAGGTTTACATCCCAGTTACCTCACTAAGGAAGTGCTTTGTACAGACAGAGTTAATTCTTGCTCATGATAATCGAGTTTTCTGATAATATTTAAGTTTTCTGATTATAATTAAGCTCTATGCGTATATTTGTATATTGAAACAAATATTTGCATAAACAAAGAAAGTTAAGATTGGTTTACACCTTATTAGTACCTAGTTCTTATTCTTTACACAAATAAGAAATATTGCATTTCTCTGTTTACTTTGAAGACACCAGCCCACCTCATTCTTTTTCTTGCATGTGCTTGTTCCAGTTACATGACTAAGTCACTCTAAAAAATTCTTGATCAGTAGCCACTATTACCTTGTCCTAAAGCTTCTCCTCAGCCATGCAGATTTATGTGTCCAGGGTAAATAAGAATGCCTGAAAATGGAGCTGTGCCCTCCAAAAAAAGATATATTGCACTTTTTCCATTTAATTCAGGGATCAATACATTATTAACTAGTTTACTGCTGAAGATTTGTGGTATTCATTTATTTTGTATCAAATATGTCACCCTCAGGGCTAGAGAAATTTACTGTATCCCCCAGGTACTAATTTTGCCCTACCCATAAAGATAAAAAAGTTCCAACACATCAAGTTTTTGCATCGGAATTTCTTTTTATTTCCTTTGATACAATGAAAATTTTGTTATAGTCTTTAAATACTGTCTTGGTGGAGTTCATACAGATTCTTCACTGACTTTTCACTATGTCTAATTCACTGGTGTGCTGGATCACATTGGGACAGGCACATAACAAGAGAGAACCATCTTGTGTTTGTCCCTCAAAAAAGGCATAAGAGGTCCCTGAGCTCAAAACACTAAGAATGAGAAAACATGTTCAAAAAGCTCCATTGTATGTTTTTTCTGCTGCCATCCTATGGTGAAGGCTCAGCACAGGGTAGGAATGGCCATAGGTCAGATCCCAGAGGGATTTGCCTTTTCCTTGGCTGGGCTGAGGAAAAAGGGAACAACCATGTCCCTCCTGTGAAGCTTTTCAACTTAATGTTCTTGTTATATGAAAAGGAGCAAGACAAAGCTATCACTGCCTGGGACTGGATGCTCACACAGTGACAAGCTGGAAAGATCAGGAAGGGCAGGTTGCTTCGCTGTTCTCTGCTTCCCTGAGATCCCTGGGAGCCAGAAAAGCTGGAGCATGATTTACAGCTATCCTGGAGAAATGAGTGTTGGATCCAGGGAGTTGGTATTTTCGAAGATCCTGTGAGCCTGGCTGCCTGCTTACTGTTTATCACTGCTGTCAGAAGGATATAGCTTTTGGGGAGAGGTGAAACCTGCTACTGTGACACGGACACATTGCAGGCAACAGATGAGACAGCTGCATTGTGAGATTAAAAGGAAAGCAGATCCTTTCATCTCTGGTGCTCTGCTCTAGTTCAAAAACACAGAGAGAGTGGGTGTATTTTTATTTTTCTATGCTTCCTTTGAGGTGTGTCCTTTCCTTGTTTCCTTTCCTTCCTTTCAGGTGTCTCCTTTCTTTTTTTCCTTTCTTTTTCTGCTTCACTTTCATTGCAAATGCAATGCAAATAGGTCCGCAAACATGACAGATTTGTTTCATAATCATCACAAAATCCAGCTGCTCATACTGTTAGAAACTGGTCTAGCAAGATATGTCTGTGCCTTTTTGATTATGTTTATCAAACCTCAGAGATTATCTATCTGATGGATAAAGTCAAGGCATAAGGTCTGAACCCACATCCTCCCAAAATTAAGCTTAGAACTTCCTGCTCAGCTTCCACTGCAAATCAAAATTCTTCTATTTAACTGACAGTCACAGTCAGGTAACACAGTGAAGCTGGCTGTATTCTACCAGTTTCATGGAATAAAACACCCAGCAATGCATCAATGTATTATTTTTCTTTCTTGTTCACTTAAAATAACTTGAACAGCACTTTCTTTAGTTTTTTCCTTCTTTTTTTTTTTTTTGGAATTGTCATTAAGCAAGCTGCTCACACACCCGGCACAAATAAATTATTGCTAAAATTCAGCAACTCAAAGAAAATCTCTTACTACCCAGCATGACTAAATAAAGCTTTCACTCCAAGTCATGGGGCTATTTTTTGTGTTGTCTTCTGCTGTAGGACCAGTGGAGAAAATAAACCTGTGTATAAATGCTACATGAGAAAAGAAAAAAAATCTTTAATATCTGTACACATAAGTCTTCAGAACCTTAATTTATAAAGGTGATCTGAGACCAGAATTAGCCACAGTGACTCAGCTAATGTGTGTCCATAAATTCAAATTCCATAGTTCTTCTTCTTCTTCTCACCCTATTTCTGCTATTCAGGCATTCATAAACCCTAACAAAATAGTGTCATCCTTGTGAAATCTGCAGCATATTGGGCCATAGTCAAGGCTCTCTGAAAAATGCTTGCCCTTCTCAATGGACAGGAGTCTAGTGTGCATTAATGCCAGGGATTTGGGAATGGTCTTGCTTGGGATGCCATCACCAGTGGAAAGATGATACTACCCAGGATGGCAGACTGTAAGTAGGGTGGTTGCAGAGCGTGACCAGAGGTGCCAGTCTCTGGAACCCAGGCTATGGGGACAAGGCAGCCTGTGTTAGCATCCTGGAGACCTGCTTCTGACCTGCATTCAGCTGCTGAAGTGCTCTTACAAGTGGACTTCTCTCTCTGGATTACCATCTTGTAATTCATCTGCAGCCCCTTGACTTTCAGGTAGGTGTCTTTCCCTTCCCAGAGTACAGTGGGCATGGGCAACTTCAGCATCTGTAAATTCTCTGCTGGTTTTCTCCCATGCAATGCAACTTTACCTACATTTTAACTAGCTGTTGTCAGCATAGGCAATTTCCCCATAAATACAAATAATCTTCCTAAAATTGTGTTCTTGAAACCCTGTTGCAACAAACACTGTGCTAGAAAGAAGCCTAGTGGCTAAAAAAAAGTAAAATAAAATAAGCTAATTTTTGTCACCACCTCCAGTTAGGCTGTTTCCCCTTATCCCAGTCACAATATGGAAGTAAAGATCATTCCAGAGGCCTCAGTGCCTACGTTTTCTGCACAGGGTGGCTGGGAATCCCAGCATGTATCCATGCCCTGCTTGTGTTTTGTTCACAGTCTTGGCCATGACCCTGGTGATAGGTGGGCATGAAGCTCCCATGGTGACCAGGAGAAGCCAGAAGCAGGGCACCTGCTGGTGGCGAAAATTGTAGCTCATCCATCCTTCCTTGAGTACAGTATGTGCACAAGTTCCTGCCCTCCAAAAAGGTCTCTGTTTTGGCCTACATCCACACTTGGTGTCAAGGTTGTGTGTCCTGTGAAGGACGGAGAGGGTGGACTTGGAAAGATGCACTTCACTGTCAGTGCCAGATGGTATTCAAAATAAAGTACCTGTCCCCACCACCACTTTTCACTTTCTCTTTGCCTTCACGGGCTGCCTTCACCTGAGGGAATATTGCTGATGAGGGCACGTTTGTTTGCATTGCTGTCTACTGATCTGTGACAGAGTGTTTGCTCACTTCCAGGCTAAGCACAGCTTGGAGCTGAGAGAGCCAGCAGTGGATAAACAAACCTGCAAGTGCAAACGGAGGGCACGCAGAAGCCACTGTATTTACATAATTAAATACACCACTTAATGAATTCCCACCAGACCATGGTGTGGAAGGGTGATTATGAACAAGGCTGAGGAATCATGTGCCTCAGACTCCAGGGGGATTCAGCAAAGGGACAGCAATTAAAGTTCAGCAGCTGATTACTGCCAGCTTGCTTGAAACTGGTTAATGATGGCTGTTTATGTAGAGTTTGGGAGGGTTTATTGATCTTCAGTATGAATGCTCACCCGGTTCAATCTCAGATTCTTAAAAAAAAAAGAATAGTTAAAAAGAAAAAAAAGGTCTAAGAAAAAATACTGTTTCCAAAAAACAAGTCTGAGAATCGAAAGGAATCTGCATTGTCCCTTTTCTTCAAAAAGTGTGTGCCAGTGTGAAAGGTGCGGTGACATTTTAAAATGACACCAAAGTGTCCACCAGTCCCTCAAAAGTCATCATGAAAAAGAATGAAGTATATGTTTCCAAAACCAGTAAACCTCGAGGTACTTGGTGCTTTGGCATCAATGAGAGCTTTAACATGTGATTCTTCATATACAGCCCATGAAGAGCAGCACACCATGAATACTGGCAACTACAGCTAAAAACTTAGTGATTTTTAAATATGAAGTAGTGATTTCTTTCTGGAGGGAGATTGAAAACCCGTTACAAACTCGTATCTTTATTTCTAAACAGGCATTGAAATACAGCTAGAAGCAAAACTGGCTTTGCCTGAAGTTAGCAGCAAAGGCCCCTACAGTGGCTGTTATGACAGGCAGGGATTTGATACCATCCAAAATACCCAGCACACTTCACATGTAGCACTGTGAGTGATTTTTACATTAATAAGGTCAGCCCGATTCAACGTTTGACATATTAAATAACAAATTCACAAGGAACAAACCTCAAGTAACAATTCCCCTCCCCTCCCCCTGCTCTACTAAACAAAACAAGTCAGAAATAGAATATTTCAGCTCACAGAAGGACAGGTTGAGCAGGTTTTTTGCTATTTAGCATCAGACTTTCAAACAAGAGGAAGTGATTTGTTATCTCAAGCAACAAATTGATCTCTTTTCTCTATTGAAATGTGTTATCTGCCACTAAACGGTGTCTCCCATCCACAGTAAGTGGAGATTCTGTCAATATACATAGACTCTTTGCAGTATATATATATATTTTAAACCACTGTGCCAGGAAGTGAAAGGAAATTCTGAGCTCCCAGGGGCAGCGTAGAAGACAAAGCCTCACTTAATTCTTTAAATTCAATATGTATCACTGAGGAGTCTGCAGAATACCCATGTTTTGAAGTTCATTGTGCAAACATTATGGGTCTTCTCATATCTGTGTATCTGGATGCTTTAAGGGATCCTTCCTGTATCATCTTAGAAAGTTATGAAACTAGATCTGCCAGTCACAGATATTGAATCTCAGTTTAGGGAGCAGTTTAGCCAGGAACTGATGCTTCTCAGGAAATTGTTTTCTTCAACCAATGAAAGACATTTCAATTTCTTAGATTCTGTGAGGTAATGGCAAGGGAGTATTTTGCAATGATTCAGCAGTGAAAAATTAACTCTGATTATATTGCTGCTTTAGTGACAATCCCGGGGTTGCCAAAACCATTTTTGATTCTTCTGACATGGGATGACACCAACTACTCATTATGTAAGACTTACATCCAAACCCGGAGCCTGAAATTGAATGAGGACTTATAAATAATGTATCAGTAAGGTAAATTATGCAAGAAATCATTCCAGAAAGTGTCTGAACTCATCAACAAATTAGATAACAAGGAGGTCTTTTCTCTACTAACTTAAATAAGCAAATTGAAATGGGATTTCTTGAAGAGCTTCCTCAGCTCTTTCTTGGGAGGTACGTGGGGTTCCTGACTAATTTCTTTAAAGCCAGGACTCACAAAGACTTTCACCACTGACCTACCCAGCAAAGACTCATTTCATTTTCTCCCGTGCAATGCACTTTAATGCTCTACTGGCCACTGAGTCAGCTGGCATTGCAGGGGCATCAGTGATTACTCCCTTCTCCCCTTCCACAAGAGAGGTGAGAGCATTTCTGGGCCCCAGAAGCTGAACAAGCCTGTCAGAGGCTCATGCATTAGCCTGTGTGCTGCACTCTGTGCTCTCTGAGGTGGTGGCAGTGCGGAGGCTGCAGTGGTGAGGGGAGCTCTTCAGTGACCTTCCTGCTAGCTTCGAGTGTCATTACTTTGCCATCACACAGGATCTCATTTCTAAAAGCCTTTTTAGAGAGATTTAAGCATCTTGTAGGTTCATAACCTTAACTCCCCTTTGCATTTAAAGAGAGTGATCATTCCTACTGCCCTTTACTAGAGGAGAAATTCAGTACCCATCTCTGCAAACCATTCTGCACACTTAGCTTGTACTCCTTTCCAAGGCAGACAGATTAAAATCCTCGGTAAAGATTATTTCCAGTTCTCAATTAATACATTTAATTTGAACATTCAAACTACTTCTGTAAAACAGAGTTACTGTTACAATCCCAAAGAGAGGCTGGAAGTTCAGGTGTGTTTCTGCTTAGTCCACTGACAGAAATACTCCAGTTGACTGTTGACACCGAAAGACATAAGTCCTAAATTAGCAGCTGGTATCCAAATCCCCCTGCAGCTTAGTGGAGAACACCCCACATACTGCTGTAGATCCCAGAGATTTGAGTGAGGGATGCTGTGCAATGGCAGGATGGAGCACTGCCTCCACTTCTGACTGCTCTTCCCATGGAATTGAATTTCCATGGAATCCCAGACCTCCCAAGGTCACTCTGGATGCCAGGCAGGCTTTTGGAGAAAAGGGTGAACTTATTTGACCAGAATATAAATAAAATTATTAGTATTGATATTAGTATTAGTATTGTTGTTGTTGTAATATTTAGGGTTAGATGAGCAGATTCACAAATTATTTGTAAGGAAATGGTCCTTTGTGCCACCCCAGACATCTATTTTAGAAGAAGGAAAATTAACTTCTAGGGATACATATTTCTCTGTACTGGCTCTACAGATAGTCCAAGGTGATTAGCTCAGATTTGGACAGTGAAACTTTAGATGAAGAAAAGAGGTGAGAAGAACCTGATCCAAGAGGACAGAGCAATTGTTTATGTGATAAGCAACTGACAATTATGATGAAAACAAATTGAATTTGGCCCAACATTTGGCCTACAGCTGGAATACAAGGTAGCCTTTTCCTAAATGTTCAAGCGCAAAGGTATTGTCATAGGTTTTGCATTTTGAATGTATGGCTGAGCTGTGCTGGTAACATATAATCATATTTCTTCCATGACGTGTACTGCTCTCAGCTGCGTGCACTGACATTATTAAAGCTACTGGTATAATGGATGGCAACAGGGGAAACATTTGTGTTAAATGGCCTGTAGTAATTGTGTCACTGAATTGAGCTAATAGTCATCACACTGTGCCACAACATCTTGGAAGAACATCTTCCAAGCTTATCTAATACTACAAAAATGAGATCCTTACATTTACTGAAGGTAGATTTCTCCTCATCTGTGAATTCTGTTTAGGTGGGATTGATGTCCTGACTCACTGTTTCCATCTCATTTTTGGCAGCTTGCTGCAGGGCTAGTGAGCACTGAAGTCCATCCACAGCCTTTCAAGACAAATATCAGCACTGCTGCAGAGGTAGTGTCAAACAAAATCTAGACTCCAAATCTTTTCTAACACTTAGTGCAATATGACTGATGACCTGAGTACAGTAACACCTGATCCACAACAGCAGAAACAAGTAGAGAAACAGACACCATGAATAACATTCATTTTTTTCCCATCTGCATTATACATTTAATTTCATTTAGCTGGAAATCCACAGTGATTCACAAGACTGAGCATGGTCTTAGTTTCTCAGTTCCCTTTAGACCTCAGCAGAGGGGGCTCAACAGCTTGGTCCAGAATTATTCTTTGTAAAATTCCTCCATTGGGATTTTCCAGATTTTCTCTGCAGCAGCCATCTGAAAATAATGCGTTCAGTGACTGAATTGCAAAGTGTTTGTTTAGAAAAATACCACACTCATTTGTAAAAAGGTACTGTTTATTTTTGTGAAAGCAGGTAGCCCTTGTAAACAAATTTATGGTGTGATGGGGATTTCTTTTGAGTGACAAGATTTGGGGCGAAGATATTAGACCTGCTTCCATTGTAGGAACTCCACAGTTCTGACTATCAGTTTGTTTTGCAATGGGAAAACTTACAGACTGAAAATAGAACACCTTTTAATAACTGTTCTTTATCCAGAAAAAATGAAATGAAAATGGCAATTATTTTCCTATTTTAAAAGCCTCACATAGCCTTGGTCCAAGAAGAAGAACATAGAAGTGAAGACCCAGCCTCTAGCTCAGTTTCCTTTCTTCAGTGTGTGCAGAGACCAAACGCAGAGGTCTCAGACAATTTTAATGGCTTAAGAGAAGAGCAAATCCACAGGGAGATGATTCCTCCATATTTTCACCTTAGTGTATATATATGAGAGCATTTAGTTTTCTCATTAGCCTCTTTTTCTCATTATTTCCTCTTTTCTCTGCTACAAGAAGACAAAGATCTATGCTGCTGGAGGCAAACAAATAACATTATTGCAGCTGTGCTTTCCAACTGCAAATCTAGCACAGTCAGCTCTCATGGGAGTTAGTTGTCCACTGTAAATATTAATTGATTAATCCAGGTGTGAACAGCTGAAATAAAAACTTTATGGAATTGTTTCTCTGATTGTGATATGGATGTCAGTAAAAGAAACCCTCCATACACAGCTTTATTTTAAATAAAATTTACATGAAGGTGAGAAATTACCAGACGAAAGGTGTTTGCCAGGAAAAAACGGTCTTAAAACAGGTTAACTGACAAAAAAAAAATTCCCATAGCATTTCTTTATGCATTGCAAGTCAAAAAATGCCCTTCCAGGGTTTCAGCTATTTCCTGAGCTTGATATCTGGGCAGGGGGAATGGAAGTATTTGTTCCAGCTGAACAGCAGGAAACAAGGTGAATTTATCAGCAAAAGGAAAGCATGAGTTTAGCTCCACATTAAATTTGCTTTCCTTGATGTCAGAGAGCTACAAGGTTTATTGCCAGACTCTGCAATTTGGCCTCCAGGCCACAAAGTGGGTTCTCACTTATTAATAGCAGAAAAATATTGTTCTATTTTCTGCAAACTGCTTTTATTTTTTTTTCCTCTCCATATCAGGCAGCTCTGTGTGATTTCTCCTCATCTTTCCACATCCACCATGTCAGCTGCCTCCTCACAGTACCGCTACCTGGCTGTTACTCATCTTGTGCCCAGGGACAAGATGTCAGCTTGCTTTAACTCTGCGGTTTTAATTATGAAACAGCACAGAGGTAGGTGCAAGGGACAAAGGATTTGTCTCCAAACTTCTATTTTCTATGAGACTGTGCTCCCTATTAGGCATGTAATTTAAATCCCCTCACAAACTGTTTTAGCACAGGATAGCTCTCTGGATTTAAGATGAATCACTGTGGGAAGACCCTTCCCAGCACCTGCTCGTGCTGTAACACTGATTTCAGATGAATTGGCTCCCCACACTGCATGGCCACCTGAGCCTCTCCCACCCACACTGTGTGTGGGGCTGAAGCAGAACCTCAGGCAAAGGACACTGATGTGGCATGGGAGAGGGCACAGCACCACGGGGAAGAAGTGGCATGACTTGTTCACATTGGTTCGCACCACTGAGCAAGGACTGTACCAGAACAGGGCCCTGAGTTTCTGATGGACACCAGCAGTGGATCTGGCACCACCACAAGCAGTCTCTATGTCTCACCTTTCTCATCATTTCCTAAGCTTTGCTGAAAAATAGGTCTTTATTGACTAAACCAGCTATAGATGAGAATTATTGCTTAATCACACCCTCAACTAGGAAAGCATCATTGTTTGATGGCTTTAAGCAAGGTGTAGAATATCAACCTTTCCTTTCACCTTAGAGTGGAACTCAAGAACCACAAAACCAGGCTAATTACTCTCATTCAAGTAAGAGAAAGAAAAAAGAAGTTGAAAAAAAATTACATCAAAGAAGAAAGAGAGATAATGTAGAGTCACTACAACCATGAAACCAGCAATGGTCCCCATCACAAGCAGAACAAACCTTACAGACATGAACTGTGGTTCTGCTGCTAAATAAACTAGGAGACAAAACAGCTGACTTCCCCCACAAGCACACTTCAAAGCTCTGTGACCACTGAGGTGGCTTGAAGATTTATTATTATTTACTATGTATATTCCAGCTCAAAATATGAGGGCTGTTGGATCCCATGGGGCTATTGTTTTGGGAGCATGAAACTCAGGAGAGGTGTTGCAAGTTGTGGCCTTGGCTTGTGGATATGTGGGGCACATTCAAGGAGATGAAGCATCCAGGGATAGCTTGATGGTCAGTGGGACCTTGAGACATGATAAAACTGTCCTAGGCATATGTTAGTAGTTTTTCAGCATGAAAAATCAGTGGTGCAAGGCCCTAACTCATACCTTGGCCTCATTTTCTAACCAGTGTAGAGGTAATACACAGAAAAGGAAAAATATCTGAAATAGGAGCCCCCATGTGGAGAACCCACTACACAAAGGAAAACAACTGGGACATGCATGGAACAGGAGGCAGCTGAAGCAGTGAACTCTGTCTGGGTGAGAAGATCAACATGTGATTCTCCTAATCTCCTGAAAATCAGGTAGAAGCAAAACATGCAAGAGAAGAAAAGGAGTTGTGTGATACACAAAAGAGAAGCATTGGGTGAGATAAGGACAATGAGGTAATGGAAGCCAAGGAAAGTAAAACAGTTTGGTAAAACAAGTGAATAAATTTAGGAAGAAAAGAAAAAACAGACAGAGACTGAAAACCGAAATCAGAATTTCCATCCCAAATCACCCATTTTCCTAGTTTTGCTTTAAAATGTACTTACTTCTGCTTCCCTACACCCATCAAATTCATCAGTTACACTGTCTTCCCTTCCATCCTCTTTGACCAGGAAATCTAAAAAATCACTAATCTGCAGACTTCTCTTTTTCTGTGAGTAGAAGAGTGTGCAACAGCTCTTATTCAGCAATATGATTCTCTACAGATCCTGTGTTCAAAGAGTTTGTTACTGCATGATACAGTTAATAAGGGATAAAGTAACTACACAGGAACGTTCCATACTTACAGACTTAGAGATGCATCTGGTAAATTCCCTATCTGGTTCAGCAATGTTGTTCAGTACCTTTTCTTTTTTTTTTTTTTCTTTTTTTCCTCTTTCTTTTTTGCCTTCCAGTAAGTGAAAAATCGAATTGTCAAGAAGCTGCATTTCCTGTATTTTAGATGCCATACATCAATCCATTGAAAATTACAAGCTGAGGATATACAGAGGAGGCAGGCACCACAGCAAGGCATTTGTCAAATGATGCACCTGCTTCCTGGCAGATTGTCAAACCTAGAGGGTGCAAGAGTAAACAAATCTGAACAATAATTTCCTTCCCCCACATTATGTGTGTGCTAGTGCTGAAAAAGATCCTAAGTGCTGCACTAGCTGGAAAACATTCTGTTAGAAAAAGGTAGACATGGAACAACTGAGGTCACAAAGGGTTTGGACAAGGGCTTTGTGACTGTGAGTGGTCACATCATCCCTTTCCAAAGGCTACCCCTAACCCTAGGGTGTGGAAAAGATCATCAGTACATACAAATATCTCAAAGGGGGGTGTCAGGAGGATGGTGCCAGACTCTTTTCAGTGGTGTCCAGCAACAGGATCAGGAGCAACAGTCACAAACTAAAACACAAGAAGTCCCACCTCAACATGAGGAAGAACTTCTTTACTGTGAGGGGGAAAGAGCACCAGAACAGGCTGCCCAGGGAGGACATGGAACGTCCCTCTCTGGAGACGTTCCAAACCCGCCTGGTCATGTTCCTGCATCACCTGTTCCAGGTGACTCTGCCTTGCCAATGTCTTCTGATGCTCAAGTTACAGATTTGCAGAAGGCACAGATTTGCAAGCAACCATTTCAGTAAAATGTAGTTCTGGTTCAAGGCCTAAAAACAACGAAGGAGTTTTCACAGTGCTCTCTACAGGACTTTTAGCAAACTCTTTGTTTGGGATAATTGCACCATTTTGAAAGACTGTACATAGCAGAAAAGTGTTTTTCTGTTGAAACTCCTCAAACTCAGCAGAAACTGCATGGATAGATGGAACTGAAACAAAGAGTTATCTTTCATTCATGAAACCAGCAATGCAGCTAACACTTCAGAATAGTCTGTGAGAGTCTGAGAAATGGTTTTTCATGTGCAAGAGGGACTAAATACTCACCTTCAGCTTGTCACCTACACAAGAGTATAGCAACCTGTAAGCTCTCAGGTACGGTGTCTTTCAACAGCTCCAAGAAATGGATAAACATCTATTTTACATGCAGTGATGGGAAATAAAGAGCAAGGATATGACAGACACTCACATCTTTCAGTACTTAGGCAGTCACATTAACAACAAAGTTGCTTTTCTATTTTTGCATATTATATTTTATATTATTTATTATTATATTTACTCATGATGCTGTATAATTATATTTATTTTGTATTTTTTGCATACATTTTTTTCATGTGTACAAGGATGTTTGACTTGGTTGAGAAAAAAGGATGACCAAAACTATGAGAACTCAATTACATAAAAAAAAATAAAAATCCTATTTTTGTTTTGCACAGAATCACAGACTATGCTGAATTGGGAAGGAAACACAAGGATCACCAAATCCAAACCTTAGCCCTGCACATGACCATCCCCAAGAGTCATACTGTGTGCCTGAGAGTCATTTAGGCCCTTCAAAAAAAAACCCAAAAAACCTCAAGAACATACAGAAAGCAAGAGTCTTGAGGCTAGGATATTTACCTGGGAAGTAGGCAATCCAGATATAAACCCCACCTGTGAGATTTTAGAGGATGGATTTGAACTGGCTTACATGTGACCAGTGCTCAGCCAGTGACAAGGTACAGTTATCAGTCACTAAGCAAATAAATATCTCACTGCCTTAAAGAGGAGCAGCTACAACTGCAGAAATTGTCTCCATAAGCACGTATCTGCCCTGGTTCAATTCCCAGCTGCAAATCAAGTAGGATCCATACCTTCATCATTTCCTAACCAGGGAGCTGTTTCCTCATCTCCTGAAGCATTGTTGATCCCATCTCCCAAACCAGCGTGGGCAGAGTGTCTCACTGTGCAGTGCCATGGGAGCACGCTCCATCCACAGCTGCCC
Source organism: Campylorhamphus procurvoides (assembly GCA_013396655.1). Taxonomy (NCBI): domain Eukaryota; kingdom Metazoa; phylum Chordata; class Aves; order Passeriformes; family Dendrocolaptidae; genus Campylorhamphus; species Campylorhamphus procurvoides. Next base: position 565,478 of record WBMV01001388.1, on the reverse strand, counting down.
CATCCAGCTGCCCCCACAGCTGCCCAGAGAGCACTCTGGAATGGCAGACACTTCATTTGTAGCAATTAGGACTTGTGAGTGTGTCCGGTCTGTTCTGCATCAGCTGCTCCTGAGGGCAGTGCACATAGACCAGATGGAAGTGAGGGCAGATTGGGGCAAAGCTGGAGCACAACAGCCAATTCAGTCAATCTCTCCCTGGTCAAGCTTGTTCTCACTCTGTATATTGGTTATACCAGCAGCTGATCCATCATTTAGCCTTGCCTGTTGGCACAGGCACTAACTGTATTTGTTTGATGAGATACCAATGTTATTGGAATCCAACCAGTAAAGAAAAAAAAAAAATAGCTTGGGTCTCCCCTGACCTGCACCCTCAGCCTGCTTTTGACAGCTACACAAAGCAGATGTGAAGTGGCACTGCTTGGGAGATAGAGGATGGGGAGGATCCTAGACATATCCTGAGCAATGGAAGTTGGCATATTTCCACTAAAATCAATATGTAGCTCCAAAGACAGAGTCAGTGTCAGCTTCAGAAAGCTGATGGTCTGTTGTCAGCTTCCTATGCAAATTAGTTATCTTGTGCAGTCCGTTCTTCTAGATCTGTCTGGAAATTCCTTGGAGAGCTTCAGGGGTCTTCGGTGGTCTTGATCCCCTCAGCAGTCCATGCCCACATCTCAACCTCATTTCTGCTCTTGCCCTATACTGTGTTGTGCTTATCTCCAGGGGCCAGAAGAAGTTCATTTGTCCCAGGAAAGTGCTGCCCTTCCTCTGTATGGCCCCTTGTCCAGCCACATCCTGTTCTTTCTCACGGTGCATTATCAACCATCCTTGGTTAGCTCCACAGTTATCTCAATATCAGTGTTTGAGACATACACACTAGCCCCTTTTCTTCTAGGCTTCCACAGGTGTAGCTGATACATTGAATCTACCCAAATATTAGCCACCACGAAGTGATACAGCTGGATTTATCCTCCTGAGCTGAAGGTGGTAATTTTAGCACATAGAGAAAGTTAGAGCTCTCACCAGAGGCTGAAGCAGCGAGGTCTCCACAGAGGTGTGAGCCTCAAGTCCACTCTCAACATCATGGCCTTCCCAAACTTGGAGATAAAGGAGTCACTGAGACATAACGCAACAATTGATTAAAAACGACTAAAAATCTACTAACTGTGTGCACTCAGAAGGCACATTCCCCAGCAGTTAACTGGTGTATTCTTAAAATATTTTGCTACTGTTGTACCTATTCTAGCTACGTGTAACTTTGAGCTACAAACCACACTAGGCGTGGCTGGCCGTGGTATCAGGGATGCAGTGAAAGGATGAAGGTAGCACTAAGATCAACCCCATCCCAGCATAACAGTCTGGCATAAAATCATAGAATCATTGAATTGTTTGGGTTGGAAGGGACATTAAAGATTATTTAGTTCCAGCCCCTCTGCCATGGGCAGAGATGCCACCCATCATACCAGGCTGTTCCAAATGCTGTCCAACCTGGCCTTGAACAGTTCCAGGGATGGGAATCTGGGCTGCCATGCAGTCACAGTGCTTACACGCACAGCAGCCAGTCCAGAACTTCTCTGTGTTGCTAAATATTTAATGAAATTCAAGGAAAAAAACAAACTGCTCCATAGCTCCCTCTCCACCACCAGCGGTTACCCCATAGGGTTTCAAGCACAGCAGCACCAGCATCAGGGAGTGGGAGGCTGCTCACAGTCAAGTATAGTTTCTGAACAACTCCTCAAGTTCATCCTCTCCACTTTAGAGGAGCTGATTCTTGACGGATCAGGCAGACAGCAGTTCTATGTGACTTTAGGAGTTCACTGAATTCCAATAATGGAGGGAAAATAAGAGAATATCTTTAACAGGATCTAAAATGCCCGTGCAAGGAAAAGATATCTGATACAGGAGAGCTATCCAGTATCACTGATGAAGGGTTGATCAAATCCAATAGACAGATCTCAGCACCAGGGAATTTCAAACTGTAACCATATTTCTATAGTTGAAGCAATTCAGAGCAATTAACAGGGAAATGTGATGAACTTTCTCCTTGTTAGAATCCTTAAGCTGGGTTCAATTCTGGAACCTCAGCTTACAGCAACTATTGTATATCTTGGATTTATAGCAATTGATTCTGGTTAATCTTCCAGGCTTACATGTCTTACTAAAAGCTATGCTCTTTTTTATCCATTACCTATGGGATTCAGCATGGGAATTCCTGTATGAAATTCTACGGCCTGTATTGTCAGCCTGGATGAACATAATAAACTTTCCTAGCCCTAAATCATTTATGGGGCAATTAGTGTAAATCTGAATAGGTTTATTAAAGTCACTGGAATTGTATGGATCTACATCAGCTGAGAATAGATGCCATTTTTAATTTCTTCAGTGGTTTGAACCAACATGATAAAACTGGTATAGGCAGAGAATGAGCCAGAGCATTTGTATCCTGGGAGACAACTAAGGAGCAATCCTTTCTGATCCAGTTAGTAATTGAGCCCATTTTAGAAGCAGAGGGTTTTTTCCTGTTCCACTTTGATTCAGAACTTGTCAGTTGTTGTGCAGAGGACAAGGCTGGGAGGTAGGTGTGTAGACAACTGTATTAAATTATGCACAGCAGAAAATATGCAAAATGTACTTCTAAAGCTGGAAACTTATTGTGTGTGAGACTGACAATTGCAGAGAGACAGAATCCTAATTTTCAGATTAACTATTTCATCAATTAAAGCTGCATTTGCAATACTTTCTTATTTGTCTGCCAGTCTGTGACTGCTACTAAAACAAAGCCATCACCATAATAGAAACCAAAGTGGATATCTGATGCCGTGTGCATATGGCAACCCATATTTTTTCCAAGCACAGTAGTTCCACCTAATTAGTTTTTTAATGTATTTGAATTAGTTTGTGGGATTCCATAGTTCCTATTAAATAGAGACAGGTAATCGAATAAGAAAATTAAGAAAGTCCTGCTGCATGCTGAGTGTTTACAAAATTGAGAGGACAAGATTTATGGTTAAGATAATGTGGTAGCTGCTTACACAAGAACAAAACACCTCCCGCTGATCCACTCAATTCTCAATTTTGCAAATGTATTTCGAACCCCAAACCCTTCATGAGTCCTTGCTGTTGCTGTGCTAGGCTGTGGTATATTATGCTTAAATCCATGTTAAACTTTTCAGGGACTCAGCTGAGAACCTGTGAACTGAGTAAGTACAGTGGCACCTCCATTGCTAAAAGGAGAAGATGTATGAGTGTGCTATTATCTAAAATCAGGTCTGCCAAGATTGCAAGAGAAATGGGACTGAAAGCAGTGCCGATGGCACAAACCTGCAGCACCCTTGGAAAACATGTCCAGCCCTGCCTTGCCCTCTGCATCCAAACAATTACTTTAAAATTTCTGCACACATTTAGAGTCAGGACACTGAAATCATACCTAGAGTTTCATCCATCCCCTCAGGACCAAGCAGTTCTGCACTTGACCCTTGCTACAGCCTGTTGTCTGAGTGACAGAGCTGTGCTTCACCCTGCTGCAGGTACATCTGCAGTATTTCCATCCCAATACACCCTTTCCTCAAGGAGGTGAGCAATGAAAGCAGAACATGTAGTCAGGGTCAGGGAAGACTTTCAATATGCATTTGCTATTGGTTTATGGCCCATTCTTAGCTCCCAACAGGCACAGAGGTGTAAATCCCAGCTTGTGAAGTCTCCCAGATGCCCACCAAGGCAGACACTGTCCAGCAAAAGGCACAGCTCTGACTGTAAATCCTGTGAGGCTTCCCTGACAGTCCAGGCAAAGCTGTAAGCCAGACTTTGGAGCTAGACCAGGGCTGATCCCCACCACCTTCCAGTCTTCCAGCCAGAGGAGGTTCGAAGCAACTGCCAGGGAACGGGGTGTCACCATCAATCTGCAGACTGAATCTGCGATGGTGGGAGGACCAAGGGTGAGCTACGACCATTTTCTCCTGGGAACTGGATGTAGCATTGCCCTTCACATTGAGCCTTTGCTCACTCATCTCTTGAATCTCTCTGAATCAGTTCCTTGTGAAGTGCTCTTTCTGGCACTTCATTAAGAGATAGAGCTTTAGTCCCATTTTAAGGAATTATAGGTTCATTCTAAAGTCATCTTTTTTATCTGGATTTGTATATCTCCCTTTAAATTGATTAACTTTGTGTTTAATTTTTTGATTTTGAATAACCTCATTGAACCTTTCAGATATCCTCAGCACCCAATGCAGAGGCGCCGTATCTTTAAATTAACATTTATCACTTTAAAAGAGACATGCTCTTTGGCCGAGAGCTAACAGTACTGAAACTCCGACTTTATACCTTTTTTTTTCAGAAGTTAATAAAAAGCATACTGCCTGGAATACTTATTTCAGGGCTATATATCTAAGAAATTGTTTGCAGCTCCAACACAGTGAGGTTTGTTAAGGTTTGGCAGGGGTGGGGGAAGAGTTGAGTTGAATTATTGTCAAGACATCTGTGAGAACTGAGTCCAAAAAAGAACCAGACACTCTCATAAATCTAACCATTTTATATGGTATGTTTGGGAATTGTTATTGTCATTATTGTGGTGGGCAGAGCATTGGGTACATGGCCTTTTTAAATTCTACAAAAGAATCAGATGAGTTGTTTCCATACAAGTAAGTAAATCACATAACACATTATTTGAGTTACTTGAAAACCCACAGGCTCCTGCTGAGATTAAGCCCTTATTGTACAGACAAGTAGAAGAGATAATACCCATTCCTAAGAATTTATGATCTGCATGCACAAAGTGTTAAAGGCTATCAACAGCAAAACTATTCCCATTTTTCATATAAAAAACTATGGCAGAAGTAGCTGAGGGGCTCTGATTTTAGTTCCCTGTCTCTAAAGTTCATCCGTATCTTTAACACTCAATTCTATGTGACCTCATCAGAAGTCACTCAGGGTTCTCTTAGGAGGATTGGGGGATAATACTCTGTCCTAGATGTTATGGAAAGGCAGTTGCTACACCTCTCCATGCCCCAGATGAACTGGGAATCCTGGCAAACACGAGCTGCAAATGGGACTTGTCAAGATCCACTCACTACAGTCTAGAAAGTGTATTGAGAACATCTATAGATAGGAACTGCAGAAGTAAACAATGTCCTTTGGTAGTCACATTTCTTTTACCATTCATCTAGGCTGGCTTTGCCCATTCTCTTTCTGTTACTCCCCACTTGCTTCAGAGAAAGTCTAAGGGCAGTCTCAGCTCACCAAGAGCCTGATTTCTGAGGTTATTTCACTACTTAATTTGAGATCCATAACTCTAGAAACCTCCATTAGAAGTCTCTAAGCATCATCTAGTTGCGAAAACACCCTTCGTAGTCAGTAGAGAGACATGGGCATCATTACTGAATGACACATATGAGCTGTTTCTCACCTCATCTACTTAGCAATTCTCTAAAAGCACCAGTTTCTCTTCTATTGCCACTGACAGGCATTTGGTCAGACAGAGATATCTGTAATTACGCAAAAACTAGTGACAAGACAAAAGGAAATAGCCTGGCACTGCACCAGGGGAGGTTCAGGTTGGACATCAGGAAGAATTTCTTCACACTGAAATCATGGTTAAGCACTGGAATAGGTTGCCCAGGGAAGGGGTGGAATCACCATCCCACCATCCCTTGAAGTGTTCAAGAAGCAAGTGCATGTGGCACTCAGCACTCTGGTCTAGTTGACAAGGTTGTGTCAGTCAAACATTTGACTCGATGATCTTGGAGGGCATTTCCACCCTTAATGGTTCTACAGTCCTATGATTCTATGACTCAGAGATCAAGACACCATGACAAAAACAGCTCCCTTTCCAGCTTTTCTGCCAGTCATGGGAGAGGGCTTCTGGCTACTTCGGCAAGCTGCATGGCTCTAAAGCTGACTTTGAACCCACTGATCCCTCAGCCAGAGCCTCTCCCTCAGCCTGAGCTGAAAACAGATCTGGAGAGCAGCAGGGTCTCCTATTTCTCTGCTGGAGCTGACACATCCAACCTGTGTGTGATCACACTTGTCAATCAGTGGAAAAGCTCCAGAAAGTCTCTTTCATTCTGTATTGCCTCTTTCATTCATGTTTCTTCCATACTGGAGTTAAGTACAAGGAATATTGCACAGAGTCTGTCCAAGAGCTGAATGGCTGAAGGTTTCATGGCAATGACATTACCAGCCAATAAAAACTCCTTTGAGGAGCTTGCTGACAAGAAAAGAGGCAGTCAACAGCTCTGTGCCTCTGAACCAGGCAGGAAAAAAATCCTCTTTGCATTTCTTATGCCTAATTTATGGAATAACCTTCTCGACTAGTCCTCTGGAAGTCAATGCATACATGGTACTACTGGATCAGCAATACTTCTTATGAAATTGAATATATACCTTTCTTTGGTTGGGTTTTTTTTAAAGAGCTGATTCATCTGCTTTTCTTTTTTCTTATTCTGACATTCCAAATGTTAGGACCAAGTTATCCTGGAGCAGTAATCTCAAGGGCACCAATCCCTGTATGCATTATATAGAAACCAGAGGTTCAAAACAAGTCGGAAAGGAGAGTCAGGATCCTCAGATAAAAAATAAAAGCCTATCAACATTAGTATCAACTATTCCTAGGACCAAAATCCCAGAGGGGCAAATTAATAATTTTATAGAAGTTTAGGACTTAGTAAGACATTATAAGAGACATTAGTAAGAGGACTTAATAGAACATTATACTGCCTTCTAGAAGTAATTATGAAACTCATTTGCATAATTTGCCTAGCATCATAGACTCATGGAATGGTTTGGGTTGGAAGGGACCTTAAAGATCTTCTAGCTCCAATCACCCTGCCATGGCAGGAACAGTTTCCACAAGACCACGTTGCTCAAAGTCCCATCCAGCCTGGCCTTGAACACTGGGAAGGATCCACTACTTCTCTGGGCAATCTGTGCCAGTACCTCATCTTCCTCACAGGGAAGAATTTCTAATAATCTTCCTGGGTCCCCTCTGGACTTTCTGGTAGATACTCACTTACTGTTTGCAACAAAGATATGTCTCTCCCACCACCAAGACCAGGTTTTCAGAGCAAGAAGGAGAAAAAGTGGTACCACATTCAGTCTCACTCCGCCTTCCACCCTTTTCAGTACATATGGATATCTCCAAAGCAGCTTGTAGACCTGGGAAAGCCCCTTTCAAAAGGGCTGTTCTTAGTCTTGGAATCTTTAGAGAGTGCTCTGTAGCAGTGTCTCCAAATATATTGTCTACACAGTCAGCAGAACTGCCCGGTCTGAGACTTAATTCCTTCTCCCACAAAATGCTTAATTATCTTCTTGCAGGATTATGACAATATTAAAGCCTCAAGGAAATGGAATCTCCATCACTAATTCGGAGGTCAGGAATAATACCCCTCATTTCCAAAACCGCCATGTGCTTCAATCTCAATTCTGCTCTCAGCAGTGTCAGGTAAGTATTTATAGAAAGAGGAAAGGCATCCTGTCTGCAAGGTGATCGATTGCCTCCTTTCCCTCCTGCTCAGCAAATCTTACGTGTGTGCAACCCAAAGAGATTAAAAAGGAAACTCAGATATCATCAAAGCTGTAAGCTCTATGCAGAAATATCCATTTGTAATGCCACATGAGTTCACATGCCTGGTGGATATCACAAGCAAATTAAATCATGCAGCTCAAGGCATGTCTGTAGGAAAGGCTGCAAAATACATTAGAAATACTCAAAACACAAAATGAGGTTTAGCACAGAGAGCCTGAATGGGTTTATTTTAGCCTGCTGAGAACAAGACTAAATTATCCTCACTGAGGTTCAGGATGCCACAGCAGGATTGCTGCCCCTCCCTGAGATAGTTCATCCAGAGCTGTGCAAGGGACTTCTCCACTGCAAGCACAGTAGCTGTACACTGCCTGAGCTCCTGTATGGTAAGCAAAATAAGAACTGCTGCCACCCAGCCCTGCTCCCAGGGAGTTAACAGCTCTCTCAGTTGCAGGAGCTTTACTCCTCAGCATCTCGTCTGGCCTAACCAAGCAGGGGTCCTTTCCTCACACTGAAGAAGTCAGCAGGGTTACAGTGCTGGCAGGTACATCTGACCCCATCCCAGAGATGGGCAATGTGAATGCCAATGGTAGAGCCATGTCCTGTCAGGATTCAGAAAACTCCTCCAGAAAAACACTGCTCTTGTTCTTAACTTCCCAGCAGCTCTTTAGAGTACAGCTGCTTGTAGCAATCACCCAGGTTTCCTTTGGAAATATATTTTGACAGAGGGAAGTGTCAGTCCATGCATATCTTTCTCTGTAATGATCAAAGGGTCCAGGGAGGAGACACAGAAAAACGATGCTCTCTGAGAACCCTAACATAGCTTGTGAATGTAATAATTGAAAGTAATAGCAAATATTTTTCATAATACTCTAATAGAAGGGAAGGACATAATATATGTGATTATGCAAATGTTTACCACAGAGAATTCTTTTTCACTGCCGTATTTCAGACTATTGTAACAGCAGAGACAAGCAGAGCAATCACCTTGGAACAGAGTCTGTGGGCCAGGACTCATACTTGGTTACCCAGGGCTAATTTGTCCTTCAGTGCAAGCCCTGGGACACTCGCAGCCATGAGAGGAAAGTATTCCTCTTTCTACCACTCCAATATGAACTTTGCCATTAATTTCCAATCTGTCTCGGTATCTGAGCAATAAAACAAGGATCGGAGTTATTTCTTCTCATGCTTTGTTTGCCTGGATGACTTAGATTAGAAGATTTTCCAGATGATGGTTTCTTTACTTTAAACATATAGTAGTGCAGGGCTGTGGTCTCAACAGTCGTCTCCCCATTGACAGTAATGCGAAAAACTCACAATAAACCATAAGGAAGAAAAAAAGTTCAATTTTAGGATGTACAGCCATAGCTCTAATATAGAAAATTTGGTTGAAAACAAACTCAGTTTTTCTAGGGAAATTAAAAATAAACTGTCAGGCTTGAAAAAAATAAGAAAATATCTTTAAAGAAGAACTTTCATGTGCTGATCCTTTTCTTAGGTATTAGCAATGAAAAATTGTAATGTTAAAACAGTTATATACACACTGGCTGTTCTGTAATAAAATTAAAGACTCTGCATCTCATTCTGTAGCAGGAAAGAAATAGAGAATACAAGTATTTGCAATGATGATGGATTTTTGAAATAAAATTATTAATTAGCTCTACTAAATGATATTTAAGAAATGTTTAATCTTTTTTGCAAATAATCATAAAGAGCAATTCTAACTTAAACAGAGACACTCAAATTTTGTCACTTCATTTTGAAGTTGGAGTCACAGTATGATTTTCAGTATAAGAAAAATTAAATACATTTATTTCAAACAGTTTTTCCAGAATCAATTAAATGCTTCAGAAACATCAACAAAAAGAAAACAAAAACAGTAATAAAAATGAATCAACTGAGTCAAAGACATTATTAGCAACAACTTTTATTGTCCATAGGGGTAAAACATAGTTCTTCTGATGCAATATATATTGGAATATAGGAGTCACAGTCATCAGGCCAGGCAGTGACAACAACAATATTAACAGATAACTCATATTTATGTCAATTCGCTCTGTGCCCCAAGAAAAGTCTAATATGATTCTCCTCTCTGCATTGTGTTGACATCAGAACTTCAATGGACAGCTTCAAAGGGCACAGAAAGCACCTCACATGTAGAAAAAATGTGCTCTCAACTTTCGTATTACAGCAGACATTGGGGCAGATTCGAAGGAGATGTGGGATCAAAGGGTTCAGCCTGGAATAAATAAAAATTACACAAGACTTTTCTCCTCCATGGAACAGCAACTCAAAGCTTGTCTAAATGAAAACAACTTTTGATCTTTGTTATTGAACTGGATTCGAGCCGGTAGGTTTTAAGTAGGGTTTGCATTTAAGATCTGCAGTCCTACTTTTGGAAACAGGGAATATTTCTAAGCTAATAGGGGCACACACAATACTTAGTGTAGAAAATATCTCTATATAACAATTATGGGAAGTATTACAGGCCCCCTATTTCCTGATGGAGATGTTCATATGAGCCATTAAGCAACACATTGATTTCATGTTAGCAGGGAGTTCTCATTTTCAGTATTGCTGTAGGATTTTGGAACAAAGAATTGCTAAGAGATATCACAGCACAGAAGGATTATTATAGGGTGCTTTTGACACAGACTTCTGCCAGAAATAGTGTTTACCATGAGGCACTTCACATATATTTCTTTACATTAATTTCACCTGTTTGTGCTGTATTCATTCCAAGATAATATGTGTCTAAACTATATGTTTTAAATTAACTCCCTTCTTGTTTTTTGCTGTGTACAGAGTCATTAAGGACTTTAAAAATATATATTAACTGGTGTCTCTGTGGTTCTCTTAGTGGGCAATTTTTAAAGTGTTACTGAGCTATAAATTCTCCCATAACAAAAATTGTAGATTCTGAAAGATTTCCTGTAGGATACTTTTAGCTTTTGCCTGATTGAATTAATAACTAAGGTAAGTAATAGTCAAGAGGATAATGCATTTGAGTGAAAGTATCGCATTGGGCTGCAAAGACCCATCAGATACTACAGGCTTCATTCTTGCCTGCAGGTACCAGTGTAACCTCCCAGCCCAGCAGTTTCCAGCTGCAGTCTATTCCCCACCTCCTGCTTCAGTATCTGAACAAAGGCAGCAGGACAATGTCTGTAGAACAACAAATTAGGTGCTTTGGAAGGAAAAGACACCTGGATTTCTTTTGGAAGCAAGATATGTACGTACCTGGCCACCACTCTGAATGGTCCTGAAGGTGGTCCAGGAGGACGTAGTTTCTCTGAATTCCTTGGGGTGAAAGGATGCTCTTTGAGAAAGTCAAACAATTTTTTTTTTCTAATGTGAAGGTGCCTTAACTTAGATTTATCTGAAATTTCTTTCAGGTGTCTCCAAAACAAAAAAAATCCAAAGTCATCCTAAGTGCAAAGGAAACTTTTGCCACAAATCAAATGAAATGTTCTCATCAGACCTCATATAATTTAACTTTTTTCAATGTATTGATTTTTTCACATAAAAAGGTACAATCACACCTTACATTTTTATTGGGTTTTTTTATTGCTAATAAACCCAAGCCACAGATCTTATTCAGCTTTTCATAGGAAAAAAAATAATTTACACCAAATATAATGGCAAATCAAACCCATGCTTCTGTCAAAATATGTATTTTAACCTTCTAAAGCATGAAGTCAATTCACTTTTATTTTATTTCAAACAGATTAATTCACCTCAAGAACAAATGCTTGGAAAATATGGCTCGGAAAATGCGCTTCTAAGACTTCAGTACATGACCTGGACATTCACCTTGTGATGTGGCATCAAAACAGATGCCAGGAGGCAGATTATGAGCCCAGTCACTCCGGAGCAAAGCTATAACCAAAATGAAGAATGTCCTGAGTGACTGGCATTGAAATGCCCCATTGTCGTGTCTCATTCCAAATCATAAGGGAACACCCAAGATTTGTGGAAGACTGTGGTCGAAAAAGAGCAGCAAAGCCAAAAGGGTCCAAAAGACCTTACAAAGTTTATTAGCAAATTACACCCTCAACATGGAAATTGGGATATGTTTTTCTCCTGTCTTCTAAGAGTAAGATAAATAAAAGAATAAAAGGGGGAATAAAGAGCACCAGAAAGGGACTGATCAAATAGGAGAGGAAAGGAGAACACCAGTCATGGGTGCAGGGTCGATCCAGCTGATGGGATGTACAGAGTCCTGGGGGCAGCACCTGAACTCTGTGGGTCATCCTTTTTATAGACAAGTTTTCCCTGCCCTGGGGCTGGTTTTCTCACTTCTTATGCAAATGAGTTATCATGCACAGTCCATTCTTCTAGACCTTTCTGGAAATGGGTCACAGGGCTTTGAGGGTCTTGCCTGCTCCTTGACCTCATTCCTGCACTTGCACTGTTCTGGGCTGTGCAGTCTCCATGGACCAAATCAGGGAAGTTGACCCTCAGAGAAGTGCTGCCCTACCTCTGCACAGCCCTTCTCCAGCCAGATCCTGTTCCAAATGCCCATTTGCACAGTGGGCATCAGTTTTGCAGACATTGCAGTGACCCGGCTTCAACATTCACTCACTTTCCTGTAGGCTTTTTCACAGTGCACACTATTTCCATTTAGCAGTTGATTGGCATTTGCTGACAGCTTTGCTCGAACACATCAGCAAAAACAGGTGAGATTTCTGAGGAAAGGTGAGAGACAAGTTAAATCAAAAATAACACCTGTATGAGCAATGAAAATCTTTCATCTCCCCTCACTGAATGCATTTTTTAATGTGTTGATATATCTTCTCCACAAAATGTGAGTTTCAAAGAAATTAATTATAGGACTGAGAATTAAAATAGTATCTGTGTTGATATTATCATTGTTCAAATTGAAAATTCTACAGTAGTCTGACCTGATAAATAAATCAAACACCTATGCTTAAACATGAGCACAAATACTCAAGACATACTAATTTACGCTTCCACTTTCCAAGTCTATTACACATGTGCCAAGTTATTTGACTGCAGTGGAATCTGTCAAGAAATCTCCTCACTGAAATAGTGATCAGGCTTTGGAACAGGCTGTCCAGGGAAGCAATGGAATCACTATCTCTGAAGTATTCAAAAATGTGTCTATGTGGTGCTTAGGAACATGATTTAGGGGTGGACCTGACAGTGCTGGAGTAATGGTTGGACTTTGTGATTTTAGAGGTCTTTTCCAACCTAAAGGATTCTATGACTGGAAGTATGCATTTAGTCCTTATCCTCAGCATTAAAAAGTTGTCAGAAGCCATGAGCAGAGACAGGCCATGAATAGTTCAATGTAGCAAAGAGAGCAGGAAACTCTCTGAGATTCAAAGACTCACAACTCATTGAGAAATGACACAGGAAACAAGACAACGTTAAGTCCATAACAGTCATCTGTCTGACTGAGTTAAACCCCCAGACTGAGAGAGATGAAATTTCTCCTCTGGATGCTTCAAAGGTATCTTCCTGCATTTATAAAAATGTACACATGTCCACATGTCTGAGTGAGTGCTTTCTCTGCAAATTCTGCATATTCCCCTTCTCCAGTCAAGCCCTTACTGAAACCTCAGGTAGGTGTTATTTGAGATAACAACTGGACAATGCAATCCCTTTCTATGGCACCACAAAAAATTAATTATTTGGAAGAAAACAATTTCCATCCTATCTTTGTCAGCTGACAGGTTTAAAGAAGTGCTCCTACAACAAAAGTGCTTCAGTGCATGTTTAAGGCAAAGTATGGTGAAGGAAACTTTGCTATCACAGAATTTAGTGCATAAGACCTTGAGATCAGCAGTAGATTACTGTTTGTATTTTCAGTTCAGCCCTAAATCTCAACCCAAAGTCTAACTTATATGAAAATAAACACTGCTATCACCCTACATCATGTTGGAGCCTGCCATGAACATAAAATTACACTGAATTTTTATTATTAGATACAACTGAAAGAAATGAGATCAAAATAACTACCTTTTTTGGGAGCTGTCTGGTCAGCAATTTCTCTACTTACTATCTTAATAGCCCAATGTATGTCTTAGCAGCACACATTTCATATTTCTGGCCTGCACTTGGCACACGTTCATTCTATTGCAGAAATACAAGGAAAGATATTTGACTTCCTATATCAGTGGGTAGGGATCTGGAAGGTCAGTGTATTGGGCTATTTACTGGATTAGGAATTCTGCAGAGTCATCCTAAGAAATGCAGAGAAACACTTCTATCCTGCTTGGCTTGACGCCTTGCTATTCATAAAAACAAAATTCATGACCTTTTCATTTAAAGGCTTTTGCGTCCTGCCTAAATCTTAAATCAATCCCGTTGCCTCTGAGCATTGCACATTTAATTTTTAACATCTCTTGAATTTGCTTCAAATTCCTCAAAGTCAACGCTTCCTACAGAAGAAACCTCTTTCTATCTCAGTGTCTGAAAATAATAGAAACACATTGTCTAAGAGAGGTTTCTCTTGCATGGCCATGGGAATCACTTTGGAGTTTGCCAGCCTGTCCCATGCTCCACAATGTCTCAGCTCCCACAGATACCAAGGTTTTAGGATTAACATGTGGGAGTGGGATGCTTTTAATAATTAATGAATCCAATCAGATTGGGAATTGTTGTAATGTATAGCTTTGAGCAGTAGCAATACAAACACACCGCAGGTCAAGATTGAACTTCTAGAGAAAAAAAAGTGTAAATTGTGGCTAAATGATAAGGGAAAGGAGGTAATTTGTGGGGTATATTTGGACAGAAGCTCTGGCTGTCTAGCTCAACATGGGATGTCTCACCTGCTGGAGTCATCCGTCTCTATCAGTCCTTTTAAAACTTACATGCCTTGTATAGACTAGATGCCTGCTTTCAGATAGCTAAAATTAGCTGGGATGATCCTCACTCTTAAGAAAGGGTAATATTTCATTTAACATGGAAACTGGAGGGATAAACCATGGGTTCATTCACATTTAGTAACTGGCTAAACATGTCACCTTAGGTGCAATAATAGTTGGTACATGTGCAGGTGAAGAAAATGAATCATAGAATCATAGAACGGATGGGTTGGAAGGAACCTTTAAAGATCATCTGGTTCCAAACCCCCTGCCATGGGCAGGGACACCTTCCACTAGACCAGGTTGCTCAGAGCCCCATACAGCCTGGCATCCACAACTCCCCTAGGCAACCTGTGCCAAGCCCTCACCACCATCAGAGTAAAAAATTCTTCCTAGTTCCTAATCTAAACCTGCTCTCTGTCAGTTTGAAGCCATTCCCCCTTGTCCTATCACTTCATGCCCTTGTAAAATGTCTTTCTCCAGCTCTCTTGTAGCCCTTTGAGGTACTGGAAGAGGCTCTACGGTCTCCTCAGTCTTCTCTTCTTCAGATTTAACAATCATTTAATGTCAAGTAAATGTTTACTGCTTCAATTCACCAAAACACCTTTTAAGGGAAAGAAAAAAGGGGGTTTTGAAAGCTACATGCATTTCGTAGGTTAAAAAATATATTTTCAAGTAAATTATGTTTAGTGTAAGTTTATCATAATTCATTGTGTTCTTGTTCATAAGGCATGTGTTTAATACTTTAATCTCTTCATGTCTTAACATGCTTAAAATATTGACAAGCTCCATGGCCTGGTTCCATTTACAGAATGTAATGTCACAATTCTAAAGGAGAAATTGGCACAGAAAATTTTATTTACTTCAATTGAGCAACTGAAAACAGGTATTATAAGAAGCAGGACCAGATAAGCCCAGTAACAGGGTACAAATGCCTGAAGTTAAGGAGTGCAACATTAACTCAGAAAGGTTCCACAGAAACACTGCCATGTAACTTCAAAGTCTCTAGTCCCCAGAAAGGATGAGCAGCTGGAAAAGCTGCATAACTTCAGGTAGTTCAAGATTTCTGGAGGCTTGCAGCAACTAGAAACTCTAAAACAAACCCCTGCTTTAGAAATATCCTTGCCAGAAATCCTAAAAATGGATTAGCTGATACGAGGACTTGAATGCAGGGATGAAGGGGGTCTCCTTGAGAATTTGTGGAAAAAATACAACTAAGTCCAAGCACTCATTCTTTCACTAGAAAGGCAGGTGCTGGTTTGGAAGAACATGCAAATGAAGGAAAAAGCATAGGATAGCAGGAGTGGGCATTTCTTACCATAAGGTTGGTGGAAATTCTTTTACTGTACGGGTGGTCAGGCACTGCAATAGGTTTCCCAGAGAGGTTATGGACTCACCACACCTGGAGGTGTTCAAGTCCAGGCTGGATGGGGCTCTGAGTAACCTGGTCTAGTGGGTGGCTTTCCTGCCCTTGGCAAGGAAGTTGGAACTAGATATTTTAGATCTCTTCCAACCCAAACCAGTCTATGACTCTATGACATCAAGACGGACCCTTCCATAAAGGTGTCTGTCGCCATGTGCCTCTCAGCAATGGTAGTGTCTAAGCAACTCTTATCATCTGCACAGATCTCAACTCTGTTGCTTAAATATGACTGTCTAGCCCCATTTGAGGCATCTATGGGTATCTGAGACATCTATGGGTACCAAAGACATTCCACAGGTCTGCCAGGGATGTGAAAGGACGCACAGGCAAACAAAACCAGATGGGAGACTTTGTTCTCCTGCCCTCAGGTGTTGGTGTGTGGGCAGCTCACAGATGAGTCTCTAGTACAGCTGCAGGCACTTGTATGTAGGCACCAAATATTGCTCCCTGAAAATCCACCCCATCTTCATCAATTGAGAGCTTAGGGACATCTCAGAAGGCAAGTCACCCTATGTGCATGGAGAAGGGATGAACTGCCCTCTGGATGTGCCCCTTTCTGGTGACTACAGAAAGGAAATATCCTCCCAGGTGTAAAAGTAGCTATGGCAGACCTGAGTCCTTCAAACAGGAGCTGACCTAGGGAATTTCAACTAGTCCTAGACACCAAGTAACCGGTGTAATCAAGTCTAGGTGTGTAGCCCTCAAACCATCCAATGTAAATGAACTCTGTCCTGCAGCTTGATGAGATTAGCAGTACTCAGCAGTTCAGGTGTGTGTTCCATTTTATATCAGTCACATTCATGATATTCTCTCAAGCCCTGATAAACCAAGGAGAGCTTGTCTCATTTATGATGACAATGGGGCACTCTTGCCATGTAGTACTCTAACACTCTTAAATTCTTTTACTTCCATAGTCACATGATCATCTCCATGCTTGCCTATTTTGTTAGCATATCAGTTCAATTTCCAATCTGTAATTAAGAATAATTTTGATGGGGACTTTTTTAGCGACCACTTGACAATTCAGTAGTACAGACCATCCCACTCCATTGCACAGGATTGTGCCCTGAAGCCTTTTAATTTTCTCATATAGATATGCTCTTGGGCCCAGTTGTGATCCACACCAGTCCCATAAGCTCACTGTTTTGTCCCCTACTCAATATCACACACTTACCTTGAAGTCTCCGGGAAGTGATGGAGATGAATAAATGTATCTGCTCTCTTTTTGTATGTCATGCTGTAAAAGAAAATAAAGTTGAAGAGCTATGATAGATTGCTGAAGAAGCATGCCAATAGCTGACTTGTTTTCAGCAAAACTCACTTCCTTTTATTCAGTTAAAAAAAGAAAATTACTGCATTTCAAATACACTCTATTTTAGAATTTCATAAGTAGCCTCAAATTCTGTGGAAGTCATGAAATTTGCTTTCCTTATTCAGATATTCAAGTATATTCTGCTCCACAATAAATTAATTAGGCATTTTTCCATATCCTGTCCAAGTGACTTCCACTGTGCATCTGAGCTTTAATTAATCTGGAATTGCTCTTTCATCCAAAACACTTAAACATGTATAATTTTAAACCCCAAGGAATACTGACTGATTGCAGTAGGATTCTTCATATGTTTAAAATTATGTGTGTGCTGAAAATAGGGTAAAATCTAGTTATTGGCCTCCAACTAGACTTTGTTCCACTGATCACCATGTTCTTGGCACAGCCATTCAGACAGCTGACAGATAAAATTATGGGACTGAAGAAAGGGGGAAAGAAAAGTTTTGTGCCTCAAGATCTTGTCCCACATCTTATCTGATAAGAATGGAATAACCTCATTCCATTGATATCAGTAGAATTACTTCTGAATTTCGTGGAGAAGAATCAGGTCTTCAAAATTGATTTGGTACTTTGGATATTTGAGTGTGCTTGAGTTCCTAATGTAAAACATTTGGAAACATTTTGCTACTGCATCTTGTTTCTTTTATTCATTGCATTTTATTACATGGAATCTCAGATTTAGGATAATTATCTAGTTGCATTTAATTAAATACTAACCCATCCTACCTGAGGGCCCCATAGTCAGGAAGGACTCCCCACTATAAGACTATGAGGCAAAATTCAAGCCTGGTCTTGTTGATCCAGAATTGTGACTATTTCAGTGTTGTCCCACACATTTATAAATATTGTCATAAGTTACGATGCAAATGTCATTTCTACAAAAAAATCCTATCAATATCTTAATAAATGAAATTATATTTTATTTCCTTATCAGACAAGTAAAATTTTGAGCCAAATCATGAGCTTACTTTTTTACTTAACTGTGTGAATTATCTACTGGGAATAATATAAATACCTCTATTTTCCTGTTTGTTTGATGATTCTGTAATTATTTTTCCTAAAGCTTTTATAGCATAATTTTCTTTCACTTCCCCAACATTTCTTTCTCAGGGACTCAAAAGATCCAGCAGCAGTTTAAATTAAAATCTTTATTCTTTATTTTAAACATCAAACAATTTTCCTCATCTCTTGCACATCACTGCCATTCAGTAATCTCAGAGCCTTTACAAACTGTATGATCTCAATTTAATTTACAGGCAAATGAAGACACAAAGCAATAACTGGACCAAAATTAACCAATATGTCTGTGGCAAAATTGTTAATGGCACTGAGATCTGCTATATTTCATCACATAGATGCTTTCACTAAGCCTTTCACTTTTTTTTTAGTTCCCAGGGAATAGTAGAAGGTCCCTAAGGACTTTAGTCGTGTTATTATGACACCCTGCTTGGCTGCGTTGGTCTCAGGAGAGAAACTTTTATGTTCTGTGCACTTCCTGCAGCTTCTGCCAGGAATGCGGATAATTCAGAGGGAGTATTTTCCAGGAGCAGTTTCAATTTTCAGAGAAAGCACAGTATTTATGAGTGATACCACCTAAAAATAAGGCCAGCAGGTAGGTGGAAATAGTCACAATTCAATATTAAGACTCCTTAAGTGGCCTTCAAAAACACCCAACACCATGGAAGGGCATGAAAGGCACTATAGTTGGCACGTGTGGCACAAGACAAGATCCACAGGAAAGACTTCTGGCATAACAGACGAGGACAGACAAGACTTCTTAGGGCATCCTAAGTGATACCAGACATGTTTAGATGTCTGTACCACAGTCCCAGTCACTGGGTACACAAATGTCTAAACTCTGCTGGCTACAGAGCAGCTAAGATCCCTGGAGAGCCTATATACACCTCTACATAAGTAGCTAAATTTAGGCACTAAACTTCAAACTGTTTAAATTTCAAACAAAATCACACCCATATATTGTTTCGCTTGACATATCAAGTGCATTTGAAAAAGGTCTGAATGTGACTTTCTCTAGAAAAAGTTGTTTCTTTGGTTAATTACTATGGAACTAGTTCAACTTTGTGCATGTTTCTGGTGGGCTGATATATAGGCTTTCTTTATTAAGCATCACAGTTTTTCTTCCATTTTAATTGTGCTCCAGATGTTCCTGACAGCTGCTGGAAGACTATGCCATCTGAACACTCATCAAACACACACACACACACAAAAAACAGGCTAAAGGAGGACATTTGCAATATGAGCATCCATGTCTGAGCCAATCACTCCCTTTTCTAGGCCAGCAAAAAACAATTCATAGAGAGCCCTTGGCAACCAGATCTAACATTGCAGTTACTTTGCTCTGAGCAGAGGGGTGCTCTAAATGACATGCAGAGATCAGTTTCAGTTTAATTTTTTCTCAGTTAGTATTTCTGGATTTTCTCATAAATATGCCCTTACTGGCCTGCAAGTCATCCGAGCTTTTTTGGGCATTTAAGTTAGAAGCAAGGAGATTAAAAGTATCTGCTTTTCTCTGTTTTCTATAAAAGAAGCCTAGAAAATCAACTGAGATGTAGATGTTTATATTGAAAACATCTTCATTAGGTTAACAGACTCCTACAAGCATTGTTTGGAGCAGCAAGTGGAGAGGCAATATTCTAATTGTCTCGGCCCCTGTTTAAAACTGACACAATTAGAAAAATTCTGGTCTGCATTTTTAATAATATTGTGCAAGATTTAAAAAAAAAAACCCAGTTAATTATTTTTAATGCCATTCTCAGCTATGCCCTAACTCAGAAATACTGAGATTAAAAGTCTTAGCAGAGCTGATTCAATGGCTCTACATTTCCTAGCACAGTCCCTCATTTCAACCTATCAAACCTCCTGGCATCAGCTGACTGTGTAATGAAGCTCACTGTTCTGAGGGGCAGCTGACATCTGTACTGCTGAACTAATTAGTAGCACTGCCTTAACTGGCCCAGGATGGCCACAGCCATGCATTAAAATCTAATTTAATTTAAAAAAAGGGTAAATGCACCCAAATTGCTTATTGGGGATAGTGTACAGGATATAACAACTCGTCAGAATGTACAGAAATCCCATGGGAGAATATTAGAGTTCTCCATTAAGAGTATTCAACCATCAAGTTCCAATGCCCAGTCCATGGCACATTTTAACCCTCTAGATACAGAAGTAAAATACCCCAAGATTTCGTGCAGGAGTTGTTATTTCAGCTGTAGACAATATCCTTGATTTGTAAAATATAAAGTAACAAGTTTGGTGGACAGTTTGAACCAGATTTTTCAGTAATTTCAAAGAAACATTTAGTTGTACAGAGAAGTCAGGGACAGAATATGAATCACAAAGAACTTTTCCACAGGATCTTCCAAAGAAAAGCGTTTATCTATAAACTCATAAAATGCATTTTCTCAAGGAATATAATGTCTTTACAATGTGTATTACTGAAAGAGGCTAAAATTGCTAGCTTTTAGGTATGCATTCTGGTTGTCATCATGTTTGAACATTCTGTTTTTAATCTGGTTGTCTTAAAAGGTTTAATTGCAAAGGATAGAACTAAATTAAAGATAAACTTCCAACTGCGTTTTAGCTATGTGAAGTAATTAGACTCACTGAAAGCAAATTCCAAAATGGCCCAGTGTCTACACTGTTAATTACACTTTGCTCACAAATACGAGTTTAATTGTCCATATCAAATGGCATTGTCACGTTTAATTATGTAAAATATTGCAAAATGTACAATAGCATCACTAATTCACGATATGAAGCGAATCCTCTTGAATATAAGAAATGCCATCTCTGGACCAACTACTAAACATGCACATCTGCTAAAGTCAGCAATGTCACTTTATGGGCATTCATAATGTTCCTTAGCACTGAAGACCAGAACATCTGATGTTCACCTGTGAGTAAACAGGGCAAATCAAGAACTGCACATTTGTTATAAAAAGGTATTAAAAGAAGGGTGAAAAATCAAACAGTTGCAGTGCAGGGAGTGGTATATGTCTATAACTGTCTGTGTTCATGATTCTGTATGAGTCAGGAGCTGACTAGAAGAAAGGACCAGATAATTCGGATACCTTGCAAGACTATGGCATGCACAGCATTGTGGGTCCCAACCTGGTGCTTCCTATGGCAAGGGAGAAGGGTTCAATATGTGGATCTGAATGCACATAATATAGTACATCCTAGAGAAAACAGCAGCTCAAAGGCTGCTTGATCTTCCCTGTTCAGCAGCAGCTGAAGCAAAGGCTCCAGGCACTCTGAGTCAGGGGCAGCTGAATATCCTAAGTAGAAGCTGCTAAAGCTCCCTCAGTCCCAGAGCCTTGTGGTTCCCCTTCCCTTGTCCTTACCTGGCAGCAGCAGACAGAGGGTTCTTGTGCCACTGTCCCCACAAGGAGCCCCCGAAGCAGAAATCACAGGTAGCTGCACATTATGCACATCTGCTGGTTGTTGCCCCTGATACCTGGGCTCATGAACCTCAAGGAGTATTGTTCATTTTATTCAGGACTCAATAAAACAGCCTGGGAGCAGGGAGCAGGGCCTGTCATTCCCCAATCACATATCATGACCAACTTTTCACTTCTTTTTCTCCCTCTGTCTCCATAAATTTTGTGGGCTTGTCTTCACAGTCTCCACTAGTAGGAAGTAGGGAGTTTCTGCAGACGTTTTTAGTTAATATCTAGCTGCTTCAGGCACTCCTACCAGAAAAAGGAGTAGCTGAGTCTGAAGAACTTCAGTCTGAGGAGCTCAGATGTCCTCCCTCCTTGCTGAAAACAATAACCATCACAGTTCTTACAAAAAAAGCAACATCCTTTCTCTATTTCCTCTCAGTTCAAAAGGAAAATGAATCAGTTGTCTGTATACAAATGTAGAATTCAGGCACATGAATCTAACTTTTTTATAAGTGCCTACATCTAAGAGAGAGGGAGGACTTTAAAAGCACTTCTCTAGTAAGTAATTCCTGTTTAATATTCTTTACATCAGCATACTAGTATGAAGTGTCTGTGTGTTGCTTTCCACTATACTGGGCATTATTTTCATATAAGATGTCAGGGGACTTCTAGAGTGAGTGACTGCATTCCCTTTTCTATATTTGGCTTTTACCTGCTTGGAAATAAGTCCCACATGTTCCCTTAATTTTCGCATGTGTCTATTATGTCACAGGGAAGGAAAGGCCTGGACTTAGAAAAGGAACTCAAAGAGAAATCGTGTTGTAACAACAAGAATAGTTTATGAAGAAATGTGTTGCAGGAGCTCATTGAATAGAACTGAATGGTGTAGTTGAATTAGGATTCCTGAGCAAGCATAGCATAGTAATCTTGGCAAGTTATGATGACAGCCCGGACAGCAGTTCTGCCAAGGAAAACACATGGATCATACTGGACACAGATGTCGCCAGTGGTTCTAGGAGGAAGAGTGGCAAAAGTGACACCCAGCTGATGGGTCTCAGTAAACAGGAAAATAATCATTTAATAATGACAAAAAGTTCATGGTTAAAGACTCAGTATTTAATTTTACTGTTGTCAGTGACTGCAGGTCTGTTTAGGACTCATAAACATGAAGTAGATACCAAATCTGTCTTGTTCATAAATCACTAAACCACAGATTGCCAGACCCTGATGAAACACCCTCAGTATTTCCTTTCCTTTCATTTTATCTTCCTAAACATTTACTATTTATTCCTACCAGAGATATACCTGCACTGTGCACAGATTAGCAGAGATCAGGGGCACTCTTGGTCTTGGAAAATCTGGACATGACCACTGCTTTTGAAAAGCAGGGAGTTAGAAGGGTTAGCCATGTGAGTACAAATGAATAGTCCTCACTTAATTTACTAGTTGTAGCTATAGCTCATAGGTATTTGGCTTGGCACAGAATGGTTATTCTTACATTTAAAAATCCATAGAATCATGAAAAATATGGATGAAATGGGCTCCTGTGTGTCACCTACTTTATATTTGTTCCAAGGTCATATCAGCATTATTTAAACCTCTTCATAGATCCTGTTATTATTACACAGTAGGATAATATGATGACAATTTTGGAGTCCATTCATCATAGGCTTTTCATGTAGGAAGAATTGCACTTGGAAGAAGTTCTGCAATGGTGCTGAACTGCTGTTTAATGGCTTCTTTCTGTGTATTTACCTCTAAGCAATTTCTTCCTAGTTGCCATCTCTTGAGAGCCAGCAAATACATGGATTTTTACAATTTTTTTATTGCAGTGAAGCTTTGAAAGAGTGCAAGGAGGAAGGTGGTGATGGCAGGCTGGACTTGGATTCAAGATCATAGCTAATGCAAAATTAAACTAGAAACGAAGCGGAGGATTCCTACCAAAGGTAAGAATGACTCTGGTTAAACATCCATTACAGAGTTGGAAAAATGAGATCCTTCCAGCTTTTGAGATCTGCTGAAGCTGCCTGTGCTTGCAGTAAGCAGTGAGTGCTTCGTCCTAAAACCTGCTGTGTCTGATTCTGCTGCTGTTGAGTTTGGGATAGCACAGTGATTTAATCCTTCAGGCCCTGCAATACACACCCAATCTTCATTAGACACTTTTCATTACAGTCACAGTTTCAGAATGAAAACTGCCTTTAAAATCACAGCTTTTCTTCTCCTGGGGGAAAAAAAACCCATCCAAAACACACAAACCCAAAACCAAAAGAAGTCTTTCCCTCCCTTTTCACTTGGGAATCAAACACTTAAAAATCTTTTTTTTATTCATTCCACCTTACCTAGAAAGGCAAATAGAGGCTATTGTTAAAATTTATAACTTAAGCATTAAATGAAAGTGATTTAGAAACCAATCATTTGGGAATAGAAAAAACCACAGGGTTCCATTCCAAGAAGATTGCCAATAATAGCTGGAATAGAGAACATTGCCTTTGGTATGCCTTTTCTGAGTATAAAGTAATTGAACTGACATGTTGCTATGGAAAGTTTTCATATTGATGAAACTGCACCTTCCCGTTTAAAAAATGCCAGGTCTGGTCCCTAGCACATGCAGTGAAGTTTTTCACAGCATCTCAGAATAAAACAGTAGATAGGATTATCTCTAAATCACCTTCCCACACAGTAGCCAGATGTCAAAGATCACCACTAGTTCCAGCATTAAAACTTTTGCAACAACTTTAGCAGCTTTTGCTGCATCAACTCTGTCTTCTCCTTTGTCACATACATTGCAGTGGGACCAAACAAGCCAAAAACCCTTTGTGCAAAGCACTATGTAATACACATTCAAAAGACTTTTCACTTGCATCAGCAAGGTTATGGGGGAGTGAAATCAGAACAAATGAATGTAGGATTGCAATTAAAGTATTTGTAATACTCCTGATGTTGAACACATCATTGATGAGCAGGTGCTGGAAGGATCTGACTACACGTACACCAGAAGGTTTCTGCTCAGCAATATTCCTGTGGTGTTCAGTATTTCCTTCCAGCCAGGAGGGGAGTCTCTCTAAACTTCTAAAGTCCTGTATAAACGGAACTGCAGTTCTAATTGGAAGAGCAGCTCATCCTTGCTTTTCAAGAGACAAACAAATGCTCGGGGCTGCTGGACCAGCAGACCCAGTGCTTGTGCTGCAGCTCACAGTCCCCAATATCTGCCGAAGGGAGTGCATGCCATCGTGTGGTGATGCAGCCTCACCACATCGGTATCGTTTTCCACAACCCTATGGATGTAACCAAAGAGAAATGCACAGTGAGAAAGAATCCTCCAGATCCCACCAGATTTCCCTGCGCCCTCTAGTACTTTGGAAGATGTCTGATAGCACAAAGGGGAATAACCCCAAGTTGTGACAGGAGAGGTTGAGGTTGGATATTAGGACAGCTTTCTTCACTGAAAGAGTGATAAAGCATGGGAACTGGCTCCCCAGGGAACTGATGGAGTCACCATCCCTGGAAGTGATCAATGTGGCAATTTCTGCTATAGTTTAGTGGGCACAGGGGTATTTAGTCGAAGGTTGGACTTGATCTTGCAGGACTTTTCCAATGTTCATGATTCTATGTCTCAAGTTTTTTTGTGTGTGCAGTATTTCTCCACTTGGTCAGAGCCTTTGGGGGTCACCACCAGCAAAAAGCCACATTGAGGCTGAGAGCTGGGACGTCACCATGAAGGTGAGACTTGGACTCCTGTGATACAGGGAATGCCCCTAGAGCTGCTACCACCATCTCTGAGCATTCCCAGTCTCCTCAGCCCCCTGATCAGGGTGCTTTCTCCATGCCATGAGCCTGGACAGCAGTAGGAACCCAGATCCATTCACATCCAGGGTCTGTTGACTTTCTCAGCACCTGTGTGGAGATGGGCTGACACCTGGAGATGGGTCCAGGCAGGAGCACAGTGCTCTGCCCCCTGCACCAGCTCTTTGTGATGTCTTTTGGGTATCACAGAGGTGGGAGATTCCAACTTACACCAATATGGTTCTGCAGAGAAGCTCTTGACAAAGTGACTCTTGCCAGGTGAAGGTTCACTGTGGCTGAGGATGGAGCTGAATTGTCCTGAGGTTACCCATGCACACATCAACCCTCCCTGCCCAGTGCTCCTCCTGGCTAAATGGTGCCCATACTGGGTCCTTCCCAAAAAGGAATGGCAGAACAGCAGGGTTGCCATGGGGAAAGGGCTGCAGACAGAACATATACAGGGGTGCACAGCACCCCTCAGCAGCTTTAACTGCAACAGCCAGGCAAAGCAGAGCTATGAGGATGACCAATGTCACACCATGCAGGATAACTCAGTAACAACCTTTATCCTGAGATGCACAAGCTCTGAGAAGCAGCCAAATGCAGATGTCATCACTCATTTGAAAACTGCACACAAACAGAAGATATCATCTGAACTTGATAATGTTACTGATTTTCATAGTACAGAATTCCCAACAGAATTCCTGGAGAACACACAAAGCAGGGAAAGGGCCACAACAGGATATGGTGTCACCAAAGGGGAAGTGGGAAGGACTGCTGCAGCAAACCATCATTCTTTCAGTAAGTTTTTGGAGGTGAAAGAGCTGGGAAAAAACAGAGTGACTGTAGAGACTTTTCAAGAAGTTGACACATCTTTAGAGGATGACTTTCATGGATACTTTCTTGCCTGCAACATTTCCATTTCCATCATCTCCAGACAGATTGTTTCAAATCTAATTCGTGAGCCACTGCACTATTGATCGCAGGCAGCCACAGAGAAAGTAATTGGATCTATTTTATTCCTCTCACAGTTTCCTCTCCCTCTCTTACACCTCAAAAAGCCTCTCCTCTGACTTTCCTCCTGCTTATCTCCATGTCCATCTGACCCTTCAGATGACAGTACTCCTCACGTGAGGAGAGGAAGCACCGCAATCCAGAAGCATCAGTGTTTCCTTCTTGCCTCTAGATGGTGCCATGGGCTTTCCCTGAATTAGTGCGACTTTCTAACGTCGAGGTTTTCGTGGAGAGGGATTCTGCAGGTACAGACTTCGGTGGCTACTCTGGCAGAGACTGTGCTGCCTTATAGTCGACATAGTATTTTCCTTTTTGTTGTTGTTGTTGGTTTGGTTTGGTTTGTTTTTTAAATTTTATTTAGCTAGTGCAGTCTGGGATAGAAGAATGTCTCTTTCTATTGAATTATCTTTGATTTCTTTCCTTCTATTTTCATTGTCTTTCACTTTTTCAACATTTTTTCTTTACTGCTCAGAGTGGCCCCTCTCAGTGGAATAGAAACCAAATCATATGGGAGTATTAAACTGATCTTTGAGACACAGGGAACAGGAGTTATCTGTAGGTGATGCTGTCTGAACTAATCAAAGACTTACAGTGAAAGGAAGGAAACAGAGGTGGTTCCTCCTAAAATACATATCTGAAATAGAAATGTGCTGGCACCACCAGAAAAGCCCCTTTTCTCTCCAGGGACTGGAACGGGGGAGATAAATAACATTTAAAACCCCCAAAGTAAGTAGATGGCATTTTTTTGCTCTAAATACCAGGCAAAACACAGACAGAAAAGGATAGCATTTTTTTGTTGTGGCAGACCTTGAAGGACATTGTATTCCCAGCCCACAGGAGTGGTAGGTTCATTTTAGTAATGAAAAGATTCATTCCAAGCCAAACTGACCCTGACCTGGAGGTGGCTCTGTGTGGCTCAGAGTCCAGTTTCAGTGGCTGAGGCTTTCTTTGCTGAGCTGAAGAGTAACTGCAGTGAGACCCACAGGCTTCACAGTTGAATCCCCACATTTATCCCTGTGTAAACTTGTTCTGCTTTGAGACATTATTACATCCAGAGAAGAAGTTGGTAGAGATTCAGGTTTGACCTCTGCAGGGTTTTGGGTCTGGGCATCACACTGAGTATAAAGGAGGGTTCAGAGCTGTGGGCAGTGAGTATGAGAAATCTGTCCAAAGCTCTCAGGAAGGCCTGGGATGGCAACTGCAACAAGACCCACTATGGGGTGCCCTTTGCCACCACATTTATTCCTCTCCCTTCCCTCTATAGGTGTCATGAAGCAATAAAAATAAATGTATCTTTCCAAGAATCTGTAAGCTTAGCATTGCACTGGCCAATTGCAGCTGCAGTTTTAATAGCGAGGCACAGCCTTCCCTAGTCCTTTTTATTATTTTTTTTCCCCCTGGGAAATGCACGAGTTGCTGTTTTCTATGTCATTCTGTAGAAATGTCATCTGCAACTTTTCTCCTTTATTATAGGTGGGGGAGTAGGAGGAAATTGCTTGTCACCCAGTGGCGATATGCAGCTTTTATTTACATGGGAAAGCAATAAAATTGATCGTTTCTGAACTGAACATAAGTCACTTGGCTGGAGTTCAAGGCAAAAGGGCATGTGGGCAACCCTGCTTTCTAATCCATAGAGGAGGGGGCTGCTGGGCACTGGCCTGGTCTCTGCCTTGGGCAGGTCACTTACTCATCTACACTTTATTTTAAACACATGAAAACAAGGCTTTAACATGGATTGGTTTCATAGAAGTCTTGTGATATTTAATTAGATGGTCTTATAAAACTCAATAGAGCTCTGAAAGGGAGAGTGGAGACATCTTTATTTCACGGGCAAGTATTAAATAGATATCCAGAGATGACTGATAGAGCTCTTTGAACAGTCCTGGCACAGATTGGTTTCAAAACCATGTTGAAAAAGCAATGGCAGTAAGCACAGGAAAGGGTCATGGATTCAAGGACTTAGAAAAACCCCTTACACTGGGAAGCCATTAAGAACTTTCACTGGAACTAGATGATCTTTAAGGTCCCTTCCAACCCAAACCATTCTATGACTCTATGAATTCATTCTGTGTAAAGTGTTGGAGAGTGTTTGAGAGTACCAACACATTTATAAGTAAATATCAAAAAATATTGACAAGCTTTCAGAGCTCTTAAGAAGGTCATAATAAGAACCAGTACATGGAAACTGAATATTAAACAACCTGTCCTCCTGAACATAGGCTGCTTTAAGAAAGTGCAGTTTCAAAGTAAGCAAACTGACAGTCAGTTCTCCATCCCTGAGAAATACATTCTGCTGTGGGACACAGTGAGACAAAGAGAAATTCAAGTTATCTAGTAACTATCCTCAGAGGCAAGTCAATTCTCAGTTACAGGGTGCTTGTAAGGGAAGGCTGGTAGAAATCATTACACCTGCACACAAAAAGTCACTTCAGGAATCCACTAGAAACTTAGAAAATCAAGTTGAGCCACAGCAAGATGAAAGGATTTTCCTTTCCAGGTGGTGAACCTGTAATGAGAGAGCAGGGCTGCTTTGCTGACAGGAATGTTAAGTGCTGCGATTATTGAGTGAGGCAAGTCTCGTAGGGACAGTTAAGATCTCTGTCCACAAACTCTGTCCCAGCCATGTACTTAGACCATGACCACTGAAATAGCTCTGTCCTTAGAGAATTCAAAGACCATTTTCACTTCGTTCAGTGTCTTTTCCCTTCAAGTTAGCTATTTATTTACACAAATGCCTCAGAAAGAACAGGTTGGGTGGTTTTTCTCCTGTGTGATATGAAACACTCAATATACTCACATGGGTTAACTTTGCTCTGGCAAATGCCATCCCATTCCCTCTGGCTGTATCCACCATATGCAGTGTCAGGCCAGGCTGGACCAAAAGCACCCCAGCCCAGCTGCTGTGCCCAAAGAAGATGCCTGGATTACTGCTTTGCAGGCAAGTCACCTTTTTCTGAAGTAGACAAATCCTAAGAAGTTTGTGTGACTCAGGGCTGGGAAATGCCTGGGTTCAACTTCATTTTCTCAGTGCATTTTCAGTCACCAGGATGAGTAGCTCAGGTGCACTGCTTTGTCCCACAGAGACATGACATCAGATATATGTATTCCACCCCGAGTATTCCTGCATTTAACCTCACAGAAGGCATCAAACTCGTTCTGTTTATCATAGTCTCCTCTCCAGCTCACCCAAACTCTCAAAATGTGACTTATTGCAGTCAAGCTCCTCCTCAGAAGAAAGATGCACCGAGCATGCCCTGTCAAAACCAGAGCATTCACATTTGTCAGTGGATGTCAGAAGAATAGACAGGCTAGCAAAATACACACCTGAATGTAGCTACTGTATTTTCTGAGGGACTATTTCTTTCTATAGAAACCATAAAACATGCACTGCAGCTGTAGCAGACCTCCTGAGAGAGGAATGGCATCTTAGAGCATAGCTCCATGCAGCACCACTGCCGGGGAAGCAAGTTCAAAGGCATGCAGCCCTCTCTGGAGGATACAGATATGTGAGACCCTGCTGGATAGATGACTAGGTACCTGTTTTAGCACCAAAGTATTACAAAGAGCTTGTTCTGCCTCCAGGCAGTAATTTGCTGAAGCACACAAGACACATTTCCCATTGGCAGAATGAAAAGAAAACTTTCACACCCCCCCTTTTTTTTCTTTTTTTTTTGCAAAACACTACATTATGTCATCTCTGAAAAGAGCTCTTTTGTACTTGTGGGTCATGGCAAATATGGATGGAAGAGAACAAAAATGACAGCTTGTGGTGCTTGTATAAACATACATTAACCCTCCAGGTCCCGGGTTTCAGTTAACACCAAAGCCTGGCTTATACCAGATGCCTTGAACTGCAATCCATAGGTATTGTGCAGCTTTCTTGTTGTTTTCATATGATGAAACTGGTGAAGTGTCTTGTCCATTTTCTTTTGCTTTATAGGCAAGACTGGGAGTTCAGGAAAAAAATCCTGATTTTTCCACTCCTAAACAGACAGTGTGCTGTGTTGTTTCCCATTTGTATAGATAGGTGAATATTTTTAATCTAGATTGCAATTTGGATAGACAGAGAGCAAAAGGCAAATTAGATTTTTCCCAGGTTAATTCTTCGCTCATTTCCTCCCATTTTACACTAGTGACATTAACACAGTTAGCTTTTGATTTACATTGGTACCAGGGAGAGAAAAATGGGCCCTTGAAGAGATGGCTTTAATTCAAAGCAGCTGGGCAGAAAAAAGGTGGTGTGGGAAAATCGTGTTCTCCAGGAAAATGAGAGCTGACATAGCCATTAGCTGTCCCTAAAGATACCTGTTTTAATGCATTGCTTTAGAAACATAACTAGTAACTCTTGCTGTATCTAAACCTCACCATGAATGAGCGGCTTTCTTAAATCAGTAAGTGGAAAGCCCAAGGCAGGCTGGAAGAAACTCACATCTAACTGGAATTGACGCATTTTTATTCTTACCCACTTCTCAGTGCTAAGCTTGCATCACCAAACAAGGGAAATATGCTTATTATTAAACTACTGAACTACACAAACTAATGCAGCAGATAAAACTTAACAATTAAAATCATGGATGTAACTCTATATAAGCTAGGAAAGAGTTTCTTGGATATTCATTCAGAGCCACAGCATTCCTCATCTGGTAACTTGCTGAAAATTGCTTTTAGCTCTTAATAAGACCTGGGGGAATGGAGTAATTTGCTGTGTTGATTAACATGCATTAAGCAGAGGGACAATAATTCTTTTGCAATAGAAGTTCTGATTTACCAGATAAGAGCATGATGAAGTAAGTATTCAGCTCAGTTTGCATCTGCACATCAGTTTTATATCCTCCTCTTTCCTGGACACTTAGAATGTTCAATGCCTTTGACTGAAATCACACTCATTTAAATGCCTGTGTGTGGGTCTCAGTGCCTGCCTCTAAGCACTGGTTTTTTTTATTTTCTAATATTTTCCTAATCTGCTTGGCATCATTTCACTGCAGTGGTAGTTTCCATGCTTTGGATCCTGGGTGTCCAGGATGGCTTCTGGGTGGTGGTGTCAGGATGCACAGCACAGGACAACAGCTTTTTATTCCCCCTGGACTGAAGATAATCCACATTTATGTAGCTGGAGCAGGTTTTCTGTCAAGTGGCTGCTATTCTGTAAGTTGGTCAGAGCTATCTATTACATGGGAAATTTCCATGAGTAGCAGAGCAGAGGGTTTTCCATTTGGATGTCTCTGCCAGGGAACCACTGGAGAAGGATGGAAAAGACAGCAACAGAGGCAGAAAGTGCTGATATGACAGGCAGGCAAAAACAAAATGTGAAAAAGCTCTTGGGGTTTCCAGAGACCCTGATGGTGCCACCAGCAGGGACCACCTCAGGTTGGCAGTGAATGGAAGGAGCAACATTGGTGCAAGGTCAAAAACATGCTAATGGCTGTGCTGCATCCTGCAGCCACAATGTTAAACATCTTTGGCAAATTTCCTTATTTATATATAATTTTTGGTGGTTTTGTTTTGTTTGTTTGGTTTTGTTTTGTTTGTTTTTTTAAGGAGGCATAATACAGTCACTCCTCATTAAAGGCTGAGAGAGTTTCAGCCTGGAGAAGAGAAGAAAAGCCTGGGTACATCTTATAGCAACTTTCCAGTACCTCAAATGGGTCTTCAAAAAAGGTGGTGACAATTATTTAGCAGGGTCTATTGTGGTAGGACAAGGGGTAATGGTTATAAACTGAAAGATGGTCAATTTAGATTAGATATAAGGAATACATTTTTGACATTGAAGGTGGTGAAACATTGGCACAAGTTGCCCAGAGAAGTGGTAAATGTCCCATCCCTGGAAAAATTCCAGGCCACGTTGGACAGGGCTTGGAGCAACCTGATCAAGCTGAAGATGTCCCTGCTCATTGCAGGGGGGTTGGACTAGAGGTCCCTTTCAAAGGTCCCTTCCAACCCAAACTATTCTATGATTCTATATCTATCCTGACATGGTACACTGGGAAGCAGAGATATGGCCCTTTCCCATCTTTCTAGCCCTGATAGTCAAACATGGAAGTGGATTTCCCAGGTGATTTCCTTAGCCATGAGCTAGCCACGTACCATGGGTTGCATCTTGTGATAGGAATAAGCAAGAAGAGCTCCAGCCATGAATTACATTATACAAAGAATTTAGTGCATTTGGATAGGGTCACACAGCCCATAACATCTCCAGGGCTTGTACAGCCTACTGGTCCTGCTTGGTAGCCTGTCACATGCTGGCAGAGCACATTATAGTCCCCAAAGCCACCAACAGGCTGCCAGAGGAAGGCAGTTAGCTCTGGCTACCGCATGTGGTATACATCAGCAAACAGGGTGTTTTGGACCCAGCTGGAACCCCTGTGAGTCCTTAATATTGAATTTGCAAAGAACAGATGGTTCTAATCATCATGCAGTCTGTCTTCTGCAGTACACCCTTTAACAGCTCAGGCAGAAATGCTGGATCTTTCAGGGACCTGAGGGAATTGTCAGACCCCAGATCCAGGCCTTATCACTCACCCTGCTCGCCTCCTGTGTGCTACAGCCTGTTAACACCACTCCTCTCCAGCATCAGCCTGTTCAGCTCCATAGCAGGATGAGCTGCAGGGCCAGCTCTCTCACTGCACCATCATCTGCTAAACACCTCACCTGAAAGATTGTGCAATTCAAAAGCCAAAAATAACTTATTTCCCTGCTCTTTAGGGTTTTACAGTTGGCTGACACAGACCAAAGCCTGGGACTGAGGGACAAAGCGCAGAATAAACTGAATTTAAACAACAATAATTCTTTTTCTCTGCAGAATATCTGCGCAGGAAGGGACTGTATTTTCTCACCTTTGTCTGGCTTTCACTCTCATTCCAAGGAGGAGAGAGGATGTGTCAGTACCCCAGCAGATCTCAGGAAGCAAGTTGTTGTGTTTTTCATTTAAATCACAGTTCATACAACCGTGAAGTGGATGAGCTGCTACCTGAGGGGTCATGGCCTCCATGCAGCCATGTGTTTTCAGCTGCTTGGCTAAATGTTTTCTTGCTCCTAAAATATTTGCAAGGGTTCTCAGAGTGAGAAAAGGGACTTTTAAAAAATGATTGCAAGATGTGAACCTCCCCTTCAACAGTATCTAGAGAACTGTCTTCTTAATAGCCCTCAAGCACTAAAGGAGGCATGGGAAGCCTCCAAGGAAATCCAGGACTGGGGATGTTCCATAGAAGATGCTCACCCTTTCAGAACTTAATATAATCCTCAGAAGGGGATGGAGTAGCTGACAAGACATTTTTCTCTAGCAAAAATTTCTCACAATTTGCTCTTTTTTTTTCCCCCAGTCCCTTCTGGGCTGAAAATACAATGTTATAAATTTCATAATGGAATAGAAATTACCCAAGTTGTTTCCCTTTGAACAGCTTTGAAGCTAATACTCTCTGATACATTTCACATCAATAGCACACTCCTCATTTTACTGGCACCTAACTAATGAAAGATACAAGAAAATAAGGGAATCATTAGCAAGGAAATAAAGTAAAAACCCCAAATCAAACACATCAGTAATAACTGAAAATAAAGGCAATATATTAAAAAAAAAAAACCACAGGATTATAGGGCATTTTTCCAAGATTGAAGGTATCATTTCTTAATACTGGTAATCCTTCAGACAGTTTCAGGAGGATTCAATAGGAAATTGCTTTCCCAAAGAGCATATATCCATATGCCATATAAGACTGTTGCTTATAATCAATATCCATCTTAGAAATTCTGGGACATTTAGCTTATTTTAGGGCATTTGAATTCATAGAATCATAGAATAGCTTGGGTTAGAAGAGAGCTTTAAAGGTCATCTAATCCAACTCTCCTTCAATAAGCAGGGGTAAGAGATGAGGCTTCAAAACTGTTTTACTAATTATTTACTATTAGTTTCCTCAGAGTGCTTAGATACTTAGAAAATGGGAATCACAGACACCCACACCCACAGATGTCCTCAAACCCTGAAAACAAAGTAGAAAGGGACCTTCAAAATAGTCCATTTAATTTTTTTTGTTTTTTGCATTCCCCAAACTCCCATACCTGACTCCAAGCTGTTAGTTGTCAGCTAAGAATTGTTAGCTAGAAACTATAATAACAGCCTCGAAATGCAGCATGAAAGAGCATCCAAGGACTCTGCACATCACTAAAACACATGAAGCAGAAGAGCCACTACCTGAGTTTGGGAACCACAAGATTGCTCCTACTTTGGCTTTCCCAGACATGTGTCCAGCGGCCTGATAGAATATGCACCTTAAAAGGCTCTAAATGTTGCTGTTCAATTTGGATAATGTTTGGTATCTTTGTACAGCAGTGTCAGATCTGCAGAGCTCTGAAGATCTGCAGTGGCACAGCTACAACATCAGGGGACTCCAGACCCTGTTCATCCACAGCTGCCACCAAGTTCATTTAAAATTGCAGAGGATGTAGATTAGCAGCTTCAGACTTCTAAGGAACCTCAGAGTGACTGGAAGCCACACATCACTATGACTAACAAGACAGCAGATATAATCATATTGGCCTCTGACATCTCTATGTGAAGAAGGGCTCCAGCCACAGTTCATGACTTTTCCATTGGCCTCACTGCTTATGGGAAGGTTCATGTTGCTCTCTACAGCTCCCTGAAAGGAGGTTGTAGCCAGGTGGAAGTTGGTCTCTTCTCCCAGGTGACAAGTCATGGACAAGATGAAATGGCCTCAAGTTTCCCCAGAAGTTAAGATCAGATGTTAGGAAAAGTTTCTTCACCAAAAGAGTTGTCAAGCATTGTAACAGGCTGCCCAGGGAAGAGGCTGAGTCACCATCCTTGGGTATATTTAATAGATGAATGCCACATGTGGATGCGACACTGAAGGACATGGTTTGGTGGTGGACTTGGCAGTGGTAGGCTGATGGTTTCACTTAATGACCTTGAAAGCATTTACCAACTGTAATGATTATATGATTCTATGTTCAAGTATGGAATAATCTGACTTTGTGGAGAACCATGGATGCTGGAAGAGACTACCCAGAACTTGAACCCAAATTCCCAGCAGGGCCATCACTCACAAAGCCAGGATTGGTGTTGTCTAAGAGACCACTTTGAGCCTCCACGCTGCATTTAACCTCTCATTCTCTGCCATTTCCAGCCTTAGGTCCAAGCATTGCCACCACCATGTTCTTCTCCAAACAGAGAAGAGCAACAGCATCTTGCATGGGAAACAGGGCACTCACCCAATAAACCCCAATGATTCCCCAGCTTGCAGTCAGAATAAAAAATCTTGGCCAAAATTCTTTTCTGCTCTTTGCTCACAGAACACTTTTTAAGGTCCAGGAAGGTCATGCTACTAGGTGGATGCTTTAGAAAGAAAATGAAATAAAATGTGACACTAAATTTTTCAGTAATGGAGGATGTCCAAAGTGCAATGGGCCCAGCTTGCCTTTTGCTTGGAACCACTAAAACCCTTCAATTTGTTTTTATTCTGAACACTTGTCTTCAAAGACAGCAGAGAGACCAGCCCTTTCCCAGGGGTTCCATCCACGCCAGAGCCTGGCAGCATTCCTCCTCCAGACCAGCAGCCCTCTTACATGATGTCTTGAGAAACAGCTGCTGTTTCACAGGCCAGTTCATGTCATGACCCTTCCCATATACTTTTGTGCTCTTTGCTAAAAATACCATGGACTCTTTTGACTCACGTGCCCCGTCAGAGGGAGAAGCACTGTGCTCCAGACTCCACGCTGCAGCAGAGGCTGCTGGATGAGCCAAGGTGACAGCACAGTACATGCTTTGATGGCCAGCAGCTCAGGGAGGGATGAAGGAGAAAACCAGTTCCCCCCCTTGGTCCTTTTTCTCCCCTTCCTTCATGCTACTGCACTGCTTTAATCCACTTCTCCTGTCCCTCTTTGTAACCATGCTGTCACGTTGTCCTGGGTTGTTTGTTTTACCGTATATGGCATGACCTCCCCCTCGAGACTTGTTCTCAGAGGCAGAAAAATAAATACTGGAGAGAGAAAACATCCCCTGGACTGGAAAACTTGACTAGAATAGTCTGATCTGGCTCCTTTTTTTGATCACAGAGGTGAGGTAAAGTGCTGTGGTGGAAGGTGTTGGGTAAGGCATCAATGCAAGCACTGAGGGCCTTGGATTTACAGGCTTTGGGAGAACATCTGGGGTTTTCTCAGGCTTCCTTGGTGAATGCTGGTGTTTGGAAAACAGTTGGTTACTGGAGTGCTGGCACCCAGACCAGACATGGTACCCACGCAGCTGTGAAAGTGTGGAATGTCAAAGACAGTACATGTAGAGGGTGGATGCTTTTCCACACCTTGGAGAAGGAATGGCAGTCAGGTTATCCTCGTCCTGGATGGGTTAAAGAACAGATCAGCTCCTTCCAGGAGCAGAGGGCATTGGGAAAACTTCTGGGAGAGAAAAGCAATAAACCTCAGTGAAGCAGGCTGGGTCGGAGGCATTGTAAAGAGTCACTCAGCCAATGCCTTGCCATTCTGGGTAAGACTCTGTGCTATAAAGAGCTCCTAAGCAGAGGTGCTGAGTGATTGCTTTATTGTTTCTTACAAACCTTGCTGTGAAATCCCTGTAAATATGTTTATGAGCTTGTTGGGGCGGCTTCCCCACTGCTGACTGTACTGTAAATAAACATGTGGGCCTTTGATTCACGGAAGTTCGTCTTCTGGACTCCATTATGGTCCCTGGCTCTGCTTCCAGCTCAGACATGGGGCCCCTCCTGCCCCAGCTCACAAGGAGCATGACATTTCTGCTCTCTAGTGAATAAATAAAAGAATCAGTGCACATGTTTAGGATTACACATCCCCATATGGCAGCCTCACTTGCAAGCCCCCTCACTTCTCTTCCCTGCCATAAGAGGTCTGTGAATCTCACCAGCAACAAAGAAGTAGCCTATGGAAAGGTCACCATGTCTTGGGACAACTTGCATACTTTGTCCTCCTTTGTCCCATATAGAGAGGACATTTGGATGTGTCCCTTTGAGCTTGGGTGAGAAAAATAAGATTTGGGGATGCAAGTTGCCTGCATCCAAGATAGATGTTTGCAAGAATGGGGTGCACCTACATTTGAGGGCAGCCTCAAGAAACACTGTGTAGTGTGCAGGAACAACCCATGCCAATGCAGTGTTGACCAAGACCAGATAACAAGACCAGCTGACAAGTCTGCTGCCCCATGGTGTCTCCCTGTTCTCCTGCATTGCCCAACTGCCTCTGTACCACCAGTGCTGTGTTCAAAGCAAGCTGAATTGGCTGCTGTTTTACCCTAAAAGCCAGGATTTTGTGATGCCAGGAATGTTCAGGCACTGCCAGATGAGTGGCCAAGGTGTCTGTGTAAGGGGATTCAACACAGGGAGGAACAAATCATAGAATGCTTTGGGTTGGAAGAGACCTCAAAGGTCTTCTAGTTCCAACACTCCTGCCGTGAGTAGGGATGCCTTCCATTTGACCAGGTTGCTCAAAGCCTAATCCAACCTGACCTTAGACACTTCCAGGGATGGGGCAGTCCCAGCCTCACCATCCTCATAGTGAAGAATTTCTTCCAAAAAATCCCCTGTAGCCATCCCAATGCAAGCTGTCCAGCTCTGGGAGAAGGATTCTCCAAATCTCAACACAAACCAGAAGACAGATAATTTTTGCACATACTTGTCAGCTCCCTGCCATTCTCACATGTCCATATGAACGAACGGTCCCTGCACACTGAACATACCCTTGAACTTCAGTGAAACCTCCACTTTGCCTTCCAGGCATCCTCATGTCTCTGACCAAACCAGCCCTGAGTCAGGTTTTTTTCAATATCAGATAGTGTGGCACTAAATGTGGATTCCTAACCAGAATATATAAAAGAAACCCCAAACTCACCCTTATGAAAACATCTCAGAAATGCACCAGCAGCAAAAGGAGATTTTATCAGTTTCTTTGCATCCACCCACTCTCCTATTACTGAGATAAAATATGGGGTTGGTCCAGGAAACAATCTACATAAAAATAAAAGAACTAGGATATTTGCCCATAAGTATAAACCAAAGAAGACACACACCAAACATCACAAAGAATCCTGAAAGCAAAGAAACATCTTGTGCACTCAGCAAGCAAAAGGCTCCCATTTTCTGTAATGCCTTGCAGCCCAACTGTGATCTGAAATGTTTGCAGAGTAACTTAATAAATTGTCATAGGCATAAACAGGAGACTGGGGAGATATTTCTTAGCTGACTTTTGAAATGAAACAGAACCAGTGTTCAGAACCAGGACAAAACACTGAACAGAAGTTTCTTGCAGGGATTAAAAAAATAAAAATGGCAAAAGCACCTGCTTGTAAGCAGAGGGACCATAGAATCATACAATCCTAGAATCCAACTGGGTTGGAAAAGACCTCCGAGATCATCGAGTCCAACCCTTGATCCAACTCCAGTTTGTTTACTAGATCATGGCACGAAGTGCCATGTCCAATCTCAGTTTAAAAACCTCCAGGGATGGTGAATCCACCACCTCTCTGGGCAGGCCATTCCAATGCCTGATTACTCTGTCTGTAAAGAATTCCTTTACAGAATTTCCATGAGGAGGTTTAGTGTTATAAGAGGGTGAAGCCGAGTAGGGGTGAAAGGTTTAAGCTGCTATGCACCTGTGTATCAGCGTGCCTGTGTGTGAGCACCTGTGGCATCAGGTTTGTGTACACAGAAAAGTGGGACTTAACCAAAGAGTAGACAGTGACCCTGTAATTGTGGCACTGGGCCAGGACTCTGGAGGTTAGCTCAGGTCAGGGCTTATTTCAGCACGTTATTTTCTATAGCACTAGGCACTGAATTTCCACGCATACCAGTCAGAAATCAGGTGTTGGTTTTCAAGTGGGAATGCGGGTCTCCAGTTCTCTGAGTCCTCCCAGTCATTTGGATCCTTTGTATTCATAGAATGGCTTGGATTGGAAGGGACCTCAAAGATCACCTAATTCTAACCCCTCTGCCACAGGCAGGGACACCTTCCTTTGGACCAGGTCGCTCAGAGCCCTGTCCAACATGGCCTTGAACACCTCCAGGGATGGGGCAGCCACAGCTTCTCTGTTCCAGTGTCTCACCATCCTCACAGTAAAGAATTTTTTTCCTAATACCTAATCTAAACCTACAGTCTTTCAGTTTGAAGCCTTTTCCCCTCATTCTGTCACTACGTGTCCCTGTAAAAAGTCTCTCCATCTTTTTCGTATGTTCCCTTCAGGTACTAGAAAGCTGCAATTAGGTTACCCTGAAACCTTTTCTTTCTCAGGCTGAACAAACCCAATTCTCTGAGCCTTTCTGTGTAGGACAGGTGCTCCATTCCTCCAATCATCCTGTTGGCCTCCTCTGGACTCACTACAACAGTTCCATGTCCTTTCCTGTGCTGGGGACCCCAGAGCTGGATGCAGCACTGCGGGTGGGGTCTCACTAGAGTGGAGTAGAGGGGCAGGATCACCTCACTCAACCCACTGGCCACAATGCCTTTGATGTAGCCCAGAATAATTTGACTTTCATCTTGTGGGTCTCCCTTCTCTATCAGTAGGATAGGAACAATAGTCTCCCAGGTCCCCTGCCTGCCTTGGGATTCAGGTTGCTGGTGTTACTGGGTAGAGATCGTCTCCCACTGCAAAATCCTATTCAGACCACGTAGCAGTAGGATAAACTGAGGACCCAGGGATATTGTACAGACACCCCCATAGCTGCCAGACCCTCTCTTTGCCCAGGCATGGAAAAGAACTAATCAGGATACCAGTCTGGCACCAATAGCAGCTGAATCTCATTTGGACCACCTACACATTATGAGGATAAGGAAACTGCCTCCAATTATATTCCGAAAAAGAGTTGGAACAAACCTATAAACAGATCTCCCTAATTTCTGCCTCCGAAAAATTGTCTATTTCGTGCCTACTTTTTTTTTTTGTTAACCCCCGCTTTTTATTTGTGCCTT
This sequence comes from Campylorhamphus procurvoides, assembly GCA_013396655.1. Classification (NCBI taxonomy): domain Eukaryota; kingdom Metazoa; phylum Chordata; class Aves; order Passeriformes; family Dendrocolaptidae; genus Campylorhamphus; species Campylorhamphus procurvoides. The sequence continues at coordinate 525,235 of WBMV01001388.1, read as the reverse complement.
TCAACTAAAACTGGAACCTTATCAAGTAAGATGAGTGACAAAGAAGTCTGGTGCTTGAAGATTTAGTTTAATGTTTTGACCATGTGTATTTACAACACAAAAGTTCCTGTCCACTCCCTGCTGTGAAGACCTCTAGGAAGGAGCAGAACAGGAGAGAAGCTCCCAAGGAAAAGGAAAAGCTAATGGGTCATTTCTGAGATACGTCTGCAGGGACATCCCCAGCAGGATTTGTCGAGTCTGGCAATCTGCGGTGACAATGAGCATTTTTCCAAAGTAGGTGTCTGGAATATTTTTGTTGATTTGTTCATATCTTGCTTCTCTGGCTCAGCCTCCAAACACTCCCATTTTTTGGAAAAACTCAGACCCTACACTCAACTCTCTGGTATAGTCCTATCCTTAATTTCAGCTTCTAGTTATCTGGACTATGTGACTTCAGTGAAAGGGAAATGAAGATTTCCCTCTCCCAGCATGTTGTTGCCAATCGATCCCAGAAGCAATTCAGATTTATTGCTCCCATTTGATGGCTCAGGGGAAAGGATTTGGTTCCACAGCAGTAAGTCAAAGAAGGGAAGAGACTGTTGCTTTAGTAGTGTGACGGATGGCCAGAGACAGAAATACCTTCCTTGCTGTTTTGCAGGTCAATTGCTGCACCTTAGACCTTAAACCAACATATGGTGACTGACCTTTGGACGCTGATTGGGAGCTTCACCTTTTATCTTCCTCCACTGCTCAAGGTTTCCTCTCTAGTCTCACCCAAACCACTGAAAATATTCATCTTTTGTCTTTCACCTCCCTCTGCTTGGGCTCAGCCACAGTCTGAAGACTCAAGACAGGAATCAGTCACCATAACTCTACAGCCTGTGTAATGGAATAGTGAATGATCTAGTGGTCCCTTCTGGCTTGAAAGTCTTTTCAGACTAAATTCATATAATAGTAAATACATGGAAGTAATGCTAATGTAGACATTTTGCAGATGCTTATTTCAGGACATGTGTGTTTGCAATTCATTTTGTTGGTGTCTCAGAATATTTCAGTGGCCAAACCAGCACTGACAACCATGATTGTTAATTTATTGGCCATCACTTAATTCAGTTCAAAACAAACTTAGAAATTCTTGTCCATTTTATTTTAGTATTCATTACTTATTCATGCAGACCCCAGGAAAAAGGAGATCTGGACAAGCCCATTGCATTATTGAACACATTTCAACATTCACTTTTAAATAAATTGGTTAAAGGACATTAGGAAGTGAATAAATTTTTTAATCTTTCTCCCCTAGTCAACAGAACTTGAGTGTCAAGAGAAGCCAGACCAGTGCTCCCAACCAACATGAAATTTGCCTCAAAAAAACTCATCAATAGCTTCTCCAACTAAGTAAAACATTTTGTCATGACGTTAAGCTCTTGCAAACGTTGTCTGTTCCAGAAGACGACCATCCAGAATCAGATCTAAAATAGCCTGGGTTTGAGTGCCTGTTTGTAGCTCAATAGGATTATGTGCCTTCCAGGATTTGTTCTGATTGCAAAATGAAGCTTGAAGCAGGTTATGAATTTATGTGACTCACAGCACCTTTTAGTGGAGGTGATTCATCTCCCTTCTGCCAAAGACATCTCCAAAAGATCAGGTGCCAGGCCAACCTCATAACTGAACACAAAATCAACCCCAAAAAAGAGAGAGCCTGGAAGTAAGGAGAGATGAATGTCCAGTTAATCCAAACACTGCTTTGTCCCTTAATCCAGATGCTTAAAAGATTTAACAAGGGGAGAGCTGCCATGTAGCCTGCACATATGTGCTAGAGAAGAGTTAATGTGCCCTAAAGGTTGATAATCTGAATAAAAATGGATTTGAGAAATTGATTTGGATTAACGTGATCTGCTTTTTAGCAAAAAGATTTTGTATCCTTAACAAGAAGCTTAGCCACGATTAACTCATTTAAACACTTTCACAGCTAAATGTACTCCCAATGCCCCAAGCAGTAGGAGCTTTACCCTTCGGGGATTAAGCTAAACCTCATCTGGGGTTTCTCTTACATTTTTCTCCAAGTCTGCTTACTCTGCAGACAGCTCCTTATCATAGCACCTCTATCCTTCCTTTCACTGTACAGGGCTGGAGAAACTGAGACATGGGAATTTCTCTCCGTTCATTCCCATCTGGTTGTGGTTTCCTCCCCTCATTGTCGGTGGTAAAAAAAGATGATTTGAGTCACACTGGATTTGCCAGGTCACTGAAGGATCCCAGTGATGGAGAGTCACCCATGCAGCTGCTGCCTTAGACTGACATGCAAGTCCTTCACTGGGAAGGGGGTCTGGGTCCATCTCTCTGTTTAGAGACTACCTGGGGATAAGAATTAGTTCTTGGATCGTATCTGAGTACCCAGAGCAGTTCTGCTGCCTTCTCCTTGCCTCTGGATCTGTCAGGACACTTTCTGAATGCTAATAAATTAAAGGAAATCAGAAAATGGGCCCCAAAGGTGACAGTCACCCACACTGTTGGATTATTTGCATCCTCCTTGGTACCCCAACCTGGGCCAGCTTGCAGGGCACAGGTTAGCACAGGGACCAGTAGATGATTTGGATGCAGCCATCCTGGTTTGGGGATTAGAGGGATTAATATGAGCATGAATGGCATAAGAGGCCTCAGAGCTAAAGGCAGCTCCGCACCCATTTTATTGGCTGGTACAGAAGGAGCTGCTAAGGCAAACTAAGGATACAACAGGTCAGTTCAGGAGTTCCTTGAGGAAACAGAGGTATTGTGGAGGGGACACTGGTATTGCTGAGGGGCAGTCAGCACCACCAGAAAGTCAGGGCAAGGAGATGCCCTCCCTGTTGGACATAAGGAAAGGATCTGCCTGTAAAACTCATTTTGCTCCAATGCTTGCAGTGGGATGACAAACAGAGTTACTTGCTCACAGGCACCTCACAAAAAGTTAACACTGAGAGCTGAGGCATCCTCCAAAGGTGAACTATTTTCTGTTCATTAGATAAAATGAACTATGAAATTCCAGTGTCAGAGCTCATCACAAATAGTTCTCCTGTGCCTTTTTTTTTAATAAAGTACCATGATTTTTTTTAATCTCCACAGGCATGTTCTGGGGGTTGGGCTGGGGGTTTTTTGGTTTTGTTTTTTGGGGGTTTTTTTGTTGTGGGTTGTTTTTTTTTTTTTTGGAGGGGGGGGGGGGCGGGGGGGTGTTGGTTGTTTTTTGGGGTATTTTTTTTGTCTTGTTTTGTTTCTTTCCCAAAGGAGAGGGAAGATCTGTTTTCAGGACTAAAAGCACCTGGAAATAACATGCATGACTTACACAGACCTTAAAAAATTTATGCTTAGGCTCTTTGCGTTTCTTGAGGCTTACTGGTGAGCACTGGCATTTAATGTCCAGACACAACCTATTACAAGGCAGATGTCTAACCTTAAACTCTTCTCAGCACAGATATGTGAGCTGTGCTGTCTCATCCAGACACTTTTGCCTTAATTATTTTGTTGACTTTGCTGGGTTTTTTGCAGGTTTTTTTTCTCATTGTTTTTAAATTTAAAAAAAAAATCCTTTTTAAAAATCAAAATCATAAAAGATGACGCAAAACAAAGTGTTGTGAAGAGAACCCAGCCTGAGTCTCTCTGGCAGGATTAAGCTGCCCTTAGTACTAAATGGCAAAGTCTTGCTCCAAAAGCCCAGGCAATATGAGATACAGAGAAACTCAAACCTAGTTAGAAATGTAGCTTCATTTAGTCAAAATTAATCATGTCACTTATGTAGAAACTCCATGTTGTTACACCAGCCCCGTGATTCAGTGCAACATTTACAAAGTTTTTCCCTCTTTCATTTGCTAAAATATTAATGCAAAAGCAACATTTGCCAAAGGCGTTGGATTCACTGAGGTAAGATGCTACAAAATGTGACGCAAAGAGGGCTAGAGCTGCAGAGAAAAGTAGGTCCCTACCCTGAATGTTTATTTCTGCTCAGTCCTCAGGATCCACCAAGGTGCTCCCTCTGTACCACCTCAATCCAAAGTTCTTCAGATTTCTCTCACTGGCTTTAAGAGAAAGTGCTGAGACCTTAGATCGCCTTCCAGTACCTGGATCAGGGGCAAACCAGACCCTGAAGTCTCAAAATCTTTATGGTGCCCAGAAAAGCCCTCAGTGAGCAAGGACTCTGTTGTGCCTTAGATACCTGTCTCAGGATGAGCTTAATCACCTTTGAGAGGTTCTGACTTCTATGTATATACATTGATGGGGCCAGCAAAAACTAACCCAGGCTTACATGTCTTAATCTTGGCCTATCTCAGGGCAGACAGATCTTACCCTTAGGTGTGCTGTGTCTGATAGCTCAATAATTCCTTCACAACACACTGATGAGCTTCAGTCACACTTGGAGGAAACATTTAAAGACCATGGTGCCTATTGTTCTCCCAAAATACACACACATGGCCACCTTTGTCCTGACCATGGTGCATGAACTACAGGATGCCACAGTGAAAGGACCACAAAAATCAACTTCTTCTGACTCTGAGGCTTTGCTTGGTGGTGCTGAGGTCTGCCCCACACCAAATATAAGCCAGAGAATCAGCCAGTACTTAGAATATAAAAATATTGTTTTAAACATGGAGTCCTAGAGCAAGTAAGAGATGAGGACATGATGGATACTTTACTAGAGACCTAGACTTCTACTCAGGGCTGTGAATTTACCTAGATTTAATGTTTGCCAAGAGTTAGGCATTGCAATGCCTAAAACACATTATGGCCTCATCTTCACAAGAGGGGAGTGGGAAAAACAACGAGAAACTTTCCAACAAACTGCTCCAAGCCAAAGTTTAGTCTGACTGAATAGTTACTGCGTGAGAGTAACCCTCTGGTAAAGTATTTTCCCTGCTCTAGCTCAATTTCAAGGTTATTACTCAGGGCACTTCACTTCTTTTAGCTTATAAAAAAGCACTGATTTCTTTAAGTAATGCCACAACTCCTTAGTTCTGTTTTTGTGCTTCTGCCTTCAAAAGACTTTTTTTTTCCTCAAAGCCCAGGATGAGCATTTTAAATTGCTTGCTACACACAGGGAAATGCCACTAAGTTGTGTACATGGCTCTTCCTTTGGAAAGTTGGAACAGAGATTATGAGAAAACCCAGGAAAACAGCCTACTTAATGATGGCCATGCCATGCTTTCCTGGTTATGATTAACAAGGGAGAGCTGACATTGCTTTGCTCAAATGGTGTTTTCAGCACAGATCTGGGAAGGATCCAAAGTTTCTTTTTGTTAATTTGTCAGAGTGGATTAATTTTTCAGCAGCCCATTACTTGAATGCAGCCTGCCCAGCTTCAGGCTTCATTGTGAGAAGCCAGTGATACTGAGCTGACAGCAGTCATGGGCAGGCAAACAGATCCCACATGTGGTACAGAGCTCCAGGAACTTTCTGAGGACATCTGGAGATCAGCTTGCTGCTCATGAGTAAGACTTGAAGGATGTATCTCAGACAGAGCTTATCTATTTCCACAGCTAAGCAATCAGTTCCCAAACAAATCAGTCCCAGAACCACAACTGCTGGTTCTTGGAAATTATCTGCCCTTGCCTTGCAGCTCTAATGGGACACCAAAAAAGACAATAGGCAGTACAATTGTTATTCAAGCACTGGATACCAACTGTGAAATATTCCACTACACAGGCTCCTGACCAGCACCGGCACTCTCACTTAACATCACTAAGAAGTTCTAATGAGGATCAAATTCCAGTAACTACAAAACCAAGCAGAAACATGGTCTGAATCCAAATTTTGCACTGAGATAGTGAAGGACAAAGATACCAAAATAAACAGTTGTGATGAGCAGATCTAAGACTTTTACAGGCAGACACATGTTCTCTCACCCTGTGCTCTGAATTGGCCGTCCCTGTCCCACAATGCAGAACTGTAACACAAAAGCATCCAATTGCTGTCTCTGCATGACCTTTTAGCTCAAGGACAGCACAAAAAAAATGATTTCAATATAGTACAGATCCCAGTCAAAAGTTACGGGAAGCTTGTGTTTGTCTGTCAAACACTCTGTAAAAGTTACCTCTGGCTAGACAAAGATTGCTGGAGTCAGGGACACTGTCCCCAACCTGCACACGTCAGTGGGGTGCTAGTCGTGTCCCTGCTTCCTACCTCCTGTTTGCAAAGCCACGGGTGAGTCTAACAGACCCATCCCATTATTCTGTACATGAGGTATATGTGAGAAAACTAGGTCTGCTTCAGGCACTGAAGTGAGTTTCTTCTTAGCACAACCAGAACATTACATCTTTCACTCCTGCAGGTTCAGTGATTGCAGTGGAGCTTTCACTGATTTCATTGATGCATTTATTGGTCCCCTTCTCTTGTACAACCAAAATCAGAATAACTCTACTGAAGCCAGTGCCTAGACGTGGCATTTAGGGATATGGTTTAGGGGTGGAATGGACAGTGCTGGGTTAATGGCTGGACTCAGTGATCTCAGAGGTCTGTCCCAACATTAATGATCCTATGATTTTATTGCATCTTGTAACAGAAAGTGTAGGAGTTTCTCTGTAGTTCATTTACTTTTAATTAACAAATCAATTGCAAGGACCTTCTTAACCTTTTGTGCATACATTTCCAAATCAGATGAAACATCAATCACTAAAAGAAACGTGACATGAAAAAGCAGCATGAAGTGAAATTCAGGCCCTTTGCCATCTGTTCTCTTAGTTGTTCTCTATTCAAAAGGAAGATCTACAGCATACACATCTGCTGGACCTGAATGAAGAAGTGCTTGCATACAGCAGCATGGATGCTGGGAGGGTTAAGCCTGAAATTCATGAGCAAATGACAATGACAATTGAGTGAACAATGAAAATGGAATTGTTGTGAAGACTGCAATGTTAAACATGAGGGAATGGCTCACAGGGACCAGCAGTCGAGCCCAGATTTGTATATACCTTTTTTTTCTATAAATGTAGGGTAACATTCTCAAAAGCTGAAGCTTTACATGGCCAAAAACTGCTCCTTACAAACCTCATCAGTCTTTGAGAGGAGAGTGGTTTGCTGCTGCCCCAAGGGATGCCGAGGCACACAGACCTGCTCCACTAGAACTCCCCCACCCAGATTAACTCTTGCTCTCAAGTTTTGGTGACAAACTTCTTCTTGTTAAACTTTACAGCTTTACAGTGCTGAATACAAAATCCTTAAGCACAATTTATGTAGAAAGGCAGAAAACATACAAATTCCCTGAGGTGGAACCCCATGAAGTAAAACTAAGATATTATTGTGGTTAAGTACACAGTGCCCATTTTCCAAAGGAGTGCCTGATCATCAGGAAGTGGGTCTGAGCGTGCTCTGGTTTGTGTGTTTGCTTGCACGCATGCATATGCATGCATTTTAATGTGCTTTCAGTTTTCCAGCTGAAGTTTCCTTTGTGCATAGGATAACAGAGTTCTCTCTGGGACAGAAACCAGGAGGGATCTTGAAAATGTTTCTAAGTTCTGTGAATGAAATGTAATGAACAGTTATAGCAAAAGATGAGTTGGATTCTTCAGACCCCTACGACTTCAATATTAATAAATCACCTCAGCCCTCATTCAGCAAAGGAGAAGCAGCAGCCACTCCTGGCACCAGCAAAGCTTAGCCTGTGTTTGAGATGCTGAATTCTTCAGTGCTAGGAGGATCCATATGCACAAAGGCAGAAGGAGTAACTTCTATAGCAGCAACCACAGTGAGGACTTCAGATATGAAAGGCACCAAAAGCTTTGCTACTTTTTGGGGAGATATTTCTAAAATAAGTCACAAAATAATTTGTAGACTGAAAACTAATGGACACTCGCTATTTTCAAGGCATGGTGCATAGCTGTACCATGCAATATGTCATGTTTATAGAGCACCTTTGCCCAGTGATTCCTCAAAATACACACCACCATTAAGTTGTTTTGCCTCTACACTTTTAAGGCAGTGAAGGACAACGTGCCTTTGAAACATAATGAATACACTGATGGAAGGTCAGTAAGGAAATTATGGCCATGTTATGAATAAAACCAAAGATAAAACACCATCCTACAACTACCTGACATAGAATTGAGGTTGAAAGATTAAAAAATTCACAGCCAGGCAACCTTGTGTTCAGAAGTTTGCAGTTATGAATCACACTGCAAAAGTTTCTCTCTCAGAAGAGATAGTTTTGAGACAAATTACTTTAAAGCAATATTCAAAGTCCTGCACTGAACTAATCAGTGCAAGTCACTTCCATAGCCTTGAATACATCAATATTTCATACATTCAAATGGAAGGTATACCAGCTTTTTTAACTGTTTTGCTCTAAGTACTTCTATTTTACACAAGAGTTCACCCATGCTTCTGTTTTTTTCCATTGGATCAGCAACAAATTCAGATCTCTGCTTAGAAATCAAAATATTGTTCTTCCACATCATCATCTCTTTCAACCGCAAGACATGCTTTGAACACAAAATGTCATTTCTCCTCTCTGAGCTATGTGGGTGATGGCTACAAATCCAGTAAGCACTGATGGGACCCATATCCCATCAGGGACACCCAGTGAGTACATCAACATGATGTCAAGAAAGTAAACTCAGGCCTTTCAGCTCCTCAACCGCTTTAATAAAAGGAAAATCTCCAGTGACTACTTCTATAACAAGTCAGTTTCCCTTAACTGGTCCAGCTACTGGTCAGGGACAAAACTGTCCCTCCATGGACAGAAACATCACCTAGAAGAGGGTGTTGAACAACTCTGTTGTTGGGTTGCTTTACCACCAGTATATGGGCCATAGCACAGTCCTGCATTTAGATGAAGGCAGTGTATTGTATGGAATTGTAGGGTCTCAGTGTCACACATTTTATGGATGGCAAGAGCTGTTTGGATCATCTAATGCCACCTCCGTACCACATGTCAAGATCTTCTCCGAATTTCCATCAGATCCAGAAGAATGTCTTTCTGAAACCACTTACAGTGATAAAAAATTTCCCATCACATTGAAATCATTCCATGTTAATTTCTTCCAATCCCTAATTTTGCTGTTATTTAAAAAGTCTGGTTTCTGTGCAGACTGATTTTAGTTTCAGCTTCATTGGCCCCTGGTTAGTAGGATTACTAAGCAGTTTTCAGCAAAAGATTGGCTTGCTTTAAAAAAAAAAAAAAAAACAAAACAAAAAAAACAAAAACAGATTTGTGGAGAAGGGCTAATTGTAATGGGTTTTCTCAGTTCGACCCTGTTAGGCAGTTTTTAATTGAAATATTCCAGATTACAAGTCAAAAACTCTTTCTCTATGTCACTATAATAACTGGATATGAACTAGAAATGGTCCAAACTAAAATGATACATTCAGTAACTATTTACTCCTTCATTCTTTCCCTGGAAGAGATCTGTGTGGGTGTATTAGACATAAACACTGACTGCTGTCACTGCTGCTTTTGGTTTTCAATGGAAAAGGAAGTAAACATAATTAGTTCACATTCAAATGGCATTTTTCCATTCTGGAAAACAGAGCAAATTTCATAGCCAGTGTATAAATAGGCCTGTGGTAAATCACATCCCACCAGTTGGCCATACAACTCCAGCCACACAAGGCTGCTTACAAGAAGAAATGAGATTTTTCTTCTGTGGAAGGTAGAAAGGACTTTTCTGCACGAGAAAACGTCTTTTGCTGCTGAAAGTGGAACATGTTCTGGAAATAAAACCTTTAATGTTTGAGCTTTAATCCAAAAGGACCAAATACCCTACTGGAAACTGCGTCATAATCTATGTAATCAGGCAAAGGAGCCTCTAGGACTTCAGCTGGGAGGGATTTTGGAACACCTGGAGGTTGGGAGAGAGACCTGGATGCTGGGAAGCAGGGTGCTTAGATTCAAGGGGCTCTCTGTTTCCTAGATCTCTCCTCTCCCTCTCCCTCAAGAACTCCAGATGACAAACACAACTATATCCCCTTATTTTTCCCATGCTGCAGCCTCTCTCCTTGCTGCATCACCCCTTTTCCTCCCTATGCAGGTCTCTCCATGAAGGGAACATCATGATCCTGCCACCAGGCAGGAGGCCGAGCTGGAGATGGGAAGGAGGTTTGCTATCCTGGCTGTCCTCCATGTGTGGGGCTGGAAGGGACACAGAGTGTGTAGACAGTTGTGTTTGGAGCAGGATGAGGCAACCAATGAGCAAGAATCCATTCCCTGGTGTACCCCAGCCCTCAGCAAGTGAGCTGGGAAGAGGCTCAGCTTCGCCAGACTCGTTCCTTCTTGTGCTGAGGGTGTTCATCCCATGTTGGTCCACTCCTAAGAGTGGTCATATCCTAAGGGATCCAGCATCACTGGTACTGTAACCCTGACCATAGATCCAGATAGGGAAGCTTGTTGAGATGTTGCTATAGTACAAGAAATATCAGGGGAATTTCAAAAGTACACCAGGATTGTGGGTGGCAGCTTTCAGGGTCTTGTCAAACAGCATTTAACATTCCCTTCCAGGAAAGGCATCCTCTGGAAGTGCTGCTGATGAGATCTGTAGTCTTCAAGGCAGTATCATTAGCAATCACTTTTCCTGGATTTTCACTCAGTTCTCAGAAGCAAACTTGTCATTGCCAGACCACTTCCAGCTCCAGGAATAAAATCCTGCACTGGCTTTGGATGCAAAGTGACCAGTTCTGACTCACACTGGTTTGCTTGATCCTTCTTGAACTTTTCTCTAAAACTGCCCTTTTAAAAGATTCCAGGAATGCACAGATGTTTTACTGGTACCGTAATCAGATTGGGAACTTGGACACCCAGGACAGCCATGGGCTGAAACAGCAACACACAGATACAGCTGAGTCTGTTCCTTCAGAGCAGCACAGTGCTTTTTCCAGAAAGGAAAGAAATTCATACAAAGAACAGTTCTGAAAAACCATTGGATGCCTCTGAACTCTGCTGTTCCTGGGTGGTCTAGAGACTTGAAAAATGCAGGAGCTGGGGGAAGAAGAGCTACTTCAGTCCCTTCCGAGCAACTCAATTCATTTAAAAAGTCCTTTCACATCGGGAATGAGAAGAAGATCATTCCTCATAAAAAGGGATTTTAAAGACTTTTGCAAGAAATGGAATGTACAAATTACTGCCTTTTCAAAAGCCAAAGGATGTTTTTCCAGCATGGCACCACATCCCTAGAAAAGTTCTGTGGGGAGTTTTTATTTCACTCATGATACAGAGTACCATCCGATTCCAAACACAACCAGAAAATAAACAAGCCAAGTCAATGTTCCTCCAGAAACTGCAAAGAAATATACCTTTTCACTTATATGTGCTATTTCAGGGTTTTCAAATGCCACTTCCCATCACACTACCATAGCTTATATTTCTTCATGAAGTCATAATGAAAAGGGAAAGGTGTTTTCTCATAGCTCAAAGAAAGAAACTTGGCTTTCTTCCCATCTGCTGTCACTCTTTGTCCTCAAAAAGTTTTTGCTCCAAAAACATAAACTTATTATGAAGGAGAAATGATTGAAGCTCTCAGGAGGTGTCAAAGTGACAATGTTTGCATTTCGCAAAGGACACAAAGCCTTGGCAGAAATAGGTTCCCCTCAAGACTGCATTTGCCCTGTTCAAGCTCAGCCTCAGCATGAGAACTTCCTTTCCTTCTCAGTCACTTGGTTTTGCTCAGAGCAATGTCCTTCAACAGCAAAAAATCCCAATCCAAATCCAATTCCATCCACCCCTCATCCCTGCCCCAAATCCACATGTTGTTCAGCAGAAAAATGGCAGATGAACTATTGAAAGCCAAGATTCCAGTGACATAACTCTGTGTTTCCTCAGCTAGAGGCAAACAGGTAGCACTGGTTCCCAACACCCAGCAGAGGTAGAGACGGAGGAGAGATCAGCCACAGGAATGTGGTTTGCCACAAGCTACAGCCCTAGCTATAGCTGGGCAATCTAGGGGGGAAATTAGAGCATGCTAAGGGGTTACTCAGCAAAGGAGTAGCAGAAAGGACTGGGACATATAAAATTAAAAATGCTTCCAAAGAATAATGGATTGGGCATTAGCACAAGAGCATAGTCCCCTCCACTGATTAGAAGTCCCCCTAGAAGGACAGCTGATAACAAAACAAGAAATACTCTTTGGAGAACTCTCTATTAAAACTAATATTTCTAAATCGAAAAGAAGAAATCCCCACCTAAATATTTTTCCAAGCACTTTATTTAGACTTGGTTATTGTAGAATGAAAAAAGTAAGACACACTTGGATTTGCTTGGGTGTGAATGCTGAGGCTTTAATTTTACCAATTCATTTTGTCATTAGGATAAGAGGGAAAAAGAGAAAGCAGGTGTAACAGAACATAAAATCAGGTGGTGATTTTCTGGAATTAAAAATACATCTATATTTTGAAACATTTTCTGGATGATTCTGACAGCCCTGAGTGGTTTGGGAAGCAACCACATGTTTTCAAGTGCACAAGTGCACTGTGAAGCCATCACTGACACATGCACACAGGTGGGTAACTTACCACCAGTCTGCTCCCACACCCCAAATTAGTGTCCTCCTGCACTGAAAAGTCAGGCTGTCCCTCAGGTCCCTCAGGAACTGGCTCCAGATGAGCAGGCCAGTAAATTTTGTCACTTTTGGCAGGTTGTAGCAGCAGTGATGGATATCATGGATGCCTGGCTATGCTCGTGATCCTGGCCAGAGTGCCCCAGTACTATGTCAACAGCCTTTTGCCATCAGAGAGTGGCTCCATTCCCTTGGCTCTTGTTGAAGCTTCAGCACCAGGAAACCCTGTTTGGTGATTACAGGTCTGGCAGCAGGATCCCCTATCCCCCCTCCCCAACCTGTTGGGGGCTCTGATCAGAGTTTTGGTGTGGAACACGTTGGTGCAGCATCTCCTCTCCTTTTGGGAACCTTCTTGAGCTGGCCACTGATGATCAGAGTGAAAAGTGAATTGGTGTTGACATCCGTCAAACCTGACTCTGGAGTTCTGTCCAAATTTCCAGGTACTCAGACAAGGAACGTATCTTATACCTCCCCTCCACAAGCAGGAACTTCCCAAGGGGTATCTTGGGCCAGTATCTCTCTTTCAGACTCAGGCACAAAACCGCCCATCCTTCAGGAGTGGCCCACATGGGAATGGGTAGGCTTTGATGGTATAAGCAATGTCCACCAAAACACACTTCCCAGAGCACCCACTGCACAAACACCTACAAGCAGCTTTCATGGCCATGGCTCAGCCCACAGACAATTCCCAGTGATGTCACACCAGTGTCCCAGGTCTCCCTGACACAACACTCCAAATGCTGGCATTGCATCCCTGTCACTGGAATAGATCCATTCAGTGGTGGGTGATTAAAAGCTCCCAAAGCAACTGATTTGCATAAATACTCCCAAAGCACCACAGACACTCAGAGTGAAGGAGCACCTTCACACCAGGGGTGTAGCAATGCACACACAGTGCAACACAATGGTGAGGATACAAAACCATTTGTGTCTTTTTGATTCACTGTGTTTAACTGAGAGTCATTGAGACAACCACAAAAATAAACTAATAGACAAGAAGGGAGGAAATTACATGAAGGGACAAGCTGCACCAGTTCTAACGAGTGGACAAATAAAAGCAAACAACACTGAGAATTATTTTTGGGGATGACTAAGGACACCAGAAACTCAGATTGGATTATTGAAACTGCACTATGATGAAGACGTCTGTAATGATTCTAAGCAGAAGGATTTCTGGGCCAGTCTAAGATGATTAATTGCTTCTGACACCTCCAGAAACTCGAGATACTCCATGCAGCACAAAAGGAGATTCAGATTCCCTGCAGCACCACAGGCATATGCTGTACATCCTGGCAGTACAGCGGCTCAGGGAACTCGCTTTATTTCTGTAGCCCCTGGGGTGCTGGGAAAGATGGCAGGCAAGGGGTTAAGTAGTGGCACTGAGGCTTCTGGAAGGGAAAGGGACGCCTCATTAACCAGCTGGAATTCATCGAGGATATGAACACCAGGGTGGACATGGGAAAGGCAGCAAACACCATATTACTGAGATTTTCAGGGTACATTGAACACAGGTCTGCAAAAGAGGTCAGTGCCGATGGGCCGGATGGTAGTGGGAGGGGAAAACAGCCCTGAGAAGTCAGGGGTGATGGGGAGCAAGTAGGAGAGCAGAGTGGGTATTTGACTGGAATAACCTTCTGCCATCTCTCCATGCCCAGCTGTGACCGCTCCTGTAACCTGCCCCATCTGACCCATCGCTTCCATGAGTTCAGCTTCTCCCAGGAGCATGACCCTTAATTTTCCAACCCACCACGTTCATTTACAAAGCTAACGTGGTACAACCTATCAAACTGCAGGACTCTGGGGCTACTAACCCAAGTATCCTGTAACTTGCAGAGGTGTGAAATTATCCAGCACAGGCACTTCACTTCCCAAGGCTCATCTGCCCCAAGCCTGCAGCCCAGCAGGTGTTACACAGCAACTACAATGCTGACTCTTTAAAATACAATGTCATGTGCTTCCCCCTGTTATCAACTGGCTGACCAACTCAGAGTCCAGGATTGCTGTTATTCTCAGTTATAACATTCTAAACTTAAACTGTGGCATAAAGAACAGATTCACATGGAAAATTATCTCAGCATCTTTTTCTCCAAAAGGTCACTGATTAAGAAATTTATTCATGAAACAGGAAAAATTGATTTCAACTCCTTTACTTGTCTAGGGGAATTTGAATAGTGTTATTCTGGAAATAATATTTCACTTTAATGTAAAAAATTAAGTAAGCATGGAATTAAGAGAGCAGAGCCATGCATAGTCTCCTACAAGACAGATTCACATTAGGCAAGTAGAAAAGCATTTGTTCTCTGCTCTCTGGCTCTGTGAGTGTTTTAATACTTCATATGACACAATGAATACAACACAGAGGATGGAAACCAGAGTAGCCCAAGCCTGCATATGCTTAAGATACTCTTCTGTCAGGTAAGAAATACAGCTTTGACCTTGCCCCCAGTGAATATAGCTCTTCTCTACTCCAGGTGACTGAGTTTGCTTCATGGATAGGGCTAAAGAAAACCCACCAATTCCTGCCCCACAAATTTTGACTGTCTTTTGTCCCCCAGACAAACTATTCAGCACTTTTGGGACAAGTCCAGAAATAGTTACAGAATGACTCAAGGTCTTTTACTTTGCTCAAAGGATCATACTTTTTCTTTTTTTCTTTAGTCAAAATCTTATTAAGAAACACACATCCCTGAGAACAAAAATAGGAGCCAGAAGGTACGTGAAGGTATTGCACGTGCTATGAAGGCAGTGAGACTACTTGTGTTACATCTTCTTACCTTGGGCAAGGTTGGGATGGGTTTGTCTGCTCAACCCTGCAACCTTTGTATTGCAGACTTCATCTGGAAGATTTACAGCAGCACTAGCAATGCTAAGGGAGAACTGCTCATCCATTTGTAACTCAAGTTCTGTTGTGATTTACATTTGAAGCAGAAATTTTACTCCCCCAGTTGCATATCAGGTATACTCAGATTTACCACTGTTGCTCTTTCCTCTGGTCAAAAAAAATCATTTGGGAAAATCATACCCATAAATCCATTCATTTATAACATTTTTAAAATCAGTTTTGCAAGCTGTCTCCCAGGACACAGCACTCCAAATCTGAAAATATGCTGTCCTTTAATCACCAAGGCCAAGGGTCTGTCTTGTTCCAGGGGAAAACACATGGCCAACAAAACTGATCCGGTTGACCTCATCCCATCATTTTGCTCCTCAACACCTTCAGCAGAGTATAATCAGCATTCCAGCTAAAGCACCTGGCGATGCATCGAGGGTTTGGGATCTCTTCCCTCTTTATTTTTAAATAGTAGCTGCAAAACTACATCCCAGTTCAATACTGAGTATTTCCATTCAAATCTTCATGGGATCAGGATCAGGAATCGCTCTGCAGTGCTAGAATTGTCCTCCCAAGTGAAGCCACCTCTCAGCAGCCAGCCTGACCTTTGACATTACCAGTACCACCAGCTGCAGTTACTCAACTTTGCTCTCACCCTGCAAGAGCCAGAAGAAGTAGTTGTGGGCACAGGGACCCCAAGGTGCGCCAAGAAGGCCCCTGGTGCCATGGGTCAGTCCTGCCATGCAGCTGTTTGTCACAGCACGTGAACACTTACAGCCCCGCTCTAACATCCTCAGTCATCTTGTGGGCAGATCCACCCATCCTCGTCTCTCCTTAAGGCTCAGGGAAAGCTCAGGTAAAGTCAGAGCTTTTGTCTTTCCTTGCATTGCCAGCATTTGGTGAACCTTAAGATACAAACATGCCTAAATGAGAGAGGAGCACACCACAAAGCCATGCAGGCAACAGCAGTGTCATACAGATGTGAAAAACACCAAGCTCTGTGACTGAAGTGATGTGAATTAGTGCTTGGAAGTGGGCAGGGTGGTGAAATCCCATTGAATACTCCTTAGGACAACTGAAGAAGCACTAAAACATTGCGCCTTTTCTTCCATACATTTTTTTTGCTTCTTACCCAGATATGTTTTGAGTCTTGGGCATAGGTAAGCTTTGGGTGGCCCCTTGGGAACTACCACACTGCTCAGCTGCTCCTGCCCTTGTGCACCACAGAAGTGGACTGATGGGCTGCAGCCAAAGTAAAAAAGTGCTCCAGTCTCCAGCATGCAGAACTCATCAGGCTTGCTTGCTTGCAGAGGTGTGCTGCTCTTTCAAAGCATCTCCCTCAAGCAACACTTGTGCCAAAAGTGAGGATGCAAATTCAAACCCATTGAAGAAAACCAGAGTTTATTTAGCATTTATTACCCATTTTGTTGTCATCTGTGGCTTCTTCTGTCTTGATTTTCCTCTTTTAAACACAGACCTTTTATTTTTTTATTTTTTTAATAAAATATATAAAACATTGTGCATTGCTATCCATAGGAAAACTGTAGTTTAACAACAACAACAAAAAGAATAAGGCACATTCCTGTGCAGCATTTTCAAATATATATATATATTTAAAACAAAACAAAAAGAAAACCTTTTTCAACCTCTTTGAGGTTGTTAACTTCTCACCAGTCACTGACACATCTCTTAGATTACCATAATTTCACTGCTGGAGGTGGGTTGGGTTGTGTTTGACAGGGGCCAGCAAGGAGAACAGATTCAAAAAAATAATAGGATTTTATCCCTGAGGTGTCAGTAAAAAAACTAAATGTTCCCATTGAAAAGGAAGATGAAAAGACAGCCATAAATAACTGAATACACTATGGCAAACATCCAAGCACCGAGATGATTTCATGATGGAAGAATCCCCCTCCCCCCCATCCCCCAGTTCTTAAGAAGTCCTATTTGCTGTTGGGTTTTAATCAGGTTAATCTCATGGCTTCTGAAGTCACAAGACAATCCGTCAGGATGCACTCTCCCCTCCCTCCCCAAATCATCTTTCCAGATTTGTCATTTTGTTCACAATTCTCCCACAGTCCTCGGGGAAGGGAAACCATAAAATCCTAAATGAAAACTAACTCCTGGATGACTTCTCTCCTCCAAGAGAGGAGCACTCGTATTGCAGCATGCCAAACACCATATCCCATGTGGGAGGACTGTAATTGTCACCTTCCTGCCTGCTACTAAGAAATGAAATTGGCAACACCTCTGTTCAAACCAGAAAGTGTCTGTGAAGAGAGGTGATAGCAATATGTCAGAGAGAGGGAGCTGGGGAAAGGTTTATTGCTGTCCATCCACACCGCTCCAGGTAGTGCACCTGATAGGAAGAGGGGAGACACCCACATGCTATTCCTTTCCCCCCTCTCCTCTGTGACCTGTGGAGCAGCCCCGGGGTGCAGGGCAGGACTCGGACTCCCATGACTTTAGTAGTAGCGGTTGAGGCTCCTGGTCCCTGGGATGTCGGGCTGCCCGTTCATCCAGATCTCGCGGATGATGCGCTCCCGCTCCTCCAGCCGCTGCGCCCGCTCCAGCTCCTCTGCCGAAGTGAAGACGTTCATGTTCAAAGTCCTCTCGAACCTGCGGTGCCTGCGGGCAGACAGGTCCGAGGTGGTGTCCGAATCGTCATCGCTGTCGCTGCTGTCGCTGTCGCTTTCCCGCTCCCGAGGAGGCTTTTTGGAGGAGGAGCGTTTGCAGTCCGTCCGGCAGGACACCCTGAGCACCAGGGCCAGCAGGGTCAGGACAAGTCCAATGCACACTCCAGAGACAAAATAGAGGGCAGCCCGCTCCGGGTTTTCTGGAAGGAGAAAGGAAATGATGGTCGAGAACAACCCTTAAAAGAACAGAACACACAGAGCCTCCCTGTGCACACTCCAGACTCTGGAGGGGCAGAGTTTCCAGTGACTGCTTTTACTTCCATGCCCTCCTTTGCCTCTTCCCCCTGGGGAAATCAGAAAGGAGAACTTAAACAGTGGATTTGCTGCCAAGGTATTTGCCCACATGCAGAATGTGGGTTTGCTGTGCTTGGGTCTTGGAGTTGTCTGGAAGGCAAAGGAGCAGCCCACGGAATGAAAAGCTGTTTCCCACAGGACTGACACCAGGGTGCTGCATACCCAGCAGCAGGTAAGTGCATCTTGCTGTCACATCCACTATCTTCGTAACAGCCATAAAGATGATTACAAAACTTTATATGCTCTCTGTGCTGTGGCCCAACTGAAATGGGAGGCTTGGCAGCATGGGAAAAATGCATATTATTTATTCATAGGTTTCATTTGCTTATCTAAGGCAAGTGTGCTGGCTTCCTGCCCAGACCACCAAAATGTATACCCATGCTCCACAGGCATAGCTGGAGTCAGTCAGTGCACTGATAGGATGAATCCTGCATAGCCACATTTCTGAGGTTATATAACAGGACTCCAAAAGATCCACAATGCCTTTCAAACTTGTTTATTTACCACCTTCTTTTCTTTTTTTTTATGGGACTACTTAGAAGCGTAATTATGATAAATGTTGTAACTGCAATTCCCCTGGGCTGAATTACCTTGGTTTACGGGCACACTAAATGGGTAAAGTGAACCCGGCAGAAGTGTCAAGGCCACCTCTACTCTGCAGTGTCTGCTGGGGGTCCTGAGTTGAAGGATGGAGTCAGTTCCTCAGATGGGTCTTACTCCCTTGAACCCAGTGATTGATCTGTAGCAGCTCCCACCAGCTGAGAGTCTGACATTTGGCCCCAGAAGGTCTCTGTAGCTGAAAAGCTATGCTCCACTTTCACTTCCCCCCACTGTGTTTTTAAAAGCTGCCCTTTCCAGCTGATTTCCTTAAAGCAAAGTTTGCAGAAGGTGAACTGGAAGCTATTTGGAGATGTTCAAAACTCAACAGGACAAGACATTGCTCTAATTTCAAAGCTGGCTATAAATCTGAAGTTAGATGTGTTCTGAGCAGGGGGTTTGACCAGCTGAATCCCAGAGGCCTCTTCCAACCAAAATTATTCTCTAATTCTGCGTTCAGAACCCAAACACTGTTTTGTGCACCGTTCAAGGCAATGTGAAGCTCAGTGCCTGGATGTGCTCATGGAACAGTTACTGAGACAAAACATCTTTGTGCTCTTCACTTCTCTGCCAAAGGAATCTCAAAGATGACTGACAACCCAAGGCGGAGGAAAATGTCAAGACACTCTGAAAATTGGCTAATAAAACATTAAACTGATGCAAGAGAGGCTGGTGTGGATGACATGGGGAAAAAATCAGGCTGAAGTGAGAAGAAAAAAGGAGGAAAGTGCAGCAGACACCTTCAGCAAGTCCAAAAAGAGAAAGAGGTGGACCAGACTCCTGCTAACTCTGCTGTGACACAAAGAATGAACAGGACACTAAGCTGAATGTGACAGTGGACCTGTGAGGGGGAGGATGGAACTAGATGGTCTTTAAGGTTCCTTTGAACCAAACCATTCCATGAAATGCAGCAGTAGTTAGATGGAAAGCCAAGTGAGACCAAAGCCGAAGGTTTCAAGCTAAGATATTTTGACAAAGGTGACAGCAAAAATCCAAAAGTAAAAGAGAAGATACCTGAGCAGGCATGAAGGATGTACCAATGGCCCCTGCAGCAGCCTGGTGAGTGAAATCCTTGCTCCAGTGAAGCAAATGGCTACTCTGAACTCAGTGAGCAAGACTCAAAGTAAAACTTCAGCCCCGTTTATGCAGTAGCAAAGCTGCTGCTGCTGCCCATCCAGTCTTGTGTGAACAGCAAAGAAGTGGCTTAAATTTCAGAGATTTGAAAACTCCAGAAAAAAAAGTAGAACCACTGCCTGATAACACTTCTACCTCCATGTGCAATATAACTGAGGACAGTGATCACCAAGCTCCTTTAGCAGGTAGCCCTGAGGAGGGCTCTGGGGACACCCGGAGCACAGGGAAGAGCAGATGAGAAGGACTGATGTGTTTGCCCTGGAAGGTGCTGGGTCTGCTCTGCCTCGGCTCTGCCTGGCTCACAGGATGCCAGGCACACTTTCCTGGGCATCACCTTCTGCACACACATGGGCTTGGTTTGGTTGCATCAGTTCCACTGCTCGGTCCTTTAAAGCAACTCATAAAAAACCCATGGATGGGAGCCTGAGACACAGACACATGTGGTTTCTCTACCAGTGGTTTTGCTCCCGTCCTGCTTTTCCTTTCCCCCCTACACTCCTTTTTCCATGCTACTGTATCCAGCTCATGAGCAAAATGCACTTAGATTGCTGCTTAAGTACCCATTTTTCATCCCCTGCTTGTGCTTGTATGTACAGCCCTTCATGCAGCACGATGGCTGTAATTGAATCTCTGGGCTCCAGTGGCATTTATGAGCTCCTACAGCCACTCTGTCAATACCTGAGACACTGTCTGGACTTCCTCACGGAGCTATAACCCTACGTTCAACTCCAGTCTTGGCATTTATCATATGTACAATCCACTTGCACAGCAGCATCTCTCTTTTTTCACAACAGAAAGAGCAACTTAAGCTAAAAACCGTGGGCTCACTCTGCTTTTTCTCAGTTGAAGGAGCCAAGTCAGCAACAGCCTAGATTTGGGGCTTTGACAGTCCATTAGTGATTTTGAAAGCCTCTCCCACGGCATGTTCTACTTGCAAAGACCAAAGAGGGGCAAATGGATGTTCAGCATCTTCTAAAAACCCAAAAGTGGCTCAGATACATCATACCAACACTGAAGATACTCAAAACACTCATTGTATACTCAAAAAAAGCATTATTCAAAAGTGTATGGACATCAGTAGCAGGAGTTAACATAATTTTGATATACATTCCTGACTCTATGTGTGTGGGTGTGTGTGTACTCACTAACACATATTTGACCAGCATAGCTTTTTCTTCCACTGCTGTGGGTGACAGCTCAGAGCTTCCCTCTAGCAGGACCCAGGTGCCATCAATCTCTTTAACTGGGGTTACTTTTCCCCTTCCTTGTCTTTCTCTTTCTGGATTGAAAGCATTGATGAAAATGTCACTGATTCAAGCCTGAATTTAATTCATGCAGACAAATATATATGTTCTATATAGCCCTCTACACAAAAGCCACCATTTCCTATGCGCTTAAACTGGCCAAAAATTAGAAACACATTTTATTTTTTCAACCAAACCAGCAGCAATTACGGAGCCTGTTTCCTGAGGGCTAACAATCTGCTGGGAGCATCAGCCCAGACTCTCATTAATTCCCAAGGAAATGCCCCAGGCCAAGGTTGTTATTGCTATTATAATAAATTGTTTCAATAAATAAAAAACAATCTAGGCATTAATGCTGCTGGCTTCCTGTGATGGCTTCATGCATTCTGAAACCTCAGTGGGGAGGAAAATTTCAGAGGGCCCTCAGAAAAAGGTTCAGCATTAAGCATGGCCAGACAAACAGGAGGAGCAATATCTTCTAGGGAATTTCCAGTTAGCCCCACAGGCTGCCGAAATCCCCTTGTAGAACAGAGGAAGCTCTCCAGGAGCCCCTTATTAATAAGGCTCAGGCCAAGCAGTCTAAAAGTTGAAATGATATCCCCTGGGTTGTATTTTGGAATCCCCTTGTTAATAGCTTGGCAGCAAAGCTTTGCTTATGGAAGAAGAATAGCACAGGGATTTGTGGAGGTTTCCCTCCAACCACTTCATCCTGAATGCAATGACAAAACTGGACTAAGTCCCCTGTCCAAAAGGAGGCACTGGAAGAGCTCTGATACAATTTGAATGTTTAATATTTATATAAGCATGAGGTTCTGATAGACTGTGAATGCAAAGATAGTTCCAGCTGTCACTGAGACTGGTGAAGTCTTTCCAAACACTCAGGCGAGTTTTGGAACAGGTCCATGACAAATAACAGGTTGAGGTTTCTCGGCAGAGATTGCATCTAATTAAAAACCTAATTCTGTAAAGAAAATAAGCTTTCAAATTAAGGGTATCTCTGAGTCTTTCTCAGGACTGAACTCTAAATAATATTTATGTATTTGATCAGCTGCTAAATTCACTCCTCATTGACATTGTTCACACTTTCTCCCTGTTTCTGAAGAAATAGATTCTGGAAGCTGGGATAAGACTAACACCTAACTGGCTTTGATACCTAACCATGATGATAGCTGCAAATCAAGACTCCTGCAGAGACATTTAGCTTCCTGCTGTGCTGTTCCATGGGCACATTTCCAAATTGTATATGGGATCATGAGTGAAAAAAATGGTGGAAATGAGCACAGAGGCTTTTGCTAACACTGGCCCTTCTCCCCTCTGTGCACTGCAAGACTCTGCATGTGTAAGTGACCCAGCCTGCAGACCCTTCACCTGCATCTCCCACCCAGAACTGCCATTTTGTGCAGAAAATGTGAACACCACTGAGCAAAGGAGAGATCCCTCAGGCTAAGAGGTACCTCAGTGCCAGGAGGCAGGAAAAGCAGCACAGCGGATCATGTTTTCAAGCATGCACTTTACCCATGAAATAGCAAAAAATCTGTAGTTTCTTTTTCCTGCAGTGTGTCTGAGGGTATCCAGCACTCACTGCCCCAAGGGAAAAAACATTTTTCTTTGTTGCCCCCGCCTATTTCCAATTTACTTTTGCAAACTCCTGTTTTGAGCCAACTCACCAGCACAGGGAAGCCCTGAATGCAGCATTTTCAGTCTGCAGAGAGTACCTGAGGGATGTTTTCAGCGTCATGAGACAGAGCAGTTCTTGCACTGCTGTTTCTCTTTGGCACCAGGGCTGTGGCCAGGAGGGATGGGAGGATGTGTGACCCAGAACCAGCCCTCCCTGGCTGCCAATATCCTGCCTCTCCTGAGCAGTCACTATAATGGATCCCCTATGTCCATCAACAGCCACTGTGGCTCGAGCTGCCTTCAGGGACCCAAACTCAGGAAAGCACAAAAAACCCCAACTGTTCTGCTGCTCAAAATCTACAATATGAAGAGGCATGGGTTTTCAGAGCTTTAGTTTTATGCAAATTATATTCATGCCCTGTGACACAGCTTGTCTTTGAAGTCATAAGCTAAAACCTCTCCATATTCACATACAACAAAATAAATCATGACAAATCCATCATTTCTGCTAAAAGCAGAGGGCTAAATTACATGCAACAGATAAAGATGGTTTAGGACATCTGTTGTTTCAATCCATGGCATGGTCCATCAATTATTTGTGTAATAAATAACAAACTGAACATATATATCATTGAGACTAAAACCCCTCAAGCAGCCATGGTTACTGGAACTAGATGATCTTTCAGGTCCCTTCCAACCCAAAACATACTACGATTCTATGATATACTGGAAAACACACCATGTCCTGAACTCAGCAGTGTCGTGAGGTCTGAGTTGAACACAAGGAGATCACTTCATGAGAGGGCAAGCAGATCCCCCAGCAACAAGACAGTTAATGTTGTTTGTGCTTCAGTAAAATCCAGAGGCTTCTGCCAAGACTGACACCTTGTGAAGGGGATGAATCGAGGCCTTATGCCCTAAAAACTCAATGCAGAGTCAAAGAGTTCTGCTGTGGTCAATGGAAGAGAAGTCCATGGGGCATTGTCAGCAGCCCTGAATCATAGTCCCAAGTGTCTCTGACAATAAATTCTACAACTTTCTGCTTCCCATTACTGTTCAGATGAGGAATATAATAGCATTGTGTTTTATAGTAAGGTTCAGAATGAAGGTATTTTCATGTAAAAAAATGGTAGCTGGAGGGAGGGCATGGGGGGGAGAGAGAAGTGTGAAGGACAGAAGGCATCTTCAAAGCTTCTTTTTCATTTTTTTCCTTAGAAAAACCCATGCAGCTATCTCCTGGGATGAACACTACTAATTCCACTTAATCTGCCTGATTCTTATAGGCTTCATGAAATGATGGATTCCAATGCAACCACTGGATGTGTAGGAGAGCAGAACTTCGTATAACCATTCATGGTCCTTTTAGAAGGACCCTTCACTAAGTGATATGCAGAAACACTTCTACTAATCTACTCAGTAATTAAAAAGGCAAAGCCCAAGTTAGCTGTTTCACATCCAAACACTTGTCTGTAGCAGCATGGGGGCATCTCAGCAAGAGCATGGCACCAAGAACACACTAGTATTTAACGAGTTAGCAGGACTGAGTGGCACACGGACATGAAAAGCTAGCTCACAAAGCCTGGATTCTTAGTTAATATAGACCTCAGTGCTCCAGAATAGCATAATTGCATTACAGTGGTGCTAGCAGACCAGCCACAGCACACAGAATTAGCAACAGCATGTAGTAAAATAACAATACATTTACATTACTAGCAAAGCTTGGCAATAAGCATAGCAAGGTAATAAGGACACAAATCTTTCATTAAACACATGGAGAACACCCAAGAAAACAGTGACCATTGATAGTATATTCTGCCTTTAGAGGCTACTTACACAGCAACCATGGCCTTCCTTTTGGTAAAGCAGCAGAAATTGGCCTGATACATGCTGAATTAGTGCATCTGATGCTATTCAGCCAGGGCTCTTCCATCCTCCATTTTTGGGTTAGTTCTGTGCACTCTGTAGGCAATCCCTTCTGCTGGCAAGGTACCTCATGCTGTGGGACATACTTGCACTCTATCACCTGCCTTTCTGTCCTTTTCGCTGTCAATTGTATTGACCCCAGGCACTCAATAGGGCACACAATCTTTATTTCATAGAATGACAGAATGGTTTGGGACCTTAAAGATCATCTCATTCCAACCTCCGTGCCATAAGCAAGGACACCTTTTACTATACACCAGGTTGCTCAGGACCCCATCCAACCTGGCCTTGACCACTTCCAGAGATGGGGCAGCCACTAATCTCTGGGCAACCTATGCCAGGGTCTCACTATCCTCTCAGTAAAAAAATTCTTCCTAATATCTAACACAAATCCAGTGTCTTTCAGTTTAAAGTCATTCTTCCTGGTTTTATCACTTTTCTTTCACCTTTTAAAGCGAATCTCTTGAGATGACTGCTCCTCTGTTACTTGAAAGATACATGTGGGTGAAAGATAAACTGTGATCCAAGGAAATCTTACTCTAAACTAGATTTAAATATTCAGTTAAGTAGACTCTGAAGTTACTTCATCTTCACACTTCTACTGAAGGTAGGCCAAATTCTCTTAAGCAGTATAATGTTCCAAGTGCTGCTTATTTTCCAAATTACAGGACAACAAGCTTGCATCCCTAATGAGTCAGGCTTTGATCTCTAGGAAAATGAAGCATTAGGAATAATACCACATGTAAGATTACATTGTATTTAACTGCAGATGAGAGCAAATCCAGTGGAAGGCAGAGCACAATAAACTCTGGTATACCATCTGCTAGAGCTGCCCCGGTCAGGTCCTTCAAGGCAGAGTTTGCTGAGAGACGAATGAAGTAGATAAATAGTTCAAAGAGGCAGATTTCGCCTTAGGTGTCTGTGAAACGAGGGTCTACAAAAAGCTTGCAAGAGCCCAGGGAAGTGGCAGCCACAAGACCTACCTGTGATGAAGGCATAGGCTGCGAGGATGTTGCTGAGCAGGGCCATCTCTGTGCTGACGCCCACGGGCTCCATGCTGCTGCTGAGCACCGGTGGTTGTGTCTCATCCACAGGAAGCAGGAGGGGGGTGTTGTCTAGAGGGTAGAAAGTCGCGGATCTCCCTTTCTTCTTCTCTGCTTTGAAACACAAATGGAATGAGGGAATGAGGAACGATGAACGTGACCCAGCCCTATCTCCACCAGGTCAGCATCTGAGTTCAGAAATCTAGAGCTGCTCAGTAGCAAGCCACCCAGATTTGCCCCATTTTGGGGGGCTAGCTTTGTGAGCTAGTTTCTCAAGTAGCTTCAGCTGAGCACACACCCTGCCTGCATCCAGGCATCATCTTCTCTCCCCCATCTCCTGCTTTTTCATGTCACCACTTAGACACACCCACCTAGGCTACAGCAAATGTATAATCAGGTTTCTTTTCTCTTATGTAAATCAAAAGAGCCTTTATCAACAGTGGGTTCAGCTAAGCTTGTAAGGAGGACTAGATAACACAGGCAGAGCCATCAACATTCTGCCAGTGCTGCGCTGTAGTGACCCATCCACACCTGGCAAACAGACGTGCTTTCTCCCCAGCCTTCATGGGGAAGGGCAGACCTTGGTTTATGACTTCCTTCAGAAGCCTGCTTGTATTGTGTTTCACCCAGACACCATTTCCCTTTTGGAGAGGTGAGTGCACATGGGTTAATGATTTGATTTTATTTGTTGAAGACTGAAGTTAAAGAGGCAACTCATTCCAGGAGGCTCAAAGAGACCCTTTGAGATCTTATCAGCTCACTGTTGAGGGCTCCCCACACCTTGATCTGCAGGCAGACACCCCCACTACTGACAAAACACTAATTGTTTTCAACACAGGAAAAAGTCAGTGCAAAGGATCCAGCTCTATCATCCATATGAGTGTTTAACTGTAGTTATTACAGATTTTCAGGCTGCATTCCCTGGGTGTCTAGTTCTGAACAAAAGCAAGCATCACCCTGTAAAATCACTGGCTCCCACTTATTTGCAGGTATTAAATTTGGGAAACTGCCAGCTCCATCTCTGATGATGCCATCAGTGCCATGCAAGCAAAGGCACTCTGTCCGCAGTCATGATGGGAGATTTGTTCATTGGCTGCCTGGTCTGTGTTCTCTCCCTCCAAAGTGTGAGACATCATGTTCAGCTCCCCACTGTGGGTACCAGGAAGCAGCTCAGCCCAAGGAAGCAGCAAGAGAAAGTGAGAGGTGTCAAAGAGAACAGGTAATACTGGATGGAGAGGCAGTGAGTGCATGAACGTGCATGCTGTGATGCCAAGTCCTCATCTGCCTCGGAGGAGAAGCAGAGGCAATGGCTGTCCAGGTGTCACTGAAAGGGATCAGCCCCAAGGAATGTGGGTGTAGCTGGATCTCTGCCACTGAATAGCTGCAAAACCTTGGGAAAGCTGTGTGTTAGAAGCTACCAAGGTATTAATGACTGTCCTTCAAGCAAAGTTTTTAAACATGGGTGCCTCAGTGTTATTTCCCAAAGACTAAAATATTCCAAGGACCTCTTGCTTTAGGAGACTAGAGATCACTGCAGATCACTTGTGCAAATGGAGGCATTGGGACACAGAAAGTCAAGGGCACATTCAGCAGGAAACCAACAGCAAAGTTTTGAAAAATCTTTTAATTCAGATTTAGGCACTAATGTTTCCCCTAATCTTTCCTTTATTCTCCCTGTCTGGTAAATCTATCTGTACAAGTGGTTGAATTTTTCCCTACCACTGTTCCAAAGAAATCCACAGAAGCAGGGTGAATATTTCATCTCTAAAAACTGAACCTAAAACCTGGATAATTCAGAGCATCTCAAGTAGTACCATGCATCTAAACTTAGGCAATGGAATCCTGCTATTTGTTGTTGGATAGCAGAGAGTTATTCAGCTCTCCCTGTAGCAGACACTTAAAGCTTGATGTATTTGCTCATACACAGACATCTAAGACACCCCAGGGTCAGGAGGACATCCATGCAGAGATGTAGGGGAAACTCTCACCCTTCTAAAAGCCAGGTGAGCACCCCAGGTCATCATAAATGACACATTTATATGGGGGTAACTGAATCCTGCCCGAGACGTCTCCTTACAGGGGTTTGTCTCTGAAGTGATTAATTTAGAAGCCCTTCACAATAAATGGAAATTAAGGGCACCACCAGGATGTAATCTCATATATAGACAGAGTAAGGAATAACTCCTCTCAAGTGAGATGTAGAAAAATCCTTTTTTTTTTCTTACTTGTCCAAAGAACAGATGCAATCAAACCAGTTTTTAAATAAATACACATCTGCATACACTAAACTCCAGCAAAAACCACCACAAAACCACAGAACTGGTTTTATCATTGGCAGGATTGTACAAGCACAGGCATGGAAGACAGAAAATAACTGCGTTTATGCAGGAGGGGAAAAACAAACACACACAATTTCGCAAGGGCTGTGCATTGCTACACTGTGTGGTTCCCTGGCCCTGCCACTCATTCCAGGACCATAATAAAAGACATTCCCTTTCCTCCTCACTAGCTCTGAAAACTTGTCTTAAGCCTAATCAGCTCACTACTATGGGTTTTCTCTTCATCCTTCTTAGCTGTTCCCAGTCACTCAAATGGTTTCTCTGTGAATTTACACCAAATCTGAGCAAAATTATTTCAGCCAGCAGTAAATTTGCCCAACACCACAGTATAAACATAGGAGAGGTTATTCATGATACCAGGCTGACTTTAGCAAATAGTTTTAATCAGAGAAATAAAACAGAAAGGGAGATTGTAGAAATATCCAAGTATTTTCTTTTTTGTTATTTTTGAAACATTTCTTTAGCTTTTAATTTTAAAATGACATCTTTGTTTGAAAAGTAGTGCATATTTTGAAAATGAATGAATAAACAATGTGAAAACTAAACAAAAGGTGTCATTTGTAGAAGTGAAATCTTTAGATGAATGGAAATGAGTTCAGGATACTTTTTTTTCTTGCTTAAAAGAATCTCCAGCATCACAGTGTTTATTTGGAGATAGCTCAAAATTCTTTTCCTTGACAATTTTTCAGTAAGGCCTCCAAACTGACAAATATGTTATTGCCAGTTCTTAATTAGTTGTGGATTAACTATCTAAGCTGTGAATTAACTTTGCCAGGAGTGCAGACAGAGACAAGGTGGCTTTGCCCATACCCAGAGCTGAATCTCTGGAAGCACAGGATGGCAATTTCAGGAGTGTCACACACCATCTCCTGCATGTTGGGAAGCAATGCAGAACCACCGAGTAACCCAGTCTGTGCTTTTCCCTTATCCATGCATCACCTCTTCCTCCTACTCACCTATCCCTATAGATGACTACGATGAGACTTCATTCATATCTCCTCACTTTGCATTTTATGAAAATAGCATCATATTTCAAAGCTCAGTTGAAAAGTTCTCTGTCCCCTGTGAAGCAGATCTACTGTATCTGCCCTGGTTGTGTGTTGGTTTTTTTCTTCTGTCATTGTATTAGACAAGTCTGCAACATGTTTCTGTGATGAGTTTTGACATGCATGGCCAGGACTGCTATTTCAGGAAACCCGGTGCTTCTTCAACAGTTTCACAATTCACTTTAGCCCATCGCTGATCACATTTTTCTGACTGTGACACGGATGGGGTTTGGGCACAATACAGAAATCCAGATAAGAGGAGACAGAAAGGAACAGTTATCAAAACACAGTTAGGTTTGGACCAATATCACAATAGTCACAGCTACCTGGGAGAGCTCGCCCTATGTTGGAAGGAGAGACATCGGAAAGGAACACGCCGTCCCCTATAACATTGGGATCAAACAGTCTCGGATGCAGTGGAAAATGTGGCTTCTGATATCCTTGGTAAATGGTTGGTCTTGGCTGTGTTTCATGCAGAAGCTTCTTGGGAACTGAAAGAGAGGAGCAAGAAGAACACAGTTGTTAGAGTGAGTTATTTCAGCTGCTCAGAACAAGAATGGTCACATTACACTATGGGCTCAGCTGATACTTAATTATACCACGTGCAGCCCAAACAGACACTCATTTTCCACTACGCTGAATGCTCTCCAAATGTCAGCACAGAGACATTCAGTGAGAGAATGCTGGAAACTATAAAGTGATTAAGATGATGTTTATTGACAATTAAGCCTTCAGACTAGGCTAAGGATCAGATTCAGACATTTTATTTAGACACGCATCTTAGAAATTGAAATGCCTAGTAAGCCAGACTTTGGCCTCAGCCCTAAGCTTCAGAGCACTTCAGGTAGACACCTCTATTCCTACTGTAACAATGGGGTGGGCAGGATGCCCTGTAGCAATGGGGGCTATAGGCTATGCCTCAAACACTGCCATCAAGTTGCTGGCTCAAGACTGAACATCAGAGGTTTCTGTCCACTCCAGATTCCCACAACCAGACTCTAGAGGATGCTGTTCACATGAAATCATAAAGCTTAGATCATCCACCACAAAAGCAAAAAATCCCACCTATAAGAAGCCCTCCCCACCCCATGAGATCCAAAATACACTGTTCCCTACCAGGTTTTAGGCTGTAAGCAAGCTGGGAAAGGCCCACTCCCACCATCCTGAGGAGGGTGAAGACTCAGCTAATCCCGACTGCTCTCTGTGTTTTGCCAGCCACAGCATTAGTAATATGCAGGCAACATAATGGGTTAATGTGGCAGGGTTTTTGGACATCCATAGTCTCTCTTTTAGACCAAAGCATGTTTTAATAAGAGTATTTTCTCCTCCTTGATGTTGCAAGGCCAGTTCTACAGCTGTACATCCGCATAAAGAAATCAAAGTCTGTGTAGCTACCTCAAGGAACACCCACTGAAGGTGAATCCACACAGTAAATTCACTAATTTCCCCCATAGGGACAAAGCATGGAGTCATCCAGAGAGCTGAACCCGTTCTCTGCCTCAGCCCCAGCCAACACCTGAGGCTATTTCAGACCAAAGTGCTTCTCCATACAAAGAGAAGAAACACATATACAGGCCATTCTGTTCAGAAATCAGAGGAACAGAGTGATGAAAGACAAAAATAAATTAAAACTTCCAGAGGAGAAAGATTTATTTTCCCCCTCAGTGACTATATACTGATATATACATAAAAGCAGACAACCAAGACTTCAGTGTGTTAAAGACACAGACTGTTGAGAACTGGCACAATTTAAGTAGACCCACGTGAACCCCAAGAGAAGATTCTTGGGACGTTCCTCTCCCCTTTCTCCAAGTCTAACGGCACCAGCCTCTCATTCCAAGCAGGCTGCCACCTCCCAGTGCCTCGGTTTCCCCACGGCTCCATTTGGGATGGTGCTATCTGTCATCTCCACTCTTCACAGGGGCATGAAGAAGCGTAATTAAAAATGCAAAGCACTTTGAGATGCTTGGCAGAAGCACGAAGGAGGGCTTGGAAAGAGTGCAACTCTGGAAGAGAAAGGAAATTCCTGTCTGCCCCCTGCAGCTAATCAGCTGTCAGACTGGAACAGGAGATTTAATCATGTCCATTAAATTTGCCTGCATCGCCCACCACATTACTGGTAGGTGAAGTGATCCAACCACCTTGTTTACATTGTGTTCAACTTACTGCCTTTGCTGAGGCAAAGAAAATGGTAACTAGAATTACAAACTGACCTCCTGCATTAGACTGCCAGGATAGCAATGCTGAAGTTCTTGCATTATTAGTGGAGTCATGCTAGGTCAGGAAAGAGACAGAAAACCCCACAGCTTCTGAATATCAAAGAGCTGGCACAGAGGTTCCCAGTGAAACCTGAATTGGCAACTGTTGGAAGGCAGCAAAAGAAACATCCTCTGGTAGGAGCTAGACAGGAGTGAGGAGGATACCTGTGCCAAGGAAATAACAGAAAGTCTGGGGAGGAGGTGGGTAGAACAGAGATTATCCTGCAAACCACAGTCAGGGAGAACTGCAGTTCTGGGTGCCTAATCTGAAGCACCCAAAGGGACCCAGAGGGCATAGGGCTCAGCATCCTTCAAAACTAAAGCACCTTATTGCTGTATCTCAGACTGAGGACCTGAAAGGCACTTAAAAGACACAAGCCAGTTTTCCTTTGCACACTTTTCATCCAAACTGCATCCCAGTAACCTGCTGAATTAAGAAAATTAAGCAAAAGGCACACAGAGAAAATTTCCAGTAGACTTTGACTAGTCTTTCATGTTTCAGACTTACACTTCTTCATAAACATCTCCTTTCACCTCCCAGCACTCACGACCACCTCCAGGGCACAACACAGCCTTGGATGGACCTTCATCTTTTTCAGAAAAGGTGACACCACCAGACACTGAAATGTTTGATGTCAACAGGGGAAAGAAACACCATCTTTTCTACACCTAACACCATCTAAGCATACCCAGGGAACTGAGCTATGGCTTTTCCACCGTGGCATCTCTGCCACCACCACCATTCCAATGCTATCTACAGGACCAGGGGACGAGTCAGGTAAAGGAAAGTATTACTGAATTGGTCAGCAACTGGTCAACAGCATTCCAAGGAAGAGTAGACATGGACAAGTATTAAGAAGGATGCATTCACAGAGAGTGTTTATTGCCACAGATCCTTACTGAAGTAGGGCTGTGCCCTCATCTTCTTGGGGTGGCTGAGGAAGTAAGAAGACTGTCGAGTAGCCTCAAAACACAGGTGGTTGTGAGGGCAGATTCCCAAAAGCAGGCATGTGCCTAACATCTGTGATTAGCAGACACTTTGGTACTTCCAAAAATCCTAAGAGGTGCTTGTCTTCACTTCAGCAACTAGATCTTTTTAAAACTCTGGAAGCAACTTGGTGCAACACAGGATGTCTACAGCACATAACCTTGGACTTTTCCATTTCAAGGAATCATTTTTCTCTCTGGACTCCATAAACATCTTGAGGACATTTTGCCAGGAAAGGCCCATCTTTACAAAGAGTAAACAGAGAGATGGCATGCAGCAAGTCTGTTCTTCTTCTAGTTTATATGATGCTCAACCAATACACAGCTTTATTTTGATTTAGAAAGACTGTGAAATGGAAAGCCTTTCGCAAGTGTAAAACAGCTCACAATTTCCAGTTAGCTCCTGTGTGGTAGCCAACTCCACAAGAAAGATTAAACATCTGGATCCTTTGAAATGCCCTCCTTAAATTCCTCAGAGAGGAGTGCATCTGACACAAAACACGGCACGATTTGAAGCAAGATGTCAAAAAAAGTTATTTATTATTAAAACCACCAGAAAAAAAGTACCAGGGATTTTAGTCTTATCTCAGTATTAAGCACAGAAATCCTGGCAGGAAGGAGTTGGCACTTGGCCTGCTCCATTCAATCAAGCAGAGAAGTTAAAGCAACTCGGTCAGCAGAAGGAGTGATATATGTGGACAAGAGGGGAAGAAAGAGGGATTCAATCAAAGTGTTAACACACCTCATAGTCAGGAGCCCTGCACCAAAAAATGCACATGAAAAATGAGCTGGGATAATCTGGAAGAGAGGAAATGAGTTGCTGTACGGCTCCCTGGGGACTTTCAGTCTCTCAGGGGGTAGCAGTCAGTGTTGAGACGTGGGTACTTATCCAAAAGTTAAAACTCTACAGTAACTTGAGCAGCACAGGGAGAGATGTAATTTTCCAACTGCAAGCCTTACTCTGCCACTCACCCTGGGGTCCAGCTGGGGCATCACCTCATGGACTCCACATCAGCCACGACTTGATTTGGAAAGCAAAGTGTCACCATCACTGTGACACTCCACAAAGGCACCTGCAGAAGTTGGTTCTAGGCTGTAAATCTGCAAGGGAGCTTTTGGAACAGCAGGTTCATCCCTCTGCTATTACAGGCTTTCAAGTCTTTATATAATCCGTGTCTGCTTTAAAAGCAATTCTAGCTACCAGCTCCCACTGCTTATCTGTCTGAATCAACATCATACTAGCAATAATTTATACCAGTTCCCAACCCAAGACCTGCAATACCCATTTGCAATGAATTAATGGTACCAATCTCACAACAAAACTTCTCCTCCACTGCCTGGCAATTTCGCCTCCCCTGGCTGGAAGAGGGGTGAAGGATAATCAAGTGTGCTCTCATGGGCAGAGCAGATCCATCAGAGGCAGTACAAGCAACCAGCAGCACAGTGTGAAAAAGCACGTGTTGATGCTGCTGACAGTATCCTTATTTGCACTTGGTGGAGACTCCTTCTCCTGGGATTTTCACACAAGCACTCTCTTGTGTGGCCAGAAAACGGAGGGCTGATGAAAAGAAAAAGTTACTGTGTCTACAAGCAGCAACATTCCAAATTACACTGCTAAGAGACAGAAAATGCCAGCTGATACCTTGCTTCTGTTCGTCAAGAACAGAGAAGCACAGAGTGAATTGGGTTGGAAGGGACCTTTACAGATGATCTCCTGTCATGGGCAGGGACACCTTCCACTAGACCAGGTTGCTCAAAGTCCCATCCAACCTGGCCTTGAACACTTCCAGGGATGAGGCATCCACAGCTTCCCTGGGACAATCTGTTCTAGTGCCTCACCACCCTCACAGAAAAGAATTTCTTTCTAATATTCAATCTAAACCTTCTCTTGCTCAGTTTAAAGCCATTCCCCCTTGTCCTATCACTACAGGCCCTTGAGAACAGTTCCTCTCCAGATTTCTTGCAGGCCCCTTCAGGTACTAAAAGATCCTTTCCTGTGTTTTCTACTATGTTGATCCATCTAGTTTTAAACACTCCAGTCCTTGGGGTTCAACCAATTGCCACAACATATTATTTTCAGATGAATACTGCTCTTTCTGAGGAATTATTTTCCAATGTGTTGCTGATTGTTTCAATTTAAGCATATATATTATTCCCCTAATCATAACATTTGATGCTATAGCCCCCGAATTTTCTGGATGGGGAATTGGCTCAGGGACAGAGTTTTGAAAGTATTTAACTATCAAAATGATTTGCCCAGTCTCACAGAGGGAGTCTGTGTCAACGAAAGGAAACAAGCTGACGCTCTCTGTATTTCAGCCTCGTACTCAAACCATTCCCTCTCTTTGCTCATTTGGTGTTTCCTGATGCTTGCTCAGTCCTAGACATGCTTAAAGACTTCCACTCCCAGGAAGCAATTATCCTCTGACCTCCATCTTCACTGTATATACACATCAGTAAACTGCAGGGGATCAATGAAAGCCCAGTCTTAAAAACATACAGGCAAAGGCGTTGTCATTCTCCAATACTCTCAAATATATTTGCCTGTGCATTTCAAGCCCATAAACTTTGCTCTCAAAGCTCAGCATGGCTAAAGCAGATCTGCAGGACCTTCAGCAAATCCTCCTGAGCCTGCTTGAAGCAGTGTGCAATTTGAAAAAAACATGACTCCCTCACCAAGGAAAATTACAACCAAGCCTTTTATCTGGGCAGGTTGGGGCCAGGAACTGTTGGTGCTCAACATATTTGTAAAATAATTTAAAAAAAAAATCTTCCTGTGAGTAAACACCCAATTTAAACTACTGCAGGATTTTAGAGGTAGCAGCTCTGAAGGATTTTTGTTTGAGACTTGAAAATGCATGGCATCCAGCCTGAAATGGGATCATTCATGATTCTGAGTTATCACAAGAAAGAAATTCCTTAGCACACATGTACAGTATATGGCTCTCTCAGATTGCAGAATTCAACGTGTTTTATGTGCTGTAAAACCTAAACTCACTAAGCAGTCAGTCAACAAAGGAATTAAAATAGTGGATTTTGGCTGTGCCAGACCACAAAATAACACAATACCATCACAGAGCAAGGAGAAATCCCATACATAAGACTCTGCACCTGGCGACAACAGTAACACCACTGTGTAGCTAGAAACAAGGGGGTGGAAGATGCTAATTTGATTAACAAAAGTAAATTGAGGCACAGACTACCCCCTTGGCTTTTTCCCAAGGGTCTCAGATATGGCCAAGGAACAAGTTGAAACCTTTTCCAGCTGCCCATGCCCTATCTAGCTCAGTGCAGGATGGGCTCCTTTCAAGTGAATAAATCACCATTTGCATCACATTGAAAGAGGTTTTGCCTCTTCTTGTGTCATGTGAGACATCCAAAGCCTACCTTCCAGTCCTGCCTTGACACAAGACCTTCTTACAGGGGGGCTTTTTTTGTCAGATATAATCACTTGAGAGGAGACCATCAGATCCTGCAGCTCTCAAATGTCTCCATGAGCATCTCTATGGAAAAGGCTGAGTGCACTCAACATCACCACTTCTTCGACTGCAAAGCCATGTCATACTTCTGGCCATCCTAGATCACATTTAAGTAAAGGTATAGTACAGTTTACACAAGAAATGTAAAGTGGCCCAGGAGACAAGGGAAGACACAAAGGGACTTTGTGCAACAGACCATAAGTCTGAAAGCTGGGATTTGATCAACAAGAGGCCATCAAAAACCTTCACTCTCACAAAAAAAAAACCAAAATAAACAGAGCAAAGCCTTAAAAAATACAAGTGGTCCAGACCTCAGCTTCGATCTCGTTCAGTTATGGCATTATTTTCACCTAGCACCAATATAGTCTGCGATTCTGAAACTGAATGCAAAACCCAAGAGAAAGAGGGAGTTCCTCAGCCTCCTGCAGGCGTGTTTTCCATGCATGGTGGTTCCAAACCACCAATAATAAGGAAGTGACTCATGCCAATTACAGTAAGTCCACTTCCAAGCACCATGCAGAAAGCAAGAGAGGCTGTCTGGGAAAACAGCCCTGTCATAACCAAAGCCACCTACACTCCCCAAGCCCACAGCCTGAGCCAGGGCCCTCCTCCCTGCCCCTCCCTCCAGACACTGCCTGAAGCAGAAATCCATCTATTGTGCTGGTGATTTTTAGGCTGATGGGAAGCAGTACAAGCTGGGATGCCTGACACAACCCATACAAACTCTGCCAAGACACCTCCTCAGACAGCCCAGATGCTTCACCTCTTACTGTACCTTCTGACAGCAATGAACTACAGACATGTTTTGCAATAAGAATATAAAAATAATACAGACAACCCTTTCTCTTGTTTGCCCTCCTCAGAAAAGGACATGCTTATCCCTTTCTCATGCAGCTCCAACCAGAGCAGTGATTTCAGAAGTGGAAGTGATTCCACTCCGGAAACAAAGCCCATGCAACACAAACTAGCTCAGCCTCGCCATTCCTCCCAGTGAAATCTCTCACAGGTATGTGGCCTAGGCATGTGAGAGGCTTTAGGAGAAGGAGATTTAAGAAACAGTACACCTCCAACTGAGATGCCACAGAGCAGAGACAAACATGAGCACC
Source organism: Campylorhamphus procurvoides (assembly GCA_013396655.1). Lineage (NCBI taxonomy): Eukaryota > Metazoa > Chordata > Aves > Passeriformes > Dendrocolaptidae > Campylorhamphus > Campylorhamphus procurvoides. Next base: position 488,157 of record WBMV01001388.1, on the reverse strand, counting down.
ACTCCCTCCCAGCCTCTCCTCCTCCTGCACAGGGCAGCAGGAACACATTCCCGACTCCGATTCTGCCTGCCCAGAGATGCAATAACCTTATGAAAAGATCCAGTTCACCTAATCCGGGAACTCAACCCAGGCATGCCCTGTAAGTACCTAGGGAAGAAGTCCTCCTTAAATAAGCTATGTTCCTAGGCTCCCTGTATCATCAACAGTGAAAGGTGGATGCCTTTGAAAGCCTCCAGGGGAGATTCTGTCTACTTAAATTTAGGAGCCTAATTAGGGATAGTTAATGAATCATAACGTTACCTTTGGATTTATTCTTCTGAGTGTATCTAAGTTGAAATCTTATGAACTGCATCACATCTTTTACTCAGATATTTTTCTTCTATCTTGAACTCTCCAAATCAGGATTTGAAGCTATAAACACCTTAATTTCTACTCAATGATGTGTGTGCTCGATCTATCCACAGGCAGTTTTCCTACTGCTTTCATAGCCATGAAAGTCAGTTGTTCTTCTTTCATCATCTTAATGTAATAACAAAATATGAAGCATCTATTGCCAGCAACTCATAAATCTCCTGATTGATGTGGCTTTTGGTCTCCAAAGGGCACAGGGGAAAGCATCGCATGCACCAGTCTGCTCCCTACATGTTCTATTTGGAAAGAAAAATGGATCAAAAGGAAGAAAGCCTTGTAAGAGATACCTGCAGATACAAAGAGTTACTTTCATCTGGTAGATTTCTGCCTGCTACCAAAGTCAGGAGAGTTCTGCATTTTCACAAGATAACATATCTTGAGGAGGATGAGACTCAAGCTGAGTCTTGTCCAAATTCCAGCATGCTCAGCTGCATCCCTCCATGGGACCTTCTGCCAGCTGTACCTGTAGGATCTCTCTGGCCATATGGCTGCATCTCATCTCCACCAGACCCAGAAGAACAAGATTAGTAAGGAAGTCAGGCTCATTCTGCCAGTCTTCCCTATGCCCTGTATTTGGGCTGCATCTGTCACATACTTCCATTGGGACTTTGTAAACCAGCTTGTTCATGTATGGATTTTTTAGGCATTTAGAGGATACTCGTCTGTTGGTCTCTTCAGAGGAGACTTATTACAGACTGTAATTTTATGCAATGCTCTGAGTATACCCACTCCACTTTGGATCAAAGCAAAGTAATGCTCAATTTCAGACTTTGACATAATTCCTATTTCTTCTCCTCATGTTCACTCATTTTAATCATACATTTAACGTTGCAAGACTTTATTATTTTATATTGCACTTAAAGTACAGAACTGTTGTGACTTATTTAGGCTACAGAGCTTGACAGAAAGTCTTTTGCGCAGCTTATCTATTTTTCAGGAAAGTATGTGACACACCATGTGGCTCCCAGGAGGACGCTGACAGAGGAGTAAGTATTGTGTGTTCGAGTGTGGCTGATCCAGAGCCAGGGCACTGCTCATGTGAGGAAATGCAAGGGACAGTCTCTGTGCTTAGGATACCAACATATACCCAAATGTTTCCAGCCCTGCAAGTTATCAGAAATCAGCTGAATCACAACAACTTGGGGCTAAAGATACTCCCTTAGATTTCAGTGAAAGGCATAGACAAGCACTGTCAGGGAGAGTGCCCCTTGGAGGTGTTCATCACTACACACCCAAAAGCAGTGGTTGGGTGAGCACTGTGTATCACTCTGAGACACCAAAATGAGAGCCAGGGCAAGGATATCCAAAGCAAAGTAAGGAGAAAGAGTAGAGTAAAGGGCCAGAGGTCCTGAAACACTCTACAGCTGATGGGAAGCCATGCCAGCATCCACCAAGGACAGGAAAGGGATGGCAGGGAAGCAGAAGCTCAGGAAGGAAAGGAAGGTACCAGGGAAAATTTCATTTACAGCTACACTGTACTGCCTAAATATTTGAATAAAGCATAAGAAGCCTCATTCTTCATCATCTGAGCCAACAACTACCCTGATATGATCCAACCATTATATTCCAAAAGTTAGGAATAGAATTTCTTCTCTGAGACTACTGACCAAGACAGACACTTAGGGAATTTCCCGTGCCTGTCTCTGGTGCAATATCACCAGTCCTGTAGTCCACAGACCACTGATGACCTGTGAGACACCAGCAAAGTGATCCAGAAAAAACCTAATTCAAAGAAAAACTACAACCAGCATATCCCTGGATGTTCCCCATGTTTTGTCTCGGTGTCTGCTGGCAGGCATAGCCAGGAGAGTCTTCCCATCTACTCTCCTTGCCTAATCAAAATGTTTGTAATTACAGCAGTAAAACTATGCTCCATACAAAAATATTTTCATCTAATCTAAGTACTACTTATCCAACAGTGTGTGGTAGTTCTTTATCAGTTCATCAGCTTTTCCTCTCTGCAATCGAACAGCAGAGAATTAGACAAGGAGCTAGAAATCTATCCCAAAAAGACAGCGGTGCCTGGATAGCAGGAGAGGAGGAATGTCATCAGAAAGCAGCTGGTAACCCCTGCCATTAAAGGCAATGGCTTTGTCTGGTCACATGGCTGACTTGGTGTGGCAATTCCCAGGATCCCATGAATGCCCAAATGGGAAACCCTGCACACAGAAAGGTTATCAATTGCATTGGAATAAAGACTAGGAGTGACGAAAATTGTCTAAGGCAGCTACAGTGCTAAATGCCCTTCAGTTATATAAGATGAATGCAGATCAGTATTTACTGAACAAAAACACAATTTAGTTTGAGACCCAGAACTCAGTGTGGGGATCCCTGGCTCCTCAGTGGTTCAGCACTTGGCTTAGAGAAGCCAGGCTACACTAACAAACTTGAAATCCAAGGATCTGTGAACAAAGTGGCAAAACTGTTTTCAATATAAATCCTTCCATTCACATGGTCATAACCTGTAAGACATCCTCCTTTGGGGCTGAGACTTCCTGAGCACAGTGGAAAGTCTGAGGAAAAACCCTATAGATGTTTTTTAATTATGAGAGTATTAAACCTCCCCTGTTTTTTCAAAGAAGTACATTTACAGGCAGAACCTCTCTAACACACAGCATCAGCTTTAAGTCATTTGGCTTGGAGACTGTGAAAAGTTCTTTGCATGGTTTATGTATTTTATTTTATTTATTTTTCTGGTAGAAAAACACGTAGCGTGCATCATCTTGCTTCCATGCATATCCCGAGGGAGCAGTAAGGACTGCAAGCCCAAATCTTACTACAATTGCTACTGTGAGTAACTGCCAGTTTTGTGAAACAGCAAATTATAGTCACTTTCCTGACGCCACATAAAAGCAGATACACACCATGGAAAACAATGCCAGGGTTTTGTTAGAGCCCAGCAAGGATGTTACTGAGCACCTACCCTACGCTCTTATGCAACTTGCCCTGCAGCTACAGTCTGGGAGCACTGGAAAAAACCTGTGGGAATAATACACAGTGCTGGATGCTTGTGGCAGCTTTCCAGTACTTAATAGTGATTTTTATTAATAGAACACAAGTTTTTTAAAGCTAAGTGTTTGTTTCTATTAGGCTTCATGAAATGTTCGGCCAAGACATTTTGTGCACACTAGTCTGTTCTTTTCCACTTTTCACACATATTAAGATTTATTTCTACAAATGTCTCTGTCTAAAATGAGACATGGATTCATGCCACCTAATTGATGGCACTTTACTGGGATGGGAGGTGGTTAATTTGTCCCTCCATTGATTATATACATAGGTTTATTAATCCCTCAGTTTAACCACTTCACTTAAATACCTGCATTAGTGCAAGCATGCAAATTGTACATGTGTATACATTCAGGTGTAAGACATTGCCAGGCAAAAAACTTCTCTCATTTATTCCAGATTCAACAGAGCTAAACAATCCTGAAGCAAATCTTACCCACCAATTAGTACAGAAATTATTCCAGGACTACCTGGGACTCCCTTGAGAACTCCCTAACAGACTGGCAGTCTCTGACAGATCCTGACTACCTCTAGTACCTGATTCACCAGGTTGCCTCCCCAGGTTCATTCTGGGAAGGCCAGCAATGCCTTCCTTCTGGTGGCCTTTGCCAAGCACAGTCCTGTTGAGTAGCAACACTGTTTGAGTAGCAGGGCCCATCCACTGGCATCTGTCACATTTCAAAATTACTGAATTCAGCCAATTAAAAAGTGTAAATGGAGATGTATTTTAACCTGCCATGTGTTTGAAAGTGTTTCTTATCACATATTCCATAGGAAATGCAGATTGCTAACTCACAGCCAAGGAACTCGCTTTATACTGTAGGACCTCTATTTTCAGGCTTCCTTTTTGGGACTCTTATTAAAAAAATGAAGACTTCAACACATACCTTTGCTGCTAGCAACTTGAACCCAGGGCAGATCCTTTATCTGGCATGCACTCAGTTTAAATTGCCACTTCTTTCAAGTGGAATATAATGCTCTGCATTGGAGTATTTGTTCCCTCCACTGGATATCTTGAGCCCACCAACCCTGATATCTTATCAGATGAAAGGATTAATCCAACACAAAGAGGCTGTGAACATCTTTTGAACAAGTAAACCTTTAACAAACAAATTTCCTGGAGTGAGGATAGACAGGGATGGTTTATGAGACCCTGTAAACAGCAAAGAAATTCATAAATACAGTCCTTCAAAGCACTTCTGTCCCATGCTGGGGTAACCCCTGCTCATACCAGCAGAGTGACTGCCCAGGTCTATAAAGACACGTTCTTCAGAATTTGTTCAGCTCACAAATGAGAGTTGCCAGTCCTCCAAAGGAAAATTAATCCCTATCAATGCAACTGCACAGGATAAAATCTACCTCACAACCTGCTTGGGTTATAGTGACAAGATGTTATTAATTGCAATTCCAATAACTATCCACGGTACTTAAAATCTGAAGTAATCCACCTTAATTACCTTAACTCTAATAACTGCATGGATCATAACAGCTAGAGGAGAAAAATAGTTGTTAACTTGTTGGCTGCCAGATGCAGACTGCTGATAGGATATATATCAGATATTAAAGTATTAAAACTGACCTCAGCCTGGCAGGAGAAGGCTGTGATTCATGCCCGTAACTTCTGGGCACAGGGGGAGTACAAACAAATAATTGAACAAAGATCAAAGCATTAGCTGTTTCAGTGGAATAAGACAGGTGATTAATCTCATTTATGGTCAGGTAAACCCCCTTCCTAACTTTCTCCCAGTTCAGCAAGAACTTCAGCAAGTCCCATTCAGCAAATCTGTTACATCAACAATTTGTTTAGACCTCCAACATTCCATTAAAATCAATTTTACAGTGGAGGGTAAGAGCTGGACCACTATTCTGTCGAGTCAGACCTTTCCATCTTTGAGTTGCGTCAGACTTTTCTCTGTGAAAATCAGAGAACCAATCCAAAAAATCTGTATTTTTTTAAAAAAGGTTTTGTATGAAAGCTATTTTCTTCACCTTTCAACAAATAATTCATTTCCTGTTATGTTCCAGGTAATGGAAAGTCTAGGACAAATAGATTTCAAAGTAAGGCCCACTGTGAAAGAGGCACGCTAATTACAAACACAGTATGTAGAAGGAATGGCATCTTTGTGTTTGTACAGTAGTTGGTGCAAAAAAACTGCCTGCCCAGTTTCCCAACAGCAACACAAGCTTTGGAGGTACCTAAGTACTGATTGGCAGCCAAGTTTCACAGAGCTGGAAATCAAAACCCATCATCAGTCTGATCTCCCTATAGGAGGCTGATAAAAGGAGCTGAACGGCTGGGACATTATTCAAACTCAGGCATCTAATGAAATGTATGAGTGGTAACTCTGATATCTCACTTTTTCCCAGGCTCTTTCAAGGGCAATCACAGCAGTTTGCAAAGCAGGGTCTTGTACCAACCCTCATGCAGCTTGTACCACCCTGTAAACCTGCTGCCACAGGACTGAAAGGGACAGAGGTGAGACAAATGGTCAGACTGACTCTTCATATAAATCACAGAAGAGTTTAGGTTGGAAAGGACCTTTAAAGGTCATCTAATCCAAACAACGCAATGAGCAGGGACATCTATCTGGCTTCAAAGTCTGAGACACAGCCTACCTGCTTCCCTGCAGGCCAAGCAGGTAATGGAGTGGTTGGTGCTGACTGCTATGCATGAAGACAATATCCACCCTCAGATTTTGTATTTCTGCTGATTGTCTTCAGAGGCAGAAAGGATTCTTCTTCCTTAGCAGTGTCTTGATGTCATCTGAGGATGTTTTGTTTTGTTTAGCTTCTCCTGAAAGGTCAGAGACTAAATATACAGTATGTACAGCTATCTGCAGGCAACAAGCACCCGGCTGTAGAGGAAGGGGGATGCTATGATCTGGAAAGGAATCTACTCACAGGAAGGATGACCCTCATCAGCAGACACCTTCAAGCAAATGGTGCCTGAAGTGATCACACAATCACAGAATCATCAAGTTAAGAAGAGACTTTCAAGATCAACTAGTCCAACCATCAACTCAGCGCCATCATAATCACCTCTAAACCACATCCTCGAGTGCCACATCCAGATGCCTCTTGAACACTTCCAGAGATGGCGATTCCACCACCTCCTCAGGCAATTTATTTGAATGCCCAACCACTCTTTCAGTGGAAAAAAAATTATCTAATACCTAATCTGAACCTCTCCTGGCACAACTTAAGGTCCTCTCATCCTTTCACTTGACATGGCAGAAAAGACTGGCCCCCACCTCACTACAACCTCCCTAGAGGTAGTTGTAGAGAGCAATGAGGTCCACCCTAAGCCTCCTCTTTTTTAGATGAACACACCCAGCTCCTTCAGCTGCCTCTCATAAGACGTTTTCTAGACCCCTCACCAGCTTCATTGCCCTAAACAATGAGGAAACCTGGGAAGGGAAATGTGTGTGGTCCTTCTAGTGTTCTGTTTAGACCTGTGAAGATTTTGTGATAGATAAAATAAAGATCATCTGATTCTTGAAACTGTTTATAAAGACATATTACAAAAGGAGCATTAACCTCCACTCTTACATGTTCTGGAAGAAGTAAACTGTGGTTGCTGTGATGTAAGCAGTTTAAACACACCATTCACCTGGTACAGTGTGACCTTCATGTCATTAAACTCTCTTCACATTCAAAACAAGGTGACTCCATCCAAAATGCCTGCTGGGAATAGGATGTGATCCATGTTAACTTCTAAGCTATGTTAGGACCATGCAACACCAAATGTCATTTCTGCAACATAGCAGGAGGGTGTGTTGAGTTCCAGTGTCATTGGATCATACAATGGCTTGGCCTGAAACGAACCTTGAAAATCATCTAGTCCTGAGTCCCCTGCCAGGGGCAGGGATGCCACCCACTAGATCAGGTTGCCCAAGGCACCACCAACCTGGCCAAGGTGTCAGGAGCTCCTGGGCTTAGCTCTAATTTGTTTGTCAGTACAGACGTACTCACTGAAGCCCAGAGGTCAAACCCAGAAGACTAAGCAGCTGTCCAAGCTTGGGAGGTCACCACTGTTCCTCAGGGCTCAAAGCATGTAGGATGTCAAATCACAGGTCTGTGAACAGACATGGGACCCAATGATGACCTGGAGATATGTCAGGCCAAGCACAGAGCTGGATTTTGTGCCTGTCCACAGCAAAGGAAGCTGGAATAGCCCTGTGGGACTGTACGCAGACACAGGGCCATGACGCCAGTCAGCTCAGGGATGTTATCAGCTGTGTGTTATCCGAATGGACAGCCCTTCAGAAACACTGAATGCTGAAATGCTCCACAGGCAGAGAAAATGGCTTAAAAAATTTGCCTGAACTGTCCATGCACACGTTCCAGCCACGTCTGTGACAAAGAACTGATTTATACAGAGGTACCTGCTCCAGCTGCCTATCTGTGCTGCACCACTTGCCCCCATGCAGCTATACAGCTCCTTTTGACTTGTCAGAGCTCCATGGAGAGCAGTGCTCAGCCTCCTCCAAGAATAAGAAGACTGAACTCAGCCAGCCCCAGCTGAACACTCATATCAAACTACTTTACCAGCAGTGTAGAGCTGCTAGTGCCCAGAAACAGGAAGGAAATGCATTACCATATCTATCCCTCATGTCCTCCTTTCCCTTTAAACACAAGAAACACAAAGGTTGTGTTAGAGAGTCCAGCAGGCTCATGCGATTGCGAAAGGATATTATACTGGGCACCTCATCCATCAAGGACACCAGCAGGGTTTAAGGGAGAGATGGTGGGATAAAATAGTCTCCTGAGTCAAATTCAAGCCATAAATGTTGTTCCTTTTTATGTCAAAGGGAACACTTTGTCTTTTAATCTTTCCATATTTCAATTAAATGATGCAAATGACAGAGAACTAAATTAGATGATAGATGCACAGCTAAACCTCCCCCATGGCCTTGGATTCCTAAGGTTTCGCTTTTAAATACCATTAAAACCACTCTGTAAAACTACAGTGGAACTTATTCTTAAGCCATGCTTGTGTCAATCATTTGATTTAATGAGCCATCCCAAGACTGCTTCCCATCGGTGCCTTTCCCGAGTCATGGCTGTGCTAAAAACAACTGTAGAGATAAAGGACAACTTCCTATGTTCATGCTCTCATCTGCCAACCATTCCCATCTAGACAAGGCTTTAGAGCCACACTCAGACACAACTAATCACGACTGCATTTTTGCAAAAATGTGATGGTATAGCCAGATGTTAAAACTCCTTTTCATTGCAATTTGACTAGTGAAAACAGAGGTCCATTTTCTGGTGGAGTTCCCTCAGCCCAACATCTCCAGCTGTTCAAAGAAGAGTGCCCTACCTAAAGAGGGTACATTTAGATTGGATATTAGGAAGAAATTATTTACTGTGAGGGTGATGAGGCATTGGAACAAGTTGCCCAGTAAAGTTGTTAACACCCCATCCCTGGGATGGACGTTGAGCAACCCAGTCTAGAGGAAGTCATACCTGCCCATGATAGCAGGGTGAAACTAGATAATCTTTAAGGTCCCTTCCAAACCAAACCATTCTATGATTCTATAATGCTATGATCTCTTACAGGGATGTTTTGCATTTATTTTCTTGCTCTGCTATCAGTGATTTTCCAGCAAGGAAGACCCTAATTGCACTATCAGAAGAAACAACAGAGAAAAAAGTCCTAGAGAAATAAAACCACATCAGCACAGAGCACACGGAGCAGAGATACAGCTCTGTCAGGGTGATCACCCAGAGACATAGCAAACTGCATCTCCCCACCCAACCTAAATACAGGTACAGCTTACCACAGCTGTGCTCCCAGGTCTGGCTCCAACTTCGGAGAGCACAAACTCCTCTAATTATTAATGGAAGTCTTGTCCCAGGACACCTTAGTACAGAGCTCAATGGGATGTCTTACACTGGCTTCAACACAAGCCACCATGAAAGATGGACTGTCAGGAGAGGGCTTAAAAGTTGGTTGTGCCACTTGACCTAGTCTTCTTCTATTTCCTTTTTGATGTGCTCCAGCTTTAACATTAATTGCAGCAAAGAGCTGTAAAAAATGGTGCTGATAAATGTGGGCCATAATCAAACAAAGCAGTCATAATTATTTGATTAGGAATAATTTTCTTTTTATGAATCTAGAGAAAATTTAAAACAGTTGTGCCCTTCTGCATTCATTGCACAGAAGTAACCACTGTGGAATTTGAACAGAATTAGCTGAGGTTTCTGATTGCCAGGCCAGCATGGACCAGACCACGTCTTGGCCTCCTGGGAGGAAAGTTTGGACACATGAATTGCTCTTTTCCCTATGTGGACACAACCAGTCAGCTGGCCTTATAACAGGAATCAACAGACTGGGATTCAAGCACTACACAGATGTCAGTCAAAAATATGCAAAAAAAAAAAAAGGCAAAAGATTAAGTGTGAGTGATTAATTACATGAAATGAATGCGCTCCCCCTGTTCCAGAAGTCAGCAGGAAAAGTCGAAATTACAAACAACATTAATGGGAAGACTTGTTGGCTATCACGGTTTACATGCCAAAAACATAATGAATGTCCCCTCTGCTGTGGGACAGCATGACTCTTGATAACCAGTGCACATTCACCCCAGACTGCAGGGCTGTCAGTGACCATAAAAACAACAAAATAAATTTGATTTATATATTAGACTCAAATATTCCAGTGTCATACAAGCACTACCATCAAATCCTATGTGGCTCTTGGGGATGGTCCTGTGCAGAGCCAGGAGTTGGACTCGATGATGCTTGTGGGTCCCTTCCAACTCAGCATACTCAGTGATTCCCAGATTGAATGAAAGCCACTCTCTTGCCACAGAGAAAACATTTCCTTTTAAAGTTTTCAACCAGTCTGGTCCATAGCTGACATTTATCAACTGTTTCTCTTCAAAAATGAACCCAACCAAAATGTTTCCCCCAAAAGAACCATGCATTAAGTCCATGGGCATGTTCAGCCCAGCCAGCACGTCTTGGAGGTGCACTGGCTCACACCACAAGCACTGTCAGCTCTCAGAGCAACCACAGTGGGAGGGAAGATGGGATTAGAACTGGTACACAGCCTGCCTGGGCTCTCCCAGCTGAGAGGCTGGATACCTGGACAAAGCATGGGGAGCACAGCGTGGGGATTTTGGCGTGAGTTTAGAAGAAGCAGATTTCTAGTGTGAGTCACTAATTGCTGCATCAGTACAGGCTTCAGCTGAGTGCCAGACTGTTCCCTCAGGATGGAACTCCAGAGCATCCTACAGAGCAACACTGAGTGGTCCTCCCAGCACTGAGCTCCCTGGTGTGCTGGCAGGGCTGCTGTAGGTCCACAAGCTACACCTCCTTGCAAGGTGAGCTGGTCCAGGGCACAAGTCCAAGCACTAGCAAATGATCATTTGTACTCTTTAAATGTTCACATAGTGCTCAACAGAAACTTAGCCCATGCCAGCTCTCCCCAGTCACGGCTGCCCACAGACTGGATCATTGGCCTGGGGTAGTTGGGGTATGTGTGACTGCCCTGTTTTGAAGCAAAAACATCTGGCTAGATGCAAGTCCTGCTGTGCCACTGGTCCCAAGGATGAGAGAGGCTTTGGCATGTTTTATTTCACAGGAGAGGTGCAGTGCCTGTGCTCTGAGCAATGCCCTTTCATCAGCATTCATTAACACCTAACTCAAGGAGTTTTGGTAAGGAGCAAGACCCCCAGCATAGATGCTCATACCTTCCCACCTTCCCATTTGCACAGGAGAGAGCAAGCCAGAGTCTGTGCTGATTTAAATAGTCCTGAGAAATCTGGCTGGGAGTGCTGTGCCGTAGAGTGAAGCCAGCTGGAAAGTAAGGCTCTCCACTGCACACTCTGCGTACCCAGCCAAAAATCACATGTGGGTAGCGTCACCAAAAGCCAAACACCTTCTCCTGTCCTGCCTCAAGTTCTGAGTGAAAACAAACGTCCGCCTTCACAGTTGGAAAACTCGTATTTCAAGGTAGAGTTTTGTGCTTCAGGAAAAAACATCCCAAAGAGAAAGAACACCATTATCTTTGGCACTGCTGAAAAGTCTAAGGAGAATTCGACTGGCAAATAGTCAGAGGAGAAGCACAGTGAATCCCGGCTCTCAACACACTATGTGGTTTAAGCAAGTCACTAGTTCAACCTGAGGCAACTGCAAAATAGAACTGTCACAGAAAAATAGGGCTGGAAATTACTTTGCTGGGTTACCTAATCTACCATTCTAGATCACAGCAGAATCCCATCCAACTTGCTTTTAAAGACCCTTCAGACTCTTCCAGGACACCTCTCTTCTCACCCCTATAGCATTTTTCTGAGTATAGAACTCAAAATTCCTTTGCTACAATTTATGTTCTTATCCTCTCCAGCAAGGTGATCAATAGGCAATCCTCCCCATCTCTGCCACAGCCTTTTATGTTTCTGAAAACTACTAACCTATTCTCTTCCCCGACTTTTGGGCTAAAAGGTTTCAAATTAGGATTCATATTACAATTGTACCCAAAGGCAAAAACAAGGCTGAGGTCCTCCCTGGAACCATATAAACATAGTTTAAGAGGTCCCTGCTCCAAAATACTTAAAGTTGACGCAGAAAGTAAAGAGAAGATGAAAGTAAAAATGTCAAAGAAATACATTATTCATATTTTAAAGGTAGGAACTTGGTACAGAGAGACACGTGTTTAGTCTTTTCAAGAATTCCCATAGCTGCAAAGGAGTTTACAGAGGGCTTAGTACCTAACAAAATTATTGCATTTGAAAATGTGGTTATTTCTGCTTCTACTGAGCTGCTAGATAAACTATTTTGAAATACAACCTGAAGATGTATAAATGTTTGTGACAGATCTGGGAAACACAAACCAGATCCGCCAAGTGCCCCTCCAAAGCCCTAATCTCAAAACCATTCTTCCTTGTGGGGGAAGCAGTAATGATTAATTACATTTTTCAAAGCTCTCCAATAGATCATATTTTTTCTAGGGGGGTTTGAGACAAAATGATCGTTGCTTGAAACACTTACACGCACACACTCCCCTTGCAAGGCAAACCATAACTATGAATACAAGTTGAAAGGATTCTGCATATCAAATTTACTGTACATACAAATTTTCTTCAGACAGAACCATTAATAATTACCTGAATGGTCAAATTTAGGATTTTCTAAAAATGCCTTCTGAGTTTGTATGTGCCTTCCTCATTGTCCATCTGCTTCACTGAGCAATCACTCAGCAATTTAATTCATTCTTTATGACATTAGCACACACATAAATTCCCTACTTGTTGCAATTTTATGCTTTAGCAACATTTTACATGCCCTGCACTGCCATGGTTCAAATTCAAATAACTCACCCAGTAGAGGTAAACGTAATTCCAGCATACCCACAGAATACCAGACAGTTTATGCCACTCTGGAGGACTACAGCATTAGAAATTATCAGAGCCTGAATATATTGCAATAAATGCGAAGTTAATGCTAATGAGCCAAAAAAACCCTCAGGGAACAGAACTTCTAAATAAATAGAAACACTACATAGTTGATTTTGTGTGGGGTAGGAAGTTGCATGTGAGGATGGAGTTAGACAAACAATTTGACAAAAAAAATCTGGTCCTAAAAGGACTTCTGGGGAAGCAATAAATCTTGAATTGCTCAGATATAAAACATATCCTCCAAATAGAAAATCTGTTGCTGGCCGATGGCCACAGAGCGTGCTTGTCTTGATGACCTCAGTCTGCTCGTGCCCACAGAACTACAGCAGCAAACCATCACTCTGCACAGCAGCAGGGTAGGAGTCACGTCAAATCCTGTCTAAAGGATGGAGTTTTTCTTCACTGAAGGGGTGGTCAGCCATTGGAATAAGTTGCCCAGGGATATGGTGAAATCCCCATCCCTGAAAGTGTTAAAAAAGGTGTGCATGAAAGATACGTCTGAGTGGTGAACACAGTGGTTCTGGGTTAACAGCTGGACTGGATCTCAGAGGCCTTTTCCAACCTTAACCATTTTATGGTTCTGTGATTCCATGATTCTGTGATTTTACACATTGGGAGCAGCAGGACTGGAAAGAAACAGAGAGGTCACAGTAGATAAAGACTATACAGTGCAATGCTCTGCACGTTTCTTGAAGACATAAAAGGAAGGACTATTTTAAGTACAAGGCATATGACTTCTGCTTCGTGAAAAGGGTGAGACTGAAACTGGAACATCATGTATAATTCTAGCAGTTCATTTGTTTTTACTCAAAAAAAGAGCTGAATAAAGACAGAGATGAGTTTGTGGTGTGATTCAACACCTAAAAAAGATGTTTTATTATGAAAAATGGAAAGAGCATGATGTTTAGTGTATCAACATGGAGACTGTGACAGATGACTTGCCTTGATGTGTGATAAGAAGGAAAGTGCCAGCTTCCAGTGAACAATTCAGTCTAGCAGGAGTCAAAATACATCCCAAATTATAGAAACAGTGGAGGTCTTAAATGGTCAGGATCACTAACCTTTGCTATCACTGCCACAGGTATTTTGTCCTTCTTATGGGTTCTCCAAATTACTTCTAAACCTCTAGATAGTATGTGTTTATTGTACTGAGCTTAGTATAAAAGCAAATGGATAAGATGTAATAACATGTTGGATGATCCCACGGTATCTTCTGGCTTTTAAACTCCACGAATGAGTCTATGACCTTTGTAAAGCACTGGCTGTACTGGAGAAGATGCTTAAATGTATGTACAATGAGTTTCCCATTATGCTAAAGCATGCATCTTCAACTCTGCTTCTAACATCATGTAACCTCATGTTTTTCCAGCCATGGCCTATACGCCCGTACTATCAGCTTCTTCATTGCTATTACTATTTATGTGCACATGAAGGTAGTGTTTCCTGTGATCTCAGCACCATTAGACTCCTTTCTTTCTGCCAGAACTGTCTGGTCTGCTCCCAGCAATTCCCCGCATACTCATGCAGTCAACACTCTTCCTTCTCCTGTTCCCCCTAACTGGTGTCTCTCTTGCTGTTCCACCCTGCTGTCTCTAAGGACTTCCCCAAATGAGGCATCACTTCTTAAGCTCTCTGTCTTACTTTGGGACAGTCTTCCAGGAGCCAGATTTCTCCCAGTACACAGATAGATGAGCCTTCCCTAGATTTTAATCCTCTCTCTCTTCTCATCCTGGACCCTGCATTACCAACACAGACAATTCAAGGCACTTTGCACCAGTTGTGCTGTATCCATGTGCACAGTAGTAGCTGAAGACTATTATACAGTAATGGGTCTGAGTTCAAAACTCTTTAATTGTGGTTCAAACAGAACCATCAAATTTTAAACCAGACTGGGTCAAAGCTGAAGGTTGAGATTTTCAGTATGCAGAGAGAAAGGCTATATATCCCATCTCAGCATTTGTTCTGTTTCCCAATATCCTATATGCTTCCTGCTGTAAAGCCACAAGAAACCCAATCTGCCCTCATAGCCGATCCAGCTTTGAGCAGGAGGTAGGACCAGAGCCCTTCAGAGCTCCCTCCAAACTGACTTACCCTACACCAAATGATCATGTGATCCTATTTCATTGCCTATTTGTGATGGAGCTCTGCCTGAAGCCACTTGAAAGAATTAGGGTTTATTTTACCTGGTTTGGCTCTGGGTACCTTTCTGTTCCCAACAGTGTAGATCACATGCTTGGGGGGAAAAAAGTAAATGAGGAAAAAGGCCAGCAGGTCCACCTGACCATACATAGTATATTAAGCAGGCAACAAAGTCTTTTACACATAAACCTCTCTCTAAGATGAGCTAATGAGACCCTTCAACCTAAATAAACACATTTTGCCTGTGTTTATTTCATGTTGATGCTCTTTTCTCATATTCCTAACTCCAGAAGCCCACTTAACACCTTTTTGCACTTACATCTGTCCCATGGAGAGACAGCTTGTCAGCTGCTGTGTCTTACCCTGCTGCCTTTGAAACCCAAAGGCAGCCCCAAGGAGGCCAAACCTCTCCTTGTTTGCTGCTGTTTTGTTTTCCTTCACTCTCGCTTGCACTTGCAGAGCCAGTCACTAATGGCAATCACATGTGCCCGGGGTGTCACACCCCAACACAGCCCTGCCTGGGATTTATCACTCATCACTTCTGGCACTCCAGGCAGCCCAACATCTGGTTGTGAGTAGTGCCCCATTTTGGCTGGTGGTTCCTTTCCTCCCATGGCATCTGAAAGTACTGAGAACCAACAAGGATAAGAGGGGGCAAACCAGCCCACTCTGGGCAGGAGCAGGGCTTGAGTCTTCCCAAAAGCAAGTGGGGAGCAACCCTCAGCAACGTGTATCCACAAAACACAGTCTGTTCAATTCCAGTTTATATGACCACACACCCCTCTATGTCCTGCTGACACCCAAGATGTGGTTTGCAAACCACTCAGAAACGGCTTATTAAAGAAGACTTATTTTTATTCTCTTCACCTTTAACAATTAGATGATCTTCCCAGTCTGCTTTCACAGCATGCAGATTGGCTTGAAAATAGCAATTTACGTGGTAGAGGATTAGATCAGATTGCCCATTCTCACTGCCCAACTCAGACATCCTAACTATCATGAAATCTAAATTCAAGATGACGATGAGCAATTCAGAAAACTGCCAGAGGCTCAGAGCTTGGCTCGTAACATAGTTTACAGAGAAAAATAATCACTGATTCTATGCTGGAAACTTGTAACAGACAGACCTCATAACTGCCAATCAATCAGAAGTGAGAAAAAAATCAACCCTTAACCAACATCAGGGAGCTGGGAAATCTTGAGCTGGACCAGTTCCTGCTGGAGCTGCTAAGGACATTTCAGAAGGTTTGTATGATAGACAGACAAAGTGAAGACTTCAGGGAGACCTATCTGTGAATTTTTAGAAGTATCACCTGGAAAAAACCAAATATCCCAATACAGTTCTACTCTGTTCCATTATGTAATTCCCACAGGAGTTCATATGCCTCATTAAAGGTGCTGGTGTGACACAGCAGGTGCTGGTACACAGGTCCATTTCAAGACCATTATGTACACAATGTCAGAAGAAAAGCAGTATCACCCCTAGTCTGAAGACCTGAAATGGCCTCTCAGGGAAAGAAGCGACAGACAATGCTGAGAGCTCCAGTACAAGAAATGACAGCCAGGGAACAGTAAGCCAGTGGCTGAGGTGACCATTAATGCACCTGAACTCCAAACAGAAACTGCTCTTCTGATGAAATGTTTCCCTCTGAGGTATTCTTACAGTTCAGGGTGAGATGCTCTTCTTTCACATTTTGGCTTTGCACCTTCCCCAGATTGTCTTTCTCACCTTAGAGAGACACTCAAGAACTAAAGCCTTAAATCAAGGCAATACAACAAGAGGCAATGGACAGAAACTGATGCACAGGGAGTTCCACTTGAAGATGAGGAACAACTTTACTGTGCAGGTCGTCATGCACTGGAACAGATTGTCCAGAGAGGGTGTGGAGTCTCCCTCAATGGAGATTTTCCAGAGCCATTTGGACACAACCCTGTGCCATGTGCTCTGGAATGACCTTGACTGCTTGAGCAGGGGGGTTGAACCATGTGACCCACTGTGGTGCCTTCCAACCTGACCCAGCCTGTGATTCTGTGAAAACTGCAAAAGAGAATTGCAAAGAGATATGGCATATAAAATAAACTGAAAACCTCTTGAGATGTTAATAGAAGTCCAAATCATAGGATCACATAATGGTTTGGACTGAAAGGGACCTTAGAGATCACCTAGTTCCACCAACAGAAGGAATAGAAATTTGGGTTTAGACTAAGCAAACAGAAATGTCTTACTTCATCTTTGTCTTGACTTTTTAATGTTGAAGCATCAGTCTGACAATGCTACATGTGCAGGTCTAACATCCCGCATCACCCAATGTCAGGCCTAGTCTAAAACTTAAAAAGCTAGTTTAAACCAGATGATTAAATCCCCTATGTCACTAACTGGTGGAGACATTCACCTTCCCAAAGCAATTCAGCCATCCTACAACAGGTGTTACGGATTCTTGGATGGACCTGTTCTTTCAAGTAAGCCACGTCTCTCCATCAGCTAGAAAAACAAGTTCTCACCAAAAGAGATAAACCAGTAAGGAATCTATTGTTGACAAGAAGGGGAAGTTGTTGTTTCCTTCACTTCTTCCCTGCTTCTCTCTCCTTCTGACCCTGATTCCCCTTCTTTCCCTTCTTCTAGCTGTCCCCATACCCACACTTGATCTCTCCTTGCCCAGTTGAATGTACACTGGCTGTGCTTAGAAGCCCAAAAAGACACTTTTTTCCTTTTCAGTTTCCTGCCATTTCAGTGAATTGAATGAGCCAATTTATCAAACAATTGGCAGGAACAAGCAGCCAGGTTTGCCCTGCTTTGGCATTCGAGAGCTTGTAATTAGCTCAAGTCATGTCATGAAGAACATGTGTAAGCACTCTTGTAACAGAGTTACTCAGCTGCTCACACAATAAAGTTAATGAGTCAAAAATCTAAACAACAAACTTGCCTTTCTCTTCCTCCACACCATAAATTAGGTATTAATAACACTCATGAAAAAAAACTATTTTGAAGACAAACCCATGGTTCATGAAGCATTAAGACTGCATCACAAAAGAACCTTTGTCCAGACTCATTCATGTGAATGGTCATGAAACTCACCTATGTGCAAGTACTAACATCTGGACTTAAAACAAGCCTGGCGGAAGCACAAGGGGAAGGAGACCTTGAAAGTAATTGAAAATGGGTATAAAAGTATTCTGTATCTTTCCTTACAATGCAAGGGTTTTGCAGCCACAATGTCTCTGCTTATAAATAAGAGAGGTCAAGGCTCATTCTCTGCCCCTCAGGGCAACTGGCACAGCACAGCTTGTGTCCATATGGCTAAACTCTCTCCCTCACACTCTCCCACATGGCATGGCTTCATTCATCCCACTGACTGGGAAGAATCATGCATGGATGAGGGCTATGTAGCAGTGCGCGAAGCCAGGGCAAAGAACACAGAAACAATTGCACCCTTTGCATGATACTTGAGCTCACACCCTGGACCTGTGCAGTTTGCTGGTATGAATGAGAGCAGTCAGAGACACAGACAAAAACCCATGTGTCTTTATATTTAATATGAATAAACTTTGATCAGAGATGAGCTAAAGTCAGAATCTGCAATGCAAACACCATAGGAAAAAATTAATCTTTATCCATCTCCCGGCTAATGTAGTTGCACTTTAAAAAAATCCTAACAGCATATTTCTACTGAGCACTTATTTATATGCAGCATCATAGAACAGTTTGGGTTGGAAGGGACCTTAAAGATGCCACTCACTAGACCAGGTTGCTCAGGGCCCCATCCAACCCGGCCTTTGAACAATTCCAGGGATAGGGCATCCACAGCATCTCTGGGCAACCCGTTCCAGTGTATCACCACCCTCAGAATAGAATTTTTTTCCTGACATCTAATCTAAACCTGTCCTCTTTCAGTTTAAAATCATTGCCTTTTGTCCTGTCACTATCTGCTCATATGAAAAAATCCCTCTTCCTCACTTTATAAATCCCCTTAAGGTACTGGAAGGATGCAACTGGGTTTCCCCAAAGCCCTCTCGTCCCCAGGCTGAACAACCCCAGCTCTTTCAGCCTGTCTTCATAGGAAAGGTGCTGCAGCCCTCTGATCACCTGTGTGTCCCTTCTCTCAACCTGCTCCAACAGTTCCATGTCTTTCTTGTGCTGAGGACCCCAGACCTGGATGCAGTACTCCAGGTGCAGCGTCATCATATCCATCATCCTGGCTGGATTTCATTTATTATTGTCACTAAGTATCTGACGCACATGTTTTAATCTAGAAAAATGTCATCACAAACCAGGACTTAACAATTCCACAAATAAAATCTATTTTCCAGGTAAGTCTGCCTGCTGGCTTCCAGCTGTGCAGCTCTTCGAATAGGTGTGGTAACACCAACACTCATTCTACACAGTACTTCCCTGTCTGGGGAAAGGTGTTTCAGAGAGGGAAGACTCCATGTGCCTCTAGTATGAAAGTCAATAAAATAGTCCGAAGGATTCACTGTTTGCCTTGTAGTGTCAAGTGCTGTGTGGTCTTGAGAAACAGAGCTGTGCTGCTGCTCAGAAAATAAGGGGGAAAAAATGAGCAGTAGCCTTCAGTGTGGCCACTGTGTGTTCTAGTATTTCATTTACAGTCTGCCTTTACCAGAGAATTAATTTGGTGCTAATCTGAACTTTCCCTATTCAGAGGCTCCACATCAGCAGTGTCCTGGAAAGAGCACTGTCTCTCAGGACCTCAGTGCTTCTCATAATCAAACTACAGAAGCACAGTGTGCTATTAGGGCAGAAGCTAAACTAGCTGGAAAAGTGTTTAGTATGCAGTTATCAAGGATTCATTTTTCACAGTCAAAGGATACATCAAGTGGGGTTTTGCAAAGGTCAGTCCTAGATCCTGTTCTAATGAAAATATTTTCATTTTCCTGAACACAGAGTACCTGGATGATGACCAGGATGCTGGAATATCCATAATCTTTATTACATTTGCAGATGATACCACACTAGGAAGAACTGCAACAAAGTAAGAGGGAGATAATTCAACATGATCTTGAGAGGCTGGATATATAGGCAAGTCCAAGATACCAAAATCAACCAGGAAAATTCCACTTGGTAAATACAGGATGAAAATCAGCTTTCCACACAACAGTCCTGCAGATCACAAGAGTGAACATCAAACAGTGATATCAAGTCGCTGATCAGAAGATCTAAACCCTTTCATTTTGCTCAGGAGTAGGAAGACCTCCAAGCCCTTGGCTGCAAGTGAGACATGAACCTCCAGGAAACATTCCAGAGGAAAGGAAAAGAATAATCACCAATTTTAGGCAGTACTGATACTGTCACTATAAACAGCAGAAGACTGAAAAGAAACCCAGGAGAGATGAAAATAGGCTTAAAAAATATAGAGGTTGCTAGACAGAAGAAAGAAATAATCTGGTATCTCTGTTCATTTGGACACATGACAAGTAATGGGCTAAGAAAAATTACATCAGGAAAATTTTGGTTAGTCAGTAGGAAAACATTTCTAATGGAAAGGAAAGCATAGAAGTGCACTGACAGAAGAGTCTCCCCTGACTGAATATTTGTCAGGAGTGGTCAATGTCCACCCTGCTTGGTGACTAATGAGCTCCTAAAAGGAGCTTACAGTTGCATGACTCAGGAGTGAACAAATTACCTCTCCAAGTGAACAAGAAGATGCTGACTGTGTGAGCAGCTTTAAATTGCCTGCTAGTCATAGACACAGTACTATTACAGATCATTCTGGGTTTCCCAGTTGCTTTCTCCATCTCTCCAGAGCCTTCCAGACTTCACCCAGACTAACTGAACCCTGGTTTGCTTGGTCATGAAGTCCCCTTATGTGGATATCCCCTTAGCTTGGTTTTGATCATCTCTGCTTTCCAAAGTGTCAGTGCTCAGGTTTATAATAAGTCACTGAGGCATCATGTTACCAGCTGACTGGGAGCTCTCACGAAAACACTTTTCAAACTTGTGTCTTATAAAGTGAAGCTTGATTTGGATGGGAGCTTCCACAATGAGATGTTTCTAAAATCATCTAAGTGTTTCAGAGTGCCAAAGCCTGAACTAACCAAGCATTCAGCAAGTGACCAGCAGTGACCTGATTCTGGCAGCCAGAGGTGCTGTTCTAGCAGAGGATGTTGCTTGACACCCAACCCAAATAAATGCATCATCCTGGCAAAGAGAGGAGGAAAAGAATACAAGCAGACAAGGTGGCCTTTCCCTGCAGATACTACAACAGACAGAGGAGAACTCCAGAGCTGTGACCACATAAAGGAAGGCATGAAGGATTGTGTTGGTGTTACCACAGGGGCTGTAGCAAAGACAAGGCCATAAGGTTGGCCCCCAAGAGCAGGAAAACCCTGGAGCAGCAGCTTGGCCTCTGCCTGCTTTTTTTTTGCCCTCATTTTATTTCTCACCCTAGGATTACCACTGAAGGTAGGATTCATGACACAGTAATCAGGCACACGAATTTCACTTCAGGGAGAAGGTAAGTGCTTAACACTAATAAAATGAGTCACAAGAAAAATACTGATTTCCTGCCCAGGCACCTCACTAAATGCCTTCACACCTAGACTTACTTTGATTTCTAAGGCTGGCATCTAAGGCTGGCATCTCCTGCACATGGCCAGGAATGCCTCCAGCTCAGCTCAGTGCCCCTGAAGGGCCCATCTCCTCCAGAGGGCTCTTGTCACACCAACAGCACTGGCCCCAGCACAAAGCCCAGCAGTCACAGCCACTCTCCATCAAACCAGTGCACACAGCAGCCACCTCCTGCAGCCTTGTCAAGGGAGCTCAGGAGACAAGCCCTGCACTTCCAAACCTCAGGTCAGCCTCAGGGGGGCTCAATAATTTCCTCATCCCAAAGGGACCAGAGAGCCCTTGCTGAGGGTGTTGCTTTCTCCTCCTGGGAAAGCTCAGCTGCTGCACAGCCCTGTGCCTTTTGGGCCCAGAGCCCTGCTGTGAAGCTTCATCACTGCATGGATGGATTTGATTTTGGCAACCCCGGTGAGGAAGGGCTGTGCCCCTGACAGCAGGAGCTCTTCTCTCAAAGGCATCAGTGACAAAAGCCTGGCCAACCCAGCCATCCCATCAAGGTAAAGAAGACCAGGAACAATTCCTTGCTTCAGCCATAGCCATGCAAGGTAGACACCTACTGGGTGCCTCAAGTGGGCCCTGGCAGCATGGCATTTGGCTCCTGCAGCCCTCAAGTTGAGACTGGGAGAACTGGTCTGTGGTTCTAATTCCTGGCTGCATGTAAGAGCTCATGCAGATCAGGATTTACACCCCTCCTGGCCTCAGTCCTTCATTCAGCATCTCTGGGGGGTACCAAAGCTGAGACAAAGCTTTTCCATGACAGTGAATGGGACCCCTAAGTCGCTCTCATAGACAGCTACAGCCTTTCCCATTGCAGCACTACAGGAGGAAACAAGTAAAATCACATCCATATTCCCTTGGCCTTCAAAAAGAACCAAATCTCTCCAGTCTCTTTAGTGAAGGTTACTGGCTGGAGGAGTCATCATAGCAAGAGTCCAAACGCATCCTGAGAAAAGAGAAGGCACAGCCCCTACAGCCCCTTCACACTCTCAGGATTGTGTCATGCTTTCACTGGCCCCCACAGCAGTGTTTTTAGGGTTTTCTTGCTTTCCTTTCTGCTCTTTCATGGTCCCCCAGAGTTTCAATCAAAGTTTCACTTCCCTGCTTCTCGTTCTCCCCAGCTCCTTGCATTCCTGGAAGGAAAACAAGGGCAGATGGAGCTGGCTGGCTGTAAAAAGCTGTTCTTACAATGAAAGCAGCACTTTCTAATAAAACCTAAGCAGTCTGGCTGCACTGCCCGTGCTCTGCTTCCCTGCTTTAGGGCACATCTGCAGAGATACAGCAGCCTCAGATGGGTGATATAAATATAATCATTCTTAATAATCAGGCAACATCAGCCTTGCCAAAAAAGTAGCCAATACACCCATTCCAACTACTGCACACTTATAAATATGTTGATCTCCGGAACTCCTCCTTCCCCCAGAGCTGGTGGCTGAACCAATCCCAGGTTTGATTTTTCTCTTAGTTGAGTTGTTTATTACCAAATTCCAAACCAAAACTAAACAAAACACACACAAAAATGGGCACTTTTCAAATGTAATTTATGAAGTGCCTCTAAGTAAGCACATGCATGCACACATAAAAACACCCAGGGCTGGGGTTCCAGCTGCACAGGAAAAGCGGCAGCAGGAACTCTCACTGCATAATAAACTACCTGAGCAAGCCCTTTGCTTTGTCTGAGAAGGCCTGGGGACAGATCTTCGAGGAGAGGCATAACTGTATCACTTCATTAGCTTCCTTCAAGTTGTGAAATTATGGGGTTTTTGTTCCATTTTGCAAAGCTTCTTTTGTATACAGGCACACACACACAAAAGACAACTATCAGCCTTCGGTCAGTTCACACTACACCATCCCTGCATGTCCAGATAGTTCAACAGCCCTAACTTTAAGCCTTTACCAGCAACTCTTCTGTCATCAAAAAGGAAGGCTGCTTAACTTTAAAGGGCAGAAGAAAAGCACATTAATCTTCAACCTATCTTTGGTTAACAAGAGTGCCATGTACTCTGTCCCAAAGCACTGTCCAAGACATTGTCACAGCTATTTGCAGAGCAGGGGCTTTTGTATCACTCTTGTAAACTCAGTATGTAAGTCACTGAGAGGCAAAATAGGGGTTTTAGCAAAGACAGAGATGATTTGCTGTAACTTGCACACTCTGAGTGGCTAAATTCAGCAAAGCATTTTAAGTCCTATGACAAGCTCTGTGGTAATGCCTGGTCCAACAAAGGGGTGGCAGGGTGGCAGGGACCTGCCAGAGCTCAAAATTGCATCTCCAGAGGTCCATGCTCTGTGCTTTACCCCAATTCCAGCTCTCCTCTCCAGGCCTGTGGAAGTTCAGATATTTTTAGCTATTTGCCATGAGTGAAGGAATGTCTTTTCCAAAGTTACCTCATTCATAGGGGCAGCTCTGCCAAGACAAACAGGTCCTAAGTGTGATTCCTCCAACTGCAGCCAGGGGAGAGAGCTCACACCGCAGTAATGTGCAGGCTCCAATCCTAAGTACCTGGAATGATTAGTATTTATGGTGCATGAAATTACGTTTCTGACTTCCTCACCTGGCCACACAGATAGGAGAGGGAGGGAATTTCAGTTTCTTCCTGCCCTTACATGGCTGAGAACTTCTGAAAGCAAGTGAGCAGACCTGAAAGCCCAGAGAGAGATGAAGGAGGAGATTGATCATGGGGTGCTCCCTGAGCTGGGGCCTTTTCAGCAATACATGCCAAAAGGAAAGCCAGCAGCCAACAGCAAGTCAGTTTCTCACCTGAGGAAATCTGTTCTACGCCAGGCTTGCTTTGTTAATCACACGCTCACCTCCATATACCTTTATTCTCATCTCATCAGGGCCATCCCACAAGCATAGAGCAATTAACACTCTCTGGATCAAAGAGACCAAGAATTCAGTGAATAACTCCTACGTAAAGCTATTGTGCCTCAAACACCAACTAATCAAATCTCATAAACACCATCAATGTTGTAAAACCAGCATAGCATTTACCTTTCACACGTGAGAAAGCTAAACCATGAAAGCTTGACAGTGACAGTCCAAGGCCAACAAAGCAAATCAGTGTCAGAGCAAACTAAACTGGCAAAGCTTCTTCCTTGCTCTGCCCCCCACTGTCTGTGTGATCCCAGGCCTGAAGGATCTACATGCTGGGGGCACAGGGCTCCTCTGCTTCAGAGGGTTTTCCACAAACCCATTCAAGGTGTTCAGACACCAGTTTACCTGTAGATACCAGAAAAGCACTGATGGTACCTACCTGGAGTTCTGAGTTTAGGCACTTCAGCTGTGCCAGGTGGGGAGATTTAGATATTAAAAACTCTATCTATATACCTAAAAAAGTAGGCTGTTGCACTGTGAGAACTTGCTGGGTTTTCATAACCATAACTTGTAATATAGTTGATGACGGGCAAAGAGACAATGACATCCACCCCTCAAAGGGACATGAGTTCGTATTGGTGTGTCTCACGCACAGCATTTATCATCCTCTCAGCAGTGACAAATTCAGGACCAACAACAACAACAACAAAAATGCTTAATCCCTTTCCAGGGAGTTCTTGTCTGCAAAATCCTCCTTATGAAAGACAGATGTGAACCTGCCAGTCCAGTCAGATGCAGAAAGCCCTGGTAAATGCAGGAATGAACATTCTCGCACACAGAATTGGCAAGGAATAACGGGGAGATTCGAACAATGAAAGAAGTAAATCATTTCAATATGACAGGCTGGATTTGAGAACCATTTCAGGCCACGGACATAGAAATCAAAGACCATCATCTCTGGCAATCCCAAAGGAAAATAAACCTTTCCTTTCCCTAGAAAGTAAAGTTAGAAGTGAAGGTGAAGCAAATTGAGACTGAGGCAGGGAATGATCACTGTTCAGCAAGGCACATTGCAATAATCAAAGCACACACGTTACCGGAGACATAATTTAAAGCAGGAATCAAATTCTACAAAGCAAGACAAAAAAGAAAAGTAACAGTAAAGGAATTCTATGAGCAACAGGAAACCTCAGCACTGACAGGGCTTGCTGAGCACTAAACAAACCATACAGCACAAGCTGCACCTGAGAGGACCTTTTGCATTGCACACATATTCGATCCCACTGCCAGACTGCGAGTGTGATTTTGCTTTGCTTTTTATTAGCTAAGATCAAAATCCAGAATCTAATGAAAGCTCTAACCAGCAGGAATAAGAAAGATGCCAGCTGAATTTCCTGGATTGAGACAAAACAACAAGAAAGTTTGGGAGGTCTGAGTCTTACCTTGGTCTCCTGGCAGCAAAGTGTGACAGCATCACATCTGCTTCCCACATCTAAGAAAATGCCCAAGCCCACTTTTAGGGTGATGTTAACAGCAGCTTCACAAATTAAAAATTCACCATTGTTCGGGAATCCAGAGGACCTGGCTAAAAAAAGCAGCTCAGCAAAGCTCAGCCCACTGCTGGACGTCACAGCATGGACACACTGACCCCCCACATCACTCAGCCACGGAGGGGAAACTTCCCACTCTCAAAAATGCTTGTTCAGGTGGTAATCTGAAAAGCCAAAAAAATGCACCAGGATGGAGAACGCCAGGCCCCAAGCAAGGCTCTCTTCATCCACCAAATATCCCATCCCTGCTTACCAACCCTCCAAGGACAGGAGATACTGCTTGTATTAATTCTCAGTCTCCATACCTTGTCTTTTTCTTTAACCAATTTGAAATCATATCTCAATTCTCCCTTCAAATAGATTATTACTTCAATTACTTTCTTGTCTTTCATTCATGTTAAATTGTTGCCAAACTTTCTAATCAAAATAACAGTTAATAATTTAGAAAGCTTGATTTGTAGGTGAATTAGGTCCATTTGCACCTCTCCGACCTGCAAACCAATCAGCTTTGACTCTTACAATACCCTTGGGAAATCAGGATCACATTCTAGGGAGGAATTCAATGATTAAGAAAGCACAAAATATATATATATATATATATATCATTATTTGCTGTTCTTCCACCACCTCAAAGCCATTTGGGGCCAACTTGGCACTTCTGCACTTGCCACCTTTGCATCGACTTTCGTATCTGGGTGCATAAAATTTCTTCAGTCTTCCAGTTGATTTTCTCCCCAGAGAGATGCCAGACCTTTTCTGCAAGCTGCAGGAATGATCTCACAAGTTTCTAATCACAAGGGTTTCTGCTGTGGGTAACTGCAAGGGATAATTTGAACTATGCAAGTCCTGTTCCAATACAAGAGTGTAAAAATGCAGCCGCTGCTGTTTGGACCGTGGCCACTGCTCAGCAGAGCAGAAACACACCACGCAATCCTGGGGAAAGCAAGAGGGAGCCATTCGTGCAGCATGTGAAAGGTTAGGTAAAGATGGGGGATTTGCAGGCATAGAAGAGATTGGCTTGGGCATCAGTGCAGCACTGACCCCTGCAATGACTCTCACAGCTGTCCCTTAATGCCCTCTTCCTCCTTTAACTCCTGTGCATTCCACTGCTGAGCCAAGGAATCCGGGAGCTGACTTGCTGAAACATTAGAGGCTTTAAGTATAGTGTAAAATTGCCCCTTTTTTCAGTCCTTTTCAGCCTTTTTTTACAAAGAGGGTGGTAAAACACTGGCACAGGTTGCCCAGATTGGTGGTGGATGTCCCATCTTTGGAAATGTTCAAGGTCAGGTTGGATAGAGCTCTGAGCAACCTGGGCTGGTTGAAGATGTCCCTGCTAACTGCAGAGGAGTTGGACTAGGTGATCTTTAAAGGTCCCTTCTGACCCAAACCATTCTATGATAAAAACAACACCTGTCATCCCTTTTCCACCCAGGGGAGCCCCACACACACCTCCAGGTTGCCACAGCTAAGGAGAAAAACAC
Organism: Campylorhamphus procurvoides; assembly: GCA_013396655.1. NCBI lineage: Eukaryota > Metazoa > Chordata > Aves > Passeriformes > Dendrocolaptidae > Campylorhamphus > Campylorhamphus procurvoides. Next base: position 460,771 of record WBMV01001388.1, on the reverse strand, counting down.
AGGTAGTTTCAGATCATTTGTCTCTTTTCACAGTTCTTGTTCACCTCCTATCAGTCACCCATATATATCACTGTGAAATCAAGTTATATATTTGAAAATATATATCAGCAGTCTGACATTTGAAAATCTATTTACAGCGCTTTTCTTCTCATTACCTTGTTTACTTTACAACCTTGATTTTATTGAAATGCCATTTTGGAATATTGATTTCACTTGAATTGCAAATAAAAATGGGTTTTCTTGAAGAAAATTAAATATATATTTCATAGGCAACAGACAGGAAAATCTCTCTGAGTCACTCTTGCATAGAGAAATAATTGGCCCATTTAAGAGGGTTGTGTAATGTTGTATAACTCAGGAGACTGAGGGCTAAATGCTGGTGTGCTGGGGAGACTGGGGGTTTAAAACCTGCTCATGGTCCAGCATCATCACACCCATTTATTCAGTCTGTGTTTCCACTTTTTGTGGTCCTGATGAGAAAAATCTCTGCAGCAAAACTTGGCATTTAACTCTTTCTGTTCTCTACTGTATCTGTCACCACCACCAGCTCTGTAGCTCTCTCTGTAAAGCTTTCAGTAAAAGGTGGGTGAGCGGGACTGGATCTTCTCCAGTGGACAGAGAAGGTACGTGACATTGGCTCATTTTGTTCATAAACATTTTGCCAGTAACATTTGGCCCAAGAGATGTGAAAAATCACACAGCTGACAGGGCTATGCAAACAGAGTAACTCATGCTGGGGCCAGGAACTCTTTATTTGCTGCTTAGTTTCTCCTTTTAAGCAATAGTTACATTACATGAGAAAAAAACAAAACAAAACCTCTTTGGCAGAGACTAGCTATGTCTGTATTAATAGTTTGGTTGATGGAGTTCTAAACTGAGTCAAGCAAAGCAACCCTGTCATTGAGGAGGAAGAAAAAACACGTCATTACGTAGGATGTGTTCATTGCAGGGCTGTGAACAGCCACTAGAGATGAATTCACCCTTCTACCAGAGGGAATCCCCAAAATCCATTATGTGACATGGTCCAAGTGCCTTCCCACCCCAAACAGAGGCTTATTTTGAGTGCTAAACCCTGCATATCACTGCTTGCCTACCACAGAGGGAAGTGTCCATGAATTCAAAGGAAGGAGCTTTACAATCCCTTACAGGGCTTCATATACAGAGCACTGTCATGCGACATTTGCTTAGGAAGAAAACCCAAAACATCCGTCAGAACTGTTGGAGAAAAAGACCTTGAAAACTTTTTAAGGCCAGAATTTCAGACTATGGAGAGTCTTCTACATCTGAGAAAGCTGGACAACTGGAAATATGGGAGCAACACAAACTTGCCACAACAGGGTCTCTGCACCTCACTGCAAAGGAGACAGACAACTGTATTCCCTCATGTTACTCCAATGCTTAACAATGAAAATAAAGCAATAGCTGCCATTAGCTGTGTCCTGAAAGGCCACCCACACCCTGCAACAAGTCCCCCAAGGTGTCAGTTCTGAAATTGGGCCCTGTGAGGACCCACTCACTGCTCACAGTCAGCTCAGCACATCACGATGCTAAGATAGCACAGCGCTGTGAGACTTTATGGATTTACATCTGGCACCTGCAGCAGGTAGGCTGGCACTCTTAGCTCCAGCCCAATCTCCAGCTCGATGTCTTATTAATGTAAATCCCTCCATAATGCTACTAACTCATTATGGCAGAGGCCATTTGCTGCTTACGGGAGAGGCAAAAGAAGTTTCTGGGTAGGAAGGTCCCCTAGATTCAAAATTTGGTGATAAGGAACAGCGTCCCACTGTTTCCAGAGTTCACACGTTACCAACAGGTCAAGCACCAAGAGGAGGAGAATTCAGGAATTTTGAAGCAGTTCTTAATCATAGGAACATTAAGGCTGGAAAATACCTCTAAGATCATCAAGTCCAACCATTAACCCAGTGCTACCAAGTCCACCCGTGAAACCAGTCCCTAAGTGACACATCTACAAATTTTTGAATACTTCCAGGGATGGCGATTCCACCACTTTCCTGGGCAGTCTGTTCCAATGCCTGACCACCCTTTTAAGTGAAGAAACATTCCATAATATACAATCTAAACCTCATCTGATGCAACTTGAGGCCATTTTTTTGTTACCTGGGAGAAGAGACCAACTCCCTCCTGTCTACAACCTCCTTTCAGGTAGGTAATATCACCACTGAATTTACCAACAGCTACCAGAAAGACTTTTAAGGTAATTTCCCTCTTAACTTTACTAAAATATGCCCATTAGCCAAAGCGGTACATGACAGTATATATATGTGAATCCCAGTGTATACAATAGGAGGATCAGGGAACAGGTAGCCTGTACTGTAGGTATTTGCCTTGAAAATGCTGTCATTGTAATGCTTTCATTTGCTCCTAATCCATCTGCAGGAAACCTTCAAATACAAAAAGCTATTAAATCCAGAAACAATAAATTATCTACAAGGAAAAGGGAGAAGAAACAGCTTCTTTAATCTCCCAGTAAAGACACAAAGGAAATTGCATCATCCCCAGTGTGGCTGGCCAGGCAGACAGAGGGATCACTGCGTTGGCATCAGTGGTGTTGCTTCCACAGGTCCGGACAGACAGACACAGGTTTAGAGAAGAGGGCTAAACAGAATGCCTAGACCAAGCTCCCTCTTGGCCGTCCAAGAGTCTGGACACAATTTTTGTGTCTGGTTACCCTTTCTCATATAAAGCACATCAAATCCCTGGCCCTAATGCACGGCAGGAGTGAACTTTGCTCCTCAGACACATTTCTAATGGGGTTCTCAAACAATGTGGGAATGAAAAGTTATAATTCTCTTTGGCCAAGTGTAAAGCCCACCAGCTACAAAGTGAAGCGGAGCTGAAAAACTACGCGTGTCTTAATTTTCAGAGCAATGTAAAAAGAAATGAGAAACAGCTTTTGACCGAGGCTCTTTTTAGCACTGCAATTTTTTTTACTTTTTTTGCTGATCCATTATCTCATCAGTAGCAACACAGTTTATTTTCTGGCCTCCTTCCACAAGCTCTCTGGGTCAGATAGTGGTATTCGTTTTAATGTAATAAATATGGTTGTTAACCAAAAAGAGGCAGATGTTTATCCCCAGAATGTTCCCTACATGTTCCCAACCCCCCTTTCACCAAGATTGTTTCTGTCTAAATTAAGTGCATTTAAAAACCTGTCTGAAGTAACTACTCCAGAGACCAACAAATAACTGTTCCTTAGTGGAGAATGACATCCTCTGGCCTTCGTTCCCTCTGCCCGTGCCCCTCACTGTTTACAGTTCCTCAAAGCTGAGTAACTATTGCCAAATCAGAGAAACACTATTTCAGACTTGGTCTCAGAACCACAGAATGGGTCAGGTCACAGAACGGGTCAGGTTGGAAAGGACCACAGAGGGTCATCAGGTCCAACCTCCCAGCTCAAGCAGGATCATCCCAGAGCACATGGCACAGGATTACATCCAGAGGCTTCTGGAATACCTCCAGTGATGGAAACTCCACACCCTCTCTGTGCAATCTGTCCCAGTGCACGGTCACCCACCCAGTAAAGAAGTTGTTCCTCGTGTTCAGGTGGAACTTCCTGTCCATCAGTTTCTGCTTCTTGTCCGTTTGCTCAGCACCATGAGCAGAGCTTGGCTCCATCCTCTGGCACCCTCCCTTCATACACTTACATGCATGTATAAGAGTCACCCCTTCTTATTGCCGAGTAAAGGGTTTTTCTACACATCAGCCCCCTGAAGACTTGATGTATGGAGCCCCTTGACCATTAGCTTTGACCCAGCTGAAGTGACTCTCCAAAAAAAGGAAAGGAACAGCAGAAATCTACAGGTAGCCATGATCACAGCTGCCTAAATGAAGGCAGATAATCTGCCACCATCTGAGGCCAAGATCACAGCCACTTGCTGCAGAGCCACCAAGAAGCAGTAACTATTGCTCATGTGAGCCCTGAAAAACCCTGATACTCCATCTGCTTCTGCTCCATCAGACATCAGAACTGCAGCTTCAGGCTTACTTGGAGAGCATCCTACAGCACTGACAGCTGAGGCATTGCTGCTTTCTCTGATACAAGACCCAGTTTAGGGAGCAGTTCCTCACTTTGCCTAAACTGGCCATTCCTAAGGATCTGATGGAAAGCTGGGCACAAGATGAAAGTCAAGTGTAGATCTAACCCTGGAGAAGCAGAACAGACATTAACAGCAGTGACAGGGAGCTCCAGATTTCCTTAGGGAACTCAGCACCGACCTATCAGTCTGAATGGCTTGGCATGGCAGAATTTAACACAGAGAGCCACAGAAGGGGGAAGGAAATTTTAATATAGAGGTAGGAATATTTATCAGCTAAAGGAAAGCCTCCTCCTCTGTTGGGATTTGCCTTGGTAAACACAGAGAACACAAGCCAACTGAGTTCCCCCGCCAGCTCGCCCCTCACCCCACATCCAGCCAGCATGCAGAGCTGGTCCCCTCTGCTCGCTCCGGCAGGACGTTCTGCAGATTTCCCTCTCTGAAGTTTGCTTACATTACTGCCTCCCTTTGCTGACATTGGCAGCCTGCTCAAGTCTTTGCAAAACTATTTTTTCTTGGATATACTTAATCTATCTTACTTTTATCCCATCTGTGAGAAAAAGCGGCCGCAGCACAAACGGATCTGCTTGGCAATGCCGCCAGCCCCGCGGGTCCCATGACCTCCTCGCCAGGCTGCTGCAATGTTTTCTGTTTATCTGGGGCTGCTCTTGTGCACTCACCCATGTCCTATCCCAAATGCACCAGGAATTTGCAAGTTCTCCTAAAGGCCTCTTTCAAGGTGAATTAAACGAGCCTCATGCATACAATATTGCTGAATGTGGACTTTCAGAGTTTTCTTTTTCCATATAAAGTTTTAAGTAGGTTTAGGCTGAAAAGCTTCCTGAAGGATCTCACATGTTCCTCACACACGGGTCCTCCAAATGAATTTGGATGTACTCCCTGAGAGAATCCACTACAGCTCAAAGGGTCTCTAGCGAGGATACATGGACCACTAATGTCACAAACACTGCTTCAAAGGATGCAAGGCAAGAGCAGAGACAGTAACGGCTGTACCCACATCAGCTGCTGGCAGTGGTGGAAACAGCACTGCCAAGGATGGCATCACTTGAAAAGCAGAGGTGGGATGCCTGCTGTAACTGCCCTGGGAGTTAATTGAAGGAAAGTCTACAGCTGCCATTATCCAGGAAGATGGACTGATTGGTCTCACTGGTCCTTTTTCACCTTTTGTTTAAGTACCTATGAAAACAGCTGGGTTTGCCTACTTTGTGAGACAGTGTCCAGAAGAATGTGAAAGGGTGGCCAGTGATGGGTGTTACACACAGGACCATGCTGGCTTGCCAAGAGCTGGAAAATTCTCCAGGACATAAAGAATCATAGAATGATTTAATTTGGAAAAGACCTCCAAGATCACAGAGTCCAACCATGAACCCAGCACCACAAAGCCAACTAAACCACATCTCATGTCTGTTAAATCTCTCCAGGGATGGTGACTCCACCACTTCCCTGGGCAGCCTGTTCCCATGCTTGACCACCCTCTCTGTGAATAATTTTTTCCTAATATCCAATTTAAACCTCCCCAAGTGCAACTTGAGGCTGTTTCCTCTTGTCCTGTCACTTTTTACTTGGGAGAAGAGACTAATCCCTCTCTTGCTACAACCTCCTTTGAGGTAGTTGTAGAAAGCCAGGAAAGTGAGACTGTTCCTCTCCTTCTGCCACCTGAGGTAACACTGCATTGGTATTATGTCTATGGTTTGGAAGCAGGAACAATACGTCACTATCACAAAGAGATCTTCAAAACCACTTTAAGCAACTATTTGTAAATCCATGTGTGTTTCCAAGTCCAAACATTTGTAAATTCACTCCTACCAACTGGAAATACATGAGTCAGTGACTACGACAGGCACGTGTCCACAGTTTTACAGAAATGCAGAAAGACATCATCCTTTTTTAAAACAACATTTCAAATCAAAATTTTCTGAAGTAAATGAGTAAAGTGAAGATTTTTATAAAAGAACCTACCAAAGTACTTAACTCTCCCACCCACTGTCTCCACTCCCAAATGAAAGAGCAGGACACAAGATGGTCCTTCTATTAGCCAGGACTGATAGGTCAAGCTATACTCTTATACCACTCCAACATCCTTTTTAAAAAATCCATATCCCAGTGTGCACAACATTAGAAATTTTTTTCATTTATACATAATTTAAAAATCAGGTAAACTTTGAAAATTTACCTCTTTATATTCTCCATTTTCTTCGCTGACTCACTGGCCAGCATGGAAATGTACAGGTATGCGTAATCTTCATTTGATTGCAGAATGCTTCAGACTTACAGATTAATTAATTCAAAAGAACCAGAGTACATGGAGTTCTTGGGAGGAGGGATATAATTACTGCATTTTAAGTTCTCCTAGAAAAATGTTAAAGTGGCATTTTTTTGGAGTTAATGTCTTTTCCTGATGCTCATTCTGGCTGAAGGCACCCTCCTGTCTTTACTAACCAGCATTCATCTGTTCCTTACTGAAATGCAGGAGATAAAGGAGATGCCTCCTGTGAGATTGGGTGGGGAAGGAGTTGTGCTCCACAGGTGAAGTAGGAAAGCACATAAGACATGGAATGCTCATTTTCCTAAGGATTTCACTTAATCCAATTATCACCAAACTGCAAGCTATTTCAACCCACTGCCTGGAAACTATTTCGAACAAATGTAAATGTACAAAATGTGGTTGCTGATAGCCTTGAAATGTAGATCCTGGGAAGTCTGTGAACTTTAACAACTGTGGAGAAACAGAAACAGAGTTTCCTTTCATAACTTTGATCCTGTTCTAAGGGCAATACTCAGGCACATTAATGAATCTTTCCTTCCTCTCTATTTTCTTGCCAACGATGCTCTTTGGAAACAGCACTATAGCTGCTCCGTGCTGTCTATTCTCCAGAATACATCAGGTGTTATTTAAATAAATGCATGCTAGAATTTTCCTACAGTGCCTCCTGGTAAACAGCAGCTCTGATGAGCCTATGCTCAGACTGAAGGGGCCAAAAAAAGCTGAAGTCAAAGGGAGCAATTTGGTCTCATCCTACAGTACCAGACTCAACATGGTGATATAACAGATTAAATACTTACAAGAAGGAACAAGGGATCACAGGTGTTTCCCCACAAAAAAAAATGTAGCCTGCCTTAGCACTGACTTCTCCTTCAAACCTTAGAGGAAAGACTTATCACTGTATATTGCACCACAGCAGTGCCCCAGCTGAATCCATGACCCATCCATGGACAAGGGAGGAAACAACCCCACACATACTCTGAAGCAGTCCATGGCTCCTCTTGAAGATTGCTGAGCAGGCTTACTTCATACTTCTAAGTTACATGGTTCAATGGAAACATCAAAGTACATCTAATTCCCTTAAAAAACATGGAGATTTTAAGTTTTCCCATACTGTGAGTTTTTAATCTGAAGGTTCTTATGGCCCAAAGTGATATTTCAGGTTAATATGACCAGGTTGTTTCCTGTAGACAAAAGTTCACATTTTCCATGTAGTCATCTAGTCCCTACAGTGTCCCTCACAAAATTTCTGCTCAAAAGCAACACCCCAAGCTCAGGAATTCAGTGAAAGAGAGGATGGAAGAGAAATAAAATGTATGCAGATTCAGAAGACAAACAGGACAAAATCACAACACAGGCGAGCTGCATCCATTCATCAGTAAAGCAAAAGCAAATATGGATGAAAGGGGAGATTTTTTTCCTGAGCTCCTGTTTAGAATCTGCTTTCTCTTCCAGGGTCAACAAAACCTCCAGTTTCAAACTTTTGCATATATGCTTTAAGAAATAGCATGCTGCGAGGTCTCACCATAGACAGCATGTGTTTTCTCAAGCAACATGTACAACGGAAAGTCACAGGGATTTTTTTCACCCTTCCCTCATTATTAACCCAAAGCAGTCACATAGAACTTTTCATTTCCCCAGCATGTCACAAGCAAGAAGGAATGAAACCCTCTGACAGATGGCTTTGAGGTAGCACCCCCATTTTACAATTGGATAAGATGACCTTCCTTGTGTCATGGATGTTGGACTGGTGGAGGACACAAGTTTCTTAGCAATTCCAGCTGCACTTATGTCTCCTCCTCAGATCCATAGTGGTTCTGTGTAGCACATTAGGTCCCAAGGAGCCAGTGCAATAAGGATATAATTTAGAGTGTCTGCTTCAAGCTGTGCTTTTGTGAAGGAACTCTAGGGTGTCCAGGAGACATGGAAAGGCAATACAGGAAGTTTTATGTCCAATTCTCTCAGTTAGATGGTTTTCTTCATATCTTTGCCTGCATTCCTTTATTTCCCAGAAAACACCTTCCTTCTTTCCTCCCTAGTACAGGTTGTCTTTTGCTGGTTGCTGTATGCTTTCACTTTATCTCTGAGCCGATTCAAGCTACGTGATCTCTGCCATGAGGGGAAAGAATCAAAGGTCATGAAAGCTCTTGTGGTATTTCTGCAGTAGTGAGTTCTATAACAATGAACATTTCAGGACACAAGCATAGGTTCCGGAACTTTACCATCTATCTCACATGACTTGTGGTCAAGCCTTAGAACAGGCTGCCTCAGGAACTGGTGGAATAACAGCCCCTGGAAGTATTCAAAAGTGTGTAAATGTGGTGCTTAGGGACATGGATAAATGGTGAACACGGTGGTGCTGGATTTTGGTTGGACTCAATGAACTTAGAAGTCTTTTCCAAACTTAACATTTCTATGATTCTACAATTTCAGTCCAAGCCTACTGGTACCCAGTCAGATGAGGGTCTGGAATCTACATGCATCAAGTGCATGGGAAAGATGAACCCCTGGAGCACTTGGTGTCTGCAGACACAGGTGCCTTAACCCTCCTAAAATTTCCCTCCAACCTTCACTGTGGCCACCAGACAGCAGCACTTTGTCCTAAGCACCTGTCTCAGAGGGACAGAAGACAATTCAGAGTTTGGTATTCATCCCCCCACAAACGTTTGCAAAACATACTTCAGAGTAGGGAACCTATTTGTCTGATTCTGGAATCCACTTGGACTAGTTTGACAGCACCACTTACACTCACTTTAGGGATACGTTATATACTCAGGAGGGGGTAAAAGCAGCTTAGTGTACCTGAAAATTGTTCCCACAGAATCTCCACCTTTCCTTTAACTGCAATTATCACACAAAATGGGAACAGCAAATGTGTCACAGAACAAACCGTACTGGTTCAGGGCAAATGGGTGCAGAGGCTTTATCATTGTTGCAATGCCAAGAAAATGAACAAATTTGCCCCCTGGGTTGAAGCTAAACGAACAAAATTCTTGAGCCCTGCCTAAAATCACATGGTTCTGCTGGGCTCGTCTGATGTTGTTCCATGGTGATTCACAAGCACAGCTCTGCCTTGCTGTGTGATGCTTGGCAGCCAGCTGCACAGGCAAAGCTGTGCAGAGAGCAAACCAGGACCCTCATGCATACTTTTCCTTTTTTTCCTGCATGCAAGCTCCTGCCTCAGAAACAACTCTAGAATAAACTACAGAACAGGCAAGGTCTGGGCAGAATCAGCAAGTATTTAGTGTTGTTGGAAAATAAAGCTAGATTGCACGGCATGATAGCCATGTGATCCCCTTCTAACATGCATCGCCTCTCTTAGTGACAACAACAGGCAATGCCTCGCACAACGCTTTGCAAACACTGATTAAGGCCAGCAGTCCATCTTGGGACTGTAGCCTGTACTTTGCACCTGCAAAACCTGAGCTGTGGAAAGTTGACTTGAGGCCACATCTAATAAAATGCTCACCTGGGTGTCACAATAATGAACCCAAAGCCACCCCGCCCAGCAGTGTGACCCCACAGCACCCACCTCGAGTGTTGAGGCATTCAACACACAGGAGAGCATCGAATTTCTGAGGAGTGACTCAGAGCCTCTGAGAGCACATGTAGGGTCCAGGGAGACAGCCTGTCTGTGCAGGGCAATTAGGTGTTCCCTTGTGCCCGGTGAGAAACTGCTGAGAGGCAGCCAGCTGGAAACACCAAGCCCAGGGATATATTGGAATAGGCAGCTGCCTCCTGGCTTGCTCCTCTCAGAAGCTGGCTGACATGGCACAGAAGCCTTTCCTAAATATCAGCTGGAAGTTCTCACCAGTAGTGCATGAGATATTCACCACCTGGCACAGCATCCACCTGAAGGACAGGTGATGCAGAACCATGCAGGGAAGCACAAGCTGAAGATGGAGGTTTGACTTAAATAAGGCCACAGTGCCCATGGTGTGCTTCTGTCTCTCTGGGAAGGGTTTCTGCTGCCACAGTTGTTGTCATTACACACCCCTGTTTTTAAGCAGTTTGTCAAGCATTGGCATGCCTGGCAGGTTTGCTTAGCCTGGGCTTCCTCAAGTAAGCAAACAGAATGGAGGGAATTCCCAATTTTACATGTTTAAACAATAAAACTGAAAGCTATTTAGAGTCCTGCGGACCAAATCTCATACCCAGATCTCGTAGGCTCAGTGCTGTTCAACCCTCCTTAGCAGGCTGAAGAGCACGCTTCTGACTTCTGAGTTGGAGCAGAGGAAAAAAAACATTTACAGACGTCTTCAAGAAAAAAAAAAAAGGAAGGAAGGAACATGGACCGGTCATGAACAGGTAATCACTCTCTGCTTCCATTGCCTGCTTGTGGAAGAGGGATAAGGGATATTCCCTACACTTTGGGCATATCTTTTACCCCTTCATTCCTGTGCGTATCTGGCACCTGACACCACACACTGCTGTGACATTCGTGGCATCATTGCTCTCAGGAGAGCGTTTTGTCCTTGCTCTGTAATCCAAATCTACTAAATACACATTAATATAATTGTAACTATTGTATCAAGTGGAGTAAAAGAGTTAGGAAACTTCAGTTTACAATCTGCCAACTATTTTTAAAAATCAGAGCATTGTGGATAGTAAACAGCAAGAAACAACAAAACAAGAATGAGAGGAATTGGAGTCTTTCATGGTCACTGATGTAGTAAATCATCACTGCAGTTTAACACAGACAAATGTAGTGTAAAGTAATATATTTGATGGAAAGGACTGGACTCGAAAGCACATATTTAAATGTGACATTCATGCAGTACACTAGCCAGGAAAACGAGGCTGATTTCATTAAAGAAAAATAAATCTCTGAAGACTATACAGTCCATAGATGCATTAATAAAAGAAGAAGGAAAAAAAAAGTAATCCAAGAATAATTTAGGCTATGTCAGAGGGGAATCATAGTGACTAGTAAAATAAAAGGAGCACAAGATAGATTTTATTAAGTTAGTGAAGTTAAATGCAGCTGGGAAACTGCAGAAGACTATGTTACAGCTAGTGTGTCAAGCACCAGTGAGGATGAGGTATCAGCTTCAGCTGTGATCGCCATCCTCAGTATGGTGTCTGATGGCCAAGATGGAAACTTGGATTTCATTAGTAAGCTCCCTGTATATATTTAAGGTACAGCCTGCATATTTAAATTATGCAACTTCAGGTGTTCTCAGCTTTCCACTGCAGCAGTCCCTACAGAAACAACCTCACTTCAAAGACAGTCAAAGAGATCAGTGCAGGGAGTGGTGGTTTTTCCATTGCCAGTGGTCAGTGGAAGAGGAGAATGCTGAAATATTGTGGTCACAGAGGAAATCAGAGGCCAGATCTGTATTTTTTTTCATAACCATGGAACACCTCTGAGAACTCTCCGAACTGCAAGTACAAAGGCATGTTTGCTCCAGTGAAAACCAGCTGCTGCTGGTGTGGAAGAGGACGGGCTGTTCTGTGCTCCTCACGTTAAGAGTAAACTAACTCTGGCCAAGGGCACTGGAAGAAAACTCCTTGTTTTCAGCAATGCCGTGGTTCTGCAGTGGCCTGGGATGCACTCAGAGACTCATCCCCAGTAAACTGCTGGGAACTTCCATCAGGATGATGAGGTCCAAACAGCTTGAGCTGTTATTCCCACCAGCGGCTCTGCAGAAATCAGGTATGTCAGGGTGAACACCACAACACTGACCTTCCTCAGAGGCCAAATTTATTCTCAGCAGGGAAAGAAAACCTCTCACAATTACCAGATTAAGCTGATCAAGAACTAACAAGAACTGGAGAAGCAACAGGAGTGGCCTCCTCCGCTTTGCCTCCAGAGAAAAATCTGGCTTTTATTACAAAATTCCAGCCTCGAGCTTCCTCCCACAGGATAGACCAAGGAGGCCCAGACTTGTATGAATTAACCAAAAATAACACTTCCAGGGAGGGAGAGCATGATTGAGAGAATTGCTGATGGGATACAGAGGCCTCTCACCACCTTCTCACCAGTTCCACTCCAGAAGTCAGGAGGAAGGAGGGAAAGCCTCTGGCTTTGGGCATTTTGGTACCCTTAGCTGATTTATGGGGATGCAAGGGACTGCCATAACCACCATCACGTCAGGCAACCCCAAGCCAGCAGACAGAAGAACATCTTCCCATCCCCGCAATAACCCCTTTCAAACAGCTGTGAGTTACATGGTGGCAATGCTCAGACTGATAGTGAACTTCAGGCTCCAGCAGCAAGCATGTTTAAAAATAGCCAAAGCAAACAGGATTTTTTGGGGGGAGGGGAGAAGGCAGGCACGTTTTCAGCTGTGTTTGGTCAGCATCAGGAATACGGTCTGGCTGATCCTGACCATCCCCACTACACATCCTCATTGCTATGGCAATGTCCCATAAACAGAGCAGGGATCAGCAGCTCCCTGGAGCAAGGAGGCTGCACTGTCCTCAGGTAGTGGCACTGCATTAGAAGAAGAAAAACAAGAGATTTGTGCAGGCAAGCTGAAGACTCACTAGAGCATGTAAATGTTACCTTAATTTGTGCATCAGCATTTAAATACCACAAGAACTAGAGCTGGAGCTATGCAAGAGCAAAGCGGATGAATACAGTGTGTCTGACTCAGCCTGGGGAGACAGGGAAGCACAGGGACCTTGGAAGCACCCACTAGTGTTAGTGGGCCAAGGCTACCCCAAGCATTGCTGCTTTTCCCTGGGAGAATCCCATCAGAAAACGGAGCAGATGGCAGGCAACATGCTGCAGGGCAGAGCAGCCTCAGGCAGAACAGGGAGCACCACACCAAGCTCAAGCACTGAAGCAGGAAAAAGCAGCTCAGAGAAAAGGACCACCAGAGCCATGAGGAGCCAGTGATGAGAGATCTCTCCTGGAGGTCTCAGTGGCCATCACAGGCTTGTGGAGTTGCAGAGGGATCTGGCTCAGGGACTACAATTAGCACAGACGCACTGTTACAAAGCCGGACTTGTTCGCCCTGCCCTTGTGCAAGACAGAGAAAGGGGGAAGGGAAGCACGTGCTCACCCCACCTTCCTGCAGAATCTTCACAACCTGCGGCCTCTTACAATACTGGTTCCCCCACTGCAGTGGAGTGGCTGTGGAGAGAGGCTTTACCTCAAGGTAGTACTTTGGTGAGGTAATCTAAGACAACAGGATTAAACTGAAACAGACAATTTATGTTGTGCAAGAGGAAATATTTCCAGACAGTAAAGTCTGTTGGGCTCTAGAGCACTTTCCCAAGGTAAGCAGAAGAACTGGAATCGCCATCCTTTGACTCATTTGTCAAGGCTTTACAAGCACTGTGTGGTGTGGAGGACATACACAAGGAGAGAGACAGGACAGGGACCTTGGTCTTTGCCTTTACAGCAGTTCTACATGAGAGCAGGGACTCAATTTGCTTTTACATAGACCAAGGTTCTGTCAACAGAAGAAAAAGCTGAGAGGCAAGTCAGAAAGCCAAAAAGGTCTTAGTGGTACTCGAGACCCTTCAGTTTCCTCCATGATCTCACCCTGAGTGGGATTCTCTTGTTTTACTTTCTCCTTTGCAAGTTGCAAGGGAATAAAAGCAAGCAGATATTAGGGGACTGATTCTTACCTGCTCTCCACTATTGTAAGTCAGGAATAACTTCACTGAAATCAGTGGAGTGATGCCAGCTTAAAATGAACTGCGTTCATATTTAAATCCAAAAAAATGAAGAAAGAAATTACGTTCATCTCCAACTATAGCATTCATAGGTAAATTTTTAGGATAGTTTGAAAAAAGACTTCGAAAAACTTCATTTGAGACGGAGGATCATATCTCAACACCTGTATATATATGGGCGGATTTCTTAAGGACTTCAATTCAAATCCACCCTTCAAGCACATAAAACAGTTCCTGAAGCACAGTGAGCCCCTCAGTCACCTTGTGCACACAATGATTCCATTCCCCTCAGAGCTGACTTGCCTATTGGACCCCTTCAAAAATGCCAGTCTGTCACCCCATTTGCTTTAACCTTGAGAAATACAGAGCACAGATCCAGCTAAATATTGTTTCTTGGGCTCCTCTAAGTGGTGCTGGGAGCAACTCCTGCTATGGCTTCTCCCTTCCCTCTGTTACATGAGCTCATTACTCTCTTGGCTATGTCTCTGCTAGTAAACTAACCCATGCCAGAGCCCATTCTTCAGCCCTGAAGCCAACAGGCATAGCCTGACACCTACATATTATTAAATTCTCCTACACTCTCAAACAAGGTGGCCACATCCAAACTGCCTTTTGGAGTGTCCTGGCCCTTCCTAAATCCCAGCAACACCAGAAGTTGTCTCAGACCAACCAAGGTGTATCACCAGTGCAGTAAACACAGACCCTCAAGACCAACTCACTAGTACATGTATAAGCCAGCTGTGAGAATACTGAAAGTGAATGCTTTCTAATGAATCAGTAAGGAGCAACACAGCACTTGGAGAGAGTCTAGGAGATGGGAAGACCTAGAATAGGATTTCCTACTCAACTCCATTGTAGAAAAAAAAAAGGCTTTCATATAGGAGCTGTGAAACAAACTTTGAGCTTTTACCTAGAAACCAGCCCCAGGCAAAGCTGTCAGCAATGTCTCCTGGGTCCCCCATTGCTCATGGCAGCAAGACAAGGGGTGCCAAGGCTGGATAGGGAGCTTGAACTTTCCCTGGCTGTGGAAGGTGATGTGCCTCAGAGAGAGGCCGGAGACAAGGACTGATGTGCTCAGGGTGAGCCCAAAGCCCCCTTCTTATGTTACCATCTTGTACCTTCTTCCACCACATTCCGATTTGGGAGGTGGGAACAGAGAGGACTCTGCCACAAAATCAGCATAAAACGAGGGGGAGTTGAAGGAGCAACATGAATCGAGCAATGACTTGGAGATAAACACACTGTACACAAAGCCTTAGGATCATTTTTCCCGGGGCCAATTCCAAGGTTTTTATTCCCTCACTTATAATTAGCTGGTAAATATTGTACATATAATTGACCTTTCTAAATGCTGCCGTGTAGCTGGAGCTGTTGGGAGCTAATCCTGCCTGTGAAGACCTGGGCTTGTGCAGCACTGACTCTATCTGCCGGTGTGTAATGCTCTGCAAGCGCTTTTCCCCCCTCTTACTGACACGTTGAGATTTACTACCCTGTGTCAGTGAGTTCAAGAAAGCCTTTTAACTCTGAAAGCTCCGGGAACCGGCTCCAGCACATGCTTCAGGATTTATCCATCAGTTTGTTACGCCTTGTTTGTCCAAGAAACAGTCAAGACAGAACGAGTCAGGAATGACAGAAATAGTACATGAAGTCACAGTTGCTCCGCTTTAAAGCACAAGCATTTGTGTCATTTTCCTACCAATAAATATATGTGCGTTCACTGAGCAAATAAGGCAATGGCAGAGGAAAGGCATCACAGGCAGGATTTTATAGATGCCAGCTGATTTGTGCCCGCTCCTCCGAGCGAGCGTAATGCAGATTCCTGCAAGTATCGGCTCTTTCTGGTCAGAAAAACAATCACCAGGACCCGACACACTCACAAATCCCCTGAAAGCTGCTGCAAACCAGTCCTGGGAAAAACCTGTGAACACCAAACTGAAGCTAAAAGGCAAGCACATAAGAGAAAATGCTGAGCAGCCCCTGCTCTTTCCCTCACCTCCACTCACTGCCCGGCCGGCTTCTGTACAGCCCCACTCTGCTTTCCCCCTGCCTTAAATAGCTCTTTTTTTCCATCAGTCACATCAAGTCCACCAGCGCCTACAGAGCAGCATCAGTGCCAGCCCTCGCAGATGCTGAGCTCTCCTCTGCTAAGGAGTGAGCCGCACACCGGGCTCCCGTCCCGTCCCGTCCCTTCCCGTCCCTCCCGCACCGCAGCCCCTCGCCCTCCCAGCTCCCAAACACCCAGCGCCAGCATCCCACGGCTCCCAAGTTTGCAGGAGAAGGATGTTTCTGGTCTCACCGGCTCAGGTTCCCCAGCAGCCTGGGGGAAGTACAGCGAGCTGCCTGGGGAGGAGAAAGTTGTTGCAGCGCTCGGTTCCTTGTCGCTCCTGGCAGCGGGGCTGGGAGCTGAGCCCGTGGGGACGGTGGGAGCGGGAATGCGCCGTGACAGGCAGGAGCGTGGGGTTTGCCCCAGCCCTCTCACATCCTCGCCGGGAGCCGCCGGTGCGGAGGGCGGTCTGCGGGAGGATTGGAGAGCGGAGCGGCAGCGGGAGCGAGTGTCGAGCAGGGCAGCAACAGGAAATGACACAGAAACTTCACCAGGCTCCAATCCAAACTTGGCCCCTGACATGAAAGAACGGGGAGGCAATTTGGGGAGGGGGGGGCGATAGGGTGGGGAGAGAGTAATTTTTTCCCCCTCATTAACCAGCGTAAAAATCTGCTGACTGGAAAAAAAAAATCACTGTGACAAGTTTTATTAAAGCAAGGAATGAAGGGGGGCACGGGGGGGATTCCCATCAGCATTTATTTATTTGAGCAGGAGTGGTGCGATGATGTTAGACCCTGAGAGCAAAATGCCATTTTCAGCAGTTTTCCGGGCTTTTCTAAACTCCTCGAATGCTGCAGCGTGTGCCTGAGGGCAGGAGCGAGGTCCATCCCCCGCATCCTGGGAGCAGCTACTGCCGGCAGGAGCCCGGACTTTCTACCTGGGGTTGCGGGCAGTCGCTCCGAACCGCAGCATCGCCCGCAGCTCCCAGAGCGTGGGGACGGCAGAGGGGATGAAGGGACTGGGATGCTATGGTCCTGTGCCCAGCCTGGTGAGGAGCACACGGCTCGGGGACAAGGCAAGTGGCAGCCCAGGAACGGGCAAGGTGTGACGATGAAGTGGAAAATAACACCGTCCACGCCATCCAGCCTTGATGGATGCAAGAAACTGCCTTAATTGAACAAAGTTGGGTGGATACTTCAGGATCGTAGAATTGTAAAATCATTAAGGTTGAAAAAGACCTCAAAGATTGAGTCCATCGGGCAACAACACTACATTTACCACTAAACCATAGCCCCAGTTACAATATCTACACATTTTTTAACACTTCCAGGAATTATGACCCCACCGTGTCCCCAGGCAACCTGTTAGAATGCCTGACCAGCCTTTCAGTAAAGAAATTTTTCCTGATATCCAATCTAATGGATTGTCTAATAGCATTATTCCTAATCTCTTAGGATTATTTTCCCAATATGCACTCTAAGCTTCCAGCAAGGCAAATCCTCTGAACACCTTTCTACACAATGGGTACAAGGGGACAACAGCTATTGAACTGAGAGACATTTTAAGACATCCTTTAGACCTAATCCCCAAAATATGTGTCCTTATGGGCAGCCCAGACCTAGCTTGACTTTAGGCTCTCTGCAGATCCCAGCTGCCCTTGCCATAAACCTTTTGGTAGGACTTTCTAAGGGGTCCTCTTGTCTTCCTGATTTGGTACCCACACCACTGAGGAAGGGTGGATGTGAGATGTCCACACAACAAGTTACTGTAGATTGAGCAGCAGGTCTTTTCACTTGGAAGAAGGTGTATCACTCCTCATCCTGTCAAAGACATCCTACCAGATACAGTAAACTCTAGGAACAGTTGGAACACAAGTCTAAGCTCAGATTCAACTTTTTCCTGGAAAGAAATTATGAACCTGGTCATTCTGGTCACAAACTTGAAAGTGATGAGATTTTTTTTTTTAATTGAGCTTTCTTGGGCTAAAGACAGCCTCACTGAGACCTCTTTATTCCCAATTAGTTTTACAGGAATATAATATTCCTATTAAAATAAGAATTTTTAAATCGGGAAAACCCTATATAATGGGGATATTTGAAAGCCAGGTGAGATCACTTGTTTGATCATTTCAATTATCTGGTCTGAGAATCTGTGTAGATGAAGCCACAGACTGGTGTCCCCAAAAAACAACAACTGAATTACTACAGATTATGGTACATCATTCAAGGAAACATCCCTCCCTGAATCAGAGGCTCTCAGGAAAGGACAATCCAACCCAGATAAGTTATTTCAGTGGCTATCACCCTGTCAAGAAGAAAGGCTGACTTTTTAATCTGCGTTTGTCTGGCCTCACTCTCTACCCTGAACCCTGGCCATCATTCATCAGTCTCGCCAGGAAGCTGCAGATCAGGCATGGGCAGGGAAGGCTGCAGCCCACCAAGGTACAGCCCAACCTCAGTTTACCCTCAGAAGAGAAGGAATCTTTCAAGCCCAGACATAGCTGGGGTCCCTTCAATATTTTGGCTGAAAGCACCCAGACCACGCAGCTCTGAGTGGAAACTGGAGCCTGCTGCTCCTTCACCGTGTAAGCTCAACCTTACAAAACCACAGACAAGTCATCTTGTAACCTTGTCCTGAATAAATAAAAATAGCTGAGCTTTTTTAGTCTCTCACGGTAAAGCAGATTTATGGACAAACCACAAGTCGTGCCTGTCACTCTTTCAAGATCCATTTCCATTGCATTAAAGTCCTTTTTGAAATGTGCCTACCAGAACTGGATGCAGTTTTACCTCACCTATGCTGTAAATTTTTAACACACTTGGACTCCTATCCAGTTGCTCCATCAGAAGCATCCCACTCTTTGCTGTGCCTTTGTGAATGCAGTAGCGAGCTAACAAGCTGAATTAGGGATTTATTGTTATAGTATCGTTTTACTCCAAACTTCAACCTTAAATACAAAACACTTTAAGATTTGGCATTTATACAGTGTTCAACATATGCTTTGATCCAAACAAGAGCTTTGACCTGCCTAACCTTTGGTGTATTTTTTTCGCTCCTGTGAATGACTTGAGCACAATCGTAAGGTATCGGTTGTCACTCCCTTAACGAGAGGTTATTTTCAATTAATCAAAGAAATATAAACAGAGCCTTGTATTGAGTTCAAATAAGCTCGGAATAGTTATGCCCTTGAAACAGATGTCTGAGGCTGTGTCTCCTTTCAGATCAGAGCTCATGCACTGTCAGGAAGAGAACTTGCAGATCTATTTGCTCAACCAGCTCAAAAAACAACCATCAGCTCCAAACCCTGACATACTCCAGTGTGGCCCACTGAAGTCAGTGAACAGCCCATGATGCAGATTAGGGCAACCAGGCCAAAATCAGATTTGTGAGATCTTTACAGATTAGAGAGAACAGCAGAAGGGAATTAGATAGCACCACAGTATTTCAGAGTAAGGCTAGCACTGTATCAAGCCCAGCATGCCATAGGTGTTTGCCCATGGTTCTGATCATGACAAGGTAAAATAATAAAAGCAAAAGAGGAAGAGACTAAATGAACTAAACAGGGGCAGGGCTGGCCTTTGCCCCTGAGGCCATCAGGCACAGCCCAGCCACATGCACACTGGAGGCTAAATGCCCTTAACCCCCAAAAGAGAACAGCCCCATCCAGACCAGTTGTTGGGAACAAGCTCTGGGCCATGCTAATGTTTGAGCCATGCCAGAGACCTGCTGATAGACTGGGATAAACAGGGACCATGGCAACATTTAACACCATAGAAGTTTTCCAGTGGCAGGACCCCAGTGCTATTTAATTAACTTAACCAATGAACTAAATATAGCTCATTTCAGAATGACAAGTTACCCAAAAGACAAGACTTTTTCTTCATTCTGAAGCCCTAGATAAATGCAAGCCTGCCCCTGTGAGTCTCAGACTTTTCTACACAGCTTTAACATCCTTATTTCTTGCACTTCAGATACTGTTCTTTTGTCTGTAAGCTCTCCAAGGCAATGAGCATATCTGCCCCTACAGCTCTGTTCTTGTCATTCAAAGCACAAGTGTGGTCCTTAAATCCGTGGTGGATATCTCTCCACTCAGTAACCACCTAAAAAGGCAGATCTGAACTAAACACTGTGCTGTCTCTCTGTAGCTAGTAAAGAGAGATTGGCACTTGTGGGGGATAATTTGTCCTATTGAAACATAGTTTAAGACAGATGAGATGAATCACCTCTGGAGCTGCCCCTCCTGCTCCAGGGATTGTGGAGAGAGCCTAGCTAACCCTTTCAATCTCTGCACCTAATTTTTCTGTGTCTAACATGAAGGCCAAAACCAAGGTGTGTGTTTACCTGGCATAGCAAAATACAGATTATTTCATACCTATATAAAGTATTGGCATGCCTTGTGATGCCAGAAACGAGTTATCCTGTGTAGCCTCTGAACGACGTAAACTTTGATTAGGACATCAGGTTTCAAGCAGTTACTGCTGGAGCCTGAGAAGCTCTGTGGCACTAAAGCACGTCTTCTCAGCAGGGTTACTCTGGATTACAGTGTCAAGAGAGAAGCGAAGCCACCAAGTCTTGCACTAACTCATTATTGTAAGAATAATAAATGATTTTTCAATGTGATTTAATTGGAGAGAGCTTCCTGTACTTAGTTTCATTGTACACATACATATATAACTAAATTATCTCTGCACTAGTTGTCATTTTCTCTCTCTAAAAATATGTAGTATAATCAGTCAGCTTTTTTGAAGGTTTGTTCTGATAATCTAAGCTCATTCACAAATAGCACCTGCAGCAACACTCAAGAAAGATGTGGGCAACACATTTGAGAGTAGTCAATTTGCAATTCGTTTCCTTGAAAATGAACTTCAGATTTCCATTTTTACCTAAAAATAAGAGTAGTGACAGGGAAAAGGCTTGTCTCAAAAGGACAGGTTTTGCCTGTTTATTTGTGAGGATGTGCAATGTGCAACTGTTGAGATTCTGGAGTGTAATCACACATGTATTTGGCTGCTATATAAAGGGAATTAATAAGGGCTTTCTTTTACTTGTTTGTCTTCCTTTCATTTCCTTTTTGGTTTTTTTTAATCCAAATGGCATCATGGCCTATGATGGAAGCCAGTGGGGGCTGTGGCTGAGGGAGATGTACAACCCTGGGCAGGGACAGAGGAAGGGAACCAATCTTTTTTTATCTTATTGGTAGATCTATAACTAAAACCACATCATGAACCATGTGCCAAAATACTGGATTTATTAACTGTATTCTCACCTTGGGGAAATTATTTCTATTTGAAAGAGTACCTTAAACTGCTTACAGCAGCAGGATTAAGGTGTGGTGAATTCAAACAGAAGGAATAGTCTTACATAACCTTTTTTCTTTTTTTTTTCCTTCAATACATTTTGTTTTGTGCTAGAATATCTGAATCCCAGAAGAAAAACTATAATGCCTCAGAGATGTATTCTCTTCTGGCTTTTGCAGTTTCATAGAGATCACTGCAGTTTTCATATGTTAACATTAGATTACCTGCTATTTTATAAAATAAATATTCCTATACCTTTCCATGCATGCCTGCTCCTTCCCATGCTATTTTTTATATTTCTGAAGCCAACCACACAAGACTTCACAGGCAAAAGACCTTTTAAAATTAACAAAGAACTGCAACATTTACATCCTATGTGTTTTACAAAGGGAGAAAAGCTGGTTTTATCTTCTTCCCTCTCCCTGCTCCTCCCCACCCCCAAACAAATAGGATTTGTTTCTCTCAAGTTCTGTCTCTCTCCAGAAAAATCTGACCTAGAAATGGCTTTCTCATAACTCAGCAGACTGGTTTAGTCCTCAGATGGATTTATCATTAACCACATAGGCACATGTTGTCCATTTTGCCTGACCTAATGAGTGTGCTATAAATAAAATATCTCTAAAAGCAGGTTTCACCATACTTATCCAAGCTGTTGCTGCAAGTCCTTGTAACTCCCAAACCCACTTACGTTAAAAACATTAATCACCTGATTATAATTCAAAGCATCAGCTCCCTACAGCTGAAACTCCCTAGCACTTGACTTTGGCTAGACCTCTAACCTCAACTTACCACTTTCAGGCATACTCCACATTTTCTTCTCCAATCTGTCACTAATGCAGGAAAGACGTGGGAAGTCACTTTCAAAAGGTATTTTTAACCTAGGAGTGTCTCATTAAAAAGAGAGCTTAGTATAGAAACTCTAAAACAAAACCTTTCTGACTTCACTTAGCATATCAACCCGAAAATACCAGAGGTGTATTTAATTTTAAACCAAAGCAACATAAAGAAAAAGGAAATTCTTTCGGAAAAGACACTGTGAGTGTAAATCCTACTTGCCCCACAAATATTTTGTATAATCATAGGTTTATCTGTAGGTCTTTGTATTGTCCATCTTGAATGAAGGAAGCTGAATCAAGCCACTTATTATTCTGACTTGCCTACACATTCATTAAAAGTGTACACAGTTTGGGTTGTTTCTACTTATTTTAGTTGACAGTATGGAGATCATATTCCACCTGGGCCAAAAGTTTTAAAAGCCCAAAGAAACAAAAGATTCATTTTAGTATATTATTTTTAAACCTCATATGATTAAATCTGGAAGTAGACAGAGATAAAAGTCCCCAAAGGACAGCTACAGCTAATGAGAGCCTGAGAGGAAATGATCACACATTCTCAGTTCTTCTGATGGATGTCCTTCTAGCCTTATTAATCAGAACTTTGTGATGTTGATAAATCACTGAAGCACGATAACAGCTGAAGGTGAGTTTGGATGTAAAATGATCTGTGGTGAAGGATTGCAATAAAGGAGGAAAAGGAGGGAGAGCCAAATACAGTTTTATAGACTGCATCCTCAGCTTGTAAGGACTTGTAGAGAATAAATGTCATTCCTTTTCCCCATTATCTAGGAGATTAAGAATGTTTCTTGATGTATAACTGCTGGGAAGCCTCTGCAGCACCTTCTCCAGTTACCAGGAGGTTTATATTACATCAATTGTTTTAATTTTCCATCAATTATGACTTCATTTACAAAAAGGAACTTAAAAGTACCTTTCTTCTTCTAACCTCTTTTTGAGGAAGTAGGCTTCAGAGGCAGGGAAGGAGAATCCATGCCAAACACTCCTGGTTTTGACCTTCCAAGGTTGCCAGATTCTGCTTTGAGATTCTAGCAAGTTTTCTAGTATGACCTTATCCTGCTTGAATAATCCTATGTCACAGAGGTGTCAGCAAGGTCTCCATGCCTCCAATCACTCTGTGTACAGAGTTGCTGGTTTCTGTATTCAGCAAAGCCACACAGCCATCAATCTGCATGTATCACAGTTTACAGTTTTCAAGGAAAGCATTTCCCAGAGCATTTAATAAGTAAATAAATGCATTTAAGATGCTACTACTGATGAATTAGTTCCATTCTCTGCCTTCTACTAGTGGTTTTTATGCTGCAGAATACAGCCCTGGCCATCTGAAGCAAACCAAAGTCGTGCTTATGTACTGCAAATTCAAAATAAAAGGTTATTAAAATGAGGCAGCTTGCCAATAAAGGAAATTTTTTCTTAAGCAATGAAAGCCAGAAAGGGATACCAGACACCTAGGAGAAAAAGGACAAAGTACACTGGATGCCTTTGAGGATGATTTGAACTGAAATACAAATTTGTGTGCTTCTCATGCAGCTTTTAAATGGTTTGTGCCACAACATGGAGACACCTCCAAGCTGATGCCCTACCAAACTGGCTATGCTATGTCATGCTGCAGGACAGCACTTGGTAGGAAAATGCATCAGGTTAGTCCAGATGCAGCAAAATTATGCAAGGTACATGGCTTGTTGAAGTGATGAACCCTATCCAGAGGCACGTTAGCTTGGATGTACTGTTGGTGTTGTCTTATTCCATGTGGAACCAGCCCAAAAACATCCACTGTACTGTAGTATAAAGTGGAGATTGGGCAGTCAACCTTTGAAGTGATCAGATATTCCCAAGGAAAATGAGGCAAATTTATCCCTGTAATGACTGCTTTGTATTCGGTGAAATAGTGGGGACAGCATTGCAGTTATTTCTGTTCTTGCCAACATTTCTGCATGTAGCTGTTTAATGGGAAGTACTGAAAACACACATGAATGGACATCAAATTACACAATTTCCCTTCAGGCTTTCTAAGCCCTCACGAGCACGAACAGGAGACAAGTACATGTTAACATAAATTCTAAGCTGAGATGTGTCATTTTACCCATATAAAAACTAAAAGAGTGGAGAAGAGGGAAAATGAAGAACAAAAGACAACAGAAAAAGAAAAGAGAGTGGGGAAAAAAAACAGAAAGCCCTGTGAATAAGCTCTAGCATCAGAGAAATAGAAAGCAGACTACCTGGTGCTCAGTGTTGCAGTCTGAGGTCTGCTGTGTATGGATGCATAACTGTGTGGCACAGAAATGAGTCAGAATTACTGTCCCAGGGAACACACTTCACTGGAGCAGCCTAACTCCTCTCAGGGGAATTTGTTGGACTTCCAGATCTGATTCTTTCCATATGATTCTTGCCAGATGTCTGGCTATAGACAGCTGATCACTAGCAGACTATCTTAAGATAGACTTTAGCTGAGACTCATCACTCCCATCCAGAGAGCACTTAATTCTTAAAATTCAAAGAATTGAGTGCTTGCAATCAGCATAGAAATATCCTTAAATTACACTTTCGTGCTACAAAGCCTCTACTCTTGAAATATGGAGGCAGCTCAAAGAAATAAAGGGATATCCAGGCACTCTCTCCATTGCTCTTGAATGAAGTATGGTATAGATTTCTAGCTCTGGATTTAGGCCTGGAAGCACATCTGGAAGTGCCTAGCCTTACATGCGTTAGGTTTGTGCTACATTAAAGAAATCATGATTTCCACAAATACCATAAATGATGAAGAAAATTCCTGGCCTGAAACTAAATATTATTGTTTATTATGTTAGACTGAGACTGAGTCCTTCAAAGGTCTGACACCAAAGTCTTTCAGTGTTGGCCACAGAGCCTTGAACTGCCATAGCAACGTTTCTGTAAATCTGATCAAAAATCCACTATCCTGAGCTAGACATCAAAATCTTCCCAAACCACAAAGCTGGTCTGCATTTGGCACAAGAGCAACAAAATTACATGTACCAACCAGGAGTCACCTCACTGCAATATTCAACCAGAATCCCTTACCTGCAGGAGGGGAGGAATTGCAACACAAAAAGAGGGGAGTCTTTGACAACACATAACAAGGCAAAAGAACAAAAGCCCCTCGTAGCAAGCTCACCTGGCACAGGAGACTTGCATAAAACACTAGTGGCTTCCAGTGCCAGTAATGTGATGACTGGGAAGAAACCTCCTCCTTCCCGGCATGGTATTTGTAAAGTTGAATAGTGAGAAAAACCTTTAAAATTGGAGGTGGAGCTACCTCTGGTCACAGGAACAGCCCAGTCTCCAGCAGCAGCACTGCTGCTACGAAGCATTACATAAAGGAGTTCACGCCAGGTCACAATCATAAGACAGTCAGAGGCAGAAATACTCCAGCAGACGTTATTTTTCCACTGCACAGCCAAAGCAGGCAAATTTTTAAAAACAGTAAAATACCACCATGGTTACAGACACCATTTATTAATAGAAGAATGGCTTTGCAGCCAGTTTGCACCGCTGACACCAACACCATCTTTGCTGTACTAAGTTGATGGTGACATAAATTTTCAATGAACTGTTATTTAAATTAGGGCACACAACTCACTGGGAGACCTTCTGTGGAAATCTCCATGTTCTTGGTGCCAAAGATCTGTTCCCAAATCCAAATCCACTCAGCTACTTATTCATGACTGTGTCCCATGTGCTAGAGAAGAAAACAGGAGATCAAGGATCCTGCTCTTAAAAATTAAAAAAGTAATAATACACAGAGGAGCAATGAGAGCTTTCATCCCTCTTGTGTAGCACTGCTGAGGCTTTCTCACTTCTGACAGAGATCACAAAAGAGAGTGAAACAGAGTTCCATGGAAGTGCAGACTTCATGACTCAGAGGGCTCAACAAGGAGAGGGTTTGCTCTGTGGAGAACCCACAGGGCAGGAGCAAGGTTTCCCAAACCAGGCTGCATCAAAAGTCCAGAAATGGGAATTCTCTTAAAACCTGGAATTGCATCGCAAAATGTAGTGTGGTGCCAAAAGGGGCTTTGCAAATAAGAAACTTTGGTAACTGCTGCTCTTAGCGAGTTTAGTTAGATGCCTCTAACCATGTATTATTAAGAGGTAATTGTTTTCAATATCTCAGAGTGTCACATTTCTACCCTTAGGAAGGTGATGAATGTGACCAAGAGAGTTACCACATAAACAAGGTACCAGAAAAAAAAAAGGAAAAAGAAAAAAAAAAAGAAAAAAGAGAACACCCAGGACAAATAAAACCTATCGGGCATCCCTGAAGACTATAAATTTTGCCCCAACTTGTTAGCAGATGGTAAACTCTGTAACTCCAGAGTGCATCAAAACTGGTCATTGCAAAGAAACATGGTCATGGTCTGTGAAAAATATCATTAACCTCTCTATTTATAACATAGCTCTTCTTGGGTTTTAGCCATTAGTCATTGGCCCATCTGTATACCCAGAACTCAGCTTTGCCAACATGTTGTGGACTCTGAGCTGAGATTCCTGAATCAAATATCCCTTCCTCCTGACTTGTGTACAGCAACATTTCAACCTGAAATCCACAGTGCCTCAGAGAAGGAGTCTTTCTTTGCAACACACAGGAGTAGAGCTGACAATGAACACTGATGCTGAGCTCCCATAAACTGCTATTTTTGACTAATATCTGTCAGGTTGGCCTGGAGAGATGAATGCAACTAAGGGACAGGTATGGGCATGGAGGTATCTGATACAAGAAACTCATCCAGCTGAGAACATCACAGCACATCAAATCTCTCCTCCACTGTCTATTCCAGCTTCCTGAAGAGATCTGAAATTCTGTGCCCTTGTCTTTGTTATCTGCTCTTGGGACATCTCCAAAACATAGTCAAGGTCCAGAAGAAGAAAGTTGCTAGTAACTATGATCTTCTGGATCAGTGGAAATAGAAAAAGGGGTCTCATTAAAATGGTGGAATGTATTCCTTTAGGAACAGTAGATTTTAAATGTCATCCCCTTTTGCTAACGGTACGTCGTTCAATTCTCTAGCATCTCCTGTGTGAAATAACAGTGCAGCTACTGATGTATAAAAGCAGTAAAAAATATTTCCATAAATATATTACCAACTGAAGCAGGGACAAGGAGAGTCTCCATCCTTTATTGGAAGCAGGAGAAAACATAATGACAGAGTAAGGAAAAGGTAGAGGTACTTAATGCCTTCTTTGCCTCAGTTTTAATAGCAAGGCCAGTTGTTCCCAGGGTACCCAGCTCCATGAGCTGGAATACAGGGCCAGGGAGCAGAATGAGACTTCCATAATCCAAGGGGAAATGGCCAGTGACCTGCTACACCACTGACACACACAAGTCTATCGGGATCCACCCAAGGATACTGAGGAAACTGTCAGAAAACCTCACCAAGCCACTCTCCATCAGTGGTCCTGGCTAACCAAGAAAGTCCCAGAAGATTTGAGATTGGCAAATCTGATGTCCATCCACAGAAGGGCCAGAACAAGGATCCAGGGAACTACAGGACTGTCAGCCTGACCTCAGTGCCGGGAAAGGTTATGGAACAGCTCAACTTGGAGTGCAATCACAGAGCACCTGCAGGACAACCAGGGGATCAGGCTCGGCTGGCACAGGTTTAGGAAAGGCAGGTGCTGCCTGGATAGTCTGATCTCCTTCTGTGACAGGGTTGCCCACTTAGTGGATGAGGGAAAGGCGGTGGATGTGTTTTACCTGAACTTTAGTAAAGCCTTTGACATGTCTCTCACAGCATTCTCCCGGAGAAAGCAGCTGCTCATGGCTTGGAAGGGTGCACTGTTCACTGGGTAAAAACTGTCTGGTTGGGCTCAGAGTGGTGGTGAATGGAGTCACATCCAGCTGGCAGCTGGTCACCAGTGGGGTTCCCCAGGGCTCAGAGCTGGCGCCAGCACTGTTTAGTATCTTTTTCAGTGGTCTGAGTGACAGGATTGAGTTCACTCTCAGTAAGTTCGCAGATGACACCAAGTTGGGTGGGAGGGTAGGAAGGCTCTTCAGAGGGATCTGGACAGGCTGGATAAATGGGCCAAGGCCATCTATATGAGGTTCAACAAGGCCACGAGTTGAGTACTGCAGTTGGGTCACAACAATCCCCTGCAGCACTACACGCTTGAGGCAGTGTCTGGAAACCTGCCTGTCGAGAAGGATCTGGGTGTGTTGGTCAACGGTGGCTTAACATGAGCCACTGTGTGCCCAGGTGGCCAAGAAGGCCAACAGCATCCTGGCCTGTATCAGAAAGAGTGTGGCCAGCAGGACCTGAGTGACATGGTTTAGTCATGGACTTGGCAGTACTGGGTTAATGGTTACACTCTGAAAGGTCTTTTCCAAGTTAAATGATGCTATGATTCTAAAATATGTAAGAGGATACACATTTCATGAAAGTCAAACTGCCTTAAAGTCCTATGAAAATAATATGCTGCACTTCAAACACTCCTCTCCAGAGGGGAGATTGTAAAAACACTAGTTGAAAGATGTATGATTGTTTTGCCTAATGCACTACTGTTCCAATACTTGTCTGATGGATGCAGGAAAAAGAACGGAAGATCAAATAGTTTGGTTCAGGCCAGGTCAGATGATCTTCCCAAAGATTCCTCCTGTCTCTTTGCTCAAGAAGCACATACCCAAGAGATTCTGTATGCAAACTGATGCTCAGAAGGGAGTATGATACAATAATAAAAACCAACAGGCACATTTGGAATAGTATTAAAAATTAAAAGCCCTTAGTGAAATCCAGTAGCTGTTTGTATGTATGTCCTCAGCTCACTGCAACACAATGATTTCCTGAAACCTCGAGAAGATTTTAGGAGGTAAATAAGTGGATGCTCTCCATACATCAGATACATTAAAAAAGGGTAAATAGACCTGTCATCATAGGCTTGTCTGCGGCATGTCAATCCCAGGCAAAAACACAGAAATCTGTGACAGGACTCAACAAATAAATAATTAATATACATCAAAAATGTGTCATGGAAAAGAAATCTTATTAATTAATCCACATTTTGATGAGCTTACAAATGAGGTTCAAAAAAGTAACAGGGTTGATGTAATGGGCTTCTGAAGAGCACCAGAGTTGAATTATTGAATAATAAACTTGGCTGGTTTAAAATAAACATAATACAGTGTAGATGAAGTGGATACCAGCTGATGCCTTTCCAAATTAAACAGTAAATGGCAAATATTCACTCAGCAAGTGGACTTTCAGTCCCATATAGATACTGGCGTACCAGTTGTTATTTAGTATTTTTATTGCTGAAATAGAAGAAAAAGTTAAACTGCTATTTAGCAAGTTCATGAAATTTTGGGAAGTGATATGGAATAAAGAGGACAATAAAGCAGAGGAATTTGGTAAACTGCACATAAACCAACAGTATGAATTTGAGGACAGACATATACGAAGTTCTGAATGTAAGATTAAACAGTGGAGATCTTGTTTCTCAAACATGAGAAAGGAGTCCAGAAGCACACTGGAAAAAGTCTAGCAAGTGATAGAATCTAAGTGGTTTAATATAGAGATCTTCAGCAACATAATACATACACTAGAGATGTAATATTAAGCAGAAGAAGCAAAGAAATTATATAACATCCCAACCTGGCATTGGTGCAACTGCTGTTGATATTCAGAGCCTATTTCAGAGGCTGTAGGTTCTAAGGAACTAAAAAGAATTAAAGGAAAAAACACAAGAATGAATGAAGAATTGGGAAACATCATTCTGGAGAAAGACATGAGAATATTTACCTCTTTAATCTTACAAAGCAAAGACTGAGACATTTCTTAATCATTGATTTACTATTTAAAGAGAGAACTAGAATTTGCTAATGAGGTTTCCTCAGCTTTAAACAATATAGTAATGGCCAATAGCTAGAATTTAAACCTAGACATTCAGAACACAAATAAATCCAGCTTCTTTGACAATTTTGCAAGGGTTGTGGGATACTTACAGTCACTGGGAATCTTCAAACCAACTTTTAAAAATTTTCACTCTAGTTCAAATAGTAATTAATATAGTGTGGTATTATGGCCTCTTAGTCTCAGTAACCTATCAGTTAAGTGACAGGGCTTCAAATGCTTCTGTGGGAGGCTATTTTACAACCTAATAAATGTCATCTTTGGGGAAAGTTTCATGGGTTTCTGCATTTGCCTTTAATACACTACTAATGGACCACACTGAGTAACTGATTCCCTTGTTTTCTGTTCTCATCAAAGCACAATTTAAATAATGATCTTTCAGCAGATAATAACACCTTTTCTAATACTTGTAAAGAATAATCAGAACTAATCAAGCAATTAATTCTTAGTTCTTAGTCATTCCTCCTACTCAAGGCCCAAAAAATGTTAACTTAAGCACAGGAATATGTGAGGAATGTTTCCTTTAGCCAAGCACTGGAGAAGGAGAAGGAAATTTGGCATCTGTGGCCCTCAAATTGCCATATTTTGTAGTATCTATACCCAAACCAGAAGACTCTGCAGGGAAAACTGAAAGTCTTGTAGGGGCTGAAAAAAAGGTCCTCCTATGGTTAACACTCAATCCTTCTTTCCATCCTCACTTGCTTTTTGTCTGTGTTTTGTTCCTTTAGTCACTCATGCTTTAATTTGCCTCCTAATGTCAATCCTGCTATTGTGTCCAAGCACTGTGTGTGTTTCCTTAAACCACAAATCATAGAATGGTTTAGGTTGGAAGGGACCTTAAAGGTCATCTTATCCCTGCCCCTCTGCCATGGGCAGGGACACCTTCCATTAGACCAAGTTGCTGAAAGCCCCATCCAACCTGGCTGTGAACACTTCCAGGGATGGGGCGTCCAAAACTTCTCTGGGCAATCCATTCCAATGCCTCACCACCCTCACAATAAAGAATTTTTTCTAATACCTAACCTAAAAATGATCTCCTGAGGGGGCACCTGGAGTTGAACCAGGGACCTCTTGATCTGCAGTCAAATGCTCTACCTCTGAGCTATACCCCCACTCATGCAACCCTGCTGTGTAAATTAAACCCATTAAGACATTCATTCCTGCCCCAGGGAGTTCACACCATGCAATGTAAACCAGTCCTGTCAAACCGGTGTCCTGTGAACTGAGTCCAGCACAGACCATCTCACTGTGTTTCTTCCTGAGCCTTGCAGCAACCACACATGGTGGTGTAGGAATTCTGGGGAAGCACAGCAACAGATTAATAAATTCTCCTGAGCCTTACACCTAGTGCTGGACAGTGCCAACCAATGCATCGTGAAACTGCAGCAAAATTGATCTTCATTTCCTGTGACTCTCTCCCTGCACCTCTTTCCAGATATGGAAGGTGGTTACTTGTCCAGCTCCTTTGGTCCAGATGTGCACAAGGCAATCTGCATTGCCCCATCCCTTTTCCCAGCCAGCACTATGTCCTTGTCCCCTCAGCAGGACAGCTGAACACCCACAGTCAAAGCCTAGAGGTAAAGATGAGTCCAGTGACTCCACAGACTAAATCTCCATCTCAAAGCAATGGTGATAATTCTCCAAAGGACTGTCCTGAAGTTCAGCTTTCACTGAGTAAATCCTGGGCCTCTGGAAACAGGCTGGAGAACAGTATATTTAGTATTCCTTCACCACCCGTCTGTCTGAAATATTTAGTAGTATCAATATACTTGCTAGAATCTGGTATGTGTTCAAATACAAGGACAGTAAAATAGGATGACTACAGGGTCAGCCAGGAGGCTCTGGGATGGAGAATCCAGTGTGGATGAAGTTGGACAAACATTAGATAAATAAGTAGGAGAGGTTGAATCCTAGTGGAAAGTGAGAGAACTTATATTTGCTCTAAATGGTGAACCTCATGGACTGAGGCTTCCAAGTGAAGCATCTACAGACAGGTGCATTCACTGGAACTCCAGATAACGTCCCCAGACTGAACTTTTTGACACCATTTTCTGTGATTTTGATTCATCCAAAGTTTGCAAGGTCAAAATTTGTCAGTATTAATGCTTCAGGAAGCATGATCTCTCTCAGGATGAGCACTGAGCTTACATCATAGCCAACCCTCCTTCCAAATCATTAATAAAGATCTTCAAAACAGTTTAACATTGTTCCCTACTCTTCCCCTGAGGTATCTTCCAC
Organism: Campylorhamphus procurvoides; assembly: GCA_013396655.1. Lineage (NCBI taxonomy): Eukaryota > Metazoa > Chordata > Aves > Passeriformes > Dendrocolaptidae > Campylorhamphus > Campylorhamphus procurvoides. The sequence continues at coordinate 428,508 of WBMV01001388.1, read as the reverse complement.
CAAGTGCTGGCATTTATTCATCACTATGTGTTTCTGGTGCCTCCAGCCTGTTTTCAGTCTGGTTTATAATCTTCATCTCCAGTCAATCTAAATTAAATTTTCAGCTCAGTTTTCATGAAATAATATATTAATTGCCTCAGTACATGAACAGACATCTTATTTGCTCAGATTAAATGACCACATTTTTTTCAGCTACTTGGTCTGCAGTTGGATCAAACTAAGTGATTATGTCTGAATTTGCTTCTTACAAATCTATGCAAGTGTCATTCATGTTCCTCCTCAATGGTGAGGTTAACATGTGTAGAAGGGCTTCATCCTTCCTACATGCCACTAAAGGAATCAAATGAATAACTACAGTGTGCTTTGAGTCACACAGAAAACTCAGTAAACTCTTCTTCACCAGGGATGAGGTTTGCTTTAACTGCTTACAGATTTACTTTGTTTAGTCTTTTCTCCATTATTCCAAGAAAATTCACCCCTTCCTTTTTCCATCATTTGCATTCTATTTTGGCAACCATCTTGAGGGTTAGTTAATATACATACGGCTCCATGTGAGTGCATGGCACATCAAATTCTTCTTCTTTCTTTATTTAGATTCTTCTACTAGAGATGGAAGCCAAATTTATTGGATAGTTGCTAGCTTTTAATGACTGCTGTTTATTTATAAAGATCAATACAACATATTTTCCTCTATCCTCTGGTTCTTGTTTGATTCTTCCATTTTTCAGATATAACTATGTGAGCCAGCTTCTTGACTAATTGCAAGAAAACCAGCAGGCAGATCTGGTTTCCCAAGTTTCATTTCTAAGATGTTCCTCCTTCCCATATTCCTGAAACTCATCTCACGACCCACTCCCAATGTATTCAGTTAATGTTAGTGTCAGGATATAACACAGATTCAGTAAAGCCAGCAGTACTGACCAAGTCCTCATTCTGTGGGGCTTCCTAATGCTGTCAGACAGCTTGAGGTCTGAAACGGGATGAAAGGAGACAAGGCGAGGTAAATATGTCACTTCCACTCACAGCGCTTTATGGATGTTTCCCAACTTGGTGAAAGTCAGCTAACCCACAGGAAGTGCAGTAAGGTATGCTGGCATGTGAAAAAATTCATGCCTACTGACACTGTGCAGAGAGCAGAACTCTTTTTCCACCATGTATATGGGGTCACCCTAGTAATAAGAATGGGATTCGGGATCAGTTTCATGTCTGAATCATCAACTTTTTGTGATTTAAGGGGGAGATCAGGGCCATGAAGAAAGAACTCTTCGTTTCTTTGTTTTATTGCACTAAACGTAAACAGGAATTTTCATCAGAAGACACGAAATAGCTATTTCAACAGGGTGGGTTCCTGAAGTCTGGAGACACACACACCCCAAAAAACAACCAAACATCTGAGCAGGAAAATGACATAAACTGGAGAAAATGAAGTGTCCTCTACACAGCCCTACCCTTTCAAAGCAAACAGCCTTCTCCAAAGAGTGATGAGGAGACCAGCTTGTTCCAGCTGCCCTGTGACTCAGGCTGGCATAAGTGTTGTAACCGGCTCTAGGGTATCAAAGAGGGGAGAAAATAAAGGCTGCCTTGGTTCAGAAGATGTTAAACTTTCAAGTAACTGAACACCAGGTTATTGGACATCTCTGGCTCCCTGCTATGTCCCAGCAGTCCACATGTCTACTGTACACATAGGCAAGTGAAGCACAAGCTCAGAGATGAAGATATCCAAGCAGCAGCCTACAATAAATACAACAGTCACAAGTGTGTCTGTAATATTTCAATCTCAAAACCTCATTGCTTGCTTGGGCTCTGAAAGGAAAGCTGAACACAACTGAAGACATGGTGAGGATCTTCAAAAGGGTCAGTCCTTTACGGAGCTTCAGGCTTGGGCTGTGGGTCCTAAGAAAGGATCTCAGAGACACCCAGTTGTGGAGTCCAGCAGTGATTGTTTGATGAGATGAGATGAGAAAAGCAAGACAAAAAAGATCAAAATGGACTAAATAAGTCTCTTGATATCAGCATCTGTGACTCTTTTGCTATCAGCATTGTGACATTGAATTACTTTCTTCTGTTGTCTTGCCTAAGACCTACTGAAATGAGAAACAGCACTTCTCAGACAATTTGTTAAAATCACTTCAAGTCTCTGAGTGATATTAATGAGCAGTGACTGAGGGTGGAGTGCAGCGAGGTGAATGGCATGATGAATTCTGATTATAGGATCCACCTTTCTGGAGAACTACTATCTGAGCACTTCCATGGACTCTCAATACACTTCTTTACCTTACTTGCCTTCAACACTCCTCTGCAATCTATCTTCGTATTTCATTTTTTAAATACAGAGCTGAAGCAGAGAGAGAATAATTGACGTAAATTGACAGCTCTAAGCTCTGCCCAGGTCTCCAGCACTGGGGCAGGCAGAGACCTCACTTGCACTTTTGGAGCTGCAGACAAATCTTATGTGTGGTTGGTCCTTAAGGATATGCTCAGAGCTCTGCTGCTCCCTCCCCTCATGACATGCTCTGTGTGACCAGACATTGCAAAACGTGTTGTGAGGTGGCAGAACAGTTAAGGACATAAGTACCAGTTTCAGACCTTGTGAAGGTCCTTCAGGTTTGGTGTATGTGCTCTGAGAGCTGCCAAATTTAAAGATTTTTGCAGAAGGATTCACAGAGACAGCCTGTCTCCACATGTCTATCAGTAATGCTCAAGTGTCAACACTTCCAGGCTGGGATCTTAAGGTGCCTTCACCTGCTATAGGGCTGCTAATGGCCATTATCTGGTTCATAAATGGGGAAAGTCAGGCACACAACAATAAAACAATTCTTCTGCAGTAACTCACGGATCAGAGCTGGAATATTAAAAAAAAAAAATTAAATCCTGGCTCAAGTATCCTGTATTATCTACAAAGTGATTGAACTGCTCCTCTCAGAGTTTTCTCTTTCATTCCCTCTCCATCAGCCCCACCTTCCTCCCATTGCCAAGTACCTCTCTCATTGCTATTGCCATTTCCCTCCCTGTGGCCTTTTCACTGTTCTTATGCCAGCAATCCCTTCATCACTGTGCTGCTGCTATGCCTGAGGTCTTTCCCTAAATGTCACTACATCAGGCCATCTCCCTAGGACCAGAGCTGCTTTTCTGGAGGGGAACATGCAGCTGGTGTCTGGAAAGTAACCAGCAGACCCCTGTTCCACCCAGCTATGATGCAGGAGGATGCTGAGTGATGGTGTCAGCAGTAAGAGGCCTTGGCTGCCCGTTCAATACCTGGAAGCAGCCCCTAGTCACTGGAAAAGGGATCTGAAGGAGGAAGGTTGCTCCCCCTGGCCTCAACCAAATGATATTTCATCCAGCATGAAGAAGATGTTGACAGAAGGGTCTGTGTGTGACTACAGATGAGATTCCTGGCTGGTAGGGATGTGCCTCCACCAGTCACCTCCACTTCAGCAAGAGGGTAGGCAAATATGTGAGGTTGGACACACAGTATTCCTGTCTGCTTGTAAAAAGGGCTGTCAGGAAGAGCAGAGAGAGGGCACAGGCAGGACAGCCAGGTCCCCTGTGTTATGTGTAAGGAATTAGGGTGAGAATTAGGTTTAATCATGGCATTGCTGCTCTGATTTGAGTACATGGGAGATTGAAAGTGTAGCTTTCATGTTAACTTACTTTTGAACTCAGGAGGAAGGGTCAGACTTGTTGTTCGTGAGAACATCACTGATCTGCTACCTGTGGTTTATTAATCCATGACATCCTCTTCCAGTGCATCTCTCCCAGGATATACTTCATCAGCCTAACCCAACTGCACGCAATTTGCTCTCAGAACACACAATGGCCAAATAATGGGACTAGTATGGCATGAAGCTGCAGGGAAATGGGTTTAGCAGAGCACAGGTATTCTCCAAGCACAACTTCCCAAGCACTGTGGCTCCAAGTGATGAAATGCAATGCTATCAAATATCATGACAGAAAGCACGAATATATAAAACATGAGGGTGCCTCTTAAAAATAAATGTTGCTCCATGATCTTTTTCCCAGGAGAAGGAAGTTTCCAGAGTGCGTGTGGTATCATATATTGCATGGTCTGTTCCCTATAAGCTCTCAACATATGCTACGAATCTGCCTCTGCAGTACAAGTATTCTAAATCAGATGCTTATGCCTTCTTCTGATCTTTTGCAGTCACACATACATACATTGGATTTTGCCACAGGCTATCCATCATTTCTGCCTTTCCAGCATCTGAAACTCATGACCCGCAATTTGGGTTTATGTGTGTTTTACTGCAGTTTCCACATAATCACACAGGAAACTTTAATTCTCACCTTATGAGCCCAAGGCTGCAGTTCTAATCCTTGTCTTTCAGAAGTGTCATGACTGTATCTCTGATCACTGACAGTCTGTATTTCTCCCAGCTAAAGGAAAAATCAAATTCCATGGCAAGTAAAGCTCTATCCTTCATAATCACTTGTATACCTGCATCATTTTCCAACTCCTACCCCAAAGTAACATCTAAAGCCAATTAGGCATTGCCACTCTTTGCCTCCAAGCTCTCCTCATTTCACCTGTGGACTAAGCACAGTGGTGCTGCATGGGGTGGGCATTTTCCATCACTGTAGGACAGACAGCCCTGCAAAGGCATGTCCTGTAATGACCCACAGCACACCATGAGCTGGTGTTGCACTGGGCCAAGACTGGGGATAAATAAACAGATTCTCTGTGTCAAAAATACCAACCTCTAGTGCAGGTGAGGAAGGAGGTACAGATTTCATGCAGGCATCAAGTGGAAGCTGCCTCATCCACTCATCCATCATGTCTCAAGACGATGACTTGCCCCTCTCATTCCTCCTCTCATCCCTTACTACTCATTCACCAGGAATTCACCACATCCATGCCCTTCCCCATCCCAGACTGCAAGTCACAGACACAGCTGGTTGGCATCATCCATGTTCAAACTGCCTCTGTCTAAGGCCATAAAAAGGAAAAGAGCCTGTGGGTCACCCCAGCCCCTGGCTTACCCCAACCACCTACCAGCTGCACAAACCCTCCTGCCTCAGGGACTGGCATTATTTGGCACAGCACTCACCAGAACAGTGCTGTCTGTACACACACGTGTTTAATACCTCACTAAATCAGTGATCCTGGTTCCAGCAGGACTCACCCACAACCCTCTGACATCATGTTGCAAGTGCCTCATCCTCTGCAATGGCACATTTCTTTTTTTACGGTCAGGGAAAGTGATTCCTCCAGGAGGGCATATCCCAGGCAAAGGGAGATTTCTAGCACAGATGCGTCCCTGTTGCTTGAGTGAAAAATGTAGAAGATTTTTTAGCTCTCTGGAAAGGGACTAACTGCAAAGAGGTGACAGGAAAATGGTCTGGTAAAATACCTGTCCTGTGCATGGAGCAGATGGCACAGAGGCATCAGAGAAACCCTGTAAACAACCAGTTAAGCTTTAGCCACAAGCTCTTTCATCTGTTTCCAATATAGGCTCTATCACCTTCCAGCTGGGGCTGGAAAACACCAGGTCTGCTCTGCCTGCAGGGCTTTGTGAATCTGTATGTTCTGAACTCCTGCCAGGAGTAACTTTGGTGCTGGAGGGATCAATGCTGGGCCCTGTGCAGCAGATCCATAAGGCAGGGACTTATCCATGGAGGAGGGAAATTCCCTCCCACTCTAAACTATTTCTTGGCTCTTTACATTAGTTATCAGCCCTTGGGAATATATTTTCCTCTCTCCCTACTTTTCTGTGGTCTGCATTATCATTTGCTAAATGTTAGCGTGTGCTATTTATCATGAGGTCTGTAACCCTTATCTGCTCTAGGGAGTTTGCAACTAAGTCACAGCAATAAATTTTCTGATATTCTATGGGTTTTATAGCACTAAGAGGCACACAGCTGAAATTATTATCTGGGAGCCTTCAACCCTTAATCTCACAGTGAAACACTTGTCACTAAAGGCAGGGAGGATGCACACGAATGCAGGTTGTTTATACCCACAGTGGATTCAGGCTCCAAGTCTGCTTACTAATAATGATGATTACTTTGGCTCCTCTGGTTTTATAACATGTTTGAAAGGCTCAGGGAAACCACATTATCTGCAACTGCATTTCAGCAGCATGTTTGATTCGTAAGAGCTGCTGGGTGAGCAAAGGAAACAGGGTGTGTTTGTGGACTAGACATCAGTTATAATATCATGGTGACCAAAATGAGCACCATTGTCTGCAATTATTGCTGTTCCTCTGTGTTTATTGCAGAATAATCTGAGACCTGACTCAAAACCTGTTGACACCAAAAAGATTTTGTAGGACTCGCTTGGACAAGGCATCATCTCTTACTGGCCTGCTCTGCCCACAGTGTTCAGGCAGTTTGGACTTTCTCCCTGGAATATCTGTTACCTGTGAAGGGATTCAAACCCTGACTAGAAAGGTTACTCCAATACCTCCATATTTCTGAGTCCCAAAGCCCCTTTCAGAGTCATTCTTGGTTAATGACTAGAAATGCTCCAGCTTCTCCTGGCTACAGGATCTGATCCCAAGCACCTTCAAAGAAAATCAGAGTTCAGACCCAACTGGGAACATTTAATAAAGAGTTGGAGGGGTAATTAAAGAAATACATTAAATGCTACTAGAATGTACTTGTCCAAGGGAAACACTGATCTGAGGAATCTGAATTTTTCAAAGTTATCAAATTAGCCCAACTTGGTTTCCACTGCAAATCTAATTAATGGTGGATGTTGTCCAACAACTTCTTTTTCCTTCCAAAGAGGCTGAGAAATCATGGGCAAAATCATCAATATCAGAGAAGAGACAACCCCTTGCCCTGAACGCACCAGACAGAAGTAAATGGAGCAGCTGCTGCTCTCTGAGAAGGGAAGCCCAGGAAAAGAAGATGAGACTTGAGCAGCCGAGTGGCTGCATTCTGTGTGTGGCAGAAACAACTGGCATTAGCTGGTTTTGCTTCACCAACCTTATGACAACAAAAACAACAGAAAGTACTGAACAAAAATATTTGAGAACAGCCAAAGACCAAAAATTGGGGCAGCTTCCCCTGCAGTGTCAGGGCACAGCCCTCTGTCTCTCTCTTACTCTCCATCAGGGCAGCCAAGTTTCAGGGTTTGCTGGCCATTCCCTGGCCAATACCAGACTCACTCTCCATCGCACAAGAGCCAGGCAGTCTCAGTACTTGCCCTGTAAGAGATGTTTCTGCAGTCCCATAGCCCATTCCAGCAGAAAAGCTGGGCTGATCTGGAGAGGGATGTTTCCAAACATGCCAGGCTCCTGAATGCTGTAGTCTTTTATCCCAGGAGTGAAGAATAAACAAAGAGGAACTGGAAACATGATGATCAATAAAACTCCTTGATCTGAAGCTCAAACCAGGGCATATCTATATTAATAAACTATAGGGCTCAAGCACTGCCTTTCAATTGTACACGTTGTGACTAACAAAATTTCCAGAGATATTTTGGCCTGTTCTCCACCCTGGCACAGCCCAGGGGACAGCACAGCCAGGGACTTTTCACTGCAGCTCGTTTGAGTATAGCGAGTTTCTCTATTCAAATGTGGGCCATGCCTTGCCACTTGCCCTTAGGGCCAGAGAACATTTTTATTGCACAAGTGTAGCCCATGGGGACTCTCTCCAGAACACAGTTAAATGTCCAAACTGGCTGTCAAGTGCCAGGGATGCCTGTCAGGTTGTAGCTGCCTCCTGGATGTATTCAGACTCGTCCCCTGCCTGGGAGACACAAAGAGAGCAGAACATGCTGGGAGCTGCAAGTTGGGGGAATTCCCTTCCACAAGGATTTCCTACCAGTGGGCACTGAACCAACACCAGTAACTCCCAGGACACCTCCGTGGGGCAGGGACAGTGGAGTGGCCAAGCATGGCGCGCTGCAACACATCCACTGGCAGATGGTGCTGGTGGGTTTGGAGCCAGCTGGAAAAGGCTCTAATTAGGCAGTGGTGGCTTTTGCCAAGATCAGGGCTGGGTAGTCCCTGGAGGGGCTCCCAAACCACGGGGCCTAGTTGGAAGCTGCATATACTAAACACTCTGCTTTGCTGGAGAGGAGAGTTTCCTGGTGTTGCTGGAGGGGCCCTGGTCCCTTCCTCAGGTGACAAAGGTTGTCCAAGCAAGCAGCTCCTTGTAGGCTTAGCCACAGCACATACTCCAAATCAGGCAGGACCTCCCATGTCTGAGCTGGGCTGCCAGCGTGCACACATGGTAGATGGGCAGTCAGAAAGCAGGAGGGTTATGGGGCACTCACAGCTCTGTTGGTGTCACCCCAGCTGCTTCCATGTAGACAAATACCACATGGAACTGATGAAACCAGACCTGTGGGAGCATTCTCCATTACTAGAGTGCATAAACATCAGCAGGAGTTTTGATTGTGGGACAAAATGTTATTCTTGTGTTGATTCAAAGCATTTCTGGCTGTAAAATTATCATGTTTCCAGTGTTGTAGACTCTAGCTCTAACACCAGAACCTTGCTTTTGAGATGAGTACACTTCCACTGAAATAAAAAGTTATGAAAGGTTTTATCACTAACTGGGAAAAGGAAATGCCCTTTGGAAGGACATGGATTCCTTTGATGTCTCAAAATAGAGAAGAGGCTCTTTGCTTTTCTGTGTCCTAAGATGGATAGCACTGCCATGCCCATTTTTGGGATCCGTTGTTTTCAAAGATGGGTAAAACCAAGAAATAAATAGCAGCACTGGACTCTCTCTTGCATTCTTGCTCTACAGGGACAGCTGCCAGAGTAAGGAAACTATATTAGGGCCACTGTGTCCCTCAGAAAAAGATAAACCCTTCCCAGGGTTTTGTCTTTACACAGCAACAGGAAGCTGGGGAGTCAACATGTAAGTGTCCACATGGATATTTGGTGTGTGAGCTCCCATTATTGTCAGCACTGATCCAGGAATAATTCAGCTGGTCAAATACCCATGATCCAGTTAAATATGACTGCTTTTGAAAGGCCCTAGGCTGAAATATCAAAGCCAGATTGTGCAAATATTAGGCAGGATCTATAAATAAACCAAATTGTCTCAAATATCACTGTATTTTTATATATGGGCTACTGAACTCTACATATCTAGTCAGTACAAAAACAAGTTCCCTTGGCTACAGCAAGAGCTTTGATATCTCTGGACAGCTACATTCAGTATCAGAATCAAAACCTGAATCCCATCCTGAAAAATTGGTTTCAAACCCACTGAAAGCTAAAAACTCTTCAGAAGAGACAATATTTACCCAAAGCAGATATTAATGAGTTGCATATCTAATTTCTTACTTTTCTGATAGTAAGACATGAAACTGTCAAAGACTAATAAGTTTAATAAAAAGAAAATTCTTGAAGCTATTTAGTAACATTATAATCAACAAGGTGCTAGAAGTTCATTTAGACATCATGAAGTTTGAAGACTTGAGAACGTAATGACAAATAGTTATTGAAAATATGTAATTGTGTAGAAAATATGTTCAAAGTAAGAACTATCTGACCTAACTTTAGATGTCAACAATGCATATATTCACATCTGGTCTAGTCATCATGGGTTTCTTTAAAAATAAAAGAGAAACAAGCGCTTGTAAGGTACCTGAGATATCTCCTTGAAATGAGATGAACTACAACCTAGAAATGCCTTTTTTCTTCTCATATACTGACTACAAAGGGAGGCCAGCATATCTAGTCCACATGTAGCTGATTATCCTGTAGACAGCTACATCTGGTTGGCATTAGAGCGTGTTTAATAACATACCTATTTGCAAATGCATTCCTATTCAGATCAATAAGTCTGTGCACTCAGTACTCCATCTCTCTACTTGCACTCCAGATTGCTAGTCCAAACCTTTAGTCTTGAACTTCAAAGTAGGTTGGACCCAGCTACACTGTGATCTACAACTTTCTCAGTAAGCTCCCTCAGGAAAGCACAATGCACCAAGCCAGGAAAAGATACCTGAGACACAGCTGGAGACACGGCATTCCCTCCAGCTAGTCTGCAGAGGAGCACTTACAGAGAAACAGAGAGGAGTCATTACAAGTCCCTTCACTTAGGAAAATATTTTCACCCTAACCAAAATGTCAGTGCTAATGATAAAATACATTTCCTTGAATAAAATCTGCTCAAGACCTCAGGAAACAAATTTACAAAGAGCGGTCATGCCAAAAAGTAAAGCAGTTTGTCCAATCCTGAACTCAAGAGCCTCACATGTAAAGAGCTGGTGAAGCTTTTTGCAGCCTGAGACAGGTAAATAATGTTTTGGACCAGTCTAGCTCAAGAGTCCAAACGCTTGGCTCAGCCATGAGTGTGTCGACGTCCCGGGGCACAGGGCGCAGTTTCTTGGCCAGCTGCAAAAGGAAGGTAAGTCAGTCAGGCAGCCAGATCTATAAAGCAGCAGCTCACACTGTTATTAGGGGCCTGCCTCCCCATCTGGAAATTAAATGCAAACATGTGCATGTGCCGAAGTGACACTTAAGAGAAAATCACTACCCTGACAAGGCTGAACGGGAAGAGGAAGGAAAGGAAAACAAAAAGTACAAACCAGTATCTGTGCCCTCCCCATTTAATTTTCTTTGCTGTCAGAGGCACCCTCATATTTAATTAAGTACAACATAGAGGACAAATAATGATGAGGTGAAGAATGAAAGCAAATCTATTTGTTTATTAATACTGTAACAGGCTAAGAAATATCTGACAGAAAATTTACATTACACACGTTCCAACTCCAATTTACTGGGGGGCTTGATCCTCTCAAAAGAGAGCCACAACACAGCACCAACATCCTATACTTCATTCCACACTGATACCCAAGGCATCCGCAGAAGGTTTTGATCATCTCTAATAGCACAGAGGAGAAAATTTGCTTTTCTTCCTTGTGAGAGTCAGGTACAGCTTTCACATAGCAGAAGTCAGAATCTTTGATCAATATGCAGCACATTAAAAAATGTGTGTTAGTATGTAATCCTGGGATAAACCCCAGATGACTTGATTTTTTTCACTGAAAAAAAAAAGGAGAGGGAGAAAAGAATTTAATACTAGTTATTTTAATAGTAACAATAATAATTATAGTAATAAAAACAACCCAAAAAAAGTAAGATAAATGTGAGACTGTCACCGAATTTGTGACTGAGTGACAACAATGGATATGTAAGGCAGGAGCTTAACACCTAATCTTTCCAAAGCTTCCTGTCAATAAAGTTCCACAGCAACTGTAGGCACTGAAAGCAGGGACTCATCACATCTGTGTGATTGTGTCTGCACTCGATGCATGAACCCAAACCCCACAGGAGGTGGTGATGCTGCCTTCCCTCCTGCCAGATGCTGAGCAAACAGCCCCAGGGCATGGGGTCTAACCACACAAGGCAGGAGGAAGGCCAGTGACTGTCCAAAGAGCTGGTGATTAATCAGGGTTAGGCAGAAAGCCTCTTGGCCTTAGGCCAGTGCCCATCCACGGGGCCACTGCTAACTACCATGCCTGGCCAAAATTAAAGAAGCAACACTTGCTGATAAGGAGAAAGGGGAAGAGATGTAGTAAGGGCATTGTCCTTTTGTACACTGGTATTTTCTCTCTAATTTTTCATGTACCTTTGTAATAAAGGCATTTCTTATTCATTCTAAGAGGTATTTTTTAATTCTATAGGAAATCCTGCAAGAGTTTAGTCAAAGCTTGAAGTAAATACATATGATAGGGGACAGGGACTAGACAGTCCAAGTCTGCAAGTTCCATCTACAGACTGGTCCATGATATGTTAACCCTGGTCTCTGCAAACTGTGAGCATCCAGGCTGAGGCAACTTTTGACCAGCTAGGGAACAGGTTTGTTGGACTCCAGATGGAGCTGCATACCAGCCTTCTTCCCCTCCCTGAGGCTTTGGCTTAAACCGAAATGGAAAGACACCCATTCAGCAAAGAGACCTCCAAGACTGCCCTCCTGCCTTTGCTCCTTCCCCTGAAGGCACTGACACCCAGGGTCCATCTGCCTGGATTAACCAGCCTCCAGAGGCTTTGCAGGCAGCTGTGAGATGGCTTTCACAGATAAGAGATGGCCCAGGGTGGGCTCATGGGTTAGGAATTTAGTTAAATATCTTTGAAAGGGATCTAGTAGGATTTGCTTCACTGTTTATATTATGGGGTATCAGTAATCCTTAAGGCCCCAGGCCTCTGTATCAGTAAAGCTGGAAACACAAGCAGCCAGCAAGGGATGTTGATACTGTTCCCCATTATCCCATTTTCCCCATAGAGAAATGCTTCCCTACTCTGACATTCATAAACTGCTATATTCCTGTCTCAGCTCACACAGATGAGGGATAAGTGAAAGACTTAGCAGCAGGATACTTGGGACTGAAATTCCAGAGAGTCATCTTTTCTTCACAGCTAGTAGTGCTGGTCCTGCTTGATTCTGAGACAGTCATTGCTAACATATGGCAAAAAAATTGTAAGCCTCTGCTGGCCCCCAGGGGGGGAAATAATCATAAGCCTGTTCAGTGTTTGTTAAAAGATACAGGTAATTGTGGAAAAGAGCAACAAAAAGACAATTGAGTGGCTGGACAGGTTGATTTATGAGGAAAGATTAAAGGAGCTGAACATGAATGGCTTAGCTAAACAGTGACTAAAACAGGACATGAAAAGTAGCCATGGTCAACAGTATTTGAAGTGACTGTCAGAAGGTACATTAACTGTTTGGGTGCGGATACTTTAAATAAACGGAGGTCATGAAAAAGAGGCGGGAAAAGTAAATGAGAAAAAAAAAAAAAGAATGTTTGGGGAAGTTTCCTGAAGAACAAGACAGCAGGTGTGTAACTTCCATGGCAATCTATTCCTCACTGTAGGGTGAGGTGCCCCTAAAAAGGTCATCTGCACTGAGCAGGAACTTTTGGGAACTGTCTACTCTTAACTGCCTTGTTGGCACCCCCATGTCTAAGCACCAGTGTAGAGATGGCCACACATCAAGACTATAAAAGCCCATTCCAGGAACTCCACACAATCAGAAGATAAAATATTCGTGTCTTGGACTTCAGAGATCAAGGAGGAATGCAAAAAAATGCCCAAAGTGGGGTGAAAGAGTGGTTCTCTGGAATTCTGTTATACCACTGAAGGCTGAAATGGGGTTGGGGTTGTTCCCAGATAGTGAGAAAACAACAGTGAAATGTCAGCCTCTATGCCCTATCATTACTTGGTCTCTCCTACACAAGAACTTGAACTGGAACAAGAAAAATGCTATTTAGTGACACATGGTTAAAGAGCCAAAGGTTGCCCATCATTCAGCTGTTATAAATCACATAACTCATGTAAGGCACAGCATCCTCCTCTTGCCTAGTCCATGCTAGACTACTTGCTTTGATCATGGAGAGCCACAGCTCAGGTTCAAAACACAAATAAATTAGAAATTATCTTGCCATATACTGTGTTTTCCTCTCACTTCATATAAGAAAGGGTTGGGCATATAAGAAAGGAAATATGCATGATGACAATTGCACCTGGAGAACAAAGCATGGATCTAGTCATCTAACAAAAGCCACCACAGAATGTACATCAATAAGAGAGGTGATAGTCCTTAGGTTCAGCTCCTGTGACACAAACCCTTGCTCTCTCCACACATAAAATGGGACTAACATTTTCTCCCAAAATTTGGCTGGCCCTGCCTATGTAACCACTAAATTATTCATGGCAGGAACCGCTTCTTAGTAAGTGAGTGCATTGCACAACCAATCCTGCTGAGGTAACACAGAATCATTAGTGCACTTCCCAGTAATTAAATACACATGTGATCATAAGAATCATAGAACCATTTAGGTAATAAAGGGTGCAAGGAAATGCCATTGTCTTGATACATTTCAAAAGGGAAAGGTAAATATATATATATATGTTATCCATGCAAATATATCTTCATTGGTCATGATGTCAAACACTCCCTTTAAGTTTAACCTAATGAGTGTTTCACTGAGCTGTCAGCAATCTCCAGTAGCCTCCAGGCACTAATGAGTTAGCATCAAGGTGTCAATGCTTCTGGCATTAACGTCAATTAGGAGGAGTTAGGGTGATCACTGAATGGAGACTCAGTCATTCATTGCTGAGACATTCCTCTGGCTGTAGCCTGCAGTCTCCTGCATGAAAAGGGCTGGCAGATTGGCTGCCTACCACGTCCCCAGTAAAGAGGACTCGTACCTGGCAACATTACTGTTAATTGCTATATTTGAAACCTGTACAGGTCTTGACAGGCATGGAGAATCAACAGTAAACCTATTTATGAGGCTATTTAATGAGATTCCCGGGTAAAAAAATAACCTGTGATATTAAAATTATAAATATCTACCACTTCCTCATAGTAGGAATTTTTAAAAGAACATCATGAAGAATAGAATAGAAAGTCTGTATAGCAGGGTTACATTTACAGGGAAAAAAATCACCACAGAGATAACCCACTTAACTTTCATTCTGCCGACTTACCCCTCTCCAGACTTCCTGAAAGATTCCCTTTAGCTATATGGCATTCAGATGCCTTCTTGAACAACTGTTCTCAGGTAGATCTGCATTTCTGGGGTGAAATCGGGGGTGGATCACAAGTGCTTCTGAGGTTGTACCATCCCCATTCAAGCATGGAGGTCTCAGGACAGCCAGGCAGAGCCCTCCAGATCCACCCCAGGCCTGAAATCCCTTCTCTAGATGGCAGATTGCTGTTCAGCCTCAAGGACATGTGCATATTTATGCCCAAGGAAATCATTCAATGAGCAAATTTGTTTAGAAACCTCAAAGGCTTGTCAGCCGCCGTAAAATCATGGTAATATTTCTGTTTGGCATTATAGTTATCACAGGAGAAACTCTGGGTCCATCCCAAACATTTCTTAAATTCCTAGATTTTTGTAACATATGGAAAATATAAGAATGCAAAATAAAAGTCCCATCTGCCTCCTTCCCACCTTTGCCATCACCCACTCCACCATGGCAGACTGACCACCCCTCCCTGCACTCTTCCACTGTGACTTTTAGACCATAGTCCTTACCAACTAAAACAAAACAAAACAAAATGAAATACAGAAATAAAAGGAATAATGGCCTCAGGTGCACACACCTTGTGAACAGCGGGGGTCAGGGTTTGCAGAATACTTTAACTAGCTCTTCATGAGACTCTGTCCATAGCAGAAGCTCTGTATGTCTCCCAGAGGTGGAGGACCACAGCAGCAGGCTTGCAAACTTGCCTAATTGTAAGGCAGCACTTGTCTTACAGCTCATCCCGCTCAGAATCATCATAAAAGGTGTCCTTTGAACTCGATCTCTGCTTCCTCCAGCCCCATCTTCTTTCCTCCCCATCCCCAAGGCAATGATTTTTATCTTCAGGGCTCCATTTCTTCTCTGCAAGAATCAAAGGGCTTTCAAGCCTTTCCCTTGAGGTGACAGCATTACCTGCTCCTCCTCCACCTGGGATGCAGAGCTCTGCTTCCTTAGAATATTTATCTACCCTAATCTGTGTCAGACACAGGCTCATTCTGCCCTGGTAATGAAGAGTTGCTGTGTCTAGGCCAGCCAGGCCAGACATGCTTGGGCTCTCCTGGATGTGTGATTCAGATCAAGCCACAGGGAGTTGTACAGCAGGCAAAGACAAACAGGAGCAGTACAATGACAGCTTTCAATTACATAATTTACCAAGCTCCATCTTGAAATGAATGAGACTGTTTGTGCCATGTCAGGTTTCACATTCTCATGCAGTCACTAATGTTAAACAGTTCTTTGACCCTATAGCATATTCCTCCTTGGTGTAGGATGGCAGAACTGCTATGGCCTGTTATTAGAAAGTACCTCCAAGCCCATAGGAAAGCGTGGGCCCCACTCACTTTAGCACTGGTCAGCAAAAGAGATGGCATCCTGTCTTTACCCTCAGGTAATCCATGATCTCCAACAGATCTGTGCCATGAATCCAGTTATGAGAGTCTTGTTGACTGAGGGGTTTCCTCCTTGTTTCTCTCTAAGATCCAGGAAACTGCATCCACAAAAATTGCTAAGACAACAGCACCAGAGATGACAAAGCCTCATCAACCTTGAGCTGTGTGGTCACCCATCAAGGTGCAGTCACACTGCCACTGCTTATTTCACAGGTTCTGTGAAGTCTGACTAATTCTGAAGGTATTATGTAGAGACTGATATAACCTTGAGCTGAGGTGCAAGACACCAAACTGCTATTGGAGAACTTTTTTGATACTAACACTCCTAGCTACAGATAATTTCTCATGAACTTAAATAAGCATCATGTTCCTCTCTTATCTCCATAGGTCTATAACAATTGGAGATTTGTCAAACAGTGGGAGTGGAAACCAAAAAATATAAGGAGAAAACAATGGTATTATCATTATGTGACAAAGATAATTTTTACCAAAAGAAGCATTTGCGTAAGAATGTGGTGGTTGAAAGCCATCGAACCAGATATAAGACCATGGAATCATAGAATGGGTTGGGTAAGAGCAGACCTTAAAGATCATCTAGTTCCAAACCCCCAGTCTTGGGCAGGGGCATCTTCTCCCAGACCAGGTTGCTCAAAGCTCCATCCAACATGACCTTGAACAATTCCAGGGACAGAGTGATGTAGATGTAGATATGTCTGCACTGTATGGGTCCTACATGTAGATAACAGTACGTCAGCTAAGCACCAGAAGCTCCCTTTATAGACAGTACAGGAGAACTGTCACTTCAAATATGCAGTTCATCTCTTTCAGACACTTACTTTAGGATGAGATGATTTGTGCCTCAAAAGCAGCTGCTTCTCTCCATTACCTGTAAAAAGAATTTTTCTCAGATGGGAATGTCTACATTATAAATCTCTATGGCTTATGTGTCTACACTTGGTCAGATGAATCCCACTTCATGAATTTTTCATTATTTTTAGTCATTACATGAGGACTGGATAGCTTTTTAAAAACACTCTATAGCTTGAAGAGAAGCATAGGCTTGATACAAAAATTACTGGTCAAACTTCTATTATCTTAGGAAAATAAGACAAAGGATTTGAGCAAATGTCCTAAACCATCACCAAACTCAGTGCCTTGACTATGAAAGTAGCCACATAATGGAATTATATCATATAATTATTCTGATTTTAATTTTTTTGGCAAGTCAAACCTATGTGGCCATGAATTTCAAATCTACATGACTGTGAGTTCTGCTTCACGGCATGATGCAAGAAGTCCAGTTAAAAAAACATTATCAGACACTATACATTCAGTGTGACATCCCTAGAGCCAGACTGCCTAAAATGTTTACTTGTTTGTAAATTTTATTTCAGCTTTTGAAGACAGAAAGTTTGCATTACACACTCTGTGTTTGTCTTTCTCTAGCAAGGCCCTGTCTGCTTTGCTCTATTTCAAAGGGATATAAAAGATTTTTGGTTTTTCTTGGAAGTTTGGAATTGTCCCTTTTCTATTTCTTTGCAAATCTTAGAATTGCTTTTTATAGCAACAGAAAGTGGTTTTGCAGTGATAAAAATACATTTTCTACATTCATGAATTCATAAATTTTAAGAGCAAAAGGAACCATTACATTCATCCAGCCTGAGGCATTGATAGATTTACTGCATGGGAGCTGATGGACCAGAGCACAGTCCCTTGGAGATGACAGCAGAGAATTTGTGCAGCTTTTTAGCCTCCCTCCTCATCACCATCATGAGGGCAACCACCTCAGAGCTCTCTTGTCTAACACAGACCCTGCCTCTAGTCCAGCTTGAGAGAATATTTATTTAAGCAGAACATTTTGGAGGAAGACAGACTGATTTCCCAAGTACCAGAGAAAGCAAAAGTCAGCACACCTGACAGCCCCAGAGCACCTCTACCACCTCCCCTTGACCCCGTTTGGTCTCCCAGCAGCACCAGACACCCCAAATCAGCAGTGGCTGCTGTTCCTGCGCTGAGGCTTTGTTCTCCACCTGCACTGTTCTCTCGCTGGGGTGTGAAGCACTTGGCCTCTGGGACTCAGCTTATTGCCTCATAAAGCAGGATGGCAAGATTATTAATGTGGCAGAACTGCAGGATTTTCCAAGCAATTTATGAGTTACCATGGCAGTTCATTAGCTCTCAGCCCAATGAGCCCTTTCTGGCCAGCGTGAATCAAGCAGGAGGCACGCACACATCTAAATGAACGAGAGATATTCATAGATATTCACATCAAAAACACATCCACGGCCATTATTCCTCCATTTTGTCCAGCATGTGTCTATCAAGAGCACTAAAAAGCCACCAGTTATCAGGACCAATAGCTAACCCATTGAAATATGTCTAGACACAAAGAAATTCACAATGCCCATCTTTTTATTTTACTGTCATGAAGCCATTTGTGACCAATGCCTGTATTTAAACAGCAGCAGAGGGTTTGTATTTGCAGGCTCCATGGACTGCACGGGGTGGCAGCTCAGGCAGTGGGGACAGTAGGCACTCTGAGCTGCTCCCTTGACTTTCACTGCTAAGAATAAGGTTTCACTTTACACAGACAAGCCCCTTATCCCTGCTCAAGGAAGGATTTGAGAAAATATTTAACTTTCATGGTAATTATCCATAGGTCTTAAAATAAAGCACTTCAATGCTTCCTTGAGTCCAAGTGGCACTATGTGTGTGAAAAAATTGTACAGGTTTTAATGCAGTGCAGAATTAGGACTTCGGCATAGGCCAAAAAAACAAGTCTAGCAAACTAAAGAGCAAAGAGATATAGAGAATTAAAGGGATCCTTTGAAGTTAATAAGTGGATAATTAAGAAAAAGGGGAAAGGTCAAGAGCACGGTAACTTTTATCAATAAGTGCAAACCCACTAGCAAGTTACTCACAGATATTACAAATACAATGCTTTATACCAAAGAAAGACAGAGGGACAGGGAGACGGTTGGGGGAGAGAAAGACATTTATTAAGTCTTTATTGCACTATTTTTCTCATTTGCATTAATATTTTTTATTTTCTTTTATCCTCCAAGATTTTCAGGGTATTTTCAAGAAAAGGCAGAGCTTAAATTTTTATATCTGCCTCTAGTTACGGGTGCTACACTCAGAAATCAACCTCACAGTGCCTTATGTGCTTCCCAGAATTGTCGCCCTTTTCCCTTTGAAAAAATAATTAATATATTTATTCATCCAGAAATGGAACCCACATACTGGAAAATCCCACCTTCCACACCACCCCCTTAGCTAAATCTGACTTTGGGTCAAAATTTTGTATTTCAGCTCCTGCCAAGGTTAAGGTTTGGAATGTTTTCATGTTGGAGGATTTTTCATCTGTTCCATTGGGTGGGCTAATGGGACCCCAATGCACATGAGAGATCACTATCACACCAGGCTGCCACTGACCTGTTTGTTTCAATCATCTTGTACACACACAGTAGCTGGTGGCATTTCCCTCTCTGCTAAGTGATGCCAACAGACATTGACCCCAAAATGAAAAAGGATATAATATGATATGGAGAACTACTGGCTTGAGACATTCCCACTGCCTTCAGTAATTACAATGAATATTTAAAAAATATACAGCTGGGCAACAAGTCAGATGGCACCTTCATGTAAGACCAGATTCATCAACAAAATTGTGTAAATCTGTCAGGAATTCTCATGTCTGATAAAACACAGAGGCCAGAGGAAAAAATCTCCAAGAAATATCGATATGGCTTAAAGAAAGAAAAGTTTTTGCCTCATCCATTTACCTCTTGATGATTCAGAACAGGGCTCAGCTCATGCTGTCAAGTTAGAGAAGAACAGTCTGGACTTGCTGACCTGAGAGACCCTTGCCAGGACAGGGAGATAAGTCCCTTCACCATCCCTTCACTAGGCATTGGTCCATACAGCCAGCACCAGCATTAATCCTGTCACAGGGTCCATCTCAGCAAAAGGACCATGATTTCTGCTAGCAACATGTGAGTTTTCAGTTAATATTACTTTTTGTCACCTCATAAATTACTCCCTCAGCAGATTTTTTTTTTCATGAGTTGCTCTCGGAAGAAGACATTGGTCTCTTTCCAGCCCTCCCCATGCTTTAGCACCAAGAGCAGAGTTCAGCTGCCCTGTCCCCATAGTTACTATAGTTTCTCACATGGGAAATGTCTGTATGAGGTCTGTTCTACCCACCTGCCATGTCCTTCACTGTGTTTGCTGTCCCCACCTCTTCTGAAGCAGCAATGGGTCAGTAACACTGGCCAAGGTCACATGGCAGCTTTTCTTACAAATAAGACCAGTGACATGGTCCAAACTGCTGAATCATGGCAGGACATTTCTGCCAGAGTCTGGTAGACAGGGAGTGACAGAGAGGAGCAGACTGACTGCACTGCCTCATCTCAGAGAGTGTTGAGGTCACCTACTTGAAGCAGCAATAAAAAGGGTTAAAGTGATGCTCAGAAAAATCCATTTTTACACCCCTCACATTTCCCAAGCTATGCCAGGGTCATTTCTGATCTTTCACTGCTCTCCAGGGAATAGCAGCAAAACCACATTCTGCATCCCAGCGACCACGTGCAAGAGGGAACAGGGGTCTGCATGTAGATAAAGGTCACAGGGAAGTGCAGTCATGTTTTTTCTTCGAAGCCTATCCCCTTTCACTGCCACAGGTTTTATGAAAGTAGGAGAGCACCGTACCAGGAGCAATAATGTGTGAAGCTTTATGGAAACCTGAAACAAAGAGATATCCAAAGAGAGGTTTTCTACACTGCTATGGCTGCACAGTCATTCTCCAAACCATAAGAATATCAGACTGCTTGGTTTTATCATTTCTTCTAAAAGAATGCTGCCAGGACGTAGTTCTATCCAACACGAGCACATGGGACTGGAATTTGATTTCTTGTTTATTTGGTTTTCACATTTTGAAGGATTTTACTGTTTGAGAAATATGTGTCTGTTGATCACAAAATCCAGCTCAAAGACATGTCTGAGATCATGGTTTTGAAAAGGAGCCATGGCCACCTTCAAAGGATGAGGCAGATTTCACCCATGGAAAAGCAAAACATGCCATTTTGTGCTCTCAAGCATGACTCATTTCCTGATGCAGTTAGGCTAGGACTAGGAAAGTTAAGGTCAGATTAAGAGATCATTAATGTCTTTTGTAGTGGACTTTGAGACCAGGGCCACAAAGCCAGAATAAGGCTGTGGAGGCCTTTGAAGAAGAAATCCTCTTGGAAATACATCATGGGGTTCTGCTTATTTTCTCTGGATTTTTGAGGGATGGAGCTCCTGTTTTGCTGTGCTGCCCTTGTTTCTGTCAAATCCCCACAAGGATAAGCTTCTCTCCAATCTCTTTATGAGAAAAGGGATATAAAAACATCACCTTCCCGACAACAAAATTCACGGGGCTTTGCATGGATGGCGTTGCTACTTCCTTCTACATCATTTCAAGCAGAACCCAATCTTCCTGCTAGTCCTGCCAAATGAAACAACAGCCAGACGAGTTCAGAGCCTGAATGGCCCTGCATTAAAGTCTCTTCCACCATGCACATCCACCATGCTATAGCAACTACACAAAATGCTATGGAGACTCCATCTCAAATGGTATCACACTCAGCATGCTGGGAGTGACCAGGAGTGACCCACAGACCTGTTGTTGTCTGAGGACACAGAGTTCCTCCTCTAGTACAGGCTCTGCCACCTCTCGCAACATTCAAGGTAGCATCAGAATTTCCTCTTCCAGGTGGATGCAGAAAGGAAAAGAAAGAGACAGACTGAGCTGATCCTAACAGTGACTATGTAAGCAAAACCCTGGTGGAAATATTTTCAAATGTGTCAGATACAAATTACCAAAATGTCCTCACAGTAAGAAGACAGACCTGATGTTGTTTTCATACCACAGGGCTCAGACAGGAACAGTTTTTCCTCTGTTGCAAAATAAGATGCCTGGTCAGGTAGGAGCACAGTGTCTGCTCAACACTATGACTTAAGCTCCCAACTTAGACCTCCAGCTGTTTGGTTTGTTGGGTTTTTTTTGTTTGTTTTTTGGGGTTTTTTAAATAACAGTATTTTATTAAAAAAAAATGTTGCAATTTTCACCTGAAGATTTTGGGAGTACTAACACAGTGGATGAGTATGGATTGGCAACCATCATATTCCATGGTACAAAATGAAATACAAAACAAAGTAATAAGGATCCTACTGATAACCATGACTTTGCTGTAGAGAGTGCCAACATTCAGGGTGTAAACATTCACTGAGTGGATTAATTTCACCACCAGATTTTCCTGCCTTGAAAAAGCAGCTGAACAAGTTGATAAAATATTTCCATGTTATTTGTTTTCTCTATCAAGCCAATGAGTACAAAATTTGACAGAAATAAACCACTCTGGCGATCCACAAAACTTTCCCTTGTTGACTAAATAAGAATCACCACAAGCCAACTAGTTCAACAACTTTTTATGTACAATAATGTCTTCTTGTTCTCCACACACCATTGGTGATCAAACATACACCCCAGTGAGAGTTAAAGTAAGAGAATTTTGTGACTTACCACAGGTGTAGATGACATTAAGATGCTTTTGGATGCCTGGGTAACAAGGGTCTCCAAATTCATAGGTGCTGGCATAAATGCTGCAGCTTCTTTTCCCATGGCAGCGCTTGATCATGAGCTGGAGAGCAGTAGCCGACTGACACTCTAAAAGGGAAAAACAAAACCTCTTTGTGAATACTTGTTCATTCACAACAGAAATTGCCTAAAAATAATTGACCAGATGCAGACTGTGAGAGCACATAGATATGAAATTTCCATATTTAGAAAGCTTCATGTTTACATGGGAAGGTGTACCCGACTCTAACACACCTCTAATAAATTGTAAATTGATGAAAGGAAATTAGCAAAAAGAACACTGAACAATCAGAACCCCCCATACCTCTGTGAAAAGAAGGCTGTAAATAAAAGATGGCTCATTTCACAGGGAAAAGGCTATCTGTAATAAAAGTAATTATCTCTCACCATTCTATAAAGGCCTGAAAGGACTCTAACACAGGTATCAATATCTTCATTTTAAGAGATGGAGAGAAATAACTTCATAGAAAAGTAAAATGACTAATAAGAGCAAATCAGTGCAGAGCATGGGGAAAGGTGTCAGATCTTTGGAGTCTTCCTTCAATATCTTTAAGCAAAACCATTACAAGCTTCCCCATAAACTAAGAGACTGTCATAGGAATAGAATATATGTTCATATTTTAGTAAGTTAATACAGTTATAATATCCATATGGAATTCATGCAGATTAATTTAACTATCTGAGAATGCCATGGATCACAGCAACATGCAAAGTTATTCACAAATTCCCACCTCACGGGTGTAAGGCAGGTGGAGACTGGAGTCTTGTTTGGGGAAGGGTAAAACTCTGATTTCATTTGGGTGTGTTGATCTTATCTGGTTTTGCTTGTGTGGTGGGTGCCCCCCAGCCAGGGTCCACACAAGCAAAACCCTTCACTTCTGATTTTCTCTTTCTCCTTCCCTCCAGCAGCACAGAAGGATGGGGAATGGGGGCTGCACTATCTTGGGTCCCCCATAGGGTCAGTCACACATCCTGCCAGGACCCTGCTCTGGTGAAGGCTTCCCAAGAGGTCACAACCTCTTTTGTTCCAGCATGGGTTCCTCCATAGGCTGCGGGTGGATCTCTGCTCCCCAGTGGTCCTCCATGGGCTTCAGGGGCACAGCTGCCTCACCATGGTCTGCACCACGGGATGCAGAGGGGTCTCAACTCCTGTGACTGGGAAGGAGGAGCAGCTCCTGCCCCTGCTTCTTCACTGACCTGGGTGTCTGCAGGGCTGTGGCTCTCACACATTCTCACTTCTCCCTTTCCTGGCTGCAACTGCTGTTGCACAGTAACTTCTTTGCCCTGCTTAAATCCATTGTCCCAGAGGCACTTCCACCATCCCTGATGGGCTCAGCTCTGACCAGCGGTGGGTTCCTCTCAGAGCCACCTGACATTGGCTCTGCTGGACAGGGGGAAAGCTTCTGGCATCTTCTCAGAGAAGCCAGTCCTGTAGCCCCCCCTCCTGCTACCAAAACATGGCCCTGCAAACCCAATACAACTTGTTTCATTTTGAGGCAAAGAGATGAGGAGACTTTGGTTAGGCTTTTTTAGCCTTCGTAACAGCCACAACAGCTGTCTCAAGTCCCTCTTTGTGGCCCCAGTTGTAGACAGATGTGATCAGTATCCCTGTCTGCTCTTAGATGTTGTATTTCTAAATCTAATGAGACTGACTATGAGGTGGAAGAATTATTGTGGTATCACCTACCATGTAGGTAGAAATGTTTTAAGTGCATTTATTCCATGAAAGTAGAAACGTTTCTCCTATCAGGAATTTAGAATATGGAAAGCTCCAAAAGTAAGTATTTTCTCAAGTATTTTTTTTCTGTCAGATGGTTTTGCCTGTTTCCTCGGCTAGGATGAAAGCAATTTGCATAGACAAGGTCTTGAGCTTTTCGGTGCAAGACTGATAGTTTGCTTTCACTGTCCAGCCAGGACCAAGCTTAGGGGGAAGTTGACAAGGAGACATTTCTTCAACATAAAATTGTTCCTAAAAGCAACAGGACAGCTGCAGAGAAAGGAATACAAACCCCTTTAGGACACTAATTAGGAGGCAGGGAAAGGAAAAATGAACCCCAAAAGGTATTGAGTGCTAGAATAAGCATAATGACAAAAGCCATGAGAGACATGGAAAAGCCACAGCAAACCAAGCCTAGAGGGTACTATGTCTTTTTTCCTCAAATCAAAGACAGCATTTTATTTCACATGCTACAAATGACAAAAGAACAAGGCTCCATGTGAACATTTTCATACTGAACCACCCAAACCTCCCTAGGGATTTTCTGATCCAATGAGTATCAGAGGTTCCAATGGAAACATCTGGCATGCAGCAATCCTGATTCATTGTCTTTTTGCAAATGTCCAGTTAGAGAAACTCATCAAATCTAAGCACTGCAGAGGATTTTATGGAGGGTGTCTATTCTTTTTGTTTATCATTGTTCCCACACAAAACAGAGAACATCCCACAGCTGTCTCTCAGGGGCCTTACCTCCTGGCACCAGAGCACACTACCTCCATGGGAGAGTGGGGAATTACCCAGTATTGGTTCTGTGAGAGGCACAATAAGACTTTTGCATATGCCATCCCCATATGGTCAGCCTTTGGGACATTCCTCATGTGGGACTGTGCAGTAACATACTACAGACAGCTCTCCACCTTAACAAACTGGATTGACTCTTCAGATGCCAAAGCTGTAGATTCATCACATTGAAAACACTTCTAGGAGTTGTATTTGTCATATACCCCTCGCAATAACTCTGACAGCTTTTCTAGTTATCATATAGTCACGTCCTGCTATTGATGACCTCCTTCCTCCCACGCAGTTCTGAGCAGGCCATGGTCTCCATTCATGTTGACTTTAACAGCAGCATCTGCATCAGGAAACCAAAGAGGGCATAAATCTGGACACACCATTACCCCTCTTCTTTAAATGCTACCCTGTTCCTTAGAATGATTTTGCCAACAAGCATTAGCCCAAACAGGTAAAAGAGCCTGAGATATAACAGGGCTAGTCCCAAACATCAATTTACAGAGTGTCCCCACAGTATTTTGGATGGAAAGGACGGCCCTGTCCATGACACCCGCTGAAAACAACATGCCATACTGCCTACAGGCAGCTGGGAGACCCTGCTCTAGTCCCCACAACTGAGGCAGATGTAGCTTGAGTTATAAGAGCCTCTTCCATGCAGCCCTAGATACAGAGACTCTTCTAGGTAGCTGCATCAGCCAGAGCAGGTTCCAAAATTGCAATCCTTACAGATGTTTTTCCAGTACCCAGGTCCAGCCTACACTGTTTGGGTACATGTTCACTGGCCAATGGAAACTTACCCTGGACCATTACTGGCCTTGAGGCCAGCTGTGGTGTAATGGCCCATAACAATGCTATTAAACACTCTTACCCTCCAAAACCGAAGGATGTCAGACAGTCCCTGTCCTACAACCAACCTCAAAACATTCCTGGAAGTGTTCAGGGCCAGGTTGCATGGGGCTTTGAGCAGCTTGGTCTTAGTTGGTCTACAGCAGGGACGTTGGAACAAGATGATCTTTAAGGTCCTTCCAGCCCAAACCATTCTTGGATTCTATGATTTCTGGGACTGACTAGGAGCGAGTTAGTTGGGCCAAGGCAACAAACTATGCCATGGATCATGTATAGTTTCTCAGTACAGAAGATCTATTTCCAGGCCCTGCTACTGCTAGTTTACCAGTGTATATCTAACCCAACTTCTTTGGGCACAGCCCAGGCCTCCATATTCACAAATCTCAGTCTTGCCAGGCTGCTCCTGCTCTAGCCAAAATGAGCAGTAAAGCAGAAAAGACTCTCTATGCTTCAATTACAGATGGGGATGAAAATGTCTAGCATAGAAAATAGAACACTGAGATTGTAAAAGCCTCTTTTATGTGGACTTTTTGCAAACCTTATTACCCAAAATATATCCAGGGTAGGGTAAAAAGTCATCTGTTGTGACTGCAGCATACAAAAACCATCCCATAATTTAGCTGAAAGCAGTATCTGGAGCTTATCCAGTCCAACCTCCTGCCCAAAGCACAGCCAGCTTTGATGTTACATCAGGTTACTCAGGAATTCACTCAGGAAAGTTTTGAAAATCTCCACAGAGGAATATTCCCCAAACTCCTCAGACGCTCTCCACATGAAGAATTCCTTCCTTGTTTCTAATCAGGTTTCTGTTGCTGCAACTCGTGTTCATTGCTTTTGGTGTTAGTTTGGCTGGTTTTTCCTGTGTGTTTCCAAGATGAGTCTTCTGTGGAGCTGCCTATGCAGTAGTCGAAAACAGCAGTAAGATCCCATCCTGAACTTTCTTTT
Organism: Campylorhamphus procurvoides; assembly: GCA_013396655.1. Lineage (NCBI taxonomy): Eukaryota > Metazoa > Chordata > Aves > Passeriformes > Dendrocolaptidae > Campylorhamphus > Campylorhamphus procurvoides. The sequence goes on along the minus strand of WBMV01001388.1, from coordinate 401,718 downwards.
CTGGGGACTGAACAAGTCCAGGTCCCTCAGGAACCCCCCATATACTGTGTGCTCCAGCCCCATGCTCAGCATGGTGGCCCTTCACTGGACGTGCCCTTTACCTGGAGAGGTATCTCTTTACCTGGAGAGCTCTGAACTGGACACTTTGGTATTCCAGTTATTCTGTAACAACTGTCCTGCCCAATTTGGTACCACCTACAAACTCTGTCCCATTATCCACATAATTACTGAAGATTTTAAGAAATATTGGTCTCTGCTGCTTTTGGGTGCCTGCCAGCTTGACTTTAATATACATGGTGGGAGTTTCTTGTAGTACTCCATTTCCCTGGCTCTTGCAGCAAACTAACACAATTTAGGCAAGTCTTACTATTTTGACTGACCTACAGATCCTAATGAGCACCAAAATCTGGTGGATGCAGGAGTGACAGAAAGTCATCTGAGGTACTCATTTTAGAAGCTCCAGCTAAACTCTACTGACAACAACAGGCATTTACCATTTACCCACATGGCAAATCCAAATACTCTTCTCATTTTCCCCATGGTAAGACCTGAGCCATTCTCTTGGAAGCAGTCGTATTTTTCTAGCCCTAAAACAAAGAAAGGGACTCTAGAAACAAATTGTGACCACATATTTACTTCAAAGACTGGGGAATTTTTCCTGGTCTTCCCTCCACAGTTTCCAAGCCAAAATGCCTTGTGCATTCCCGTAAATGCCAGAGCAGGCAGACACCAGTGTTTTGGGGGAGGACTGCACCAATACTGAAAATAGCTTTGTCTCCCTTTTTGTTTTCCTTGGTCTCTCAACATGTTTGTCCTACACATTGAATGGAAAAAATTTTAGAGCAGCAATCAAAACCTCCCTGTGACCATCTTCCTTACACATTTCAGAGGGCTTGTGATAAGGAGCTCATTTAACTGGATGCTAAAATGTCATATTCAAGCAACTTTATTCCCTCACTAACTATCACTGAAGATGTCAATAATACATCTGAGAGGTGTCTGGGTGATAGATGAGACTACAGCACCCTCATAAATCACAGTCACCACCATGTCATTTGGAGCTCCAGAAGTGACAACATGGTATCTTCTTCTACCCCCGTGTCTCAGGAATATAAAAACACTGAACATCTCTCCTGTTAGCTGATATAAAGTGCATGTAGGTAATTTAACTTCCAAAATGAGTTTGGGAACTCGTTTAAGTGAGAGCTCCAAGTATGTTAGTACCTCTTCTGGAAGTGATTTCAGGTCAGAAGTTGTCACCTCCAGATGCCCATTCTCAGAGCTCAGAGAGGAAAGAAGACAGAGGCTCTCTTATCCATAAATCATGCAGTTATCCTGTCAAAGAGATGCAGAGGAACCACGCCCAGCAGTGTGGTGCAGCAGAGCTGAGCTATGGCCCCATTCAGCTGGCCATATTCATTTTTTTTCCAGGTCTTCAGAAATGGTAAACTAGACATGGCACTCTGATTGTACCAGATGTCATGCTCATTCAGGAAAACATTACAATGATCTTAGAGGTCTTTTTCAACCTTAACCATTCCATATTCCATGATCTCCTTCCTTCTGTTGCTTGTTTGTTTGCTAAATGCAAATTGCAAATCTTTTAAGAGATACCACCCTGCCACCAGTGACAAACAAGTGATCCCACGTGTCAGAGATGTGGGAAGGATACTCACATATGCCAACATTGTGTTACTAAGTCTGAGGTAAGTACTGCTAAGAAGAGCCAGGTCCCTACCAAGAGCATTCTTAAGCCCACAAAGTTCAAATCCCGCAGTAAAGCAATAAAAACTGCTTTAAGACCTCATAGATGACAGAGAGACCACTTAGAGAGGTTGGGTCAGAGTTACCCTCAGCTTTCATTAGTCTTGGCTTGCTTCAGTACACTGCCAGAGAGCAAATATGAATCCTGGCTATTGTGAAACTTCCACATGTGAAAGTGTTTAAAGGCATCAGCTGTGCTTTTGGAAAATAGTATTTTAAACTGAAGTTGGGGATTTGTGGGGAGAGGGATCAGTTCACTTTATTGTCTCTACTTCTGGCCCCTCTTTCTAGACGTTGCACGTCCCTCCAGCCTTGTTCCTGGTACAAGGTGAATTTCCTTTCCCAGCATCCCTCCCCAAATGCAGACCACTGGCCAGTCTCATTTCACAACCCTTAGTCCAAGCCCTCAGTGGTAATGCACCTTACCCTCTGCATTTAGTATGATATGACTCCTTCATCTACTCTCTTTATCAGCCCAACCTGTGTCAGGGTAAAAACCCAAATCAGAGCAACAGAACCATGATGGAGGTCTGCAGCTTGCAGACAGAGTTGGCTTTAAAAATGGAATTGGTCTCAGTGATGTAATGTCCATATCATCAAGTTCACCACAATGAATGGATTTTAGTCAGTCTAAGGCTGCTTCCCAGCATGACTATTTCTTTATGACCTCTCCCTGGTGAAAAAGAAGAAACTGGAGCCAATGCCTATTAATCACATCCTTAACTTTGGTTACTCAGTGTTGCTTGTTTTTCTCCATCATGGGTGACGCATCCAAATCTGAAATCCAAGTCACACATTGCTGGTTTTTATTGCAAAACCTATCTGGGTTTGAAAGAATATTTCCAGAGTTTAATTTTTGAATTTTGGTAACTCTTAGATGCTCTGCTGGATATTGGAGGCTCTTCCGAGGCAGCAGCCAACACAAATGGGTCCACAACTAGATCTAGACACCTAGTTTTGAGAAGGGTGACTAAATCCACCGGGAAGCTGGACATCTTACAGATGTTTGAGAACATCTATGCATCTGTTAACCTCAAGATCAGACTCACCTGGCACAGCCACGTTGAGCCTGCAAAGGCAGGTTCCTGCACAGATGATACAGGCTGTCCAGAGCAAGCAGAACCAAGCACACCTGGACATGTGAATATGCTGTAAAGCTGTCAGGTAGTGGTTTTTCACAGGCTGTCCACGGATCATGAAAGGCAGCAGGGCACGGAGTATGACCCAATATTAATACGTGTGCACTTGAAATAAGCAAAATGGAGCCTGAGAGGAAAAGTTCATCCCCTCAACAGATGCACTCTCTGAGTCTGTGGATTTGGAAAAAAATAAGTAGCATTCATCCTACTTTTCCAATCAACAAAGTATAAGACCTTGAAGTAACAGAAAGACCAAATGATTGTCTGTAATTAAAGGCTTCAAAAAGAGAATCACTGCCTAAGATACTATTTCCAGCAGTGCTTGTGAGGTGAGTGATTAGGAACTGGAGCAAGATTGGTAGTATCTGATTAAGAAATGAACTCTGTGCCAAGTTTTGGCTCAGTGTCATAAGGAGCAGACCTACACCTCGAATTTAATCCCCAGACCCCTGCCCTTCCTTGCAGTCTTTTGAGGAGCAAGAGAAAATAACAACCTAACTGTTCCCTTGAGGGAAGTAATTTACAAACAATGTAAATTGTTTGTGTACTTGGAGGACACTTCTCCCAAGCAGAGAGAACAGGATTTTTCTCCAAAATATGTAGGCTGATTTCTTGCTACAGAATTAAAAAGGAAAAGTTACTTGCTGGGAGCAATGAAGCAGAGGACAGAATGAAAGATGGAAGATGTGGGAGTCAATTACCTAAGGGGAGAGAAATTTAGTTCCTGCAAAGAAGGCTGACAGATGCCTGAATCAGTGCTGTGGTATCCACTTGTCTGCCAAAAGCGACAGGAAACTTCAATGGAATGGTGAAAAGGATGCAAGTGGAAGTAATTCCAACCTTGCAGGTGAGGCAGCTGCCTAAATTTTTGCACGTTTTACCCAGGAGTGACTCAAACTGCCTCAAACTGCAAGAGAATCTCTATCATAAACAGGAGGGAAGGAAGCTCTCCTGCTTTTGGACAGTTTCTCACATATTCTTAGAGATCCACCATTAGCTGTGGCTGATACAAGGTTCAGCTCCTTCATAAAGCAACAGCTGCTAGAGGTGTTTAAGCCTCTGCTTTAACCAAAATTAGCCACCCAGCAGGCTGTGAAGGATATCTTCACAGAGTATTGATGAGTCAGTCTGCACTCTGAGCTGTATGTCAAATCCCAGGCATTTTCAGCTTAGCCTATGCCCACTAAGTTTGATGTTCTCTTTAAAAGCCAATGCAGAAGGTTGTTAATAAAGATGAACTTTGTCCACTTTCTCTCTCAGCAGGCAGCTGGGAAGGTAATTTCTTTATCAGCTCAGTGCTGTCACACAGCTTCTGAACTGGATTTCTCTTCCTTACCATGGCATAGAAGCCCCTGTAGAGGATGCAAGAAGTGAGTGGGGTCTAGATCTACAGGGACTGTAGAAGAGGGAGAAAACCAAACTACAAATAGTTGAGTATCCTTAAGACTAACTAATGTGAAGATCAACCAGTGGAAACAAAAGACTGCCCTTAAAACAAAACAAAACAAAAGGTACAGAAGCAGATGCAAAGATGGAAAGGAAAGCTCAGGAGCAGAAACCCAAAACAATTAAAAGGTGTAGTTTGCTGCTATTTGTAATAATGATAAATTGTCATCATCATTATTACAAGTAGCAGCAGAGAACTTCAAGCTGATGCAGCTATATGGAACACCTATGTCTTGTAGAATGTCACTGAAAACAACTGGCTAAAAAGGAAGTTTATATCCAAACACTAGAAGGATGTACAGAGGCCAGTTTTACATTAAAAAGTACGTTTTAAAGAAAGAGAGCATAAGATTAGTCACCACACACTTCATAAAACTTCGGAAACTTCAGCAGTAGGCCAGAAAAGAGAAAATGATTGTGAAAGAAACCAATCACATTTAGAGACTGCAACTGAAGGATCGATTACAGGTTTAATTACAAGTCCTATGGTTACATTTAGAAACACTTGGTTTATTAATGTGAACTTAAATCATCTTATCACCTTTGTATCTGGAGCCAGAACTCATATAAAATATATGAGGCTCCAGTGTTGCAGAGACTGGCTCAGAGCTTGTGAAGTTAAGCAAATTAATAACACTTCTTGGGTTTGGGGGCTAAAGTGAGAATCTGAGGACAACTTCAAATGTGTTTCCAAGAAGTCTCAGGGAAGAAAGAAGTTTGGGTCTGGCAATGACTGTAAAAATTATTATTTATTTTGCAGCAGAGTTGATCATGGGCTTTAAGGCATTCAAGATAAGCAAAGAAGCCAACAAGATTTAGCTTCACTCGGTACACGACAGGGAGGGTGCACTCAATGCATCTACTGCTTTGTGAAGTCCTTGAGTTCATTTGTCCTTCCTATTCATTGCAGCCCAACAAAAGTCCTTTCCTGAATATGGGGACAGTTAACATGTGCCTAGACCTAGTCTGAAACAAGGTCTGAACTTCAGAAGCTGTGGGACTGGCCCATTTTTCAAAGAGACTGCCCACCTAACACAGCCTGCAAGTCACTTCTTGCCCTTGGTTCCTAAAGTAAAGCATGCTGTGCCTGCAAGCTCACAGGTTTCACATTACCTTTGTTTCTCAGGCTCAGCATTCACCATCATGGTAATTTTGCAGTATTCCTGAGTGACATCTGAATTATTTTAAAAGGAATTTTACCACTTCTGAACAAGTCACACTGGTTTTCATTCAGAGTAACTCCATGGAAATAAATTGAGATGCTGTAGATTTAGGTTCTGCCCTTTTATTGTTAGGATTATATCCTGGGTTTGCTTTTAACTAATAGTTAGGCAATATGCATCTTTCATACAAGCAGCTACTAAAAAAGTTGATACTACTGATAAAAATACCTGCTTTACTTCTTCAAATATCATACCAATATCACAGCGCCTGCTAGTACTATTTAAATTACTACTTTCAGAATTTTTATTTACAATCACTGCATGGGGTCACACTCCACTGTCAAGAGTGTTTTAAAACCAACTTGAACCTTGGCTTAGGAAAAGATCTTGCCCAGATTCACATTTGAAGGGATTTTTTTCCTTTTTTTTTAATAGCTATTGTGTGCATATAAAAACAACTTCATATAAATCATTTTTATGACTCTATGGAATCCAACAATAGTTTCAGTTTTCTAGAAACAGCTGTAAAGTGATTTTAATTACCTCCTGGTGTTTTGAGACAAAAAGTGAGACACGTAAAATATCTAAAATTGAGAAACAGCTTTCTGAAAGCAGGTTTTTTCCCACTTTAACTCAGCATTCTAAATGGGATTTGCATTTCAATTTAAATTTAATATTAAATATGTGAATTAAACAGCAACTGATATCTATTTAGCCTTCAAATTTGGATGGTTTTGGGTTTTACCACATACAAGCAGATTGGCCTCTAAAAACATGTTCTTAATCATGAGTTATACACATAATAAAGTAGTTTCTGCACTGAATGTAAATGAAGCATATATAGAGTCACACCTCTGGGCAGGGGTGCTTTGGAAGCCTGGTGTGCCCCTTAGAGAGGAACAGCATGGTCTGACGCCCCATGCCTGCTGCTCATCCCACAGACCTGGCCTGACAGCCGGTTCAAAGGCCATATGGTGAATTCAGGATGAAGCATGAGAGCCACAAGCACTTGGACCTGCCAAAGATCATCTGTGCTACGTGGCATTATCTGATCCCCAGAGATTTCTGTTGATATCCCACCCCTTCCTGCCATGCCGATCCCCCTCTGCTTCCCCCATCAGTGCTGGAGGTTACTCTTCCTCATTGCTCCAGATCCACAGTTTGGAGGCCTTTATTTTTAAGTATTTGACTTAAGATCTAGTTTAGAGCACAGCCACAAACTTGTACTGATGGAAAAATGGGATGGAAAATGGTCATGGATGGTGAAGCAGAAGAGAGACAAATGTACAGCTGAAGGGGCAGCAATCTCTAAAAAACTAGTCCTTGTGCTGGCAGGAACAAGCACTGTGGAATAAAATGGATTTTTTACTGCATGTATTTCATACTTATTCACATGCTAGATCTGATCACAGAGAAACAAAATAGAAGGGTCCATTATTTATATAGTAAAATAAATATTAATATGAGGACTCTGCTTCAAGTCATATATACATCTGCATTAAGAGGAGGAAATCAAAACAAACTGGGTTGGATCACCTTCTGTCACTGGAAGCATTAGAATGAAAAATGCCAGGGAATGAGCACCTAAAGGACTGGCTCATTTGCTGAACTCATTTTTCTGCTCTTCCATTATCAGATCCCTTGAGTTAGAGAGCACCATTGACCATCTGAGTTTCCTCAGGGCCTTTTAAACACATCCATTTTTCCCCCTTAGAGAGGCACAGGAGAGAACTTGTAAGTTAAGTGACAAGGACATTTTGCTTCTCAGCAAACTGCTCAGCTTAACCCAGGGCTGGGCTGGGCTGTGGAGCCAGGGCTCCCACGATCTTGCACTGACTCCAAAACCAAGCCCAGATTCCTTCTACCCAGCATGAGCAACTAAAATGCTTTGGGCTTTTTGTATATGTGATGGAGAGAGACAGGGATCCTGGAGAAGGAGCCCTGGATCCTATGTTAGAGGTCAGCTGAACACACTCATCTCTCTGAGAGTTCAGAGGGGGAGATACTGTAAAACTGAATAATGTGAACATGTCAGGTGTCCTGAATATGATCAGAGATGTTGCTCCACTAAGTGATAAAAAGGATAATTATTTTACATCCAAGCTCTTCCTCCTCAGTCTCCAAATTAGATCATTACCTTGCATTCAGATACATGTAGGAAAAGGCCATTATTTAAAATGGCTTCTCTTGGTATACACAAGTCAGTCAGAGATGCAGGCAGAGGCAGCTGTAAACAGCACGAAAAAGGGGCAAAGGGCTCACTAGGCTGAGGGAAATTAATGGTTCATTGCTTGTAAATAGCCCTTTCCCCAGAGACCTCCCTATGCTCTGTGCATGCTCTCTGCACATGCTGGCAGCAAAGTGGAGGCTTTATTAAGAGAGTTACAAATAAGGTCAAATTCCTTTAGGAGCTTTTCAGTGTTCCCAAGGCATTGAAGGAGGGGTCCAGCTGTTTGCAGGGGTTTCCCAGTACGGTCAGAGACACAAGTTTCAGCATGTTTCCAGTTAAAAAAGGGATCCTGGCAGATTTGCTCTTTAACGTGACATGGGTAGGATGGAGTTGTTCACAATAAGTTTCTCTTCACGGATGAGAAGCACGTTCACAGAGACATTAGACAAGGAGAAAGCATGTGTCTGGCATGGCATGGCATGTGAAGCCTGACAGTGATCTTATGTCACACAAAAGCAGCACAACAATATCTGGTCTCAAAGGGCTGCAATGCCACAATACCTCAGGACCCACCTGAGCACCTAATGTGTCTCATGTCTCTGGAGAATCCAGGAAACTCAACATTGGTGGACTTTGTTTCCTTAACACTTCTACAGGAGTACAAGGTCTTGTTTTTCAAGGCAGAAATGATACAAATTGAATTATTTTTTTAACTTTTATAAGTAACGCTCTATTAGGCCACCTCTCCTTCCCACATTAGACCTCAGTTCTTTAAAAGCCTCACACATAGAAGCTGTAGATTTCTAAATTCAATCCAAATGTGCATTTTGTACACAGGAAAAAAAATGAAATCAAATTCTCTGAACTGCTTTTCATTAGAAGAGGAAGAAAAGATAACCTTCACCACCTTTGGAGCAAGTACAAGTTCATCACTTATCGAGTAGCTCATTCTGCCTGGACATAAATAACCACTTGCAAACTTGTCCAGGACCTACTTCCCAGCGAAAGGCCTTTTGCCAAAGCTCAGACTTGACAGAAATCATCAGTCCCATGAAATTCAAACAGAATAAATCTTCCATGTACAGAACATAGCTGGGTTCTGCCTTACGGGAACTGGATGCTGCCACAAAGTCTGAGTCATACGGTCGTATTTGTACGATCAGCTCCTTGTGAATGTCTGGGATCAAAGGCTGTCACGGAGCAGCCCTCCCCACACTGCAGGGCTGTGAAAACGTGCAGGGAAATGTTCTCTAGCTAGCAAAAGCTTTGATTTATAAGTTGTGATGTTTCCACCTGCTCCTGAAGGAACAGAGTTGCCTGCTGGGCTAGGCAGGCCTGTGGCAGGAGCACAGCTTCTGGAGCAGGTTGGGGGACTCGATCACTAGTGGCAGCTGGGAGCACAACCCACCCACCTCACTGCTGTAACTGTGAATTCATGCAGCATGCCATGGAGAGGCGTGGTGTGAATAATGCTTTTTGCTGATTTGGGTTGGAATGGTTCCTACACCAGTCTCTCCTGCGGGGCCAAGAGGAGTGCTAACTACAGTCACAACTCAGCTTCCTGCTCCTGCATCACTGGAGATCAGTCCCTTTGGGTCAGCTCACACAGGTGGATGAAGGGAAGCAGAGACTGCCTGCAGCATTGGCAGAGTCATGCCAAGGGGATCAGCAAACTATTGCTGAAGAGACCTGAGCAACCCAAATGCCACTGGGATATGAGAGCTGGAGCATGGGGACTTGAAATATCACCTGCTCACTCCCACTAACTTTTTTTTAGTTAATCTCACACACCCCCACACACTTCACTCAGGATTTCAACATGCAGGGAAACATCAATGTCATAAGCTATAGTCTGTCTTTCCCCCTATACACACAGTGCCCCAATGCCTGGGAAAACCCAAGGAAATCACTGCTCCTTGGTGAGTTCCTCAGCCCTCCAGGGCATGCAGCCAACCACTGCCCCAGACACACTTCCCACCCTCCCTTTGTTGTGTTGCAGGCACCCTGGTACCCCAGCAGCACCAGGCTGACTTAACAGAGATACTTGAGACCCCAGCAATTACAAACATGTGGATGTTTGTTCATATCTAATATCTAGTGATTTTTAGCATCAGTTCACAGCTTAAAACCTTGTGCTGGATTTAAGCATAAAGCTCCCTCAGCATTCCCATCCCTGGCTTGTTGTTACAGTGCCTTATACTGAGCCATCTCTTATAAGTAGTTTCATTTAAGAGCTGACACTAGAGGAAGGCCCTCCCTCATCCCAGCAGCAGACTGTGTGCTGCACTCTGGGATCTAACACCTCATTTCCTTGGGCAAACATCCCAATTTGTAGTACTCACAAGGCCAGTTTGAAAACAGCAGGACATACAGGCACTGGAGATGCTACGGCACATGCAAACCTGCTGTCAGTCCCCACTGCTTGTCCTCCCAGTCCCACTGCCTCCCATCGTATTTTCTGGTGCCACATACCCAGATCGCAGCCGCTACAAGTTTTAGGGCTTTGCATCTGGGCAAGGAAGCACAAAATTTTGCAGCTTCACATAGGGTTTGCTTCATGCTGACACTGCAAAGCAGGTCCCTGTGCTGGTACCTGGTCACTGGTAGGTGCCTGTTTCTGCTGTCTCAGCAAGGGCGGAGGACTGGGGTGTTTTGGTCTACTCCAGAAAGCCATCCAGTTTTACTGACTGGGCAAGTTCTCACCCAGCCACCCAACCACTGCAGAAACCAGTGCACAGCCCATCCCAAACACCACACAAAAGAGGTCTAAGATAACCTGCCACACATTTCTGTTTCAGCTCCTGTGCCCTGGCACCTGGAGGACAACAGGAGCACATCCAGGGACACTGGTCACCTCAGGAGATGGGAGGTAACTTGTTAAAGGGTGTTGCCTCTGCTGTCATACATCTCACGCAGGGGACTGGGTAGGAGACCCTGCACTACTCAGGTGTGCTGCAAATGCTCAGATTTTCACAGCTACACAACTAAGGCACTCCCCAGGCTGCACAAATAACCTGACTGGCCTGATTCCACCTGCGGGTTCCTACTGACACCCATCACATGTGTATCATATTTCCAAGAAGTCATTTCACATGCTCTCATTTGAATAGCATTTAACTCCTTAGGGCACTGGATCAGCAGCTGTGAAGCCACAGATCCTCAGATAGAGCTGAACAGATCCCAGCACAGGCAATAGCAGCAGATCAAGTGTGCCTGTACAGCTCCCAGTGAAGCCTTTCCCTCTCTGGAGAGAATTCCTTTGGGAAACCAGTTAATTCCCTCTCAGCTCTGCAGAGAAGGATCATGAGGAATACTGAGCACAGGATTTTGTACTGCAGACTGTTGCTCTCTCTGCCACAGCCTAAAATATTCAAAGTCATTTCACATTGGCTCAGGAACAGACAGTTCTAGTGAGTTTTTTTCAATTATTTATCTTTAACTCCTGACTGTAAGAGACTTTGATAGTCTGCGAGTAAAGAAGCTACTTGAAGGTATTGTAAGCCAACCATAACATGATGAAACTTAACAACTTGCTTTTTTAATTTGCTCTCTTGCTTTAACTTCAGTGAAAGTTTAAATGCAATGTCAAGGCTTCAATGGCCACAGATGGCACTTGACATCCACCAATAATGTGCTCCTCCATATTATAGGCAGAGGTTTGGTGTATGAACCACCAGGAGAAAAGAACATTGAACAAGAAATTCAAACACCTTCAAGCGTATTATTTGATGTATCTGTCAAAAGTTTGAAGCTTGGTAATTGGATGGGACATCTAGCTGAATGTCAGTTTGGTGCTCATGATGATGCTTACCAGTGGTTAACAAGGTACCACACATGCACCAGGGGCACCACCATGGCAGGTTTTATGTCTCAGTGCTGCTTCTCTGATCAGGATCTGTGCCAGCACTGCCATGATGACAGTCAATGAAATCACCCGGCCCACAACAGCACACTCTGTGAAACCATTCCCCTTCTTACCAATCATGGGCATCCCTAGGTTTTGGTATGGGCACTCCAGGCTGCCTCCTTGTGTCCTCCCAAAGATAGCAGAGTAAATGGCTATCACCATGCTCTTCTTACAGCTTAGCCTCAGCTTGTCATCTTCACAGGCTACTTTACTCTTGTATTCATCTGGAAGGAAACAAACACTTAATTACTCAGCTGATCCAGAGGTGGGCACCCAGCAGGGAGGGTGGGAGCCCTCTCACCTCCCCAGGGCGTGAGCTCAGCAGAGGCAGCAGTGATTCTGGGCACATGCCCAGGGGTGCACATCAGCTGCCAGCACAGCCCCAGCCTTAGCTAGTGTTTTGCTAGAGGAGCACTGATCATTCCCATCATGCATTCTTTCTCTGGTGTTATCAGCACATTTAATGAACATATTTTGACGTAGCATGTGTCAGTTCTGCTAAAGAGCCAATAATTTAATTTTGCAGACAAATAAGTGAGGAGGCATGGCAGTTGAGTGATTTCCACATGGTGATATGGCAAAGGATGGTAAGTCTGTCTTTAGGAACCTAACTCATCCTATCAGCCCTTTATGTGCCAAGCATTTCTTCTACATCACAGAAGCTAGAATTCAAACATTATCATGCTTAACAGCCTTTTTTCACCACAGCTCTCCCTTGGCAGATCCAATAGAAGCCATACTAAATTTATTAACTATGGAAGCTGCTTCTGCCTATTACAAGCACACATATACAAAAGCTGTTCCCCAAATCCTTCTCAAAATTGTCAATTCAAGAATGCAAAACACATTCTTGCTCTTGTAAGACTGGTACGCACCAAACAGTCACTCAGTTTACATCTCTCATTAAGACTGGACAGTCATTTCATAAGAAATCATGGGTCATCCCCTTCTCTTTACTATTATTATTTGGATTATGGGAACCTCTAGAGGTCCCAACCTAGAACAGGCCCTCCCCGTGTGTCTGCCAACACACCACTGAAAACAAACACTATTTTCAAGAGCTGAATCTTTACAGCTAGACTTCCACAATCATGAAAGAAAGAGACTAAGAAAAAGGTAATGGCATAAAGAGACCAAACTAAAAAAAAAAACTGCGGTGGAATGTCTGTGGACACTGCAGCCAACTCAGAGCACAGGTAGGAATTCAACCTCCCCAGCCTCTGTAGAGTGACCTCCTACTTCCTTATGTTATTTACCATTAGAAATCTAGCCACAACAGCATCCAGTCAATGAGAAGTGTCTGTGAGCCCTGGTAAACCCCCAGGCATGATCAGTCATTTCATCTTGAATGCCTCTAGTTGCCACAGAGCACATGAGCAACCAAACACATAACCATTAGCCAGTGCCTGGGGCTGCCCCTACCTCTGTATTATCTCCTAACATACACATGATTTTTGTCTCTCTCTGACACTATTTCTGGGTGTCTAGTATCACACACACACACATAAATACATGAGAACTTATGCAAAGTCCCTAGGCATCAAACTATTCAGTAACTGACAACATCAGCTAATAATTGCTTTATAGTTTAAGTCTAAATCATGACAGATAGCACTTAACATGACACTTTTCACTGTACTGTAATTCTAGGTTTAAGAATCACTTTTCTTTATTGGAGATGGAAAGTAATTTTTCCACCAACATTGAATCATAGAAGAGTTTAGGTTGGAAGACTCCTCAGGAGGTCTTCTGGTTTAAACCATGCTCAAGGAAGGGTGATTTCTACTTTAGATTTGATTTTTTTTTTCAGAAGAAACTGTGTGGAGAAAACATAGCAAAACAGGCATGTGCTGATTTAAAAGAAACATCTGAGAACAAAATGACTCCTTGTGCTCAATTTGAAAATTCCTACTTGAAGCCAAAAATAGCCCCCTCAAATAGCCTATTACCTAGTGATCAGAGCATCACCTGGAATGTGAAAACACTGGTCCAAACCTTCCCAGTCCAGGTGAGAATCTTAACCCTAGACCTTATTCCATACATAATATTCCTTCTCATTCTGCAAGCTTTTTACAAAAATCTCTGAAAGATCTAGTTTTTATCCCACTGCAGAGAAACTTTCAAAGCTCTAAAATATTTATTGAATGTGAAAACACTTTGTGATCCATCTGTGTAGATTAAGACACAATTAAGACCTAACTCATTCATGGGAGCATCTCTGCAAAGAACACAAATCCCTCAACAACACCTACAGCGGATAAACCCACAACCACCTAAGTGTGTAAAACAGTGACAGGAATCAGAAACAGAAGCTCTTTGCAACTTCAGAGTATTTAAGGAGAGAGGAACCTCGTATAGCTGTGAAGAATCAGTGGTGGCCTTGACAGCGCCAGGTTAATGGCTGGACTTGATGATCTTAGAGGTTTTTTCTAAACTAAATAAATCTATTATTCCATGACCATTTTATCTATGTAGGTATTTCATCCACAATCATCATGAAAGCATCTGAAAGATACACTGAACACACTAAGGGGTTCCATCTTCACCTACAGATGTCTCCCACAGGATTTTTATTTCTTCTGTAAGGGAAATTAAATCAAAGCTTTACCCTGTTATAAAGTATAAAACTTAGGAGAGTATAATAGAACTTTATAGACTTAATAGACTTTTTTCTTTCCTTAGGGAAAAAATGCAGGTTAATAGTAAAAGCACAAGGGCACAAAACGCTCCAATAGGACAAGATATACATAGTTATGGTTAAACCAATATCACAGAAAAGGAGAATATTTGTGACTGGATGAAGTGGCTGAAATATGAAATAGTTGATTAACTTTAGAAAAAGAATAATTTTGAAGTCTCTAATATGAGGGTCCTCTGTGAAGGTCTTATTTCTTACAAGGCACTAACTCAATTTCCTCTTCCAATTTGGTTATTATTAGCTGCATCTCTCAATTAACAAGTGTAACTGATTGCTTAACTGCACATCCTGTGGACTCATTTAAGGTCTTTAGAATATTTATTAAATTCTGCTGACCATTCAAAGTCAGAGCTTGTTATTTGGAAACTTGGCTGGGATATACACACAGTGAATATTGCACTGAGCCCAGGAGACACTGGGATGGACAAGCATTCACAGCTCTGCTGAAGGTCAGTCCAGCAGTCATGAGACAGTCAGCAACAACTTGTCCTTATAGCCCCTTCCATTTTCTAAAGAGGCAATGAGACAGCTGGAGAGGGACTTTGCATAAAGGCATGGAGTGATAAGACAAAGGGGGGATGTCCTTAAGCTGAAGGAATGTAGGTTTACATTGGATAATAGTAAGAAATTCTTTCCTGAGAAGGTAGTGAGGCACTGGAACAAAGAAGTTGTGAATGCCCCATCCCTGGAAGTGTTCAAGGCCAGGTTGGACAGGGCTTTGAGGAACCTGGTCTAGCTGAAGGCATCCCTGCCTATGGCAGGGGGCTGGGACTTGGATGGTGTTCAAGGTCTCTTCCAACCCAAACCATTCCGTGATTCTGTGGTTCTATGAAAAACAAAACACTGCCTCTCACATTCGCAGTTCTTACCCTTGTAGCTGCTCTGGGGAAGTCGTGTTCAGGGCTTATGGGGGAAAGCTGCCTGAGGGATGGCTCAAGGAATCAGATCTGGGGAGGTGAACCTGAGTGCACACCGCTTGGGAACAAGGGCAGTGTGTGGGAGACATGCTCCTGGCACACTGCAGCGGGGAGTAAGAGGCCTGTGCCAACTCAAGCAGATGTCACCTCACAGTCACTACATTCTGCCCCAGGAAACCTCTATTGCAGCTGCCAGTTCCCAAGGCTCTGGCTGAGCCCAGACTGGTTAGGTCTGCAATCACCTGGGCTGACACAGAGAGAAGACGCTGATTTCTTAAAAGAAAATAAAAAAAGGAAGAAAAAAAGAAAGCATGAAATACACAGTAGTACTTCAGTCTTCCAAAAGGTTCATTTAAGCTTGATCACTGGCAAATAGATGGTCTCTTTGTTTCTGGGCAACCTGATAGAAATCTGGATCAACAAACAGATAAGAAAGTGATGTTATGGAGAATGCCAATCCCTGAAAGTATTTTCTACTTCATAGCATTGCCACCTCCATTTTAGCCAGGATGAACCAGAGCCAGACACCGATGGCTCCCAGGCACTGAACGATGGTAAAGGATTGTGGCTGATACTAAAAAATACAGAGCTAAACATCATCCATATATTTACTGGTACTTTACCGATAATTGCCTTACATAAATATTAAAAAGAACCAAGGCAGCAAGTGACATAAGAGAGCTGGGACTGGGAACGAAAGTGCATTTTTCTCTCTCACTCTCCCAAGCAGAACTGGCCTCCTACAGATCACTCACAATCTGGTCCTAAGCCTGCCCTAACTGTAACAGTCTGGATATAATTCAGGCCAAATGCAAACATTTGTATTAGTGGGTTTCATGTTTCACCCTGAAAAATTAAACATGCTTAAATGGCCTCGGAAAGGTGGCAGTGATATTCAGCAAATGGCTTACTCCACTCTAATCCCCCATGCAGTCATTTGTAGGGCAACAGAGATTTGCCATGATTAAGATATTTGCTAAGGATAATATCCCTTTTATTACTGCCTGTTTTCAGAGACACTGGCTTAAATATAACTCAGTAGAGAGAACCTAAGGAGGGAACAGCTGCAGGCTTTTCTAGACACATTTTTAAAGGTCATTATATGACACTATTATAACACAGCTTGGACAATTACAGGGAAAAAATATAACTGTTTCTAAAAGTATATGGGCTCTCAAACAGTAAAGTGAATAAGAAGACCCATTGTAATTATAGGATATGTACAATAACATTAACTTATATGACCTATAGTAAATATATTTACCCAGTGTCTTAAGAACATTTTCATTTATGGTCCACAACAATTTTCTGAATGATCATGATTGGGAAGCTCAAAACTAAATGTCAGTTGCCTCAATCTCATCAAGATCTTAGGGATAAAAAATCCTAAAAAGATTTTGTGTCTAACAAAGTGATGGAATGCATTAATGCCACAGCTCTACCTTGCCTAAAATTACATTTTTGAACAGAACTTGTGGAAAAAATTATGAAATTTTGCTAATTAAAATATGCATACTTCACATAATCAGTGGATAATAGCTGACCCTATTTCCCAGATCAAAGAGCTGGAAATACATGTAAAGAGAAATCAGTTTTCTGCACAAAACCCTAAAGGATTTCAATCTTAGAATTGAGGACCTGAGCAAATTAGGTTTGCCTAATTCCTTCTCACATCAGGATTGTTTCCCATAGAAGACTTTCTTACCTAGGGTATAACTGTTCAATTAATGAAACTGCAGCCAAGATGCCACTTCAGAACTGAACTGGGCTCAATGTTAGGAAATAACTTCTCTTTAGCCCAGTTTCTGCCTTGCTCACCTTCATCCCAGCTTTGTTACCTGCTCTGCTGCACAACACCCAAAACAAAGACTATTTCTTGTCTTGAAACTCGTAATTCTTCATTATTACAGCCATTCTACCATCACCTAATTCCCTTTAACTGACCAATGTTTGACTAATGGGTGGTGGTTAGCGTTGGTCTGTGAAAAAGGGCATAGGGACCACTCCCTTCCTTGCTCAGCCACTCTCTCCAGAAGAAATGTGTTAAAGGCAGGTGCAGCTCCAATGCTCCATGTCACTCCTGCAGCTCCAGTGCTGGTGTCACTCCTCCTGCAGTTCTTGCTGCACCTGTCACACAAGCACTGGTTGCAAATGTGGAACAGCTGGCATGCACACAGGGCCAGGTGGCACAAGAAGAATACACAACCTTTCAGCCACAAGTGAAAATTCAACAAACTTTTCTGGACACTGGAAACCATCCCCTAAATAGTAAAGATGATGATAGTGCATGCGGTAAGGTTTTGGTAATCTCAGCACATGTCTGGGCAGAATGCTTAGAGTGCAAAAGTCACCACACTGCAGTTTTTTGTGTCAGCCTAAATAGGAAAGCCAAAACAAGGGTTAACCATGGAAATAAAAATTCTTTACTATGGATATGGTCACTCCAAACTGTAATTCACAGAGTCAGAGAGGTCAGAAAGCACCTCTGGAGGATGTCTGGGCCAACCCCCGTGTTCACACCAGAGTCAGCTAGAGCAGCAGGCGGCTGAGGGCTGTGTTCATTCAAGTTTTTAACATCTCCAGGGACTGACACTCCACAACTTCCTAGGGGATATTGCTCCACTGATCCTGTTAATCATGTCAGAGATGAATGTATTGAGGACCTATTACTATCTCTTCTGCAGGAACTGGGAGGATGAGATTCCAAGACAGGAAACCCGTTAAACACTAGGACACCTCTGAGCAGCATCCTTGAACAGGGGTGTTGTGCACAGGAGTGCACATGAACAGCTCATCTTGGAAACACCCATCCAGTACCTTTCCTTGTAACCTCTGACTGTTGTTTTTATTTTTTTTTCTTCCCCCTTAATCAGCTAATCCCCAGGACCTTCTGAAGATGTACAGAATATTTTTGAGTGCATGTAGATCTAAGTCCACCCTCCCAAAATTAAAATAAGGAAGTGCATCTCAAAGCCGAGAAAGCAAAGGTGCCTTGGACATCATTCACTGACTGTGGCACTATTCTGAGAAGAAAATAATTGTATTAAAAGGATGTTTTTAGTCAGTGCACCCCCTCCAAACTCTTCCTCATGCTTCTATTCTTGTGTTATATATTTACCTACTTTTCATTTAAAGCAAGTATTTGTTATTTGAGTATTGCATCCTTCTTTGCACTTTGGAAGGTATAAGTAGATTCTGGCCTCCAAGTCCCCAGATAAAAATCATAGATTTATAGAATCCTAAAATGGTTTGGGTTAGAAGACACCTTAAAAATGATCTCATTCCAACCCCCTGCCATGGCAGGGATACCTTCCACTATCTCAGGTTGCTCCAAACCCCATCCAACCTGACCTTGAACACTTCCAGGGATGGGGCATCCACAGCTTCTCTGGGCAACCTGTGCCAGGGCCTCACCACCCTCACCTTAAAGAATTTCTTCTGAATATCTAATCTAAATCTACACTCTTCCAGTTTAAAACCACTGGCCCTTGTCCTATCAGGGGAGAAGTCAACAGAGATCAGAAATTCCCCCCAGCAACAAATGCCTTATATTTAGACTAGTGTACATTGCTTTGGCTCCTTGCTCTTTTGTTTTTTTCCAATTGTACTTACAGCATGCATCTCCTATCCTGAGTTCCAGAGTTTCCTCCTTATCCACGTGAATCTGCTACTAATGAGAACCTTTCTTCCATACCAGGATTTGAATAAATCCATATCAATCCAATCAGCACTCCCTTAGGCAGGATTGGGTGGAGAAAACCTTTCCAGGACAGAAGAAGTCTCCAGAGTCCTCAAGTACAGCCCTTTCTATCACTCCCCCACAAGCATTTAACTGTGGGTTACCTCATCATTCCCTCCTTTCAAGGTGGTGAAAAAAGGATCGTCCCTTTAATTTGGAGCATGAAAAAGTGAGGGTGTTACAAATTCATACATTTGCATGGAAATACCTTTTAACATTATTTCAGTTCAATTTTCCCTTCAGAAACTTTTTGTGAGGATGCTCTAATTTAACTTTATAAACTAAAGTTTGCTGCCCTTGATGGCATGGTGTGCTCCACTCACTTCTGCAGGAGCTGATCTGAAACTCTGAAAGAGTTATATCAAATAGGCAGCCTGCCAACTTCAGAAGTACCCTGAAAACTCAGGAGTGCCAAGCTTTGGAGGTCTGAAACCCTTTTGACAAGTACGAAGATTGTTCTTTGCCAACGACCTTGTCAGATTCCTTTAAAATTACACTCCTGATGCCCCCATCCAATTTGCAGTGTTTAAAAGGCGCCTCTCCCCACTGTCACTTTCATTAGTCTGAAGTAGTTGTCCTTTCATATTCTGCTGTGAAAAGGCTGGCAGTGTTGCAAATTAACTGCTACATTTCATTTCCAAAGTAGAGTTCAGAAGCACCTAGCTGCACTTTCCTGTTGGACAAACAGAGGTACATGGTTATCTAAGGAGGAAAAAGGGAACGATATCAAAATATGAGCACTAGACTGTGAGATGAGAGTTAAACAAAACACCTGGGAGCCCAGGACAAATTTAATTCTCATCCTGCTTCTTCTATTAATTAAATTGGGCTGATTTTCTGAAGCAGCTGTGACTTGCTGTTGTTCTGCTACCTGAACATGTGCCTCATCATTTATTAGTACTGTGTCCAAGGACCTGAGAAGCTGCTGGCTAAAGTTTAGTGAAATTCAACACAAACATTGAGATGACAAATGTAGTAATTTTTTAAGAACTGGTAGCCAATTTCAGAAGAGAGACAAATCAGTGACAAAGCTGGTTGTAATCCTTGCCCTGTCCCACCAGTGAACCTGCATGGATGTACTACCTGGTGGATCAACATGGACATAAATCTGGACTTAGCTACACCACAGGAGGCAACACAGGAAGCATGGCCAAAACTTTTGTTACTGCAGTGAAAAGATGGGAGTGATGCTTACTTAAATATACTTAAATATAAAAAGACTTCATTAGTATCACTGTTCACTTCTGCTCTTCCAGTGATGGTGTAAATTAGGAGTAATGCTGTTTAAAGTTATTATTAAACTACTGAAAAGGAAAATTTAGTATTATATCATTAAAACAGTCTACTTCAAATGTCAAAATAATGATAATAATCATTCTGACTTGGGAAAATTAAAAGGATACCTGATTGATATTTTTACATATAATCCATTGAGTTGCCTAGAACACACAATATGTGAAAATGAGGACTACTAAATCAAAAGCTAGTTCACTATGGTCCTAAATAATTCAACACACAGTATTCCCTCAATGCTTTTGCCTGAGAATCAAAAAATTGTAGCTGGGAGAAATACAGTAACCAAATCTCCAAAATTCATCATGGATGTTTTAGAAGTCCCAGTTCACAGAGACATGAGTAGGTGACAACCTCCTGTTTTTTTTTAAGTAATCAGAAAAATAACTGTGTAAGTGAGAAGAGCTTGATGCACAATCAGCGTGACAAAAAGCTGACAAATATCAGAAAACTATGTTTTAAAAATGCATAGTTAATTTGAAAACTAAATGTAGGACTGATACAGAAAAAGTATTGAAGAAATGCATAGTATTGGAGAGAGTTTATTTCCATGCCTCCAACCCTAGGAAGATTTTTTTTCTAAAACACATTTATTTGAGGAGAGCAATTGATCTATATTTTCTGTCTTGAATAAGTCCATACACAGGACCCCCTGCAGAAGTACTCTATAAGTCTGCTTCTCTGTTCCGTGAGTCCTACAACCATTGTTTGAACTGTGGAGTCAAATATAACAGATCCAAACTTTCACAAAAGTCAACCTTTGCGGTATCTCAGTCTGGTTTATAAGCATATTGTTTCTGGACACACTTTTCATTCCACAATTATTCACCAGTACACAAGAAAATCTTGAAATCTATCATTCCGAGCTCGTAAGCCTCTACCACACAGGAATGTGTTGAGATTTAGGTCCATGGGTTTCATTTTTAAGAGCTTGGTTTCCTTGTGTTCTGGTTAGTTGCTCCAGGGACACCGCTGGCTCTTCTGAGAAGAAAACTTCCAGATCCCTTTGCCTCTGTCAGAGTCATTTCTGACACCTGACGCACCAGCCATCACATGGCCTCCACCATCAGCACAGAAAGGGATCACGGGTGCCCACAGTGCCTAAGAATGAGCTGGATCTCCTGAAGTACATGAGGGCAAAGTCTCCCAGCTCCTTCTGAGAAAGCTATTGACTCATCTATTCTGTCACTGAAAGACTGTGTGGTCTATCCCTTCCGTGTCCTTCTCTAAAAATTCATGGCTTAAAGAAAGACTATTTTTATTCTTGTGTGGTTTTTTTTGTTTTTTCCAGGACTCCACAGAAAACTCAAATGCCATTGGACAAAGGGGATCTGTAAAAGTCAGGGCTCTAGAATTTATGTAATTTATGCAGATTTCTGAATTTGTGTTTTTTAGTGGTTCACGTCTGGATACCAGAGACCTGACCCAGTAAAGGGAATCCCTACACCTACATAATGGTCTTCACCAGCTCCTTATAATGTCAATAAGGACTGACTGATTATGTTTGAAAGAAAAATGGGATTTTTTTAGTGTGGTGTGGGTTTTTTGGGTTTGGTTTTTGGGGGGGGGGGGGGTGTGGGGTGTTTTTTTCATTCTTCCAGGTCAGTAGAAGTTTCCTTCTCCTCAGGGGCAGGAAATAATGATGATGAAAATAATAGTATAATACAACTACATTATTAATACTATAATAATATTTTATGTGTTACATAAATAATAATAGCAGATAATACCATTGCATTATTAATAATGTAATAATATTTTATATGTTGCATTAGTTAATATATTATATTAATTTCATAATCATAGTTATAATTAAACTGACAGTAATCCTTGCATTTGCCTACAACGGAATCACATGTTCCTCTTGATCCTGCTCCTGACAGTCGAGTGATTAGTGTGCTGCAGAGATAGGGCTATTTGACAGCTCCAGAAAATCTCTGTGCATCAACAGCTTAAAACAATATTAATCATTAGCATTAACGTTTCTCTGACCCCGATCGTGGGCTGATGGATCTGTCCTCTGTAATTTACAATGCTCCTTTATTTACACCTTTTCATCACCACAGCGGTTGCTGCCTGAGGTTTTATTGCCCTTATAAATTTCCACTCCCTGCACCACCTTAACAGTTTTGAAATAATACAGATAAGCAAGAGGGAGCTGATGAATGCAGGAGGCAAAAGGCTTGTTCTGTTGCCTCGGTGGCTGGGCCAGAAGGATGTGCCCATTAAACATCCCTGAATCCATCGTGCTGCTGTGGAAAGCCTGGACCACCAAAAAGCAATGCAGCAAACAATACAGTGAACTTCTCTTGCCACCAATAAACCTGTCTGATGAGGGAGATTAATGCTTTTCTGAAAGGGTTGATGACTACTGAATTACCAATCTATCCTAGCACTAAAATCAATCACCAGTTAAAGGGACCAGGAATACATTTATGTCCTTCTTTGCTCTAGTCTGAAATTTCTACAAAGCTTCTGTTCTTTCTACAGCCCTGTGTTCTGGCTCACAGCATTTTGCACATTCTGTCTAGGGAATGAAAGCCCTGAGGATGTGTGATGAGATGAGGCTCTTCATGCCACAGTCACTGAATTTAACAGAAAAGGTACAATTCTCAGCCCAGAAAAGTCAACAGCAAAGCCCACACAAGATTCAATGCTGAAGGAATGACTTGTGGGGAAATTAAAAGGTGAACAAAGAGGCGTTCACTGCAAGCCTATATGATCCTTCCAAAACATAGTGTCCATACTTTTCAGCCAATTCAACTGAAATCTGACGAGCAGACCTGACCAATTCACCAAGAAACATGAAATCACAACACACAGTATGACTCTTCAGGGTTCTTTGATAGATGGAAAAGCTCTAGCATCAGTATTGGTATTTGGCTATTTGCACAGGCCCTGAAGTACCAGTGGCAAAAAAGAAATTACACATCCTCCCCAAAAGGCAGACACTCCTGGGACACAGCACGACAGCTCTATCACTATGACAGAGAACATAAAATTTGAAGATGGCATTTTTATCAGAAGGCGATCTAATTGAAATTAATTGATTTTTTAAATTCAGTTGTTTTCTCATCAAAATTGCCTAGGGCTGTTACCTGAGTAAGATTTTGGCAAGGACATCAGGATGAGCATTCCCATGTCTGAAAAAAAAAATCATTGACTTCTCACAAGAAGTAACTGGGCCTCTTAGATTCCTATTAAATCTACACCAAAAAGAATGAAAGCCTGTTCTCTTCAAAACACGTGTCCAGGCTGATTCTCAGCCTGAAAGTTTTCCCATACATCAAAGCTACGGGTTCTAACCTAGAACAAAGTGACCCCCATCACCCCCTTTCCTCCTCCTATCCCCTCACAAACTTTCGGCACTTCACTCTTTGCCAACAAATGTAAGTTGCCTTTCCAGATACATTTCTCAGAGCCTTGATGTGCCTTTCTCAAATATGTTTTTGTATTGTTACAGGGGGATTTGAGCTGCAATCGAAGCCCAGATCACAATCCAGGCTTTCTGAAACTTCAAAGGCTTTAGGCTTACGTTTGTGAATAGGAGAGAGAGAAGCAAAGTTTGGATTTACACTTTTTTACATCACTGGGGCAATTAATACAGGCTGGCTTCATACTTGCCGTCTTCCAATTATCACATCCAGCTGCTTTACACCGCATTTTAAAATTAAATAAAAAAATATTTTTTTTAAAAATCAGATGGACATTATCCTGCCCAGAGTCCTTGAAATCTTAAACTAAAGAGTAACTGGCCGACAGAAAAGAGGGAAAATATCATTATAGCACTATGGGAAGCTACAGCTTAGTTTCTTCAGAGCTGAGAAGGGGATAGTGCATCCATGACAGCGTGGCAATGGTAAAGGAGGAGAAAAGAGAAGGGCACTATGTGGGGGTCTCAGGAAATAACTCAAATAAATAGAGTAGGAGCCCCCTTCTTTCTCAATAGCACTGCCAGCAAATGGTCACACAGACAGCACATCTCATCTTAAACATTCCCTTTGCAGAGAAGGGAAAGCATTTGTGTCCCCATTTTGTTCAGGAATATTGGCACTCCTGGGATGCAGAGAGGTGATGTTATTTCTTCAGCATGACTTGGGCAGCCCCACAGGTCCTGATCCCAGCCAGGATTAGATCACACAGCCCCTCCAGAAAGTCTGGCACACAGGGCAAATATGTCCTAGCTTACAATAACACACGATCTTACACGGTTCTCTGTCTCTGAAGTGAGGGGGATGAACAAACACTGAATTGTTTGAATAATATTGGTGAATCCAGATTTCAGTTAGAGGGAATTCATGTTAGACCAATTAAATAGCATGTCAATTCCCTCTAATTATCTGTTCCTGTAGCCTACCCGGTAATTACACTTAATGGGTCTAAATCAAATCAACATGTTACCTGAGAAATAATTGGATTTATGTGCAATTTTTTAATGATCCTGAAAGATACCCTGGAGACTGAAGTCCTTTGTGTATTCAGGGCTTGGTCCTAGGCTTCAGTGTGCTTTGGGTGAGGATCTCAGGCTGCATTTGCCCTGATAAATTCAATGTGTCTGTTCCCTGGCACTGAGGCCCGGTGCCAGGGAACTGTGGCCCACCACCACTCTCATCAGCTTCTTTAGCCTCTAAAACAGGGTAGCCGTATCCAGACTTCCCACTGGAAACCATTCCCAGCCAGTGGCCAAATGCCAGGCTACATCTATACCAGCAGAGAACAGCTGCAGGTTTCAGTGCTACAGCAACACGTCCCCGTCTTGACCTGGAGGGGTCCTTTTTGGGGCTCATGATGAGGCTGTTGGAAACAGGATGGTTGCAGAGGCACCTCCAAGTTTAGAAGCACAAAATGTAGCTGTGCTCTGCTGAGACCTGTACTGTGCCTTTGAACATCTTCCTAAAGGTTGGTGCACTTTAGAAACTCAGGCACACATGCTATAGAAAAATTGAATAAATCATAGGATCATTGAGGTTGGAAAAGACCAAGATCATCGAGTCCAAACTTTAACCAAACACCACCATGTCAACTGAAAGTAAAATTAAGTCTCTATACCCTTTGATGGATCTTGGCCCTCAAATCACATAGCAGCTATAAGTAAATCTCACTTTACGCAAATTGAGACAGAATAGAGCATTGTATTGATCTTTTCTGATCTCCTTAAACATCCCATACCTTAAAATTGTGCACATGCATAGTGTATTTATGTATTTGCAGGCAGAGATAATGCAGGTGTGCCAAAAATCTGGCATTTAAAAGCAGTTCCATGCATACATCTGAGCCCTGTACATCCAAGTTGAGTGTCCATTAGTACCCAGATCCATCTATTGATCTATTGGATCAGATGGGACCATGATTAGCATAAGACTTCCCAAAAAACACGCACGTCATTGAATTTCTCACTGTTTCCAGTTAAGCACGCACATATCTGAACTATTTCTTTTCATTTATAGAAGGGGTGAAGAATAACACCTCTGCTTGAGTTTTCCCTACTTCCAGCAAAAGCAGTCTTGGAAGGATTAGTGCAGTAGAGATCCCACTGCCCTACTCCCCAGAGTCCCACCATTTGAAAAATCTGGGTCTTTCAGTTTCAGCATGATTTGCTGTCCTCTATCTCCTTGAAGTTCCACCCATGAGAAACCAAAATAGCACCTTGCCTTCTGCATGAACCCCATACAGCCAGTGAGCATCCAAACTACTAGATTTCAAATGCAATGTAATGTCAGAGAGACATAACTGCAGTGACAGTGGCTGGAGGGGATGACTGCACCATCTCGTTATTCTTCAGCAAAGGTACAAGCAAATGCCACTAACTTCACTTTTGCTTTCTTTCAGGAAAGTCTCTTTTGAGATAGCTACCTCTTGTTCAGGGGCCTTTTGAGGCTCCAGCATGACTCTGACTGTGGAAGCGCTTGGAAATCCTTATTTTATGTTAAAAGTGTCCTGTTCAACCTCTGCAGGCCACTTCCAAAAGCGCTTCTAATACCTGTATTTAAGAAAATTCACATTCATTCTACCTAGGTAGGTGTTTAACCAAAACACCTGCTTCAGTAACATGGACACAACAGGCTCCCTCAATAAGTAATGGAAAGCAATAAGTATCCCAAGAGGGCAATTAAGACCTTAAATAGCTTCCTATTAAAGTGCTTCTGTAATGTCTGCTGTTAAGATGGACAAATTCTGAAACAGAAGTCAAAAAATGGCATTTGTCTTTTGACAAACTTAGAGATCAAAATCTGTGCAAGGCAGTGAACTCTCAACAAGGACTCTCAGGTGCTCTTTGGTTACAATTGTGTGTGCTCAGACTTTCTGGAGCACGTCAACACTTCATAGGACCACAGTTTGGGGGATCAGCTCTTAAGTATATATTCATTTACAGTTCATAAACAATACTCAAATAGTCAATAATTCAAAAAACCCACCAAAATTATTCATGGTCCTGTATTTTGCCTTCTCTGGATCCATCATTCCCCTCATTAACCTTCTCCCTACAGAAAGGTAGAAAGGCTTGAAGTCACAAAAGCACTAGATTCTGTTTGTGAGACTCAAAATTAACATTTTTGAATCACCAAGGAAAAGCTGACCATGCCCTGGTATCTCCATGCAAACCTAATCCTCAATTTCAAATGTTGTTAACCATAGGTTCTGATTAAAAGTTTGCCCAGTCACTAAGAGAAAATAATTTCTGTCAGGTCACCCTGTTTCACCCTGCAAAATTGGAGCTGCCTGAAAAATGTCTTGAGGAAACGTTTTCAAGGAGCTTCCCCCTGCTCTCTTTCAGGAAAATCACCTACCTCGCACACACACAGACTCCTTCTTTTCTAGTATATCTGTAATTAGCAAAGAATGCCAAGCCATAAATATTTATGCACAGATGGGTCCTGAAATACCTTCAGAAGTTCAGCACAGACCTCAATAGTCATATTTTCCAAGCAAGCCTTGATACAGAACCTGCAGGTTCAGGAGGACTTGCCAGAACACCCTGTTAATCACCCCTCCCGTGGAGGTGCATTTCTCACCCAACAAGGGATTTTACCATCCCTTGCAAAAAAATCCCACAACAAATGCAGGTGCTTCATTACCTGCTTTTGATTTGAATTCCTCATAGATCTTGCCAGATCCCTTCACTTCATTATCACAGGTCTCTGCCTGCTGGGGCAAAAAGTCTTCTTCTGTGCTGTTGCTGGTAGAGTCTGAATGTTTCTGGTTTTGTTTTAAATCTTTTCTGAAGTCAGATCTGTTTTTCTTCCCTGTTTCTTGGTTTTGCCCCCAAAATTTTGCCGACCTGGTGCTGGAACCATGTTAGTTATGACATCTAAAAAGTTTGGGATTAGGCTGGTCTGAAATGCCATGTCCAGACTTAGTTCATAGAATCACAGAATCATTAAGGTTGGAAAGACCTGCAAAATCACCAAATCCAACCATTAACCCAGCACTGCCCAGCCCACCACTAAATCACATCTCTAAGCACCACATCTACTTTTTTTTAATACATCCAAGGACAGTGGATGGAAGAAGGGTGGAAGAGGGCAGCCTGTTCCAATGGCTGACCACCATTTCAGTGAAGAAATTTTTACTCATATCCAGGCTAAATCTCCCCTGGAGCAATTTGAGATCATTTCCCCTTGTCCTGTTGCTTGTTACTTGGAAGAAAAGACTGATCTCCACCTCACTGCTATCTCTTTTCAGGTAGTTGCAGAGGGTGATAAGGATCTCCCTGAGCCTCCTTTTCTCCAAGCTAAACACCCCCAATTCCCTCAGACGTTCCTCAAAGCCTTTTGCTCAAATAGAAACAGGTCCTGTCCTCCAGCTGACATCAGTTGGCACAGTATGTCCACCATTGAACTGATCTGTCTCCAAACTGGTGTGTCTGCTTCCAAAGGGCTGACGGAGAATGGTGCCTGGGCTGTGCTAACTTCCCTGCTGGGGCCAGGAGTTGGCCCAGAGGGTGTTGGTTGTCCTGAGCCAAAGCTGCACTAGGCTCACTCCCAGTACGCATAAGTGCTCTCCCAGTATCCAGGCGCCAGCCCCGTTTAAATTAATTTAAACGCAGCTAATGAGATCACACAAAACACAGGTTAACATTTCCCAGCCTGGTCTGGGAGCAATTAAAAGCTGGCTTATGGTATGGTGTGGGCAGGAGAGCTTCCTGTCCCCCCACCACCACCAGTGCCTGCCTTAGGCTCCCAGGTGTGAAGGAAGTCTTTGCCCACGCAAGGAGCACCCTCTGCCTCTGGAGGGACTGGCAGAGAGGGGACAAGTCCCACTGCTCCACTGGGACAGGAGGGTGGCAGCAGATGGAAGTGGGAACAGCCCACCCACCACTGACAGCATGAGCTCAGCATTGGCAAAGACCTTTGCTGGCACCTGCAAAAACAATCTGCAACTCGGGCTGCTGGCAAGGAGGAAGGACACAGAGCAGCAGCATCCCAGCAAGGCAGCAAGGGAGGGGGAAAGGGAAGCACTGTGCACCACGGAGGTATGTCACACTGGAAATAAAGGTGCAAGGGAGCGAGAAGTCCTGGAGGGCCTCCCTGGAGAGTACTAGTATGCAAATGCTTTTGTCTCAAGAGAGTGAACAGATCTGATACCAAGATACTTACTTGGCCTGCACTTGTACCACACGATGAGGTACTTGCCAGTTCCAGGGCACGGATCTGTTCCGAAGAGCCGGCTATTGACGAGGAACTGGCAGCTCCGCCTGTCCTGACACTCGTCCAGCATCTTCTGCAGCAGGGGACACACACAAGAAACAGAGAAACAAAAGCACTTCAGTATCTCCATCAAAGGGATGTTCAAACAGAGACAACCTGGAGAAGGACAAAGACATTGTGGCCTCCTCAGCCAGCCCTGGCATGAGGCAGGTGGTGGTGCTCCACGCAGTGGATACCACAGGAACCATGGATTAGGAGAGGACTAAACCTTGCACTGTTTCAGGGAGCAGGTTTTCTTTCCCTTGTATGGATGCAAAAGGAGGGATTTGCACTGGGATGGTCACAAAGATTTTGAAACCTTTGCATGCAATTTAACCATAGTGTAAGACAGTACCATCCCAGGAAAAGCAGCTTCCACCCTGACAGTTAAAAAGAGAGACACAAAGTCTGCCACCACCATTCTGCTTTAGATATCTCTGGAGATGCACAATTTCAAGAGACCTCTTATCCTGGTTATATAAAAGCTGATACAAATATATACATAAATTGCTAGTATTCCAATAATTAGTAGTTGTGGTAGGAACACTATTATACAGCCAATTTAGTTTTCAACAGGGTTCACTCTTCCCCATGACTTCATGTTCCTTTTAGACAAACTCAGCAAGGGCCTGCAAGTCAGAGGGTCCTCTCACCGCTGGTATTTTGGGTCCCATCCCCTTTTCTGCACTGATTTTCCTTTAGCGCTCTCTCCCCACTTTTCCATTCATAACACTCACAAAAACTCCATCTCAGAATCCACAGGGGCAAGACATTCTGTCTCCTGCTAGAAAATAGCTTCATTAAGGAAGATTAATGATTTCTTTTAACCCTATGATCCTCTAAAGCATTGGTGGGGGGAGAGAATATTATTAAATGGGGCAGTAATTAAGTTTTAAATTCAGCTGGATGGCTTAGGTGGTATTTATGTACTCCTGTAGAGCCCCTAAAGCACTAAAATTACCATAATGTTTGCCTGACACACATGAACCTGTCAGAGCATTTTGAGACCACGGCGCGAGGTAATCCACCAGCCTTGTTAAGTCCCTGTGATACAGAGCTGTGAATTCCAGTCCCAAAACAATTAATTTTCACTTGCAAGGAGGCACTGGAAAATCCTTCTTCAGAATTTCCCCTAGACTCCCCTGGTCTCTTTTGTCTTCTCCCTGTTCCCTTTACTTACACCCACCTTGATATTTGGGTTTTCCCACAATCTCCTC
Organism: Campylorhamphus procurvoides; assembly: GCA_013396655.1. Taxonomy (NCBI): domain Eukaryota; kingdom Metazoa; phylum Chordata; class Aves; order Passeriformes; family Dendrocolaptidae; genus Campylorhamphus; species Campylorhamphus procurvoides. The sequence goes on along the minus strand of WBMV01001388.1, from coordinate 371,578 downwards.
CCTGTGCTATTAACATAAAGGCTGTTCCTGCTCTACCATGTGCCACTCAAATCAATTTTGTCTCTGCTTCAGTGACTGCTTTCTATTTTTGGGTTTTCCCTGAATGTAATATACAGAATCTTTAGCATTGTAACTCTGAATGTCACGCTCTGAACAACAGCTGTTCCAGTTTCAAATGCAATCTGAAACTGCCTCATTTGTGGTTGCTCATAACTTCCTAAAGCTTTCACCTTTTGGGCTGACACATGCAAGAATTCGTGCCTGCCTCAAGAATGACCTTTATTTTAAAGTTCAAACCAAAACAATCCAGGCCTTTTCCAGCGGGCAGAGAACATATGTTGTTGTTTTCCACTCACAACAGTAATAAGACGCAGGCATCTCATTTAAAAATAGAGGGTTTAGGATGGAAAGGCTGAAAGGTGAACACTGAAGGAGGTGCCTGGGAGTGTTAGCCTCAACTTGACCATCACGTTAAAATGCATAGAAACAGCATATTCTTTCCTCCAGGCTCATAAGGGTTGGCTGCTCACTCAGCATATGAAATTTGATTTAATGCAAAATCCAATGAGTTGCAAAGGAATTTAAGTGAGAATCCAGCACAGATACTTCTATTCATCTCAAAAGGCAAAGAACAACTGAAACTCTATGCTATGCATATGGAGAGAAATCCTCTTCAAATCACTGCGGGCCTGAAGAGATTTTCTGGTACTGGATAGCCATGGCTGTGTTTGCACCCAACTAGAACTAAGAATATGGAGCAGATGGAAAGAAGCAGAACCCCAAATGTTACCTTTCCCACAAGGGAAGCTGTATCCTCTCAAAGGCAGTGGACTCGGGTTTTTGGTCCACAAACCTGCTCATGACAGGTGAGTGTCCTTTTGAGAGCCTTCAGGATTGTGAAATAGGTGTTATTAAAATCACTGGGAAAACCACCCTGGGTTTCAGCAAAGACTGAGTTAGGCCAACAAGAAAACCTTTTTGAAAACCTCAGCTGAGGTACCTAAGCAGCACTTGTTCATTTGTCCTTGGGCTCAGCACCAGGAGCAAAGGCAACAACTCATCAACCTCAGGGAATAATGAACATGGTCAGCCTACAGGTATTGCCACTTTGTCTTGGCTCTGCTCTAACTTCTGGCAGGTCTCAGTATTCCACATAAGTAAAACCTCCTGAGTTTACTTCCAGTGGCATGCAAAGTAACACAAAGCCTTAGGGAGAAGTTGTAAATAAATAAGGAGCAAAAGTCATCTAAGTCACTGTGAGACCTTAGAGAAAAGTGAAGTATTCTTGGGGCTGAATATGCCTTTTACTAATTTGCTTTAGTGTTTAGCTACAGTTTCAGCTTAATTTGATAATTGCCATGACTCTGAGAAGCTTCATGGGGGGAAAGAAATCAATATTTCCTTTTCATTCTTGTACTTCTATTATGCCTTCCCCGAAGGGCAACAATTTTCCTGGAAATATATAAAAAAGAATCATTAAGATTTCTGAATGCCTACAGACTGCTTTAATAACATCTTAGGCATAGTGAAATACATCCATAAAGAGTAAAATCAAAAATATGTTCAATCATCTGTGAAATACATCATGAAAATGCAAAGAAATTTCGCAGAGGTTGATTGTACCTGTTAAAATAAAGTACGAAGTTGTCACAGCAGCCCTAATGTTAACTTGAAAACTTGCATATGTAATTTTTACCTATCCTTTCATGCACAGAAATGTTCTTCCTCACTGCTTTCATCAGTTTGTGCTGTATAGCAGCATCTTCTTCAATGCTGTGTAACACCATGACTATACAGAACGTACATGACCAGATGATCCCCAAAAGGCAGAGCTCTCTGCAGACTCACTGGCTCTGGTGTTCACAGGGGCCCTTACAAGCCAAGACCTTGACTTTCTAGTCTTACTCTCAAAAACCATTCTTTTAGGCAGTATCAGAGCTCTGGCAGATGTCAGATGTTGTTTGTGAAGTATCTGCAGATAATCAGCTAGACTGACACCAGGAAGGGTGTGAGTTCACTTGGTAGTTAGGAGTTTTTGCTTAATGGCTGGAAAAATGTAGGGAATTCATTCTAGGTTTGCCATGTTGTTCTGACTGTCACTGTCAGCTGCAAAGGTGGGAAAACACAATCACCAAACCTAACAAAAAGAGGCCCACAAACACACTGAAATTGCACAAGTATAACAGTAGACACAACAGTAGACACCCAAAACCATCCCTAACCGGGATGTACCATCAGCTCCTTGTGTCACCAAGTCTGGCAGACCCCTGACTAATGCCAAATAAAGTCAGGTTGAATTAGATTATACTATAAAAATCACTCCAACTGAAAGGAGGTGGAGGAGGAATTCCTGTCTGGCATGAAAGGGGAGGGAAGACACATTAATTGCATTGTGCCATTTTATAATTGCGTTCCAGTGGTAAATCAGGCCTGAGGGCTGACAGCCAGTGCTCAGGAGGGAAGTTGTGGCTGTTTAAACCCATTCCATTCTCTGGCTCATGACTGAGCTAAGAAGCTGCAAGATTTAGAAGAGATAAGAGAACAAGAAATGTGAATTCAAGTAAAACAAACACTAATCTAACCCCTGTGATTTATGCCCTGGATTAATCTCTCTGCGGTGACCCAGGTCTTAAAGCAAGGGCAGCCTCAAGCTCAAAACCATGCCTTCCTAGCGGCCACATTTCTCCTGCTCATTTTGTTGTGCTCATTAGCTAAGTAATTGCTTGTGCTCATTAGATAACAACCATTATGGAACTGGATGGGAGCTCTGCAAGAAGGTTGTCCTGAGCCATTCCCAAGGGTGCACTCGTTTTTAGTCTGTCTCTTCAAATCACTCTTCAAGAGGCACTTCCCCTGCATGCTTAAAATAAACCACAACTGAGTTAACACCCAAGGCAATTAAACTTATCTCAGTTGTTGGTCCCTCGTAGCAGTTCATAGATTTAATACACTTAGGATGAAACTTTGGACCCGTAGAAGCCAATGGTGAAACTCAATGGGAATGAGGATTTTGCCACAGGGCTGCTCTCTGTACAGCCTCCATCATCAAAGGAGCATAAGGATGACTGCAGGGCATGTCAGTCATGCATGAAATTACACAGAGGAACCCTACTAAATAATTGCCCAAACTGTGTGTAGCTGAGGAGAGTAACTCAGAGAGCAAACTGCATGAACGGATCAGAGCTGTGGGCAGTCAAATAAAGATGGGCAGAGTTCGTACTGAGAACTTTATGCAAGAAGACACCAGTAATTTTAAGTATTTTTAGATCAAATTCAGTCCAGGCATGGCCATTATGGTGAAGTTACACCAACACTTATATTGGTGCACCTCCATGAGTTTTGCAATGGAAAGAATTAAATACAGCAAACAAGGCAGCATGAACTCTCCCTACAGCGCTATGCGTGCATAATGGCTTTGCCTTTCATTTGAATTTTTATACTACTTTTTACACCCGCGAACATTGGTAATACTTCAAAATACACTAGAAAATTGGTGTTTTCAAGTTGCAAAAATGTTTCCAATTATGTAAAGGTTGAACTTTCATCTTTATTCACACAAATTACTGAAGTGCATGAAGCAAGAAGATTTTTCAAGGATCAGCAACAGAGAAAAAGACTACATGAGGAAGTGAAATCCATGTTGATGAAGCACAGGTTACCTGCCTAGAGCTTCTTCAAACAATCTTCCCAACCTTCTCCACTAGAAAGTAGTTCAGCTTTGTCCAAACTACCCACATTCTGTCTGTGCATCACTTGAAGAAGAGATCAAAGGCCCTGAATCCTGATCCTTGACCTGTGGCACATTTTAGTACTCTACTAGCTATCTCTTATCGCTCTCCCACGGACCTTGCAATGCTCACAGCAGCATCAGCAGGAGGGAACTATGCCCATGTATTTGGTGACTTATATTAACACACCAGACTGTGAAATAAAGAGCTGAAAACTGGGCATGCATTCCCTCTCACCATCTCTGCTATGGGAGGAGTAAATGCCAGCAGGACAGTAGGGCAGGCAGCCGTGGGCTGGAATACTACAACATGGCAAAGGATTCACCAGAGCTCCTCCAGCAGGGCCTTGAAAGAGCCCAGAGATCACCACAGAGCAAAAACCCGTTCACCAAACAGAAGGAGCCAGTACAAGCTGCATTACAAATATCACCTAATTAACATTACCTACATTTCCTAACAGTAGGAAACTTAATCTGCATGCGGGGTCAACTTCAAAGGGAGAGGAGGTCTAAGCTGAGGAAATACAAAAGGATGCATAACCAAAATTCATGGGATTAAAGAAAGGGAAAGTTTAAAACACAAAGTGGAAAAAAATCATTGAGAGCAAACCATTACACTGTCAAGCAGGGTCTTAGTGGCAATGATGGAAGCCCCATGACTTGGAAAGTTTAAATTTAGAGTAAACAAAGCATTAGGAGGCTTACACCCCGGGGAGCAGTCCTGCTTCATCAGGGAGACAGGCTGCGATGGCCACCTCTGCCGCCAGTGCCTCTCCTTTTGCAGGACATAATCACACTGCTCTGATGAGCTATTTCAGTCAAGCCAAAGTTTTCAAAGACAGGGCAATTTAGAGATTATCTATGACCTCTCCATCTGACAATTCTACTGGCAATTAATTAGCTGGGGGAGCTACTTGCCAGAGAGTTCTAGTTCAGCCAGGGCACAATTCACAAAAGAAGCTGCACTGGTTCTGTGATTTTTAAGAGCAATTTCAGCACTGCAGTAACCTCTTCTGGACCCTGAGCTCACTGCTCACCATCCTTCCCAAAGTAATTAGTCTGATCAAGAGTTGCCTGAACTGTTCCTTAATTCACTGACATTTCAGAGACTGAAATTTTCCTTGTCCAAACTGTCTGGAAGATGTAGAGATCTAATATTCCATAAGACAAACAGTGGGTTTTTCCTTTTTATCAATCTCCTCCCTCTTTTCCCTTGACTATCATTATCTTACAGACAATCAGAGTCATGAAAAATGGCCCTTTCTCATTTCTGTTGAGGACACTTTGGGCTGACATCAGTGGGACCATGCAATATCCTATGACTGGGCATGTCAGGAGCCATTGTCCCTGGCCTGCCAAGAATGCTAGAGCACTTGAGATTGTTTCCTTCTACTCTGTATTTTACTCTTAATCCAGAATAACTGGAGAAAATAAAAGCCTCTTTGGGAACAGTAACACCCAAACACATCTTCCAGCCCTCTCTTTTTGCGATCAACAGCCGATCCGTGCTTTGAAAGTCAAGCAGCCCCTGGAAAGTTTATCTCATCATTCCATCAGCGAACAGCTCAGCTGGCCTTCCCTTTCTGTCACAAAAACCTTGCTGGTAGGTGAAAATAAAAAAAAAAGAGGGAAAAGGGCTCAAGGAATCCTGTGGTTAGCATGCAAGGAATCTGCTCCCTTTTGTAGGGCTGCTGGAGTGGCAGCAGGAGATGGTGGCAGCAAAGGTGTCCTGTATCTTACTTAAAGGACAAAAGGAAATACCACATCAGCAGCACTGGTGATTCTTGTCACCAAGAACTGGTTGTCCTGGAGAGTGTTTAAAGAGACCCAGGACCCAGGCCATGTTTGTTAATTTGGGAGGAGAGGAGAGACAGGACTCTGCTCCAGAGCACCTTGTAAGCACAGCTCCTCTTGGGGAAACAAGTTGCTCAGTAAAACCCTGCCCTTGGAAGTGTAATTTTCAGTATCTGTGTATATGAAGAGAAGTTAGCCTACCACATCTTTGATAAATTTCTGGGGAGCAGAAACACAATGGATTAAGTGCCTCTCCAGGGCTTTCTGTTTGGCTTCCAAATAAGCTGTGGTTTTATTTTCCATCAGTTTACCAAAATAAGAAGATTGCAGATAATCTGCTGTAAAGTGTAATCTAGTTTTCTGGCAATAAGCAATAATTTTAGGCCAACCATTAGACACTCTTCCATATAGACCTTGCAAGGTTTATTGCTGAGAACAAGCAGCATCAGGAATACTGATCCAGAATTCAGCCTTCCAGTACCTCAAAGGGGCTTACAAGAAGGTTGGAGAGGGATTTTTCACAAGCGGAAATGGCCTTAAGACAAAAAAGGGAACTTTAGATTAGATATTAAGAGGGCATTCTTTACCATGAGGTTGATCAGGCACTAGCACATGTTGTCTGGAGAAGCTGTGGATGCCCCATCCCTGGAGCAGTTCAAGGCCAGGTAGAATGGAGTCTGAGCAACCTGGTCTAGTGGAAGGTGTCTCTGCCTATGGCAGGGCCTTGACCTTGATGGTCTTTAAGGTCCTTTCCAACAAAAAACATTCTATGAGTCTATGAATGAGCAGCTGCAGAAAGCTTTACAAGCAAGCTACTCCAAACTTCTTCCTCTTCAGCTGAGCATCTTCCTTCAAATATCAATGTGGCTCCATGTACTTTTGAAGGCACAGTTGGATACCGTGAGCTTAGCTGTGAGTGATTAGGCTTCTAACTGAGTGGATTTACTTATCATGAGGCATTTATCATCACACAATGCAGAACACTTAACACTTCTATTTCTCCTTAGTCCTCCATACCAGCATTTATGTGTTCATCTGAATAAACATACACTGCTGCAGGATCTGTTTACGTTCTTCCTTCCTTCTCCAGAGGCAATATCTTGGGAATGTCCCCAGGGTGGGAAAGTGCAAATGTATGCAGTAGTGTGGCAGGTGAGAGTACCACAGCTAAAGCAGATGAGGATGGTCCCCAACAGGTCTCCTTGGAGTCAAAGGTGTCTCCAGGTGTTCCTGTGTCACCCCCTGCTGTGCAGCAATGTAATTGAGCTTTTCTCCATACTCTTACACTGAAAAACAGACACCGGGTAGATTAAAACTGGGTTTGGCCAACCCTAAGTGAGTGACATGAGACACAGCAGAGAAAAACTCCGTGGTGGAAGCACAGTGCACAGACCCACCAAAAATGTTCAGGCTCCCAAAATTGTTAGATTGCATACCCAGGCCAGCAGCACAAATGCTCCAAAGGGCTAAAGGTTTGTGGGCATTACAGGTCATCACAAAGACACCAACACACACAGGACCATGTTAACACAGCTCTGCTCTTCAGGACACTAACCAGCATCTTTGCATGGTCCTGTTTTGACAATGTAGACTTTCCAGTAGGCACACAACTCAACTCTCTGCATAAATTACTCAGTATGGATAAACACCCTCTTACCTACTGCCAGCTGTTTTCAGTGGTGTGACTTCCACGCTCTTTAACAACCCTTAATACTCATGGATTCACTTTCCAGGGTGAAAGATAAATAGAATTTGGTCCTGCCAGCTGCTCTTCCTGATGCACATTCAAGTAAAGAGGTGAATCAGCCACCATAGAGCTCCTCCTCACAGACCTCATCTGCCAAGGCAGGACAGTTTGCACTGCATGAGTCTCTTTTATCAGAGCCATCAAGGCTTCAGGTATTCCTTTTCCCACTCCCCCATCCATTCCTGCTGGCTGGGACAAGGACATTGCTCTCTATCACTTCACAGTCAAGAACACCCTCTGCAGGGCTGCACAAGGAAAGTACAGAAGAGCCAATACCAGACCAGACTGTTAATTAACAGCACTGGCGCCCCAAATTAGCTTCTCTTACTAAAGGATGAGTGAGAATTTTCTATATTTCCATCTTGAAAATATCTCAGAGAGGCTTCATGAATACAGCATAATACACTCTTTCCTTCCTGTCACTTATCTCATGTGAATGGGCTCCCCTGTTAAACTGAGTGCAGCAGGCAGGAGAGACATTTAAAAAGCAAATAATGTCTGGCTTTCAACACAACTTTATTGTGTTGTTCTGGTCGCTCCATAGTCGTGTGACTTCATCTGAAAGTTCATAAGAGACCAACCACATAATAGCTGAAATCCCAGTCTGAAATCCTCCTAGAGGGAGGTCATTCTCCCTCTTTTGCTCTCAGGAGACCCCACCTGGAGTGCTGCATCCAGCAATGGAGGCTTTCGCACAGAAATGTCACGGACCTGTTGGAGCAAGGCCAGAGGAGGCCACAAAGATGCTCAGAGGGCTGGAGAACCTCTGCTGTGAAGACAATCTGAAAGAGTTGGAGCTGTTCAGCCTGACAGAGAAAAGGCTCCAGGGAGACCTTAAAGACCCTTCCACTACTTAAAGGGACTACAAGGGAGTTGGAGAGGGATGTTTTACAAGGTCATGTAGTGACAGGACAAGGGGGGATGCCTTTTAACTGGAAGACCGCAGGTTTAGATTAGATATTAGGAATAAATTTGTTACTCAGGGGTTGTGAGGCACTGGAACAAGTTGCCCAGCTGTGGCTGCCCCATCCCTGGGAGGTTGGATGGGCCTCTGAGCAACCTGGTCTCAGTGGAAGGTGTCCCTGCCCATGGCAGTGGGGTTGGAATGAGATGATACATAGCGTCCCTTCTAATGCAAACCGTTCTCTGACTCTGTGATGATTGTATGAATGTCCAAATCCTTTGTGCATCTGGAAATCTCCCACTGCATCTGGCGTTATAGTGTTAGAGTAAGAGAAGTGTGTAGTTTGGGGTCACTAACTTAATGTTTCAGACTCACTCTCCCAGGTGGTCTGTATTTCATTTCAAACAAAAACAAGTGACCAAAGTAAGGAATCTTGACAGCCAATTGCATAAAACTGGATTAGTAGTGGTTGTCTCAGAGTAATCAACTCTTTCTTTTCCCTTTTTAGCATAGAAACAATACCTGAACTGGACATTTACAGTGGAGAGAACATCTAAATGGGAATTTACTGTTTCTCATAGCTAATGTTTTCAGGGAACAGTATAATTAAATGCCCCTTACTCCCCCTAGGTCACTTCCCAGAGAAACAGCAAATTTATACAGTCATGGGTTTGATTAGACACAGTGATTTTATATACTTAGTTTTGAAAGGTTTGGTTTGGCTGACTTTTTCAATTACTGACAACCAGAATACACACACAATTGATTCTGCCTATAGCAGCCATATATCTGAGTTGCAAAACCACAAAAGTACATGCAATTTCCTTGTCTACAGCTTTCCAATTTTCCTACACACATGTATTTCCTACCAGCGAGCTGCAGGCAGTTTGCCATTCAGCTTGTGGAGTTCCTGGCTTACCCTTCAGAGAAGCCTCACCCCCTCCAGAACTGAGAAAGATGAGATTCATCTCTGGCATTTGGACTCCCCCTGCCCTGGACAAGCAGAGCACATTGAGGGATCAAAGCCACATCTGGGGGCACCAAGGAAGCACTGTGGAACTCCTCCAAAGAGACGCAAGGTCTCCCAAGAAATCTGTGGCAGAACAGAGTATATCAGCTATTTCCCCAGCGTATCTACATCCCCCAAAATGGGTTAATAACAGTTTTGGTCTCAATCATATAACAAAAGCTGCACAAGGGATCTCCTTCAAGACTACCAAAAGGGAACACAATTCTCGCTCTGATAAACAGGGAGCAGGAGTTGCAAGCAACATATTGGAGGCAAAGCTAATGGGCAAGAGCTCTGAGGACATAAAGAGCAAAGCCAGGCAGGTAAGGATTTCTTTTAAATCCCTCCTACACATAAAACCATGGAAAGGAAAGCCTAGGGAAATATTTCCCCTGTTCTCAAGTTCTTCCAGATGCCTTAAGTGGGCCAGTGGCCCACAAGGGTTGAGGCAATGCTCAAAGCTATCAATCACCCTGGTAAATGAAACGTTGCAAGTAAATTTTCAGTAAATCAATAAAAGAAAGAAGGGAAGAATAGCCTCTGCCAAAGTTTTCAGTCCATATTCTCCCATCCTAAACAACAAAACTGCCACTTCTCTGTTGTATTATGGACTTCCATTACTGTAGCTGGAAAAACCTTCCACTGACCAGCACCACGTTCTCCCATACTACAGCTCAGGCATTTGCTGTGCAATGGAAGTGACAGGAAGGTGCCTGCAGATCTGTCACCTTAAGGGTTACACTGCAGCCAAACACCAGCCTTGTGCAGATCCTTGAGAACTTACCACTGACATCTGGAAGCCAAAGCACTCACATCAAGTTTTTAAAAAATGCTGTAAATGCCTCTTAAAAGTCCTGGATGCAAGAGTGAGAAGTGATGTGGGAAAGTCTGGCCTTTAGCCAAATTATAAAAGAAATTATTCACTAGCCCTGTAGGTTCATTAATCTAGTCTGCTATAAATTTTTATTATGAGTTATTATTGATTCATAGCCATAAACACACTGGACGCTTGAGATCTTTGCCAAAAAATTTTCACAGTCCCAAATCCCTCACTTGGAAAGACTCGTGGTTGCTTCAACACCCAGGAGCAGACCCCATTCATCCCAACAACATCAGCCAACTCATGTTTCTAATTTTAGTTGTTCCTACTGACAGTTGAGTAACACTGGCACCTTCCAAATAATCCTTTGATTTCCTGACGTCACATATGCTCTTGGGAGGATACACGGAGACAGCATTCTCTACACAAATGGTCAGAGCTGATTAACTACTGGGGGAACTTACAAGCTAAAGTGATGCATGATCACTTACAGTGGCCTAAGAGCCAAATGAGTCACATGAAGTAGAGCCAAGGATTCTCTCTGGGTTTCAAGTTACCAAAGTAAAAGCCTCTTGAAAAAGGATCTGAAGCAAAAAGAATGGCACAGCAATTTGTGAATGTGTTGAAAAAGCTCATCATTGGGAAGGAAAACTAAAAACAATAATCTTTAAACCCAGTCAAACATAACATAGTCTTGCAGCGTAATTCTCTTTCAAGCACATTCCTGAACAGTTACTGACTAGAGTTGCAGGAAAATGGAGAAACTCATCAGCAAAACCTAATTCAGTCCTGTCTAAACTACAAAGATGAATTATCCTCTGAGCTCTCCATGAGATGTCAGAGCCTCCACACTGGGTAGTCCTGCTTAATACAGGTCTGTGCAGCCCCAGCACAGAGCTGCTGTCCAGCCAAGGAAAGATGAAGTCCAAAATGAACAGATGCATTTTAACATGCAATACCTGAAGGGAAGTGCCAACTGAACAGGCAACATCTTCTTTAATTAAAGTTGCATAGGAGTGGGGATAGCGAGAAGGACACATCTGATGGCTTGGTACAATTCGGCCATAAAAAGAAGACTGGATGCTGATGGTGGTTCTGTGAGGACATCTCAGGGACACGTATTCTCCATCGCAGGCATGGTCAGTGTAATTCTTTAGTACCTGTGATATGTAACCTGCAAAAACCACGACAAAAACCATCATTAGTGAAAGATAGTTAATGCTGAGGTATTACAGCAGTGCAGCCTAACAAACACAAAACTAACAGGCAATGAGGGACACAGATTTTATTACTCATCTCACATATGTACAAAGGAGACACAATGACATGGAAATTAGGGACACTTGGTGATTTCACCTTTAGCCATGCTACATATCCTTAGTGGAAGCAATATTTGGATACTCCACATTCTTAGTCCAATCATACAACCTTCTTACAATGGCATAGCTGTCAAATTTACAGGAAATGCAGACGATCCAGTCTTGTCATTTAGACCCCATCTAGATGTCACATGCAATTTCTGGCCCCCCAGTACCAGACAGACTTCAACAGGTTGGAATAAGTTCGGAGGGCCACCAAGAAGGTTGGTGGAGCTGGAGCAGTTTTCCTGTAAGTGCCATCTTCAGCCCGGAGAAGAGACATCTTTGGGGGAAAACAATAGCAACCTGCCAGTATCTAAAGGAGGTTAAGAAAAGGATGGAGCCAGGCTCTTCACAGCAGTACACGGTAGGAGAATGAGAAATAACAGGCACAGTATGAAACAAGAGAGTTTCAGACCAAGTATGTGGAACAGCTTCTTCACTGTGAGGGCAGTCAAGCAGTGGAGCAGAGAAGCTGTTCAGTCTACATTCTTGAAGGTTTTCAAGACCTTAATGGAAAAAGCCCTGAGCAGCCTGGTCTGACATTATAGGGCAGGAGGTTAAACTAGAGAATTAAATCCATTCCAGCCTCATTTTTCCTTTACACTTACTATCACGGTCAAAAAAGGCCCAGAAGCAGAGTCACATTCCATCTTGGCACACCAGTCACATCTTTGATCTCCTTTGATCTTCTTTCACAATATACCATTTTAATTGTTCTGGTTGCACCTTCTGTTCTAGCCCTTTGACAGTAAAGCTTTGCTTTCTCTCCAGTTTTTGCAAAGTTTCAATCATTCTAGAAGGAAAACAGTACGCGGAAGTAAACCTCCCCTTGTTTCTTAGAGGATTATGTTATCCACAGTAATAAAGTTGTTGACAAGAATAAAGCCAGAGGACAAAGCCTCATTAAAATCGCACAGAGTCAAAAGGGCTGATTGCTGTCAGGTTGCCACGGAAACTTCCAAACAATCCCGACTTTGCCACACTCAGGCATGAGGGGAATCCACTGTGTTACTGACATGGAGACATCTGTGGAGGGAACACTACAGCATGTCCCACTCAGTGTCAGCCACAGACCCATTCAGCCTCACAGATCTCCTCTCTGCAGTGGGTTTGGGAGTCCCATTCCCACTACTGGCCACCAACACAAGCCTACCAGCAGCCACCCCACAATGCCCTGTCCCTATCTTCCTCTTAATCTGTAGGCTTTTCTTAAGAAGTAGAGTAGAGAGAAAAGACAAAACCATCATGAGAAGCAAGTAATCCCTGGACAAATTCCTAAAAGGGAATTTGAGACTTCCTTTTTTAAAAATTATTACTATTCTCTTGGTGGTACATAAACACAGAGTAACTTAGGTTGGTACCTCTGCAAGTCATCTCGTCCAGCCTTCTGTTCAAAGCAGGGCCAACTTAGTCCAGGTTTCCCAAGGCCTTGTCCAGTTCTGAATATTCCCAAGGGTGGGGCCTCCAAAACCATTCTGAGCAATCTCTGCCAGTTGCTTAACAGCTTCCACAGTGAAATTTTTTTCATTCCATTCAGTTGGAATTTACCATGTTATGACTTTTTGTTTGTTTGTTCCCTCTTGTTCTTCCATTCGTATATATCTGTACCCTCTGGTACCTTTCAGAGAGAAGATTGGTTTCACTTCCTCCCAACCTTTAGTTAATGTAAAGCAATAATTAAATCCCACTCTTCTTATTCCTGATTTCTCCGGGATGAATAGTCCAGTTCCCTCAGTTTCTCATGATTTATCATATGTTCCAGGACCCCTGCCTTCCTGGCAGCCAAAGGCTCCAGGTTCTCCACATTTTGGCTACACTGGGGACCCAGCTTGGCATGTTGTTCCCCTTCCCCCCTACAAGGTGCTCTGCTTCCTCACACTCATTGTCCTTCCAAGATGTGACAGCGCACACAAGGAAACACAATTCACATGGTTTGAGAGAATTTCCATGGCTTGCTCAGAGTCATCCCCACATCAACTCTAGCTATCCCTGTAGGCACCCCTGTAGGGTATATTTACTCTACTCTCTGTCCCTAAAGCCATAACCAGCAACCTACTCTTACTCTTCTTAATAGTATATCCGGAGCTTTTACTGAGCATAGCTCTGCTTCCATACCAACACTGAAACCTAGCTCAGGAGTTCTGTGAGAGAAAACACTGATCTGAGCAAATTTCAAGCTGTCTAAAACAACTATAATCACTGTCTTAGATGTAACAACACACAGTAATTTAGCTTCAGCATCCAAGTCGCCACTGTAAGGGCTGGATTCTCTGATTTCTCTAAATTTTAGCCTGCAGTTCTTATCTAGCAGTTCCACCACTGCAGTGCCTTGAGGCGTGCACCAAATAAATATTTACTCAAATCAGCATATTAATTTCCAAGTCCCCAGGGCAGCATTTGCTCATAAGAAAAAGGCTGAGACACAGCCCGAATAATTAGAATAAGCGACAGGGCTGCAGCAGGTCAGGAAACAGCACTATTTAACTGAGTGCCTTTATCTCACTTGTTCAAGGAAGCACTCTGAGATAAAATGAACTGCTGGAGTGGATCTCCTTTCGGTAGAATACATGCCCTGTGGGATGCTGCACACCTAGTGCTGGAATTGAGTCTTCTCCCTCAAAAGTAAGACAACTATACAAGGTCATCAGGAAAAACAAACTACAAACAGAACCAGAATGTAAAACAAAACATTAAAACCCACTTTCCACACTATTACTCCAGCACATTAGGACTTTTCCCTGAGGCTGACTTATTAGGGAGCTGGAGAAATGCAACCAAAGTGCAGTCAAGACTCTACTGGCTCCTCTGAATATTCATTTACTCTGTCAAAACAGCCGTCCTAGGGCATGCCTTTCATATTGCCAGTTCAGGATCAGGGAAGGTTCCAGCCCCTGCAATTAGTGCACATCACTTGTTGAAACAGCTCCTTCCCTTCGTCTTCCATCAGCAACCTCAAAATAACTTGAGTTCATTCGAGCTCAAGATATTGAAGGGATTGAATGCTTTGATGGTGAGTGGCTAATAATAAACAAAGCACAATGTCTGAAACATTTGGCACTGTCCATTGTCAGAGAGAAGATACTGGATTCGGCATGGGCATGATCAGGGAGGAGATGATGTTCTTCAAAGAGCAAAAGGAAGTGGCTAAAGAGAATTAATGGGGGAGCTTTTTCCTCTTTAAGTGTGACAGATCTGTACTAGAGCATTGGTAGTTCTTTTGAATGTGTTGGCATGTCATTACCCACAGATTCACAGTACAGTGACCCAAAATCCAAATTATTTTCAGGACCCTTACTGAATTTCCCATAACAAGTCTACAAGTGACCCTTTGTACCACTGGCAGGTGTTTGAGGACTTTAATGGCACTTGCATATGAGGGTAAGAAGCACTCCATAAGTGCACATGGAAGAGTTTACAGAGCTCTTCGACTCTTTCCTGGCAAGCATTAAAAAAAAATCTCTTGGGTGGCTGCAAGAAACTATTTTAGTTTGGTAAAATGATACAGCAGATCCCCAGTAGCTATTTATAGGCTACAGAATATGACAGTCAAGAAACTGAGATGATAAAGGTATTATCAAGTGATGTCATCATTCCCACTCAAGTGTGTGTCTCTGCATCATTGTCTGGGATATAAGCTGCAGTCTTACAAGTGTCTGCTCCAAAAAAAGATAAGGCAGGCTGCTTTTAAAGATGACCAAAGACATTTGTTACTCTTTTCATCCATAAATTCTGGGATGTGAAATCACCACTGCCAGATCAATGACCTGAAGGCAAGGAATTATTTGAGAAAAATATTCTATGATTCTAAGATCCCATCTGTACTTCTACAGACAAATGTACTCTATTTAGTCATGGTTCATCCTGGAATGGAGGTGACATAAATTTTCTTTATTTTATCAGGAATTTTTTTGTTTTTTCACTTATCAGCCAGTCTAGGTAAGACAATATTAAAGCAAGTGCTAATTTGAGCTTTTCTTTAAAAATAAATTTTTCATTTGAAAACACAGTAAAAACATAAAAGAAATCTAACACATTAAGCTCACCACAACTTTATCAAATGTTACACGTTTTGAAAACCTGGGATAACAAAAACAATCTCAAAATATTTTGGATTTAGCATTTATCTTTTTTGAAGGATTGTGTCAAGGACATGAAATTTTTGCCAGTAGGCTTTCTTACTCCCAAATTAAATCAATGCATAGGACTCAAGAGCTAAATATCTCCTTGATTCAAAAGACCAGAATCACCACCAAAGCAGGGATTTGCACTCCAAAGACAGAATAAACAACCAAAAGAAATGCATCACAAAAATGGTAGATCATTTTCCCCTCTAACAAGAAGGAAATGTTCCTTTCAAACACCACTTGCAATTTATTTTTCCAAAGTGCAGAGTTTGCCTCCTATCAGTCATCAGCAATTATTCTACACTAGTCACCAAACACAATGCTTAATGCTGACTGTAACTTTATCCCTCCCAGCAATGTCAGCTCCCAAGAATCACTTGAACCATTGCTTCTACAGGAAACTCTTGCTCAGTTCTCATCCAGCAGTCAGTCCTAAACTTTAACAGATATGCAGGGTAGACAAATATAACAGATTCATACAGAATATAATTGTTTTACAGGATCTGTAAATCCAAACATCATCCCTTACTTCCATGGAGCTACAGCCCTGCCTTTTTGAAACCAAAGCAGCTGATGGAGTGGTTCACAAAAGCCCAGAGGGTATAGGAGCTTCCACCCCACTCAGAAGCAGGATAATACACCCTTCCAGTACGTAAAAGGGCCTTAAGAGAAGGTTGGAGAGTGACATTTCACAAGGGCATGTAGTGATGCGACAAGGCAGAACGGCTTTAAAGATTCTGCTCTTAGGATGAAATTCTTTACTGCCAGGGTGGTGAGGCACTGGAACTGGGTGCCCAGAGAGGTTGTGGATGCCCCATCCCTGATGCAACCTGGACCCTGAGCAACCTGGTCTAGTGGAAGGTGTCCCTGTCCATGGCAGGGGGATTGAAATGAAATTGTCTTTATGGTCCCTCCCAACTCACACTGTTCTATGATTCTCTGAGTCTGTGATAACAGTAGAACACACAAACACTCACCCATATATGCTATTTAACCATGAACCATACTGATTGTCTAAAACTAGTAAGTCCTCTTCTCCTGCTTCCACTAAAGCCGATTTTTTTTTAGTTTTGCTTGACAAGGCCACAGTAACACACCAGCTCACCAATCATCAGAACACAAATGTCATCTTTAGCCAGGAAACGTCTCTGTGGGAATGTGCTGGAAGAATAGAGACAATCACAATCACAATAAAACTAATTCTTTTTACAGTTTGGATGTGATCCAAAGCTTCTAATAAATTACAAGAAAACTCAAAGAATTCTATGGTTAGTGAACCACTACATATAATTAAAGCCAGAGCCTCATTAATATCTTCATTGAGCTATAGCCAAGCTATTGTAATGTCTCCTTAAAATATCCCATTTTGAGCTCTTGTGGTTACAAATACAGAAGTGCATACATATCATAGAGAAAAATCAATCTCATGAAGGACATTATACTTAGAAATAAGCGATTTTCCATTATCTGAAACACATGAAGTCATTGTATTTAACTGTGCTAGTGAATAAAGTATTCCCTTGTTGCTGGCTGATTATTTTTAATCCTCTTATTTTCCACATCCATAATGTTTTTTCAGTATCTACTGCTATTTTCTTCTAGTTTCCTCAGCTTCCTTGCAGAAGTTTTAGAGACACTGAATGCAAAAGAGAACTTTTTGAGAGGAGAGTTCTTAAGTGGATACCTTTCTGGAGCTCAGACTACCCCTAAAATACATTGATTTTCAGGTGGGCTACGGACTGGAGAATTTCAGCTTATTCTTTACATGCAGAGCACTGTTACTTATAACATCTCACAGAAACTGTGCTAAGCCAGTGGAATCAAATGACATGCCACGAGGATGGGCCAACAGGGCTGAAATGTGACCCCAGGCAAGGCTTGAAGCCAGAGCAGGGAACTCAATGAATGCATTTCATACCAGGCATTACTGATAATCCTGTGGTTGCAGCAGTAAAAGCAGCTCTCTCAAATCACAGAGCAGCCTAGTAGGGACAAGTAGGGTTTGTTTTGCTTTGTTACTAATACTGGAGATTAAAACTTGCTATTACAAACCTTCTACAGAGAGATTTGCTTTCACTTCAGCTCCTCCCCAACCCTTTCACCTTTCAGACACAGTACAGGTCTGAATAAATTTGAACATCTTGTAAGCATATTTAGGAAAATATTCTTATTTTAAATCAGCAGTTCCTCGCCCACTATCTGATCTTCTGGACCACAGCTATGGCTCCAAACAGCATCCAGTATTAACTCGTAAAAATGGCTTTGAAACAAGAGGGAATTTAGAACTGCAGCTGAGTGCCAGCATTTCAAGGCTAAACAAGGTAAGGTTTTGTAAATGCTGATCAGTATTTCACAGGTCTCCTGGGTTTGTGTAAGGAGGAGAAGGTACTGGAAATTAGAATGGTGAAGGTTAGGGGTTACAGAAATGAATTATGGTCATTTTCAACTCTGCGGGCTTGAATATTACACAGATAGATAATAGTGAGGATTATTGCTAATCATTACCTTAAATTCCCTATCTGTAAGGCCCTACAGAATTTAATAAAACACTACAGCCTTTCCACAGACCATTGGAATTACTCTGGAGAATTTAATAAGAAACTTGAACTGCAAGTATTTAGGGTCTAGAACTTTAAAAAATTGGTCTAAAAATTCAATACAAAAAATCTTGTTTGCTCTCTGAACGTCATCTTAGATGATTTTCTTCAGATGTCCCATAAGATAATGGTTTCTTGAGAACTGACTTTTTGGTAAAACAAGTTTTAAAAGCCCTTAACACTATGGAGATTTTTTTTTTTGAAAAGGCAAATGAACAGTTTAAAAAATTTCCCTTTTTTCATTTTTTTTTTAATGCTTGTCAGGGAATATTTATCCAGGAAGTGCCTCCTGCAGGTCACCTAGCCCGAACTGCTGCTGAGAGTAGGGCCAATATCAAAGCGAGCTCAAGCTGCTCAGGACCATGTTCAGCCCTAAACGAGGGCTGCCAAGGGCAGGGCTCACCCAGCCTCTGAAACATCCATGCCACAGTTTTCCCACCCTGCTCATTCGAATTTTTTTCAAACACAATCTCAGAAGTTCCTCTGTCCCAGCTCATGTCTCTTGCCTTCTTCTTCTTTAGTTTGCACCTCTGAGAGGAACTCATCTTTGGTTTATGTATATCCGTTTCTAGGAAGCAGAAGGAAGCATCTGGATCCTGCTCAGTCTTCTTGGGGTGTCCTGCATAGGGTCAGGAGTTGGACTCAATGATCCTGATGAGTCCCTTCCCACTCAGCATACTGTGTTCTATATATATATAAAATTTATATGGAGACATATACACACATGTATGTCAAAAAAAAAACAACCCCAAAACATAAACTACACAATTTTGCAGAATGTTTTATGTGATTTAAGTTGCAGGAGAAGTCTGAACCCCACAATAACTGTGAAATTCATTTTCTGCAGTGCTAAATGTCTTAGAACGCTTTGTTAAAATAGTGTTATAGCATTATGAATATTAATATATCATGTAATTAATATGTTGGAGGTACAGTTTTATAAATATTTATTTATTACTTTAATTGAAAAAGTATAATTTAGCATTCATTAATGTGTATTCTGTATCAATTATATAAACTATATTGCACAAAACATAATCATATTTATAAAATATATCTTACAGCATAACCTAAAGATAATTACCAGGTTGCCTTGGGAAGCCTTATGGGGTTCAGTACTCAGAGCATGAGAGATGTAATTCTCAGAGAGATTTAGTGTATACTCTAACAGCCCCAAAAGGTCAACTCCACGCTCTGTGACAAGCTGGGCACTATTTCATTCTAGAGATACAGCTGCAATAAGTGTTAAGGTCATCGCTTTATAGCTGAAGGAACTACACGGGTGATACTTCCTAAACAGCTTCAATTGGCTCTTTCTCCTTGGCTCTCAACCAAGTCCTTTCCAAAACACTGTCATCTCACACATAAATCACAGCACTGCTCACTCCGGCCTTGCCATTGCATTCTAAGTAGTAATAAAGAGCTCACTCCACCAGGGCCATGTAGCTCTTCTAAATTAAGTTATAACAGACACACTTTATTCAAAGGACAGTTTTCCCTAGGTGACTCATATATAAGAGATTTTTAACAACTACAGTGATATAATTAGGCTGCCGTAATGATACCCATATAATTTTCCACAGCACATGCATAACTACCAAAGCACCTTTCCTTGTGTAGACAAGTCTCACTGGTGTTCATTTGGACTTGCACTTTCACAATAAAGTCTGTTTGATCCCCCCACTTGCGGTGACAATTCTTATGGAAAACAAAGCTGCCCCTGAAAATCAATGTAACTACAAATCTAAGATGCAAATGGAAAGAACCTAGCTAAGGAAAAACAATCCCAAAGCTTGGTGCCTTCCTGCACCAGAAGGCAGCACTGCCTGCAGGGAAGTTTCAGAGCTCAGACAGGGTCTGTCCACACACTCTGCCTTTCCTACAAGCGTCGCTGGGTCTTAGGGCAAGAGACTGACAGCTGTTCTTCACCTTCTGGTCCAGTCACTCCAATTTCTGAAACCAAATTTGTTCCATTTCTTAAGGGCCATGGACCGACTCACTCATGTCTTCCCCACATGATTAGCCAATACCATATTCATATGAAACAGGGAAAGGAGTTGGGAGCTGGATCCATTCACCTGCCTCAGGACATGCTCTCAGTTCACTGAAGGTCTCACTATTTATTCAAGCAGCCAAGAACATTTTATGGGGAGCAACATGTTAGTACACCACCTAACCCATGATATAGAATAGAATAGCATAGGATGGGATAGCATAGCACAGGATTTGCACTTCCATGGCTTATGTGTCCATCTGCAATCATTGTCACATTTTCTCCTTAAGCAGGGAAGATGCACCCTCTAAGTCTCTGCAAGGCACCTTTATCTCTATCAAATCCCTTCTTGGGCCACCCTTAGCCATATCACCCACAGAGAAGTCAATGCTGGTGAGCACAGTGCCCAACAGCAGCCTCCTGACTCACCGTCATGCCCAATGGATGCACCTTCTGCTTTTTCCACCAGTAGTTTGAAAGCACAGGGCTTACCAGTTCATTATAAACTGAAGAAAAATCAGTCCCAGATCTTCTCTGGATACAGGAAACACTTGGCATCCGTCATGAAAGCAGCTGCTGTATATCTCTGGTAAGGTCTGTGACAGCTCCTTCATTCTCCCCACACAGAGTGACAGTGAGAGACAGAGCATCAACCTGGGAAGGTTGGGAATGCTCCAGTTTGACCAAAACACAGGCTTGCACCATTGCAAACACAAAGAGAAGAGTTTGTTTCTGTATGAAAACATGCAGCAGGGGAACTATAAATCCACCTTGCTGTAACCATGAGCCTCAGCAGAGCTATAGCAGAAGACGAGCCTAAAAGCTGCTGGTCTTTGCCCACAGCTTTATTGGGAGTCACAGGGAGGTATCC
Organism: Campylorhamphus procurvoides; assembly: GCA_013396655.1. Lineage (NCBI taxonomy): Eukaryota > Metazoa > Chordata > Aves > Passeriformes > Dendrocolaptidae > Campylorhamphus > Campylorhamphus procurvoides. Next base: position 350,631 of record WBMV01001388.1, on the reverse strand, counting down.
TCTTACCACTCAAATTAAAAGAAAGTTTTTGCTTTTAGCACATCACTCTGCAACAAAGAAAGTGGTTATTTGACCACACAAGTGACAGACAAGACTTTATGTGCATTGACCAATTCTTTTAGGAAATCAAGAACTAAGCCATGACAATCTGACAAGCACTAAGAAACACCAGCGCTAAATAAACAGGTTTCTGCCCATTCATGAGAAATTATTCTGACAGGACTATGAGTACAGAGAGATGGCAGCTTTATTTAGACTAGGGCAAATGGCAGGAGGGAAGGCAAAAGTGCATAACCCCACAGGAGCTGCTGCTACAGCCATCACAAACATATTTGAGTGCTTTCCAGACAGCGCCAGGAGTCAGCTCTGGGGCTCCCCAAGCGACCATACATCCCTGGAAACAGCAGATTTCAGCTGGCAGGTGAAAATGTTGAACAATTCCTGTGACCCCAGAGAGCAAATCTGAAATCCTGTTACCTTGCATGAAATAATACATTGTGACTTACACGTGCAAATACCAGCTTGGCAGAGAAGAGCTTTCCTACAGGAAAATACTTCTGATTAGGTTGTGGTCTCCCTCACCAGTTTCAACAAGCACTTCAACGCTCTAATGGTCATTTTAATTAGAAAGATTTTTGCATTGCAAACTGTGAAATTCAAGGCCTCCCTCATCTGGTGCTGTGTGATGAGGGTAGGGGATAGGCAAATCTCCATGCTCAAGGAGGACAAATCACTCTGGACTGCTTTGCCACCTTGCAATTTTTCTACTGAAGAAGCAGGAAATTTTTGAGGGGACAATGACAAATTGCTGCCTGTGGTTGGAAGGGCAACTACTGCTCACAGACTTACAGAATGAGCTTTGCTGAGACACTGCAAAGAACCCACACTTGTGATTTCCCTGCAGACAAGAGACCTTGTGTTAAATTCTCCCTGAGCTTATCTCCCAAGAAAATTCAAAAATTAGGCGAAAGCTTGTTTCCAACACTGGAGTTATAACATCTCCCTTTTCCTTCTGCTTTACATTCCGTATTTTGTTTATTTACTCTTACTCAGGGACGATTTGTCAAATTTAATGAAAGCAACAACTCTGAAATAAACTTGCAGCCTTTTCCCCAGGACCTGCAATAAGAACTGTGGTGCTGCCCTCCACATGACCTTCGCCTGTGAAATGCATATTTCTTTTTGCTTTGGCCAGGCCTTGGCAGCTTTATGAACCCCAAGAGAGGAAAGGAAATGAGGAGAGACTGAAGACAAGATAGAAAAGGCTAAACAGTGAAAGGATAAAGCAGGGTAGAGGAAAAATAAGGAAATTAAAAAGGGAAACCAAAAGGAGACACAGGCTAGAGTAGACATCTTAAAAAAAAAATCTCTCTCATTTACCAATTAGAAGTGTGTTCCCAGGCACTTCTCCTGCCAGCAAGAATCAGCTGGAAGCATTGTGGAGACAGAGTCACTTGAAACTGGAGGAACAGAGAGCAGCCTTAAAATAGTAGAAAGGAGAAAGATAAAGACTTTGAGCAAGAATATCCATTTGTAAGTGACCTCTCTTTATGTCCCCATGTGATCAAGTTCCAAGTCATACCTGCTTGCAGAAAGGACCATGTTACCCAGAGATAAAAATTATCCAGCAAAAAAGGAAGCTCAGACTGGTTGTGAAAAGATAAAAAGATAATAAAAAAATAGTAGGCTTGCATAAGTCTCTCCTAATTTCTGATATGCTCTGTCTTTGATGACTTGACTAAAAAATTCAAATATTGCCTTAACAGAACATGCAGTGTGTTTTATCTGCCACAACCAGGCAAAACTGCCAGATCAGCATCTTCTGTTTAAGCCATCGACTTCAGCCAAGAGGGGATTTATTATCCTCCAGCAACTGGACAACTTTAAGCCACGTTAAATGTTGTCAGGGCAACAGGAATGATGATTTCAGAGGTAACTTGCTCTTTTATTGTTTGATATAAACAATACTAACAAGATACAGGCATCCTGAGCATCACCAGTTCGAGCTGTCAGGCTGCCCAACCAGCTTGAAGCCAACTAACCTCAATTTACCACATACTTCTGGAAAAGACATTGCAGGAATGGACAGGAAATTAGTACTTGGGAGTAAAGGCATGATGGTCTCTGTATCTGGGGCTGAAGATCAAGTATTAATGCAGGAGCTTCCTTTCTCCTTGTTAAACAAGCTATACTTTCCTGGTGCTCAAGTGAAAAGCCTTGCCTGTCTCAAAATGTCTCATCAGTTTAACTGCAGTTCTATTTCTCCTGAAGAATCACATCATTTGGCCACAGAACTTGTATTGTTCTTGTTGGGGCTTTAAAAAGTACAAGTTAAATTAGCTTATCCTAGTTTAGGCTTTATTATTTAGACCTACTAGCTAGCTGTCCTCAGTTTTTTTCTTTTTCTTGCATCTGTGAAAAGGTAGCTTTGCTTCCTAGCTGGGCAAAGCCACAGCATGGAGGAAAACTTCCATTTAGAAGACTGCCCTTTACATCCCTCCATGCCTGGGGTTTAGCCACCACTTGAGCCCTGTCCATACAGTCAGCTGAAAGAAGAAAGCACTGTCAGGTGTGAAACATATTACTCCAAAGTAGAAGAACTGAGAAAAGGAGCAGAAGACAGACAAACTGGTTTACCTCTCTCTGCTGAGGAAGCCACATCCAACTAGCTCAAATCTATTTTAATTATAGTCGTCAAAAGAAACATAAGCCGATCACCCCTAGTGAGAAGAGACAGCTGAGAGGGAAATGTCTACGAGTATCTCAAGGGAGGGGTCAGAAGATGGTCCAGGCTCTGCTCTGGGGTGCCCAGCAAGAGGCAAAGGGCAGAAACTGATGCCCAGGTAGTTCCACCTGAACATAAGGGAGAACTTTCTTCCTGTGCAATGACCCAGCACTGGGGCAGGTTGCCCAAGAGGGTGTGGAGTCTCCCTCACCGGAGACATTCCAGAACCATCTGGACCCAATTCTCTGCCAGATGCTCTGGGATGACCCTGCTTGAATAGGGAGGTTGGACCAGATGATCCACTGTGGTCCCTTCCAACCTGACCCATTCTGTGATTCTATGATTCTGTATATCGTAACATTGAACAGTGGCTTCTGATAAGGATTTCCCAAGGTGGAGCTCACCTAGGATGAGGAACATCAGGGCAGTGGCAGCTCACTGCCCTGATCCCTCTGGGGTCCCACAGATGGAGTAGGGTTTCTGGCCCAGCAATGCAGTGGCTGTTGTGCTAGAACATAGTCTTTGCAGAGACTCTGGTGTTCTTCAGTCTGTGCTGTTCCTAAAGTTTTGCTGCCACTGAAACTTTTGCCTTTAGGACCTTGAATTACCTTAAATTGGTTCCTACACAAACCAAAAGAAGAACTCCATTTATGTAAACAAATAAAACATGCCTCAATCCTTAGCCCTGAGGGAGAAGGACAAAACACCACTAGCTTGACTGATAAGCTAAAATGACAACATTCTTCTCCCTGTCCCCAAAACAGATGAAATTGTTGATTTGGACAGCCTGCACTCTGCCCTGAGCCATGCCCTGACAACAACTAGGAACTTGCTAGTCAGTGAGGGTCCAAACAGTGACCTTGTGTGTGCAAAAACTTGGCCAGGATACTTGTGTGGCAGTGGTCAGCACAACCCCTGATGCTGTTTAGTTTACTAACATAAAAGTTTAACCATACTAGTTTAGTTCTTCACACCCAAAAAGCCATTCAGACAGTTTCTAGCTCCTCCCTGGTGCCATCAGTGGATTCAAGCTGAAGGAGGATAGATTTAGATCAGATATTAGGAAGAAATTACTTTTCCAGGTGAGCCCTGGAAAAGATTGTCAGTGAAGCTGTGGATACCCAATCCCTGAAAGTGTTCAAGGCCAGGCTGAATGGGGTTCTGAGCAATCTGGACTAATGGAAGGTGTTCCTGCCTATGGCAGGAGAGTTGGAACTGGATGATCTTTAAGGTCCCTTCCAACCCACACCATTCCATGATCTTATGATCAAGAATGGACAATTCAGGCTGCCAGCTGCAGGGACAGAGGAAAGTTCCCAGCACACTTCACCTGGTATCAGCTTCCCCTGCATCTCAGTTATCCAAGTATCAGTTGAAGATGATCCCATTTCTGTATCCATGAGAAGGTCAGGAAAAAAAAGTAAGGACCTGAGAATGTTAAGTAACAGGCATCACAGGAAGCCTGTGGATAAAGAGATATAAATGCATACTGATTTTCATTCAGGAGCACTCAGTAGCACTTCAGAACATGACAACAGGGATGAAAGCCTACATAAAGAGAGGAACTGCTTAGTCTGGAATATAAGTTAATAGTAATAATAAAGATATCTGACTAACAGAGAAAAGACAGAACAGACCCATTCTAACACATCACCCCAATCATCTCTACAAAGGCAATAAGAGAGAACGCAAAAGGTATTTTTCCACAAGGTCCCATTTCTCCCCACCTCTCACTGAGGCCATTCCCCATATTTGCAACTTCTTTCAAGGACAGAAATAATATTTGGCTTCCTTGGCAACGAAGAACAAAGGGACAATAGAAACCCAACAGTGGAATTTATGAAGGCACATACTGCACTAACCCCTTGTAGGGGGACAGCAATCAGGCAGGGCAGAAAGGCCCCAGTGTAACAGCAGCTAGAAAAGCTTTTGGCTAAAAGCTGTTTGTGCTGCTTTGACACAGAGCAGTTGTTTTGACTAATAGGCTGGAGAAGGGGATTTCTTTAGCAGCGTAACACTTTGAAGGGCTTTTTGCCTCACAGCTGTAACAGCAACTACCTCCGTAGCACACGTTTTCCTTCTACCCTATTGTATTACAGACCAAAACACACCACAGGCCCAAACGATTTCAGGGGTGGCTGCTGTGAAACTTCATGAGAATTGTGCTCATACATGGACAGCGTTATAGACAAAGGCTGTGATTAAACTACAAGACCTTAGAGCATTTCCCAGCCGTTGGATCTGAGAGCACTTCCTAGCTGTATCCTGACCTCATGCTGGAAGCAGGCACATCATCTCTCACCAGAAAAGGTGATTTATTTTTAATTATTATTACTTCCTTTCAGAGAGCTTTGATCAATGAATATGCCCTCTTACATTGTCCTGGTTTGGGACAGGACAGGGAACTGCACCCAGGTTTTCTGCTGTTGAGGCTAATGTTATGTAAGGAGCATTTCTGGACCTGTCTATGACATCTGCATATTTTGCAGATGATACAGAACTGGAAGGAGCAGTTGATAGACCAGATGGTTATCCATCATTCAGAGGGAATCCTGACAATCTGCAGAAATGAGCAAACAGGATTCTCATGAATTTTAACTAAGGGAAAATGGGAAGTCTGCTCGTGGGGAGCAGTGTCCCTGCATACCATGTTGCAGAACAACAGGCTGGAAAGCAGCTGTGTAGAAAATAACCAGGGTGTCCTGGTGGACCATGAGCCAGTGAGGTGCTCTGGCAGCAAAGGCAGAGATTAGTAGGAGTATCACAGCAGGCCAGGAGAGGAAAGTCTACCCCTCAGCATGGGGGGGACCCATCTGGAGTGCTCTGTCCAGGTCTGGATTCCCCAGTGCAAAAGAAACAGGTTCGTACTGCTGCAAGTGTAGTGAAGGGTCACAAAGGTCAAGGGACTGGAGCACCTGTTACATGAAGAAAGGCTGAGAAAGCTGGGACTGTTTAGACCAGAGCAGAGAAGGTTCAGGGGGATCTTGTCAATGTACATATAACTAATGGGACAGGGAGTAAAGAAAACAGAGTCAGACTCCTCTCTATGGTATCCAGTGAGTGAATAAGAGACAATGGGAACAAAATACAGAAAATTCTATTTAAACACATGTATAACCATGAGGGTGGTCAGAGACTGGAATGGGTTGCCCAGAGAGTCTCCAAACTTCCAGGTATACAAAATCAAACTAGACATGGCCCTGAAAAACCTGCTGTAGGTGACTCTGCTCTAAGCTCATAGGTTGAACAAGATGATCTTAGAGGTTTTTTTCAACCTGAAAGATTGTACAATTACATGATTTCAAGAATATCTTCCAACATCCGCCATTCTGGGATATCAAATCCCTCCTCGTGATGCATTGAAAAAAGCCCCAGTCTCCTTTAAAACAACTTGGGAAAAAAACCCTTTAAATAAAGTTGGAGTTCTATAAGTCACAACCCCAGGTGCATTTCAACATCATCTCAGCCCTGCTCACACAGAGATGCCTGTTAACTACACATGAACTGTCCTGCAACAGAGTTCAGGGAAGCAAGGAAAGGCTTTCCCAGGTACATCCCCTGGACAAGCACCATCACTGGCCTTTATAAACAACATTATCATTCAAGCAAACTGCTGCCCCAGGCAATGGAAATGGTACTTGGCACTCTGACTGCTGAGTAAGTGTTGCAACAAGATCACCTTTCAGGATTTGTTTAGCCTTCACACTTATGTTTATTAATTAGATTTACTCTGATGCAGATATGGAGAGTGCTACAGCAAGACAGTTTTAGATAATGATATTTGAACAGTTTGTTATGAGTTTTACATAATGACTTGGTGCCCAGATGTTACACAACCAGCAGCAGGTCTGCTTGATTACTCCTTCTGAAGTTTGCTCTCCAAATCTCAACAAATTCTTTCTCGGATCATCACAAGCAGTCTGTCAGCAAAGAGAAGAAAAATAACCCAGCAGGGGAAGAGATGATGAGACAGAGTCACTGGAAAGCAACTGCTGAACCCACCAGAAACCTCACCCTCTGCAGAGAGAGCTGCATTCCATGTCCAGGAGAAAATGCCATGCTAAGATTGCCACAGAAAACACTCCAGCAGGTGCAGGACACCTTGACCTCAGTGCAAGTAAATGCAAAGTAGCACATGATAGACATTTTGGAGTAGTAACAGTTCTGTGAAAATATGAAACCCAATATTCACTAATAACCAGGAAAAAAATACTAAGAATTGTTAGGAAGGAATGGAAGGCAATGCAGAAACCACCATGGTGCCAGTGTATAGCCATTCAAGGACTAATATCCAGAAGACTGTCTGCATTTCTAGATCCTTCTCCTATCTTCCTCCCCACTCAGAAATCATGCAGAGAACTTGGAGACATTTAAAAGAAAGGTGTTAAATTGCAAATAGTCCTCTTCTACCTGGAAGACAGACAACTGGGATGTGCAACAGATCACAGAGGAAGTGGAAGCAAGATGAAGAGATTGAAAGTGCTGCTTCTTTCAGAAAAACAAAAACTAAAATCAAAACCCAAAAAAATTGGTGTAGAGACATCAAGTGAGGTAAACAAAAGAGGCATTTCCTTACCACCTGTGAAGTTGGGCTGTGGCACTCACAACCACTGCACCTCTACGGGTCTCAAACACTCACATTGAGTAAAAACACCACAACATCAATGAGTGGAAGAAAAATCCATCAAGAACCAGTGAGCTCACACACAGGTCTTACTTTAATAAGCAAGATTCTTTAATAAGCAATAATTCTTGAACTGTGAGGGTGGTCAAACCCTAAAACAGGTTGCCCAGAGAGGTTATAGGCAGTCCCTTGGTCCAAGCTGGTACAGCAGCTCTTGCATGGTTATATCTCTGCAGCACCTACACAGGGAGGAAAAGATTAGGATCTTAGATACAGAAATCTGAATGGTAGACTCAGAAATTAGGACAGAGAAATCCCAACCCTACTTTGCATTGACTTTTGCTCTCCAGCTACCTAATCTATCAGAACATGAAAGAGCACCAATAGTAATAACAATAGTTGAAGCCTCTGGAAATGAGTTGGAGCATAGTAGGTAACATGTTAGTACAGCAGAAAAGTCAGTAGGCTTCTCTTATTAACAGATAAAGAAATAGTGGAAAGGAACATCTTTGTCAAAGTCCCATGGAGACTGGCCTTTGCAGAGCACTTCAGCATCAGGTGGCAGGTTTATTAACTCAGTCTATCAACCTGATTACAATATCTGTCCCTGTTTCCTTAGCCCAGAGCTGTGGTACTGAGGAGAATTGTATTAAGCCAAGTTAAAGACAAAAGAGGAAGAAAAGTGAAACAGGAGAACACTGGAGAGCATGGGGATGAAAGACACACAGGAAGGCACTGGATTAATGGACGTACATTTATGTCATGATCAGCTAATGCACAGAGATTAGCATGCAAGGTATTTTCTGAAGAAAAAACAATGTCCTGTCAGCCACAAAGTGATGTACAAAAGACAAAACAGTCAAATGTTCAGGAAGCTGTAACTCCATCTTCCCTTCACTGTCTCTCACCCTTGGGGTAGGAGGGGGGTAGCCAGGAAAAAGGTCAGGGCATAAAAACAGCAGTGGGGAATTGGCAGAATGCCTCGGGTTCTGTAGAGCAGAACTGTCCCTCCCAGAGGATAAACAAAGGGCACAAGGCTTGGGTTTCCACAACATGCACCTTAACAAGGAGAGAAACTTCTTGTATACAATTTCAGTGTAGACATTACTTGCCTTTTGTTGAGAAGCAACAGAACTGTTATATCTTGGCTAAGCAGTGGGAGACAGCATCAAAACCCTCCTATATATTGCTTTTAAAGTCATAGGGGTCAAGCAGAATTAGTCTCCAAAGAAAAACAGAGTGTTTAGGTGGGATGGAAACCTTCCTCGGTACTGGAAAGAGTAGGACAGCAAGACATAATTGCCAAAAACAAATTAAAAATTCCAAAGAGCAGCTTTAAGAACCTAGTGACTCCAATATCTCATGAGACAGAAGTAATTCCTCCCAGCACTTCTTGTTCCCCACAGAAAAATGCAAAAATAGGAGGCTCGTGGTATGCTTCATTCAGCAGATCCACCTGGGCACACCAGCTAAAAGAGACTGAGCTGCTCAATGATTCCAAAATCGATAGTAATGCACAAAGTCTTTCAACAACCTATCCAACGCAGGCAGAAAGGCTGGTTGGAAGAATTTTAAAGTCTGTTTCCTTCTGTCAAGACACTAGATCTAACAACAGTGCAATGGAACTATTCTTCATTTAGGCTTGACCCAGTCTGGGTATCAAGACGAGGCAGAGGGGAACAGGTTCATTAATATTTGGGTATGAGCAGCTCTCAGTGTAGCTCATGTGCAAACAGGACTCATGGCTGTCATCAGGTTCTCATGGTCACTCCAATCCCTCACCTAGTTCTCAACAAAAACACAAGGGAAGATTGAAGGGCACAATCTTCCCAAAAAGTGCTGGAGGTAGGTGATCCACAGGAATTCTTCCAAAGGTAGAAGGAAGGCTTGTGCGAGCTGGAAGTCTTTGAAGTGCTTAACTAATATGCCCATGGCTGAAAAGTGTGACATTGACTCTGTTTCCACCAGAACCAGGGTGAATCAAGGGAAGGAGAGATGTTCCAGGCATTAGCAAAATCCCCACTCTTAACACAGAGTGGTATTGATTGTATTGTATTTCAGATCCCTGATCTCCCAGGGTGAGTTGTGGGAAATCTCATGGAAGCATCTGGCTTCAGAGGGACTAATCCAAGAGTATGACATTGCCATGGTCCTCATCCCAGTAACTACCATATAGCCTTGCAAATACAGCAGAAAACTTTCACAGTCAACATCTTCTCTGTCCCAGGAAGAACAATGACCTGTATGATTAAAATGGCACCAAAAGAGAGCTGGTCCCCTGGGGACTTTCTCTTCTAACAAAATAAACACTACAAAACATTGTCCAACCAGCCTGTCAAAGGAGTATAGCTGTCTTTTTGATCCCTTTGCCTTAAATTCAACCCTGAAGATGAGAAAGGTTAAGAACTCAAACCCAGCTTGATGTTTTCAGGTGACTGATCTCTAAAAAGACAAAAATCCCCATATATCAGGACAAAGTCACACTCCTCAAAATCACCTCTGAAAAAGCTTCAGTCAGCTGGAAAAACATCCATACACCTCAAAATTGGTGTTCTCCAGAGTAAATACAGGAAATGGGAATTTACCAAGTTCTAATGTGGGTTATACAAGGTTTACCCACTTCTGCCTTCCCTACCTTGAATACTAAACACATTTACTGCCACAGTACCCATACAACATCCTCATTCAAACCCTAATTCCTACACCACTGAGCAGATGAGAACATATCCACTCTATCCTGCTCACACCCAACTGGCCATTCACTCCTATGGAAGCAGATCTAAGCTGACATAGAATGTGTAGGGATGTTATGAGGTGGGCATCCACCTGGTAATAGGGCATTTAAATTTACATCAAAATCTGAACTACCAAAGTTTGCATCTCTTTAAAGTTAGCAGTGAGAACCAGTCACTTCCCAAGGACAATTTGTGAGCTGTCCCAGGTCCTTTTACCATGACATTGTGTAATCTCTGATTTTGGTGATACTCAAAACTCAGCTGAACAAGACCCTGAGCAACTTCAAAAACATCTGTGGTTACAGCTTTGTTCCAGCACCAGAAAAGCACTTAGATACTTTAAGCATGTGCTGAAATCCTCCTCTCTTCAGTGGCCAAGGGGCCGATGACTCCTGTCTCCTCAGCACTCACAGAAAACAGAGATGCTGAGAAACTGGAGAGAGTTCACCAAGAGGACCACCAAGATGATTAGAGGATTGGAGCACACAACAAAGAAGGCTAATGAGAGTATGTTTGTTTAGCCTGGGAAAGATCAAAGGGAGGACTTAACTGCAGACTTACATTTCATAATGGGGTTAGTTATTGAAGAGAAGGCCAGATCCTTCCCAGAAGTGCACAGAGAGAGGACAAGAGGCAAAAATACAAGTTACAACAAGGGAAAATCCAAGCAAGCTAAACAAGACAATTTTTCACCACGAGAGAGCATAAGTCCTGGAACAGGTTGCCCAGAGTGCCTGTGGAAGCCACATCCTTGGGATATTTTCAAGCTCAGCTGGGCAAGGTCACAAACACCCTAACACAACATTGATGTCCATCTTGCCTTAAGCAGGGGCTTGAACTAGAAGACCTTCAGTGGTCCCTTTCACCTTAAAGCGAATTGTGATTCTCTGATTAAGTTCCAGTCCCTTAGTGTCCCTTGAAATGTTTAATTCTCTTGTACAGGCACAGCCACATGATACAGCTGCTATCCACAGGACAGGTATGATTTCCTGAGTCAGGGACCTGTTCCTTTACCTTCTCTTTCTCCCACCAATTTTAACCAAAGTTTCTAGTGCCAAAAGATAGAACATTTTATTAAATGTGTTTTGATTAATTGGGAGAATTAAAGCTTGTAATACTAGGCTAATTTCTCTATCCTACACAATGTAAGATTTTATCTCCTGCTCATCTTCAGGCAGTTCCTAAGACTTCCATAATTATAATAGTTGTTCTGTTGAACTGCGGAGAATTAATTTTAGTCTATAAGCCTTAAAATCGTATTTCATACTGCACTTTGCACTTCTGTGAGGAAGGAGGCATATAGCATGTTAGATTGGAACCAGCCCAGTGGCAACAATAGGAGCTTTTGTCCCAGGGAATAGCATGTTGCCTGGGAATGGGCCAGAACAACAAATTGATATGACAGGCTTTGCCTTCTGTGGAAGTATTAAATCTCAGCTGATAGTGGAACTATCACCTTTCTGTGAAAAGTACTGTGATCTGAGCTATGCTGTCCCTTAACCACAAGATGTAAATGACCCACTCGACACAAGGAGAGGCTGGTTTAAGTCCCATTCAGCCTGGAGACTGGGAAGGCCATTTCCTAGACAGCTCCAAAAATTAAGCATAACAATATGCAGCTCTCCCAGTCCCCAGACAAGTGAGTCTCCGGAGCAGTGAAGCACAAAGGATTAGATTCAGAAACACAGGTCCTCTCACAAGGCCTTTGTTTGCACATCAGTACACCAAGGTCTGTTCCCTCATTAAAGCCAGTGGCAGGACTCCCTCACCTTGGGCCAGTCAACCTCTACCAATGCACACTTTGCAGAAGAGTAAGGGCTGGTAGATTTAGCAAAAGCCAGTAACCTAGAAAGTCCTCAAGAATACCCAAGCCAGTGTCACTTGGGTCCCTCTCTTCTCACTCAGCTGAGCTATTTGCATTAGCTCAGGCTCTGGACACATCCTAATGCCAATGCATGGTTCCTTCTCCATGAGGCAGCTCAGCAACATGGGGTGTCAGTGGCTATCCCAGCCTGGAAACGACTGTCTTTTCCTCTGCAAGCAAGGCAGGAATGCACCTGGCACTGCACTGGGCAGTTTGCAGCCTAAGAATTCATGCTCAGTTTAGGTTAGGGAGAGGCACATTTTAGGTATTTGTAAAGCATCTCTAAAACCAGCACTGCAGTCCTGACCACACCATAGCAAAGTGTTCAGAGTCACCTAACTAAAGTTGCCAATTTACTGAGTTGTGCAGTACCTCCACCCCAGGATCCCTTTGCCATCCCTGAAGATGGAAGGGCACTTCAGCAGGGCATTTCAGCCAGCTTGGGACACAAACCAGCCTCGAGGTGCCTGTGTCCCTCCAGGGACCACAGGGTGTGCCCAGGCCAGGTACATTCCTAACACAGACATCAGTTTTACATGTAGGAGTGAGCAGGTTACTTCCCTCAGTGCTGTTTAAACCTTTGACAGATACAAATCCCTCTAAAGATAAGAAACAACATCTTGTTCATGTCTGAATGGCAGCTTTAGAGATCTGAAGTGTAACTGTTTTAAATCCCCCCACCTATTCCTAAGCAGCTGACACTGATCTAGGACCTAGCTTGGGACAAGCCACAATGTCCCTGCTTCTTGGAGCTGTATGTGCTGAACTGGGATGAGGGGTGAGCTCATGGAGGAGAATCAGTTACCAAACAACTCTGCCACAAAGGCCTGGGGAATCCTAAAGCCTGGATGAAGCTTCAGAATTGTAACAGGTGCGCTATACTTCATCAGAAGTGCACAGTGAAAAGGATGTGGATGCAATTTGGGATTTTAAAATTAAAAAAGGACAAAAAAAAAGAATACCAGCAACACTGTCAAAATGCACATGTAACGTTCATTTATCTCCTAACTTCTTGTCTTAAATCTTTTTCAGGATAAAAGTCATCGGAGATAATTAATCCAAAGGGTTACGAATAAAGCAAGTAAAACAGATGGCAGAAAGGGACTATTCCTTAATTCTGTAGAGATAACAAGGAAAGATTCACCTAGCATTAGACTATAAATTTCCCAAAACCAACCTCTCTTCATCTTATTGCTGAGACAAGCAAGTTTCATGGAGTTCTTGGTTACAATGGTAATGAGCACATAACTCCCTTTAATTAGCATATCTATTCAAAGAAAGGTGCTCATCTACCACCTTGTCATGATAAATAATTGTCCTTTTCCCCTGGACTGGGTGTGCCCCATCTGATCCCTGTGGCAGAGAAAGGAGAAGGCAACAGCAGAGGAAACAGGGGCAGCACCTGACAACTCACTAAGAGTCTTTTTACCCAGACCTTTCTCACGATGAAAACTGGAAGAGCAATCAGAGATAAGAACTAGGAGGTACAGGAAGGATGTGAGGAGATGGGAAACTAACCCATTTGTCTGCAAAAAAAAAAAAAAAGGTGTAGGTTCCATCAGCAGTGAACAAACTCACTATCCAGTCCAGGCAATAAACAGGAACATCTAATTTTCTCTCTAATATCTCTCTCCCCTCCCCATGAAGATGAAGGAGGATTCATGGCTGAGATTTCCACCTTTTTTAACTCCCATACACGCCTGAGACATGCAGCCCATGAGTTACAATTGTCGTGGGTTTCTCTGGTTAGGTACTGCTGGTACAACATCTAGGGGCTTCAGGAAAATTCAGCCTAAAAGCAGCGCTGGTTTTTTTGGAAGCTCTTACCAATAAGGGAGCCTCACAAAGACTCTTAGGAAGGGGGATTTGCAGGGGATTACGATTAAGCCAGTTTCAGTTACTGAAAAGCGAACTTCTGCCCAGGGAATTAGGGTTGGGATAACTAATTATTTGGCTTTCTTTTGCTCATATCCTTCACTATCAAACTTCAGAGCGTGCTGGGGAGGAAGATGAAAGAAGCCAGACCTTTTGCAGACAACAGGACCATACACTGCCTGAATGACTATAACATGGGTGAGGAAAAGAAACCCCTATAGAACGTGCCCATGTAGCCATCTAGTTAGGAACATAAGGGGCAAAAACCAGTTCTGAGTCACTCTCAGGGCAAGAACATTTTGAGGCTGAGAGAGAAGGAAAGAACAACCTCCACCACTTCCCTGGAAAGACCTGCACAGAGTGCCTGAACATGGTCATTAAAGAGACTGTGAGAGCACAAAAGACCATCCTAGTTTCGCTTGGGACAACATCACACACAGTGCTGCTAAGTGAAATGTGACAGCTGCAACCTCAACATGAATGTGCCAGGAATGGGCCACCCTCTAATGGGTAAAGTGTTAGACAGGGTTTCTGGGGCTCCAGCCATGTCACTGGACTACCTTGTGGTGTTCTGAAAGTCCTCTTTCATTTCATGTTACTTCCCATTCTGTCCTCTCTCTTTATGCCCCACATTTTGTCTCTGAGTCACCTGGAGGTCCTACAGCCCCTGTTTTACCCCCAGTATTAGAGCACCAACACCTCAGCAGCAAAATGAATAATTTTCAAATCCCTCTGTGCTGCACTTGCCTTTACAGTCTGCAGGACAAAGAACACACACCCACAGGAAGACTAACCCTTAGATTCTGAAAACTATTAGGTTGGTTTGGAGAAAATATGAGCTCAAGGAGTCACCCAGAGAAATCCAGTCTCTTGCTACCCATCCACTCTTTTCAAGAAGGTTGTGGCAGGCATTGTCTTCTTTCCAAAGGCATTATGGTAAATAGAGAAAAATAAATTTGTACTTCAGTTCCCAAGTTCAACCAAAAAATAAATAAAAAAAAAAGGAAAAAAAAAAGAAAAAGTCACTTGGTTTCAATAAACTTCCCCTGCTTTTCTGTGCAGGGGAAATTTAACAGCTGCCCACTGTTTGTCTTTGGCTTGCTCACTTGCAAGACTTTATTTCAAAACACCAAAGATGGTCTCCTCTGCTGTAGGTACTGTGAAAAGGGCCTATTTATTTGAAATTAACCTCAGAGAAATTAATTGCACTCTTGTAAAACAGCTTATCATGACAAAGTGAAAGCTTAACCCTGAAAGGTTTTTAACCTCATAAACCACAAGCCTCTAACAAGGGAAGAATCAAGACTTTTATAATCCAGCTCTTTGCAAGAGCAGCCACTGGAGCACATCAGGCCCCCTGAGTTACCCCAGAGAACCAGACCACAGCAGTGCAGTTTGAGGCCCTAAAACTTAACAGAACTGTTTACTATCTCAGTTAGAACCTAGCACTATTACATCATTTAGGTCTAAGTCCAGGCAAATACTTTATGTATTTGACCTTCAGTTTAAGCAAGATAAACTACTTTTAAAAAGGAAATATTCATTCACTCATACATCTTGGTAGACCAGGGCCTTGATTTATGAAGATCTGGGACATTAAATTACCATGTGTGCCATGCTAAGCAAGGAGAACTCTTCTGCTTCTACATCCCAAAGAGGGGTCAGTGCAGATGTATCTGCTACTTGTGTCAGTCTGAGAATGGCCATGTCAGACACCAGCATTTTAATGCCACACGAGTCAAACTAACCCCCACCACACAAAGGTCTAACCTTCTAACCATCTCCTTAATACTAATACTATACAAAATTTTACAATGAAAAGTGTTTAGAAGCTCAGAACCAGAACCCACCCGCTCTTCAGCAAAAAGTACTACAACTTTATTGTAAGATTAGCAAAGTTTTCCACAGCCAAGTATAACTGCACTGCAGCACCTTCTTCAATGCAAATTTCACACTAACATCATCTATCTGCTGGCACTCACAGTCCCATACGTGACAGGATACCTCTGGCATCAGGAGTTCAAGGCTGCCTGGGGAGACTGTGGAACTGTGTCAAGAATGAGAAAGAAGAGAGACAGGATTTTAGCAGACAAATCCACAAATGATCCTAGGCACAGACCAACAGAAAAAGTGCACCTGTTCCCGTGATTAGACTTACAGGATGAGGTTGTTTCAATACTCTGCTAATTAGAAGCATATTCAAAACTGGGATATGAAATAGGATAAATGCCAGACAGATAATATGCTGATTATTCATGTCCATGTATGAAGAAGAGGAAACCAACACAGCTGTCTTGCTTATCATACCACACAGGTAAAATCTCCCTGATGGAATCTCAGCAGTCCCTCCCCATACTGGCCTCCTCCTGCATTTATTCCCACCTCCAGGCTCTGTGTTTTGTCTAGCAGACAGCAGGTGAGATTGGCTGTGTGGCCTCACAGAGTAATCTTTAGCCCAAACTTGCCTGCTTAATCCTTCTGCCTAACAAAAAGAAAGAATTCAGCTTTCAACCTTGTTTATGTGAGTGCTTAGACGCAACTCAGTTCAGAAAGCAGCTCAAGGCCCCCTCACAAGCAGGGTGAGAGATGTGCTGCCCAAACTGCCCCAAAACAGGGCTTCTGGCACAATCTAACTGGGGAGACATTCACAAACAGCCTTCAGCTGGTACTTTGTTTCACTACAGCCTTCCACGGGCTCGACAGCAGTCACAGTGTAAGGCATGTACAAAATGTGGGGATGTTTTATAGGGCAGGAGTGTCTACCTAGTTCCAAGTACCTGGAAGACCTACAAGCCATTTAAAAAGAACAAAACTATTTCTGTGGGTAAGGATCCAAAGAAAAATTCAGTATTTCCACACTTCCAAACTTGCTTTCTTTATGATTTCATTTTGATGGGGACATTTCCTGACTCCCAAAGCAAGACACCAGAGCAGCTACAACCTTAGGACAGATAAATGAGGTGATATGGAAGTCCCTGGGACAGATTCTTCTCCATGAATTCTCTGTCTCAGACAACTTCCAGAACTACTGCAGTCTTATCACAGTATCATAGGGTATCATTTTGGTTGAAAAAAACCCCCAAGACCATTGAGCCCAACCTTTGACTGATCACCACCTTGTCAACTAGACCATGGCTCTGAGTGCCAGCTCCAGTCTCATCTCAAACATGGTGAAGATCAGTTAATATTTCATTCACCACAGCCATACACCACAGGATAGAAGAGCTTCAGCTGGGGGGGCGTTCAAGGAGAAACGGACTCTACAGATTGGGGCCTTCAGGCACTTGAATGTGGCTCTCCCAGCTGCCAGGTGAGAAAAGAAAAGAAAAAAGAAAGTTCATTCTAGAAAAAGGAGTAAGGGCAGAGTTAGTGTCTCTGATTCTGGAAAAGTTAAAGGATCTTCAAAGCCAAAACCCTCAAAACCTTTCATGACATACAGATTTGCTTTCTACCCATTGATATCCAAGAGGTCTCAACATCCCAAATTCCCATGTTGCCTTTAAAATACCAGCCTTAACCTACATGAGCCACTGTTTTCCACACATCAAATTAAGTCAAGATAATTAACTGAGGAACAGTGAATAAATACCTGCTTAGATTAATACTGTTCTTTCCCTTATACAGAGAGGCCAAGTTAGTCCAATGTGAATGACCCCATCTATCACTAACAAGTTGTTTCACATTTACTGAAGGCTCAACCATGGGTGACTAAGTGGCTTGTTCAAAATGGGGACAGCATTGATTTGTAAGTGGAGCAAAGATCAGAGACCTCCATTAGTATTCCCCCCGCCTGGATGCACTGATTCCCAACCAAAAGGGAAGGAGGATTTTCTCTGTGTTTTTTCTCTCTCCTGTCACAACAGCAGTTTTAACTAGACTTCAAGTAATGTTTAGATGCAAAACAAATGTCACTTCCTCCTTGCATCCCCCTGAAGGAATTTGGTGCTGTTTTCATGTGTGCTGTTCTCCCAGGATCCTGGGGATATCCAATTTCCCATTCAAACACAGGGAATAGAAAAAGCTGAAAGGCAGATTTTTGTGGATTTCTCTTCTGTCCCATGTCTGAACCTGTAACATGAATGAGGCTTTTGGTAGCTTTGTCCTTCCTTTTTAATAACAACTTCATTTACCTCTTACAAAAGCCAGTCTTCTTTCCGCCTTGCAACCTCCTGGTAAGGTTCCTCCCACATCACTGAAGCCCAGTTGTGCCCAGAAGCTGGGTTATTCAAGAAACAAGAAAGTTTGGATTACAGAACTATTCCTGCTGGCATTCAAAGCCACTGCACCCTCCCCACACAGCTCAGCTGTTTAGCTGGGAGATATCCTCCAGTGCCACTTCCAGAGTGCCAGAACAGGCTGAACAGCCACATACTTTCCCTCCCTGCCCAGTTTACACCTTTTACATCTGTGGTGGGAAAGAGAAATCTCTTGGGTGAGAAGCTAAAATTCTGCTGAGCCAATAGGCCATTCCCCCTTGTCCAAGCACTACATGCCTCTGTGAAAAGTGCCTGTCCAACTCTCTTGGAGTCCTTCTAGGCACTGGAAGGGGCTCAAAGGTCTCCCCAGATCTTTCTTTTCTCCAGACTGATCAGACCTACCTCTCTCAGCCTGTCTGCATAGGAGAGGTGCTCCAGCTCTGCGATCAGCACATTGGCCTCCTCTGTACTAATTCCAACAGGTCCACATTTTGCTTGTGTTGAGGACCCCAGAGCTGGACACGGTTCTCCAGGTGGGGTGTCACAAGACCAGAGTAGAGGGGAAGAATCCCCTCCCTCACCCTGCTGGCCATGCTGATGCAGCCCAGGACACAGCTGGCTTTCTGAGCTGCAGGTTCACATTGCTGAGCTTTTCATTCACCAGCACTCCCAAATCCTTCTCCTCAGAGCTGCTCTCAATCCATTCTCTGCTCAGCCTGTATTTGTGCTGGGCACTGCCCTGACCCAGGTACAGGAACTCGCACTTGGCCTTGTTGAACTTCATGAGGTTTGCACAGTCCCACCTCTCCAGCCTGTCAGGGTCCCTCTGGATGGCATCCCTTCCCTCCAGTGTGTCAACTGCACCAGCTTGATGTCATCGCCAAACTTGGTGAGGGTACACTGATTCCACTGTCAATGTCACCAGTAAAGATGTTAAAAAGTGCCAACACCTGTTGTCACTGTTCTCTACAGGGACATTGAGCCACTCATTGCAATTTTCTGAGGGTCACTCTTCCCTTGTCCACCACTGCTACAGTCCCATCATAGAAGGCCACCAAATTTGTCAGGCATGATTTGCCTGTAGTGAAGTCTCATTTTTTGAAAAATGGTGCCTTCCCCCTTCTGTCCCACGTTCCCTGGCAAGCCACAGAGGCACCTGAGCTGTTACGAGTCACAGCTGAAAACCTGCACCTTTTTTTTTGAATGAGTGCTTCCTGCTTTTAAATTTCTTAAGGAAAGTTGCTTCCTTTTCCACACCCAGATGCATCAAATACATTGAATTGAGGGATTTATTTGCCCTGTAAGTATAGGGTCTAATTCAGTCTTACCACCTGATTCAAAGCAGATGATAGAGGTAAAGGAAGAGAGGAACAGGAGAAACAGCTTAGGGAGTTCACATTGCAATTCAGTGAAAGTACCAGGAAACAGAAGCTCAGCCCTGTGTCTGCTCTACTCATCTCACCATTAGACCACAAAATCTCCATTTCTTCATGGCTGAGAAGAGTTTGAGAGCTCTAAGCAGTAACAATGGGAATAATCTATTCAAGTATCCTAATTACAAATTTTGTCTTGGGCTTCTTACTGCAACAGTATAGCTGTGCCACATCACAGTGTTTCTGATACTGTCACACATGGACATTAGAAATATCAAGTGCAATACAATCCACTTCCATCAGCTTTGAAGTGTGTTCTTACACCAAAAAAATGAATCAAATGGAGGAGAGCAGCATTGGGCTACTCAACATTTTGGCTGCTTTGAATTTGGCTGTGCAACCCTGACAGCTTCATAATAAACACAGCAAATGTTTTAGAATGACAGGCGCTCGTTTCCTTGGTCTGGGACTGTTTGATTTCCATTTACCATATTCATGCAAAGCAAGGTGTGTCGACAATACAGGGCAGGGAGAGGACTTCAAAGCAAATTCCTCTCCACAACAGTGTGGGGTCCCCTCAGAAAGGAGCTGTTCCACTTGTCAGGCCAATTAGTGGCAGCTCTGCTGCTTTGGTGGGAGAAGTAGAGGAGAGGGTCTGGTGGGGAGAGGAATGAAACCCCTGCATGATTTTTTGAATCACCCCTGAAATGCCCTGGGAAAATCTGCATGCAGCAGCATCTACTTCCTGACATAGCCCACATAAAGAGGCTGCCAAGAAACACTGGCTTCATAGAAAGCCCAGTTTTTCACTCTACACTGACAAGCAGTGAGGGACATTGTCTGGAATTTGCCATGGCAAATCAGGGAGAGAGGCAATGCACTTCAACTGCTTTTTCCAGACCCCCAAGCCTTTGACAGTTCTCCCCAATAATATACAATGGAGACCAGTGATTCACAAGGAGTTGAGCGCTAGAACCGAAATTAGAAGGGGCAAAGCAAACCATCCTCTTGCCAACCATCAAAACAGCTGAACTAAAAGCTGGTGCTTGCAGCACTCACACTATGGGACTAGGGATAGCAGCTGTTAGCACCTCTGACTTTCTGGACGCACCTGATCCAAGCTTTTGTGTGGCACCAAGTTATTTCCTAAACAGTCTGGCTCTGTAACAGTTGGGACATTTCCTTCCCAGGCTGTCCTTAGGTCATGAGAAAAGGGCCAGAGGAACTGTTCCTCCTTCCAAAAAGGACAAGCCCATCAGAGCTGATGGCTACATAAACTTAACCCACTTCCTCAGCTTCTGAAGAGAACATGTTAATAATCACTGAAATTATATTAACACCTCTGTACACACTCTTATACAAGGGTAGCCTTCATGCTCTGCTTGAGGCCAAGTTTGAGGCTGTCCACAGAATTTTACTTTCTGCAATGGCTGTTCATGGCAGCCCCAAGAGCATCCTAAATCCTAAACTGCAGTCAAGGCCATACTTATGTCACATCTTTTTTGCTTCTGACTATCTATCCTGTTTGCCTTTGCTGTAATGCTATATGATTGATACTGCGTGGAAGTCTTCCTAAAAGGGACCTCTCTCAGCCTTCTACCACAGCTGGAGAGCTCCACAGTGACCACGATTTCAGCACATCCACCACGTGCTCCAGGTGCCACACCATGTAGTCACCCAGTTCAGGTATACATGGGCCCTATTAGTGTCTCAACCATCTTCAGCTGACCCAGATGATTTCCTAAGCTCTTTGGGCTTCACATATCTTGCAATATCTTCCAAGAAAGGAAGCCCTGATCACTCATTTTCTTGTACACCCTCAAAAATTATTAGTGGCAGGTCACCTTCCCTTGCCCTGAGATAACTAGCAAGGCCTGGCCTTGGTTATATGGTTAAACCCTCATAGCCTTTAAACCATCACTCTGGACCCCATGTGCCCATATCTGACTACAGAAATTGCACACAAATTGTTTGGCAAAGTGCCAGGGGACCTGTATGAGAGACTATCAAAACACCCTGACACTGATCATGATCCGTGATTTCTTCTATAAATCTCAAGGGAAAATAAGCCAGAGAGAGGATATAGTCAATACCAGAACTCTGGCCTAGCAGGAGCCTCTCAGGAGCACCATTCAGTTGTTACTATACTTTGTGCAGAGCCTAAAAGTGACTCGAAGATATCATTCTTCAAAATCTATGGCAAATAATAAAATCCAGGGATAGTCACAGCTTACAAAGACAGAACTCAGCACTTCAAAATATCACCTGCACACTAAAGTATTCCCACATGTCAGAAAATAAGATTAAAGAAGAGTGATATTGCACTCACAAAAGAAGGTCTCTGTTCCTTTGTCTGACAGGACATCTTGATATCTGTATTATTCAGCTTCAGAAAAAGGGCTCTGAATGTTTCTAACAGCATGAAGCTGTGTGTTAATTTAATTTCATCCCTTAGATGGACTATTATTGGAGTAGGTGTTTGGTCTAAACTCATAAAAACAAATTCAGGGCTCCAGCTGGGTACATGTGAACATTTCTGCCTGCACAAGCAATACCTATTTTTCAGGCTGAACTGCCATCTTTTATAATCTTCACTATTGATTTTAGAGCTGGTTAAAAAATTCCTAAAACCCTTACAGAGTCATTGTGATCAAAGGCCCCTACCTGTCTTAGATTATTAAAAATAAAAAGAAATGAAAAAACATGACTGTGCACTTCACTATTGATTTTTCTTTTCTTATCACTTTTTCTCCCAAATTAAAAAAATGAAAAATCTTTTCTGAGAAAAAGAAGTTTCTTGGTTTGTTCTCTTCATTTAAATTTTTCATCTTATTTGGAGTTTTCAGGTTCAGAAATAGGAGGAAAGACTCAGAGAAAAGAGAACTTAAAAAAACTGTTTTCCTTTTTATTTAAAATAAAAACTGTGTCTGTGCCTTGGTGCTATGTTTTAAAGTGAGATGTTTTTCCACCACCACATCAACAATTGACACTTTTGAGTAGTAGTCATTTGCTACTGTTTGAACTATTTGGTTGGTAGTATGCTAAGGCTGAGGTGAAGTCACGGTCCTCTCAAGAAGCAAAATTTTCCCTTAATCCATTTTCAAAGAAGTCTAGCAGTGAATAGGCTGGATTTTTCCCCATCAAACCTCCTCCTGGGATCTGCTGTACTGCATTTGGGCACAGCAAGCTGTCCATTAGGAAGCAAAGCACTGTCCAGGCAAATCCCTGCTTTCCCAAAAACCACAGAACACATCCAGGCCGAGCAGGGAGGGAGGAGAAGCAGCCAGGGCAGGAGGAACAGCGGGGTGCGAGGGTTCTGCTCCCAATGGACTGGGGGTTCACCTCCCTCAGGACTTCCTTTTGAAAGCTGTCAGAGCCAAAAGAGAGTGGTCTATTCAAGGTCCAACTGCAAGGGGTCTCTTTGGTATAAGTTTTTTTAATCAGTAAAAACCAAATCCAAGCCCCACATCCCTGTGTGCAACCCAATTACAGAGACTTCAAAGCCAAGCAGGGCTATTAAGCCTGTTTAGCCAGACCTCCACCATAACACAGGTCTTAGGTGTTCACACGACAAACCTTTCACTGGAGCTCAATAACTTCAAAAAGAAGTATTCACTGAGAAAACCCTTGCATTTCAGATTGAAAAGCTCCAAACAAGCAAAAAACTGTGGCATATAAGCAACACTAACAGTTAATTACCCTCCTTGTTAAATGCTCATGTCTTGCTTCCAGGGAGAATTACTCACAACTGGATACAGGCCCAGGCACTCTCTTTAGCTGAGGTAAATGAGTGTATTTTTCTCCTCTCGGTTCCTTTCCCTACACTTCTGGAATACAAAATGAGATCCACTCATGGTAATTGAGCTGTTGACAAGTGTTGCCAGCCAGGGACATAGAATTAGTGTTTCTAACCTTCATAATTTAAATTACAAACCCAAGAGTAATTAGTGTTTTTCTTGGAGCTCCATCTCCTGGAGACAGGTGATTATGGGAGAATCCTTATTTTACTTACTTTCAAAGTACTTTTTAGACACCATGGAAAAATCTAGAAGTGCCTTGAGTAACCATTACAGATGTATGAATACAACCAAAGACAGATTGAATTAATTCTAACTTTACTTATTTCTCATTAAAGTAATTATTATTGCTACAGTAGATGTCATGATTTGCCACTGTTGAGTGTTTGGAGGGAGAGACTGCAGTGACCTCTGAGACAAGCAATGGCTGAGAATATCAAAGGAAACCAAAAAGCCCTTCTGGGGCTGAGAGGGAAAGGGATGACCGTGAGTTTTGAGGCTTGGACAGCCATCACCAGTAAATGACACAGGCACTAAGGGAGCTCACATCTCTCTTGCTGGGATCTCTGGGAAATCAAGTAACAACTCTCATCACTCGAGAAGTCTGAGGACTGCTTTAAGACTGCTCTGACAAGGGAAATCTTCACTGGCCAAGACCTACAAAAATTCTTTACAATGAAGGTGGTGAGGAACTGGCACAGATTGCCCAGAGAAGCTGTGAATTCCCTATCCCTGGAAGTGTTCAAGGCCAGATTGGATGGGGCTTTGAGCAACCTGGTCTAGTGAGAGGTGGCCCTGCCCATGGCAGGGGGGGTTGCAATTAGATGATCTTCAGTATCCCTTCCAACCCAAACCATTCTGTGATTCTATACCTACATGCAATATCAGTGGAGACACAGAAAAATCAGCATGATCCTGACCTGAGCACGCCAAGGCAGATGCATATCCTGAAGTTTTTCTGATTTTAAAAAGCAGCTAATGGCACAGTAACTGAGAAAGGATGACTACTATAAAATATCACTACTATTATTTAATGATAATCCATTAACTGAAAAGGACTTGTGCTACTCTATTATTTGAATTTATTATTTGATTTGAATTAGTAAGTGTAACAGGAGACAACAGAGATTTAATTGAAACTCCCCTGCAGGCTGGTCCATGTGGATTCTGAAAATCAAGACAAACATCTTTCACAACAACACAGAGTGACCTCCTTGATTTAATAACAGGCAGCACCAACTAATCTGCAAGAGCACACAGGATCTTCAGCTTTCACATTCCTCACATGTTTTTCTTCTTCTGAATCTGCACTGTCAGTATTTGTCTCCCAGTTCAGTCTGCCTTAAGGGTAATACAACAGTCCTCAGGTTCTTGCACTGCACAGGGTTAAGTCAGGCTAATTCAACCATTCTCCCACTGAGCTCAGACAAAAAAGCCCACCCAGGCAAGGCAGAACCCACTAGTCTGAGAGTTACTCCACACTATTAGTAGGATTGACACCCTCTTCTATCAATAAAATGACAGTTTCTAGTATCTGCAGTAAGCGTGGAAGGTATTTTCTCTGGGAATTCCTCCTCCCCTGCTCAGCAGGAGAAAGTCCTTAGTTCAAAAATAGCAAATTTCTGCTTTATTTTTGACTATTCAATGAAAAATGCTACTCACTAAGGGTGTGGTAAACAGATTATTGGGTGCTGTTTTCCTGAGTTAGTGCTCTGGTTAGAAGACCATTTGACAGATCAGCTCTTCCTTAGATGTGGTCCCTGGAGACAAAATCAGAGGTCTCCTCTGAGTAAATGCTCCTGTTCAGCACTGTAAATGCTCCACCCTTTTTGCTTGTTTTTGGTTTCAGTGTGTGGCAGACAGGAAGATGAACCCACAACTGGGTTGCAGTGCATAATCTATGTGTTGATGTGATTTCCCCATTTACCTCTGTGCTGTACAAAGTCCCACCTGACCTGCTCAAGCCTCATCATTCCCAGAAACTCTTCTCCGTTGACTCTTCACTTACTTGACAATCTCCTTGATAACCTTTGGTATTCAATTAGCACAACTGAAAATACATATCTATAAAAGGTTTAATTGCCCTTAATTTAGTAACTCTGATTTCCCCTTATCTCAAAATACAGTGCAGGAGGAAAAGAACTAACTTCCACCTATGCTGCTTCTTCAGCAATGGCATCAAATAAGAATCTGTAATGAATTTCTAACTTACAAGCACATTTTAAAAGCACCAGTTAATCCTGTTAGAAGTTTAAAAACAAGTTAATATTTAACTTGGTATCTACATGTTTTAAAAGTTTATTCCCCTTTGGATTTTTATTCCAAAAGTGGGGTTTGCGTGTAAAAGTTTAACAAGAAATGCTTTCAAATAGGAAATCCAATTTGATTTGGTTGAGCTGCTGCTTCATTCTTAAAATTATAGAAATTATTTATTTATTATATAATTAAATGTGTTTAAATATTGATAACTTTACATAAACTAGACGCATATCGTGTATTATTTTTAAATTCAGTAACACACCAAAATTTAAAATTTCCAGAGAATCATTAAATATTTTTTGAATCTCAGTCTCCTTTGCAATTGGAAGAGATGCTATAAATACCTCAAAACAAACAGAGGGATAAACGAGGAATCCAGGATTTCTTTCAGAGGTAGAGTAAAAAGAATATATCCTCCTTGTAGCACTGTCAGATGGTATCAGCTTCCAGCTACATCTGCATGGGTTTGTAAATGGGAAACAATAGTGCAGAATGACAATCTCTAGCTGCACCTGATCAAGACAGCATTTTCAACTGTGACAGCTGAAAATACAGAGGAATTGATGGGAAAGGCAACCTTTCCAAAGGCATGTGCAGAAGCATTAGGCACCTGTTTGCTTTATTGACAGGGTGGGCTTTGTTTCAGAAGAATAGCAGGCATATTTAATCTTCATGTCAAAAGACACAGTGGCATTAAAGGGTAGAGAGTTACCTCAGGGGACAAAACTACAGTCTTTAATCATCCCGATCTCCATTGTTTTGGTCACTGGAGCTTGATTCAATAACTTCACCCTTGTGTTCTTTCTCCCCACTTCCACTGCGCTGACTTCGAAAGGTTGGGGACTGCAGCCCTCATTTTAAAGGTGGTAATTACACAAAACTGGCAACACCAACAGGTTCTGATTCCAGGTCAAGTAACACCAGAGAGTAAGAAGGAGATATTAATTATAGAGAGTGGATAATTGCTTCCTTAGCAGCTAATCCTCTCATTTATCCACCCAAAAGGTCAGATCCAGAAACCCAACACCCTTTCAAAGTACAGTGAATAATGTGTCCTTGTGGCCCTATGCCAGAACTCTTGGCTTTGCGTTAATCTGGACTACTCAGGGGCAAAGAGCCTGTGTCAGCATTTAAAGAAAATGTAAACACTCATCTTTCTTCCCGGCCTCTTGAAATAGGCACCTTAAAACTATCAGAAACAGGCACAAATGCAATTCATCACAGCCTGTTTCTGTTGTTTAGCCAAGACAAGCAATATTTTGGTGTATCATTATGCAGCGACAAGGCAAAACATGAGGGCTGCCAGTGTGTTGCCACATAAACTGGTGTGAGGCATGACTGTGTTTAAGTAAAGATCTGCTGGGTGAGGCCCTCGGGTGCTCTTCTCTTTCCCATGGGGAGAGAAGGCAGCTTTTATCAGATCTGCCAATACTGAGCACACAACCCACACTGCCAGTGGACATCTCTGAGCAGACACACTCCCACTCTTCCAGTCAAAGCCATTTGCCACAGGAATTGTCTGGTCAGTGGCCTCTGACTAATCAGACCCAACAAAATAGTACAGTCAACATTCATTTCCTATAGAGTTCTATTGATCAGCCACCTTGGATATATGACATGCAGAAAGTCAGGAAGAGGTCTTTAAGGCAAGATATTTCTGGTGGTTTATCACTCTTTGAAGAACGTGTAGCACCCATTAAGCAAGCAGATTTGCCTCAGTATCTCAAACCATGTGCTGTATTTTATTTTGGTCAGACTATTTTTACATCCCCATGCACAGGCCTTCTCATATAGCAGGCAGAGGGACAGCAAGCCACGTAGTGGGGAAAGCCATGGGGCCAGGAAACAGCTGGAAATCTGCTCTCTGCTGCAATCCCTTCCACAGCTTCTGTATGCATTTCCCTCCATTCCAACTGCAGAACAAGACCACACTTCTGAATTAATATAAAATTAAACCCATCAAACTCAGTTTTAACAACTTTGAACACACAGAGGAAGTTCTTATATTACAATGCTGCAGCATTTTGGATCACAAAAGCCCTAAAGTCAGATTTCCTCTTTGGTGAGATTAGACTCCCACAGCAAAGTTTTGTTCCATTCATTATTCCAAAGACAAACAATCCAGCAACTTTAAGCACAAACCCAGATTCAATACAATATTTAGCTCTTGAGTCCTGCTTGAAATCCTTACTTCCCACCAAAAAACAGCCAAGAAGCCAGGAGCCTGAGCAGGAGCCAAGATCCTACTGGTTGAGATCTTACTTAAGTCTCAGTTCCTTCTGATTTGGAGGAACCAATTTCTGGACCTGCATTTCCCTCCTTGTTGCCCATTAAAGGAACTATAACAACACTGAACATGGAAGAAGCTAAATTCCAGTCCCCAGGTAAGGAGACATCATTGCAAAGCAGTATTTTCACTGAAAAAGAAACCACCTCAGACCAAGGTAGAGCAAGGTAATTTTGTAATATCTTGTAATATCTAGATGACTCCAATAAGCTTTGATATCTTCTTATACAAAACTGGAGAAACAAAGTAGTGGGGCCCACACAAAAGAGATGAACAAATGCATCAGGGAGACAAAAGGATGCTCTCCATAACATTTAAAAATTATGTAATAGCTCTTATTTCATATGTCATTGACAAGTCACATTTGTTTTCTTTCTTGATGGCACCTTTTGCTCCCCATGTAGATCGGAATATCGATTTGTTACAGGACAACAGAAACCTTTTGCTTTTGATATTTTGTATCAGCAGTTTGCTTGGCAAACATGAAGAGTATTTTAAAGGTCATATTTCCCAGTCTCTTCTCTGCTTACTAATCAAAAAGTGACTCTGAAGAGCTGGGAAAAGCCGCTGCCTCTGCAGCAGCTGGCAGAGGTACAGCCTATACTTCCCTCTTCAGTTACATCTCTGCTGTCTTGGAAAGAAAGAGCAGGAGGGAGAACTTCACAGCCTCAGATTTGGGCAGAATTTGATCTTCCCTTCAGCACAGGAAACAGCATAGAATCAAACTCTGTAAAAAATAATTCCAAGCCAGTTTTCAGCTACAGTGGTGCGGCAGACTCCACTATCCGGAGAGCGCCAACTCTATTTGAACTACACATTTCGGGTTTCTGACTGGTTTTAGTCCATTTTAAAACCCCTTTCACTCACCCCGCTTGCAGGGCCTGCAACATTCCTCAGAGAAATGTTTTTGTTTCCTTTCCTGTTAGGAAAATTGCCTGCTGTACAGTGGGCACTGTCACAGCCTAGTAAGTTGGCACTTTGTTACACTTTTCCACTCCAACAGCTCCCTGCAAGCCATCAGCTGCAAAACAACCTACAGAGGCTGCCAATTAATTAACTGGGCTATTAAATCAATGTATTCTATACCGGTAACTTTCAAACAGATAAAAGCCATGCAGGACCAGAGCAGAGGTGCCAGATTGTCCATGCTTGGCTGAGCTGTGCTTGGTCCAGCTTGTTCTAAGGGTGGAAGGGGAGCGGCGAGGTTGGAAAGCAGCTGGGAGGGCTCCAACAGACCTACAGTGGTACATTAAAATCAGATGGTTGAAGCTATTTCCCTGCCTCCTCTCCTTTGCCGGAAACATCCAGTTCACACAGAAATTGGGTCCTGAACTGCCAGTTCTTACTGTGTTTAGTCGAAGAGGTGCCAAACCTTTGGCTAGGGCTCACTTCAAACAGCTTTATTTACAGCATGAGCACAAACCAGATGCAGGACAGGACATGAAAATCATGCCCGAACCCCAACATCCACATTTGTGTCATGTATATACAAGTGACAGAGTCATTTGTGTTTGTATCATATAACACTCAGACAAGTACCCATGAAGTGACACAAGACCTCTGAAATACTGTGACAGGGAGAGGTCAAAATAATAGTTGATCTGGCCAGAGGCTATTCCTGTCCACATGTTGAGAGAACTCAGGAAAGAAGATGCCTGGGAGCAGAGTAGGTCAATAACTCTTGCAGAGACCTCCACTGGAGGAAATTCAGGACACCTCAAAATGCCTGCCCTCCTGACCACAGGTCCCCAGACACTGCATACTTACATCTCACTTCCAGCTAAACCACTGGGGCTGCCAGAACCTTTGGATGAGTCATTGGGGTACCTGAGGCACAGAGCTGGCAATGAAGTGTGGGCACCCTCCTCTGCCCAGGAGCAGCAGCCCCCTGTACACGCTCAGGCTGCCAGGGCACAGGGGTAGGCACAGACATGACCTGCTTCAAGCATGTTTTTGAGCACCTGCTGGCAACAACCACCACCCCAAACACAACCCATCCCCTCTGTGAGGGAGCCACGCTGCTGAACAGCATCGTCCCTGGGCCACCAATACAGTGCTCATGGGGGCTATCTCCAGTTAATGTTTATGTGGGGTTTACCCTGCCCAACTGCTTCCAGGTTTTTACCACCAGACCAATCTGAATTTCCACTGTTCATTGACACAAACGTTACCAGAGAGAGGAGCATTGAATGTCTGCAAGCCCATTTACCCTCCGCCTCATAAGGTACAGGGGTGGGTCCTGTATAAACAGGTTTTTTGTTTGAGGGAGCCTGACAGAGCAGAGCCTGACCTTTCCACTTTGGGGGAACAGCAGGCTTCAATCAAACCATGCTAAGGGCTGGGGCTATTTTCCCTTCTCACAGGTCAGGGTGATGCTTGAACTCTCCTTGCCTCAGCATCCCCACCCACCCCATCAATCTCCCCTCTGCCCTGCCCGACATCTGGGGCCACTGTGACTTACAACAGCCTCCCCCGAGGGTGTCTCCAAGGGGACTTTTCCTACCACTGCTGAGTGATTCCACTCACTGGACTGCTTGTCAATCTGGTCCCCTTACAGCAGCACAACTCAGACCCTTTGCAGGAGGAGATCACTAGCCTGATTAATGTTTTCCACATTAAATTCTACTTCCAGCACATGGCCTGCTCTTGGAGAAGGTATCAAGTTAGAAGTGGCTCAGCTGCAAGTATTATGTCAAAGTACTGCAGTGTGCAAGGCACTTATGGGTAAAAAACATGCTGATTTTGACCCACAATAATGTAAATAGGACTCAAGATGGGGGCTAGGAAACCACAGCCCTTATTATTCTTTAGGGATAATAAGGGA
Organism: Campylorhamphus procurvoides; assembly: GCA_013396655.1. Lineage (NCBI taxonomy): Eukaryota > Metazoa > Chordata > Aves > Passeriformes > Dendrocolaptidae > Campylorhamphus > Campylorhamphus procurvoides. The sequence continues at coordinate 320,072 of WBMV01001388.1, read as the reverse complement.
TAATAAGGGTAAAGGATCCAGCTATGTTTAAGCAAAGGCACTCTCAGGTTGTACACAGAACACTAACACTCCAGCATCACTGCCATCAGACCTACGTTACTGTCCACTCACTGAAGATCCCACCCCAAGAGCTTTCATAATACCAAACATTCTCAAGTAAAATACACTAAAAAGTTCCTCCTTTCCCTTCTGCCAGGAAATACAGGTGCTGACTGGCTGTGTCCCAGCCGCAAGTACATTTTTCAATATGGCTTCCTATCATAAATACACTTTTCATTATTTCACAGCCAGATGAAGCCTGGCCACTAATCTGGACACTGCTTTAGGGACTAAGAGCTCTTATCAGACTGTTCCAAGTTTGAGCACTCCTCAGTAGAGCTGCTGCAATGGCCCAGAGCCCAGGATAAGCTTCTGCCTGCACTGGATGCTCACTAAAAGAAAATAACGCTGCGGTGCTGCCAGGTAAAGTGGCCAGAATGTGCAACTGAATTTCCTCAGCTTTTGTTTTAGGCAATACAGCCAAGCTTGGCAAACCTTTCTTATTGGTTTTTTTTCCTGGATAAATGTTGTTGGGAGTAGGTGAGAGAGGTAAGGAATGAGGGCTTGTATCAAGCATAGAGCAAAGTGCAAAAGGACTACAACTTACCTTTGGGATACCTCTTGTGCCAGAACCCTGCAGAGAAACTCAGGATGGGAAGTGCCTCAGTGTGTGCTGGTGCCTCAGTGTGTGCTGGTGCCAAGCACACAAAAAAAATGAATGGAAACTAAAGGAGTCACTGGGTCCTCTGTGAAAGCAAAACCTGGTGATGGTATCTCAGCTGGAGCAAAGACAAAGTAGAGACGTTCCTATGTCAGAGGTCACTCTTGAAAACTGCAATTTTTTTCCTTCTCTGTTGCCTATTTTCATGAGAATGAACAGGCTGATCCCAGAAAATGAAGAGTTGAGCTCAAACCAATCATTATGCTGAAGGAGTCTACAACCTTATCCCAAAAACAAATGTCGGGATTTCTGAATCTTAAGTCTTACCCATTTGTGGATAAGGGGACACCATAAACACAAACCTCCCTACAGAGATAATTAAATTATCAGCCACTTCCAAAAGAATGAGAGGTCAGGATTATTTCCTCTTGCTGAGCCATTGGTCATACCAGCACAGCAATATGCAGCCAATGCCTCATTAACTTTTGCTAGAGGATTTTCTTTTGCTGCCCAAAACTGGCCAAAAAGGGGGGAAAAAACCCAGCAGGTCTGGATGGATCCCATGGGCCTCCACTCAACTGAGAAATCACAAAAACAGGTTTTTAGCTCAGAGAAATCACATGCCACCTCTTGCTACAGCTTTTGTTCTTCAAAGCTACTATCGGCTCCCCTTCCTCCCAAATTAGTGGAACCACTATGCCAGGCCATCTGGCACATCAAAATTTATCTTCATATTTCATTATCCAGCCCACTGACCCCAGTGTTTCCTCCCACTGACTAATGAGATTAGCCCATCAGCTTCTAATTGCAGCAGTTATATCTAGTCTGTTTTAAAACACCCAAGAAAACAAATCCCCAGGTTGTTTCAGGGTGTCATTTTGCTCTCCAAACAAGCACAGCACTTCTAAGGAGATGGCACATATATCAAATCAATGAATGGAAGTCCTTAGGCTGGAAAGTGAAAAATAGAAAACCCAAATGTCCTAATCCCAAACCACTGAGGTCAGTGATGATATGTGGGCTTGTTTAGCTCTACCAAAACAGCACAAGGAGTTTTACCTGGTATTTCTTGGAGTAGGGGAGCAACTGCAAGGCTACCAATCCAGTGTGTAGACACTTCTTGTAAGGACACTAACAGAGGGTGGTATTCCATTTCCACACCTCAACCCACCTAATAGGAAGTTTCCTGAAAAAAGTGCCCTAAAAAGACACATAAGGAGTTACAGAATCACCTTATACCCATTCCATTTCAGCAACATGCCAAGAACTTAAACAGGCCAGGAGATGGCCTAGAAGCGGGGTTGTCAGCTTTGCTGCTTCCCATTTTAGTGCATTTCTGAGCAGGATTCATGTAGTCTAAGTGAGCCATGTGGATCCTCAGTGGAGAGGAACCAGCAACCACAGGATGCCAGTGATCTCTAGATGTAGCTGCAAGGCAAGTCATGTGAAGCATCCCCTAGAAGTCCAAAGGAACAACTCAGGTGAGATGAAAGTGTCTTTGGAACAGTTAAGGAAAACAATTCCACTGCCAATGGTACAATCTGTGCCTCAGTTTCTTCATCTGCAAAACAATGCTATTGGTGTTTATTCTCTATAGCAAAACCCTTCTACAGTCATGAATGATCAAAGATCTGTAACTGTGAGTTACCTGTGATAGACGTATTGAATGTGCTTATTAGCTGGAGATCTGCTGGAAATTCAGGACTAGAGGGGGAAGAGGGGGAAAATACTACAACTTACAAGTAAGGCTGGAAAATTTAGTTAAATTGCAAACAAAAAACACCTGGCCTGTCTTGCCTTGGAGGCCCACCAAGCCCTCAAGGTGTTTAATTTGCAGCTTGCCTTTTACTACTGCAGGTTTAAAAGTTTCCAGAGCAACCCTAAAAGCCTCATTAGACACCAAAAATTATTTATCCCTGAAGTACTAGCATGAACAAGACATCAGACTGAGAATAAAACAGCCTTCCTCAGGGTGTTCAAAATACCAAATTTTGCTTGTGCCTGGACATTGGGAAGGCTGGATCCTCCCCTCACATAGCCGGGTAAGATTAAGATGGAGAACAGCCTGGGAGAGTAAATGTTCACCCCAATTCAACAATTTCCTGCATGTTCTGTTTAAATACACCATCTGACAGATATTTCCCTACCTCTCCCCACCACATTTCTGTGATAAGTGTTCCCTCGACATGCCTAATGCCTAAGAAAACTTCTTACCCTCATTGCACATCCCACAGTGGCTGGAGCACAGATGAGCCCCCTTATCACATGGGCCAGACATCATTTAGAGGACAGCTTCTCTACAATGCAAATCAGGATCATTGTCACCAGTGGAAAAAAACCTAAAAGAGAAATTATTGGCCCTTGTTAGCCACTCCCTGGAGCGCAGAAAAGGGCATTGACCTCACTCTTGCCCCACCAAGGCCAAGTGCTCAGGGAAAACCCTGATCTCTCCACATCCATCAGTGCTGCCATTATGCCAACGACAGACAGCTGGGATGAAGGCAGCTCTGATGTTCTCCAAAAAACTAACTAGGAAAAGGGCCAGAAAGGTCCTGAAACAATGGATCAGGCATCCCCCCATCCTCTCTCCCCATCCAGCATTCTGTAGGTTGTGCTCCTTTGGTTAGCAGACCTGCACTAATCCACCAACACCAGCAAGGTCAAGAAGGGCTTTATAAGGCAATTCCACATGCAACAGGCATGGATACTAGGGCAATATCTCACTGACAGCATCCTCTCTAACCCCACAGCAGAAAAGCAGTTATCAAACACAGAAGATTTTTGCACAAAGGGACAAGTCTGAGTTTAAATGCAATTCTGAAATCTCAGAACAGTTTGGATTTGAAGGGACCTTTAAAGATCATCTACTCCAACCTCCCCAGCACCCTTCACTAGGTCAGGTTGCCCAAAGCACTCTCCACCATAACCTTGAATGCTTCCAGGAATGGGGCATCCACAGCTTCTCTAAGCAACCTGTTCCAATGTCTCACTACACTTATTAAAAATTTTCTTTCTTATGTCTAGTCTAATCTAAATATTTCAGTTTTAAACAATTACTTCTTGTCCTATCACTACAGGCCTTCATAAAAAAATCTCTTTCTTATAAAAAGAAAGTACTGAATCATTGCAACAGGGTCTCCCCTGGAAACCAAGGTGGGTCAGGCTGATTTGGCCCTTTGTAAGACAACATACGAATCTTGGACCCAGATAATTCTGATACTACACTGGGGAGCAGAGGCGGGGGTGCACTACAGCCCCAGTGGTGAAAAAGAGCAGTGGAAGTGTTTCATTCTCTACCACCTTCACAAGAGAGGCATGGAGATACTGGAGAAGGTAATATCAGAGTGCATCATCAGGCCCAGCTGACAAAGAAACGGTCCTACCAGCCACATCTGCAGAGTACAGGCAGACAGACACCATTGGCCTTAGAGGCTGGCAACTTGCTGCTGCAGTGTCTCATCGAAAACAATGCAGGCAAACTTCACAGATGTGAGTAAACCCTCTGTATGCTACTTCTGAGCCTACTCCAAAGTTTTGGACTGCAGCAGTGCAAATAAAGGCATCCTTTCCATGAGTAACTTCAACTAAGTAGTCACAGACAGGATGATTCACTTGAGAGCAGCAGATGGACAGTCTAGATAGGCAGACTGTCCACGTAACCATTTGCTCAGTTATCTGTCTACTTTGGGAGACCTTTCTGTTCCAGAAAGTCTTCAGGGAGGCAGCACTATTAATGGGGGAGTACACACACCTTTCAACTTCCCAGACACCAAACTATTTAGAAGTCACCACAATCCAGGTATCTGTGGAACATGGGCTCCAAGAAAACCAGCAAGGACTCAAGCTACAGTGTAAGACACATGGAGACAATCAGGAAATGTGTAATGAGAAGGGACAGGCATGAAAACAGAAGTTGGGTGTCACAGAACCCAGGCTCTCACAGTGAACTTCAGGGCTGTGCAGACAGGGACACACAGGAGGTTTGTGACAGTCTCTTTAATCACAGGCTCCCCTCACACTTGAACCGGGCTTGGGGCTACAGATTCAGACTTCAGGACACCCAAAGATTGTGGCACCAATTGGCCTGATGATATTTCATTTCACTGCATGTGATCTTTTTCCCACATGCCTCATTCGCCTCTGTGCATATAAATGATGAAAACCTTGGAAAAAGGACTGAGAGAAATTCAGAGCGGGCATTAGTTGCTATTTTTGACAGCACTAAAACAACATATTAAAATGTTTTGGGAGTTTGTGTTGGTTCTTTTTTTTTTTGGCGGGTGGGGTATTTATTTGGTTGGTTGGGTTTTTTTGCTGTGATTTGTTTTCTCTGAGTTGCAGCTTAGAGGGGGAAAACAGAAGACAGTGTCCCATTCAATGCCTGCCTGATGGAATGAAAGGGGCTGGCTCTGCCACAGCACTTCAGAAGCTGTGCTTTTGGGGGAGTATTGTTTTTATTTCACAAGATTAAAAAAAAGGAAATGAGCAATTCCAGAAGGAAAGGGTCTGAATGCTTGCTCAGCCTGCACCATGAAGAAAAGAGATTGCTATTGTCAATGGGTGTTTCATTGTTCTGATCTTTCTGAGAAACCTTAAAATATAACCAGAAATGTAACAAGAATAGAAAATAGATCTGTTTCTTTGGTTGCCCATTTGAAGCCTGGCTGGTAAGAGACAGACTGTAGCTCAGCAGTGCTAATTACCTTGGTTAACCCTTGTTCTTGCTAATGACACATATTTAAAAAGACTTCATATTCATCTGGAGTAGGCACAAGGAGAACCCAACTCTCCCTCATGTGAATAGCCCCATTGCTTTATACTGAATTTCTCACCAAGTCCAGACTTCAGCATCAGCCTCCAAGCTAATCAATTGCATCAAATTACTACAACTGGCCAGGCTCATTCTTTCATTGGTACCACTTTCAAACACTGGCCACACTCTGCTCTCCCTTGACAGATTGCTTCAAGCACAAACTTCCAGCCAGGAGTCAAGATCCAGGCAATACCTTCAAGATCAGTTAGAGGAGTAGGACACAGGAGAGTTGCAAGGGCACAAGGATTTCCTCCTGGCTCTTTAAGACAGGAATCAGTGGGATTTACCCCTCTTAGCATCCTTGGTACAGCTTCATCTCATGGCAGCAGTTGGAATCAGCTAGGGCTGTACCTCTAACCTCCCAAAACTGAGGGACCTTAGGAAGAGAAAAAAATTGCAGATAATACAAATAAGTAGATAGATAGACAGAGTGGATCCCAAAAGCAGAATGTGAGGATGCAAAGGGAAGAAAGCAAACAACAGACAACAACAACAGATATAACACCAGCGCTGAGTTAAGGCCAACATGCCTGTGAGCATCCATAAGCAGCAGCCCCAGAGCTCAGCACTGCTCCTGAGCCACAACATCTCCCCAAGAGCCTGTTGCAGGCACAGTTGTGCTGCTGTCTTGCTGGCACTGGTGTGCACAGAGCCAGCTCAGAGCTCTCAGTTCCAGCTGCTTGATAAAGCAGCTTGAACAGTCCATATTCAACCCATCAGGAGCCAAAAACTAGCACCGAGGAGGACAGACAGAACCAAGGCAGGCCACAGGTGAAAAATTTGTCTTTCTTTTCCCCCATAAAAAGAGTTTCCTGTGTTTAGATGTTGGGGAGACTGGTGTGAGTAGGTTCAGATTTTCTGATCTGTAGAAGACAGTAATGCTGAGAGGCAGAAAAGGGTCATCTTCTGTCTCACAGGTCAAACAAGTGAAAACCAGCCCTTAATCTTCAAAACAGTGCAAGAGGTAACTTAGTTGGTCTTGTACTGCAATGATTTAAATCAAGAGAAACATTTTTAAAACACTGTATCATTCATACTGTGATACCATGCTGATCAATCAGCCTCCTTTTCACCCCCTTGAGCAGAAGTAATCACCCCCAGCTCCACCACATGGATGTAGGAGCAATGGGAATGCGCAGAGGAGGCTGAGTGAACAAAGGGCACTTCAGGCCTGCTGGGGTCAGAATGCGGATCTGTACGGTAGGTTGGACTCTCACTAATCCAGCTCTGTTTCTAATGAGATTGGCTCTCATTACAGCAAAAGGAGGTCCATGGCTTGGTTTGCCAAGGGGACCATTGTCATGCAGCTTAGGGAAGCAAAATAATCTTATCAGTTTGAACTTGAACTTTGCCCTCCAATTATACGGACGATGCTTATGAAAAGAGAGATAAAGTGATTTTCATTTATCCAGCAAGAAAAATGTATTGTCTAACACCAAGCATTCAGTTTCCTGCAGCTGCTGATAGACCTTCACACTCCAGCCACTGGCTGTACCATTGCCAAAATGCACTAACTACTGTCTGTGTATGTTAACTCTGAACCAAACCCGTGGCAAATGGCACCATCCGAATTTACAGTGCAGCTTATGGGTATAGCAGAGTCCCTACTCCTGCAGCACAGCCAAAGTGAAAGCCTGGGGCTGTCAGCTAAAGACAAACAAACCCAAAGGGCAGGCAGAATCAGAAAAAATTTTCACCCCTTCTTGCTGAAGCTCTGTCTCTGTGTCCTTATTCAACCCATTAGCACCCCTTGGCTGCTATAGAGACCATCCTCTTCTGGGAGTTCTGCATCCCCCACAATGCAGCTAAAACAAAGAACATTTTGGCAAATAACAGCCAGGCTTCATCTATTCTTTTTTCTATACAATTCATTCCATCAAAGTTGTTTAGCTGAACAAAAACCCAGCACTCTCCTTTATTGTGAGGCCAACAATAAACCAACATGTGAGCACAGCGTGGGTCACAGATGTGTGCGCTTCATCATCAACTGTGGAGCCACTTCCTTGCCCCACTCACTTTTATAAAGCTTTAACCTCTTTGAGCTGGAATTCAGATGAGCACATAAACCAGGAAGCAAACAGCGTTAACACAACAGAAGCGGCCCCTGTACAAAAGACACATGAGGAGAAGGACGTGCTTTGGAAACAGTCAGATCAACAACCTCAGTTTCCAAGGGGTTACCACAGAATAAAAATCTAGGGAGAAATAAACTTCACAAATCCCAAAATTGCTCTATTTTTAGCAATATCACTTGCACTGCAGGATCTTTATTTGTGCCTTTGAATAGACATATTTACTTTTTTTTTCCTATGAAGGGGAGATAAACCAACAACAAAATTTGGAGGAGGAATATCTTCAAACTAATTTTTAAAAATCTCTTAGGATACGTTCCAAGTACAGATCCCAAATTTGCAACCCAGTTTTAAATATTCCTATCTCAACCCAAATAAAGTAAACCTCAAAGTATGACTGTTCTACGGAAAAAAAAAAAAAAAGAAAAAGAAAAAAGCCAACATCACAAAAAACAAGCAACAGAAACTATGCAAAAGCAGACCCTTCTCACAACTGCGCTTCATGACTCAGATCTTATCCACCTCTAGCTCATATTACATATAAAATACAGGTGTAATGTTGCCCTATCCTTAGCGTACTGGGTCTGGCCGTGATGGAGTTAGTTTTCTTTGTAGCAGCTTGTTCAGCTTGTGCTTTGGAACTGTAACCAAAACAGTACTGACAATATATTAATGTTTTAGCTATTGCTGAACAGTGTTTGCCCAGCATCAAATCTTCCTCTGTTTCTCTGTCCACCTCAGGGAATATAATGGGGGAGTGCACAAGAGGTTAGAAGGGACACAACCAGGAGATGGCCTCAGGTAACCAAAGAGATATTCCATGCCATACAACATCATGTTTAGCAGTAAAATAGAGTGGAGTGGGGTTTAGGTTAGTCAGCAATCTATGCTTGGGAACCGGCTGGGCATCAGTCTGCCTGTGGGAGGCAAGTGGTTGCCCTTCTTTCTCATTTTTTCCATTTGTCTTCCATTATTTTTAGCTCAGCCCATGAGTTTACTTGCTTTTACTCTTCCCTTTCCCTTCCCCTGTCCTACTGGGGGTGGAAGGGGGAGGCAAGCAAGCACCTGGCTGGTGTTTAGCTGCCTACAGGTGCTAACCCACAACATTTAGTTATGTGCACCTGACTTTGCAACTGCAATGCTCATTTTAACCTGTGCAATCCATTTGCATCCATGTATTATGGTATGGGAGAAGGAATTGTGTACTGAGTACCACATATTTCTCTCTGCTTATCACAGTTTGAGATAAGGGTAGGGGCTGCTCCTAGAGAAAAAGGGTAGACCCTGAACTATCTCTGGAATACTGGGCAGTTGGAGCTCATGATGACAATGTCTCTACCTTGTATCCTCATCTGTGCAATGCAGGTAACATTTCAGACTGTCCCTCCAGAACATTAAGTATATCCCGTTCGCTCTACACCCCCAACAAGCAGAATAGAGTTTAAATAACAGAATAAGGTTTAAGTAGCATTAAACATATGGTAAATAAAGTCCCAGGGCCTTAATGGACTAGAAGAATAAAGAAAACAATTGTGAGGCAGCTGTCCTGTGCCGTGGAAAATGCAGGAGTCCACTGAGGAGGAAAAAAATCATACATTCTCATTAAAAAGTAATTCATAACATAAAAACCTAAAGGCTTGGATTCAAATAGTCGAAACTACCTTAATTTTAACATTTCTTAACTTCCAAAAGTTTGATTGGCAAGCCTAATGGTGCTATTTGAGTGTTCCATACAAAAGCTAAACCTTTTCAAAACTAAAGTGCAGAATTTTGTCCCATGGGCATTTCCAAGGCACAGCAGCACTGCATGTACAGGCCCCACACAGACCACAAAGGGAAGAGATTTCCCAGAAACTGAGGCCCAAAATAATAATCCATAATCCAGTTACAGCAGCTCAAGTTACCACCTATCACTGTAGTTGCACTAAGCATCTGCAGTCTTGGCCCAACACAATTTTAAAGGAAAACGTGTGAGCCAAAAGCCTTTGCAAAATACAGGAAACAAGGGAAATCAATGTCAGGAATTGCACCTGCCATAGAGGAATCTTATTATCAATGCAGAGGAGCAAACAATAAATGATCACAGCTGAGCCCACATGTCCAAGGCTCAGGTCACCCCAGCCCACAGTGTGATACAAAACTCACAGAGGAAACATTAGCAGAAAATCCCCCCACTGCTGTGTTTGTTTTTGTATTTACTTGCCGGAGTAAAAGCCCACTTTAAACCCTGGAGGCTAATACAACACATGTTGATAATAACATAGCAGCAAAACCACAGGCATCTGATAGCAGATGAAAATAAAATAACACTAGCACACAGGGGGTCTCAGAGTAGGTGGTCTGAATGGCCCCTTTTTGTCAAGCAGCATCATTAGGTACCCAGCCTATCAAGGACTGAGTATACCTCACTTGAAGTCAGCTCTCTCTCAAACCATGATTTTGGTGCCTTTATGGGCTGCTAGAGCTGTGAAAAATGTCTCTGTTGGCAATTAGTGTGTTAATATCAGGCCAAAAAGTTGGTACACAAAAGTACATAGTGAAGTTCTTTTACTGCAAATGGCTGATGAATCTCTTCTGGGCCTCTAGGCTGTCTTCTCTTAATGTAACATTGAAAAGGGAAATATGTTTTTTACATCTTTCATCCTCTGTTGTTAAGGACATGGGATATTTTGCCAGCAGCTGGATATGAGCTTCCCAAGCACCAACTAAAGTGCTTGGACAACATCTAGTGCAAACTCTTCAGCAGCATTCTACATCCATCTGTTCATTCAAATGCACTTCTGACACCTGGTCACTCAGAGAGTTTGCCCAAACTGCAGGTCACACACACACTGCTCCATCTTCACACAAGCATCCACGTGGATGCAAGAGTTATTGTTGAACAGCAAGCTTTAACATCCACAGGAGCCCAATCAACACTGATAGCACCATATATACCAATGTAGTTCAAGAGCACTAAGTACATCTGAAAAGGCTCAGACAAAATTTATCTTACTGCACAACTCAGAACTACCAAACTACCATTGTCTCTCTGACGTGATAAGACACACACTGGGTTCCAGGCAGCCAGGCATTAAGTATGCCTGAAAGAGCAGACGTTCATAGTTTAATTACTACAAATGAGCTCATATCCTCAGTTAGTGAGCTGAGCCAGGCACACTTGGATCAGCCCAAACCCAGGCTGAGAGAATCACAACTCACCATCCTTGCTCAGGCAAAAGGAGCAGCCAAATAAATAGATAATAAAAATAATAATAGGTAACCCAGGCAGCTCTCTTAAATGTGTTCACAATTATTGCTTCTACACCAGTTTTAATCAGCAAGATGAGTTGGAATTAACTTCTGTGCTTCTGTTCATCCTGCAAATCTCTTGGCAAGTCAGCGAAGTCACCTCTCAGCTGAGCAGAATTGGGCCCTCGCCTCGTCTTTTGGAAAGAGCACAAAAATCCCAGACAGCTGGATCAGTGAGGGACAGCACTGGCAAGGACACATGGAATCTTGTATTATTGTACCAAATCAACCCAACCAAAAGTCTTCTGAACTCCCTTTTAGGAGCACATTGGGTCTGTTCCTGCAGGCAGTCACAGAACTTTCAAGGAACAGAATCTATGAAGGTCTCGGGTATCTGTATAAAGGAATTACAAGAGCACAAAAACCCCAAAACAGGGGTAGTTGCTTCCAATGGTCCCCCCCTGCCAGGGATTGGGATTGCTATCTTGAAACAGAAAGCAGAAAGTTCAACGTCTATCTGCATAAAAATGCCAAGCATAAGCAGCCAGTCTCAAACAAGACACATAAACAGTCCTGGTGTTGGCCACCTAGATCACTGCACACCCACCTAAATGCAGCATAGGCCAACCTTCAGTTCTGAACACAGAGCATTTTGGGAGATCAGCCCATGTTTAAATTAGCATCAACAAAAGGATCAGCAAAAGTGCCAAGTGTAAATACATAGCTTTCCTCCTCCTGTAGAGAATAAGCTCATTCTCCCCACCCCCCATCTTATACTGCAGTTTTAGCTTCCAAGTATCTCTGTTGAAAAAACCATAAGTTAAAATTCCCATTTTTTTTTTAATTGCCCAAACTCTTTGTGACATATAAAATCTCCTTTCACAACATCTTAAATCAGCAAAAATTTTTACCAGGAGACATAAACAGTTGCTTTCTTTAATTTTGCAGCATTTGAATCCTTAATAAGATGCAGGCATAGGAAGAATGCTGCAAGGGCAATTTCCTCAAATAGTCTGTGCATCTACTGAGCACTCATAACCTGGAATACTTTGAAGTGGTAAAAATTGCCACAGTGGATTCTCTTTTTTTTTTTTTTTTTGCTAATGATACAAATTAAATAAAATGTTCCTGGTACTAACCAAAGTTTGCATCAGTGGATCAGTTTCTGGGCCCCTTCAATTAGTAGATACTATATAAATATTGCCAGTCATCACACAGAGGTCGGGATCCCAGAGGTCCCTTGGCTCTTGCTGACAGCTCTGATGGCTAAACCGGTTGATTTCCATAGGACTTGAGCTAGATGCACACACATGGCTTGAGCCTGAAGTCATTGCCTACTTGAGGTTTCACACAGTCCCCTCACGAGACATCCTGGCACCCACAGCAGGCCCATCCATCCCTCACTGACAGTGTCTCCTTTTCCTGGCACCACAAATACCGACCTGCAGCTGGCTTTTCACAGCAGTAACAGCAGCACCCCTGGTCACAGCGCAGGACCACAAACACACGGAATTGGGAACACGTGTTTCTCTTCCTGGAGCTCAGTTTGATCCCTTCAGCTGTCAGTAAAGGTAAACACTGAATATTTTTAGAGTTAGCAAGCGCCAAGTTCTCCCTCGCAGCCTTTTTGATCACCACTGTTGGGAAGTCCACAATGTTCCCTCCTCAGGACAGGAGTGCACAGACACCTGTATCTTTATTTAACATGGTATGTGGATTCCACAAAGCTGCATTCCTGATGATACACCAGAACACCTCTCTAAAGCACCAAAATATAATTCTGTGCTGCTTCTCCTCTCACAACAGCAGCAGAATTGGGACTTGAGATTCACCCCCATGCTGATTTCCTCCTCCAACAACTCTCAGCTCTCTGAAGTCTTTAGACTGTTTCCCACTGACAGACAGACATGCATGACACAAAACTGAGTTGCAGCTTCCCCCTGTGAGAACCCTCAGATGTGGATCCCAGACCCAGCCATCCCCTTCAGCTCCCTCCTTTTGCAGGCATATCTCCGGAACAGTACCAGAAGAGGGCAACAGTGGTTTTTAACTGCCTTTGATGAGGTTTTGGATTTTGTCACCTCTTCGAAGGAGAACTGCAGCTGTGGATGGGTTGGCGCGTAAGGCCCCCAGCTGAGGAGGGAAATATCGCCTGGGGCAAGAACCTCTCTGAGCAGCAACCTGAGTTCCTTCCAGTCTCATCACTCAGAGCCCTTCCCCAGGAGAAGGTACTGAGGTGGCCTGGGTTTGGCCCAGTCTTTAAACAAAACCTAGAGCATGCCTGTTTGCCCCTGGGGTCAAAAGCTCATTACTGAGTTACACAATCACACTGGAAAAGAAATTGTATCTGCCTTTCTCTTGAAAATCCCCCTTTCACAGCCTGCAACCTTAAACACAGGGACCTCCCCTTGACACCATGGACCCATTCAGGGCTGTTAGGCATTCAGAAGCTGTTAGCATGTAGATTTTGGTGATAATTTGGTGAATGGAGTTGTCAAACAAATTGCCTTTATTATGGACTGATTAAATGCAATCAGGGAGAAGTGCCTTTCCCCTCCCAACTTCCAGCCCTCATCAGCTCAAACAAACACACTGAGCCAATTAGCGGGGAGGTGGCAAAAGCAGCTTTCACTTGAAACCTGATATTCTTGTGAAAAAGAAGAAAAAACAACACACCACCAACAAAAAAAAATATATCTTTGTGCTTTCAAAGCCAAGAAGAACCTCCAGGGAGAGGTCCTGAATGCTACCCAGGGCTCACCTGCAGGGTGTGGATGGGAGTTATCAGTATTCATCTGGCTCAATGCCTGATCAGCTCCCTTAAGCAAAGTGCTGCTCACATCCAGCTTGTGCCAAATATAATGCAAAGAACGTAATGCTGGCCCAAGGGGAGCAGCACCACTAGGGCTGTTTTTCCTTTGCCTCGGGTCTCCTGTGTCAGAAAAGGCATGAGCTCCCTGACAAGCTCTTTCCATGCCTAGAAACCTAACTTTTTGGCTTAGGTCCTTGCAGTGGATTCTCTGATGTCTGCAAATGCCTGAGTTCACGGCACAACCCTTTCTAGAGTAGTGAAGGGACCTGTCTCCATTAACACGAAACTCATGGCAATCACATACATCTGATGCCACTACCCTTCTGTGCCTGAAATTATGGGGCATTTGATGGGAAATTTATTGAGGAGAATTGGAGCACGGCATCATAATCACATAATTCTAATTCCTTGCAGGTATGTAGCAGGAAGTTAAATGGCCACCTCGGCTGACAGCAGGGAGAGCAGAATTCAACATGTATTGGCATGATTGAGCCTCAGAGACAGGAACATCGTGGCTGGAGCAGAGACAGCACATAGGTTATAAGCAATAGCTGTTCACTAAGCTGTCAACTAAGCTTTCAATGCCTGCATTTAAACTTAACACCAAAGCCTAATTTTGGCCCCATTAGTCCCTCTAATGAGCAAAACCTGGGCACTGCACATGGATCACTGCTTCCCAGAGCCTATGAAAAGAAGCTACGGCATGTCTTCCTCTGGAACATCTGTCTTGGACTCCCACCACAAATAGAAAGGAGCTAAAACAAAGGTGAAGGTTTATCAGCTAGCAGGGATTTTGGAGAGTTCATTACTGGGACTAAGATTAGGACTACAGGCTTATAGTTAAAGTACAGATATTCAGAAGACCAGACTCTTACATCACACCTCATCACAGTCCTCAAGTATCACCTTGAACATAAGGGATAAGTGACACAACAAGACACGGGGTTCTAAGCCTTCAAACAGTCCTGAGCACAAGAACTGGTCACAGAATGAGATTAGACCATTCTACAAGCACCCACAGAGAAAAAGTCCAGGCCTTCTTAAGAAGTGGCTGCAAAGTGCCTGATAACTCCACTCTCTCCCTCAGGACCTGCTTCCTACCCCCCACACCCCGCTGCAAACATCAATGTTTAAAGAACTATTAAAGAAAACAACTTCAAAACTCTTCACATAGTTCAAATACTTCACTTTAAAGGAATTTGAATTCTTACATCTCGGATTGCACCAGTCCCCAGCAGGACACGCACTCATCATGTTCACGTTTGAGCTGTTCAAACAAGAGGGATGGAGCCACAGTGTGAGTCCCTGTGCTCAGGCTTTGGAGATCCCCACCAGCCCTGCCTATGCTTTCCCGTGACAGACTCAGTCCATCACACCTCTGGACACCCTATCAGAGTGCCTTGCCCCGACCTACACAAACATAAAATCTTCCTGCAGCCAAGAGACACAAACCTTGAAGACCCAGCCAGTGGGAGAGTACTGGGAGCAGTGGGACATGGCTGGGTGTGCAGTTCTTGGGAAGTGTTTTAGCCAGTCCTACTGCAAAGCTGCAGCATGACAGTCAGGTCAGTGGTCCTTGTGATCTGCTTAGAGCTCAAGACTGACCATCCCAGAGCTGTTTCTTTCCAGGATGGATGCATTCACTCTGTCTGGCTCACCACAACAAGGCCATGACCTATTACAAACAGCAGCACCTGATAGTGCTGAGTCAAACCAAGCTGAGAAGCCAGAGAAGTTTTGTTGATAAAAAAGTTTCACAGGACTGAGTTAAAAAGCCCCATTCTTCACCAAAGAGCATCAGCTGCTCTCTCAGGACAGCACTGTTATTTATTTGCAAGCTGGAAGAGCCTTTACATCCCAATGAGCTGTGTCATCTCCCTGTAGCACAAACTGCTGCAGAAACCTCTGTGGCGTCACAGCAAACCTTGCATTCCTCAGCAGCAATAACCAATACAAATCCATTCATCTCCTTGGGATGCAGACAATTTATGTTTTGGATGCACCACCTCTAGGTGGGATGGCATAGGGTAAAGCTGTAAGGCTTCTCCAAAGAGGTTCACCTGCTCAATTCCAGCCATGCCACAGAAGAACACAGAACACCCTGAACTATAGAAAAAGTATCTAAGAGGTTAGAAACAATTACAGTCAAATAATGTTAAAAAGCTTCCTCCCCTTCCATTCCTCATGCCAGCTGAGTATTCACAAGCAGGGGTAGCAGCAGCAAACAAGATGCTCCATCAGTTAGGAAGATTTATCTGGGCCACTGCTCCTTCAGAAAGGCACATGGTCCATGCATAAGGTGTGATTTGGGAAATGCTATACCTTTTCCTGCCCGCTTTCATTTTGTGGCTACCCTGATCCTGAACTTATAAAACTATGTTCAAGCTGCTTCACACTGGGTACAGCCCTTTCCTGCAGCAAACCATGTTTCCTGTCCTGCAAGGTACAGTCTGTCCAAGACTGGGAACATTTGCCAAGCCTGCTATCAGAAAACACAGTTTAGATCTGACAGAAGATTTCAACAGTTGTGGAAACTCATGGGATGCTGTGCTGTTGGGATTACAGACCCTGCTTCAGAGTACAGCCTTGCCACACACATACACAGGGATTTAAGCCACACCTCTTCTTCCAAAGTGTGACAGTACAGCTGGATGTTGCAGCAAACATTATTTTCTTACTTGTAAGTTTCTTATGCATTTTTTGAAAGGACAGCATCTTCTCCCCTGGACAGCACCACCGAAGCCTATTCAATTTCCTTCCATTACTCTGGCTATGGTGTACAAACAATGAAAAGTACCTTTGCTCTGGGATACCTGTACATGTTTTAATGTTTAGCAGTTTGGCCTGGCTGGGAAAACTTTATCTATATTTCATAAGGACAAGTTCCCTATTGCAGCTTTAGATCCTGTCATGCCCACTCCATGAACCCCTTTTGCATCAACTTGCTTGCAATGAGGAGCACAGAGAAAGCTCAGTGCCAAGAAAGGGATAAAAACACACTAGAAACAGGGAAATGCCTCAGACTTTTTCATTCAGAGGCAGATCTGCCTTGAATGGGAGCTCCCAGGACTGATCTGCCTCCAAAGGAGACTAAATCACAGGCAAGCCAGCCCCCTTCAATTCACATTAAGGCTTCAAGCTACTGTATATATTCTCCCCCCCCTTCACCACAAGCTCCTCCTTTCTAACACAAATCCCTCACAGCACGCAGACACATGCGCTCCCAGGCAGGGAGCAGCAGTGGTGGGGTGTGTTGAAACCCAAGTCCAGTGAGATTCAGTCCTTGCAAATGACACTTTTTCATCAACAAATTATAATTGGCAGCTCTTATCTGCTACAAGAGTTTTGCAACACACTCCTAAAGAATATGCCAGACTAGTTCTTCACACTAAGACCCAAAATTAGAATCAAAATCCTAAAAGCAAAGTGACCCTCGCTAGGCATTTCCAAGCAAAACTAATAAACCCTGCTTAAGTTGTAAAATGAGCTCTGTTATATTTTCTGAGATCCACATGCATATCCACAAAGAACAGAAGCAGAAATGTAACTTTAAAGCGATGGATGCCGCTGTAGAGTTATAAAAGTTAAATGGGACTCCACAAGTAAGTCCTGGGTATTTACTTGCTGTGCACAACTCAAAATAAAATTTTAGACTCAGAAATTATTGAGAAATGAGATGTTTTTTCTCCTGGCTTAAGAAAACATAGACTCAGAATATAATTCATTCTGTACATGTAACATGTCCTTTATCCCAGCTCCGGGGGCTTTTGCAACAATCAGGAGCTGTATGTTAAGAGAAGGGAATCTGGCCCATTACGAAATAATTGAAGCTTGCTATGCTAACTTTAATTTACGTCCTAGACCTTCATAGTCTCCTAACTCAGACGGTTTTACTCCTTTGAGAAACACAGCACAAAACCTGCTACAAACTTACACAAGTTAACAGAGTATTCCTTTCCTTGTTGCCAAAGTTACTCAGATTAACTCTGCTGAAGTAGTTTTGCTAATTATTGAGAAAGGCTTTTAAGAAACACAAAATCCTCTTATGGAAGACACTTTTCATCCGCTTATTTTTAAAAGATTAAAATTACTCCCCACATAATTATCCCACATCTGCTCACACCCCTTTTCCCCAAGCTGCTCCTGAGCACTGGAGTAAGAGCTCCCATCCTTGAGCAGCACATGAAAGGATCGGTGCTTTTCCCTACCTGAGAAGTCTGCAGAAGTCTTAGCAAAGTTGCTGAAAGCTGTCAAGCACATGAGTCCCAGGAGGAAGGTGGACGTGGGAGACACATCTGGGCAGCACATCCTTGAGTATCCTCACGGTTTGTTTTCTTCCAGAGAAAAGGAAAGCGGTTTCTGCCCCAACCCAGCACTCCTCATTGCCCGGAGAACAGTGTTAGTCCCATTGCTTGGGAGGCTCGCAGCCAGCGGCGGGGAAGGAAAAGCACTCGGCACACACACACACTCACACACACACATCCCTGGGAGTGAATGAATCCCGGCTGACGAATGAGGCAGACCTACCTGAGCCTTGGCGGAGTTCCCAGGGTCCTAAAAGCCACCTCTTCGCCCAAATTTGCTGCTGTTCCTGTGCGGCTGTGGCATCGGCAGCTGCTGGGGGGCAGCCGGGGAGGAGGGTGCCTGGGGGACAGGTTTGGAGGAGACCGGTTATGTTGCTGGATTAGGTATCCAGGAATCTGGTCTCTGGTGCAGACTGACAGAAGGATGGGCAGAGTTTTCAAAGGCACCTGAGTTCACAGGGATTTTTGGCCTGACGGGTATTTGTAGCTGCTGCTGAAATCAGTGTGAGCAGTGGTGTCCTGCCAGACTGGTGATGGCACAATTCTTTTGTGTTCCCTGTTGAGAGTGAGCCCACAACGGAAGAGACTTTGCACAGGCCCAGGGATCAAACCCTCCTGGATGTCATTGCAGGACTGTGTCTGGTATCAGCCACGTATCCAAAAATCCTCCTTTCTTTTGACAACAGCCAGCCATGCCAAGCCCCCCCTATCCCACTGGACCCTTTCCCCTCCATCAAACTCAACAGAAGGCTTTCATGCAGAGCCAAACCTGTAGTGTTCCTAGAATCAAAGAATGGTTTGGGTTAGAAGGGACCTTAAAGATCATCTTGTTTCAAGCTCCTTGCCATGGTCAGGGACACCTCCCACTAGACCAGGTTGCTCCAAGCCCCATCCATCCTGACCTTGAGATCCAGAAGACCTGTCTCCTTCCATAGCAATTACTTGAACCTCCAGCTAGCACGTCCTTAGATGCTTGCTCGAGTACTGTTCACCCTGCAGAGTTAAAGGAAGGCTCCGGCTCACCTGGAAGCACATCCAGGATTTGATGCTGCCTGATTGCCATCTATATCTTGGCAGCATCAACCCAGTAAGGCTAACTTGGCAGAGATGAGCTGAGCTCTGGGGACACAGATAGCTGTGTGGACTCTGTTGTCCCTGGGTACAGGAAGGAGATCCTGGGCTTTGGTCACCATCGTTAGCTGCAGCTCAGCCATATGTTTGCATATAAATAATGGACATACTCAACATACCCAGGCTAGAGCAGAAGCTGAGCATCAGTGCAGAGAGCAGTGGATAATTTTCACAGACAAAGCCAACACCAGACATTTAGCAGCCTGTGTATACATATATACAGACCTATGGAGCAGCACTGTGTGGGGCTGCCAGGGAAGGGGAGAGGGAGCCAGGCACACACACAGCTGCTGAACAAAGCTGCAGCTTCTATCCAGTAAAAATATCCTCAGTGGAAACATCCAAGGAAAACCACAACTGGTTTTTACTCCTCTGTCTTGTCCATCCACATGGAATTAAGTGAAACTTTCCAAAAACATTGACCCTAGTGCTGAAAACAAGTGTAAGAAATTTCAGGTCAAAGGGCTCTGGGTTTTTTTCCAGAGCTGAGTGCTAAAATTTCTAACAATGTTTCAGCTGTTGTTAGATGAAAATTAGACCGGCTGCCTGATTATATGTGAAAGACATTTTCAAGAGTGCTGCCATGAATAACCAGAGCATTTTTTTCCACCAGAAATCTGTCCTGGGATGGTCTATGTGCTAGAAGCCAACCCCAAGGAGAGCTGTAAGTCCTGTGGCCCTGTTTGCTTTCTGCCCATACAGCCACTTGCTCAACTTCCAATCAGTCACACTGAGGATGAGGATAGTGTGGTAAATCTGGAGTTTGAGCTCAAATCCTGTCCATGACCATGGGAACAAGAGGCTGGTCTGGCCTGAATTGCACCTAAGCCATCCTCTTTCCCTCAGCAGCTCTTCACATGCTGAGGGTCTACAGTGAAGGTGCAGATGAGTCTTCTCAGGGACAGTGGTGACTCTGGAGTGACCTGACAGCACAGACATACCAGTCGAGCAGGCTCTGTACAACCCAGGCCCAGTCCCTTCTCTCTGCAGACAATTCTGCCATCTTACCTTTTTGCAGAGAGCTGCTTAAGCAAGATCAAAAACTAGGAACTTATACAGGCTGCCTTACTCTTTATTTCACCAGATACTTTAATTCCACATGCCAGACCTCTCTGACCCATATTTTTCCAGGGGTGACCTAAGATTCAAAGAGAAAATACCAGGATATTTGATTCCTAGCATCTATGTATAATTCTTGTTTCACCTACTTCTGTTGCCCTTGCCCAGAGGAAGATTCACCACTGATGCCTTATAGGCATGAGATAACCATACCCATTACCAGATTATCAGTCAAAGCTCCTTATCAGCAGTACAAAGAAACAATAGGACCCCTGGAAATTTATCAGCCTCTGGAAAAGGGAAGCACTATTTGCTGAAAAGAGCCCACCCTGTTAGCAGGTGATGATTTTACTGATTAAAGGGTAATTAGTTTTGGCTGACTCAGTATATGGGGAAGGAAAAAACTTTGGTGACAAAGAGTTTGAGGTTAAACATGGGCAGTGTGCTTGAGCAGCCCTTTAGGTTATTGTTAATAAAGCCAAACCAGAGGGGAGAAAGTTTACATCAGTGTCCTGTTCTGTGAGGGCTTTGCTTTTAAGCAAGTTTGTAAAGATGCCTTCCAAAAGGAAAGAAGNAATGCATCTACACTAATTGTTTCCTAAGACTAAAAAAAAAAAAAAAAAAAAAAGATATATTGGCCTTTGAGAAACAGACAATTCAGTTAAAGCCCATCTCTATAATGTCTTTATTCCCTAGGGAAAGTGGGAACATCAGCTGTGCGTTTCAAACAGAAAGAGGCCACCTGTCCCAACTGCAGCACAGACAAAGGATGGTCACTCTGACATGGACAGTCTCAGGGGATAAACATGAATAAAGGGGACACAAATATGGAATTTTATTTTTAGGAGTAACAGCCCTTGAAATCCATCCATGCCTTTAAATATATCCCTGGGGATAGGTAATAATGCATATAAGGGATCTCTTGAATCCCTTGTTCTCAAAGCCACCCAGAAGCAGGAATACGCCAGTCCTGATGCAGTTCAACACCACATCTTAGCTTGGAGGAACGATTATTTGGTCCCTTTCCCTCCACAGACTAACTGTGGAGCCGTCTCAGTAACTAAGCCTAGGATGCTTAACAACTGTACCTCAATCCTCCTTTTGACTAGGACACTTAAGTCCATTTCTGTTTCTCCCCCCATACTCCTCTCTTGCAGATTGTCTCCTTCTCCTGCTGCACATAAAACTGTAATATCTGAAACATGCAAGCAAATTCCCAAAGTGCTTTAAAAGTAGTTAAATTCAGCTGCAGCTGGGGAAACTGAGGCATTGAGAAGTGAACCAATTTGTCATTCAACTTTGTCACCCCAACCACCCAGTTTAGAAATAGTAATCAGGAATGGACCCAGTTCAGATGATACCCAATTTAAGGCTGTATGTGCTGATCTTGTTTCCTTCAACAGCTGATTTTTGGTAATACTTTCTCATTTTTCACTGACCTTGCACCACTAACCTCTTCCCTACTGACTAAACCATCAACAGCCTGAAGAAGGGCTGGTAAATAGAAAAGCTGGACCAGGAACAACTTTCAGCTAGAGAACCATATGTAGGATTGAAGCCATTTGTTTAAAGTCACAATTAGGTTCATTAGTAGAAATTCGCTAGGACTAGTCCCACTTTCTAACACTTGTAGCATTACTCACTGCTTACTGTGTTTTCCATTAGGTCTCACAGCACTGTCTAAAAGATGACTGTTGTATTCTGCCATTTCACACATGGGCAAAGCACAGTCATATATTTGAGATCACTTCTTTTTCAATGTCAGCCAGGGGAAACCGTGAGAGATAAGAAAATATTAAATACATTTTATCTTTAAGTCCAGCTAGAGCTCTTTCGTCTTGGCCACATTGCCTTCTTGGAAATAAATATAAACTAATGGTGGAGTACATGTGCATTTATATCTACAGAAATATATGTAAACTGGGTGGTCAGAGCTTCAATATAAAATAGAAAAGCTTCCCAGCAGAGTAAAGCTTTTTGTTCTCATTTTTTTTTAATCTGTTCCCTAAGAGTGTCTTAGGGAAACAGATGGGGTTACTCATGGAAATAAGAGTTGTTTGCTTTCAATTTGAAGGCAGAGGATTTCACATAATGCAGTTTTGCAATACAACACCAAGTATCTCACAAGTAAAATTCTCCTCTCTCTCCATATTCAATGTTAAACAACAGCTGTGAAGAATATTCAAACTGAAAGGCCTTTGAAGTTTTCACATTTTGTGTCACTCAATCACTTCAGTTTACAAAACAAATATAAAACCCAGGGGACTCTGCTCCACACTGGGACAGGTTTGGAGTGGGGGTGTTGCTTTAACAGAATTTCGTGTTGAGCAAAAGCCTCAAGTGATGCATTTATTTCACTAAGACATTGAGAAACACTGAACGCAGTGGCGCAAAATTCTCCAATGCATGAAAATGTCAAAAATAAAATATTTGGAGACTACAAAGCAGGCCACAACAAAGCTGAAAACTTTCTCCTCATGTCTGCACCAAGTAATTGATGTCAAGACCCCTCTTAGCTGGCATTCTCTTTAGTATAATGATCCCATGTTCTGTGTTTGAGGACACTGCACAGTCGGATGACTTATCTAGGATCAGCATATCTGATTGGGTTTAGCTGGTCCCTTGTGCACAGGATGTTCTTGGGTTAATCACTGTACTAGAACTACAGGAATTTGGAGTCATCTTCATACTTCTTTGTACTTCACTGCAAGGATTTAAAGAGACAAGGATTTCAAGGATCAGAATTCCTCAGCTGTGAATTGGATCCTTCCTTTTGCCTGTGTTACATCTGTCCTGCTTGCTTGGATGTTGTTCCCTGAGATTTTTTGCTATATGGACATGAAGCATCCAGCTGAGACACTGAAGTTCATGGAGACCTTCAGGACTTGCACTATTTTCTTCTATTTGTAATGCGAAATTATTCCCCAGTTGACCTGACTCATTAGTCCTTTCCTAACAGTTTTTCTGGGTAGGTTTCTACATTAATTGTATACAAACTGGGAGTCACCTCAATGTTCACACTTAATATGATACCACAGGCACTTACTCCAAACCTCAGGAGTACTCTGGAGTCCACCTTGAAGACATGCAAAGTGCAGTAGCATGAAGGACAACAAAAACGTTCTTCAGCACTCCCCCAGGTCCTTCCATCCCTCATGAGCACACATCCTCTACACCCAATCACAGCCCATCCTTACTGCAGCTACTGTTACAGCTTGCATTGGAAAAGCCATTTTTGTTGCCAAAGGCCTTTCCCACAAAACTGACTGTTTCCAAGAATTAACATGAAGCCTTTGCATAAAATCCACTTCTATGGTAATAAGCTAAACCAAGGAAGGGTCTGGACAGAGGCACTGCCACTCACCTGTTGGACTAGTCCTTGGTGCACTTTTGACCCAGGCCATCTGGCACCCAGATGATTTCTGAGCATGGCTTTGAAGTCAGAAGGGAATCCAGCCATTCCCAACAGGCAGAAAGGAACACAGCTTTGGAGTTTGATAGCATGAACACAACCAGATGATGGGTTCTAAAAGATCCACCAGAGCTTCAGATGTTTCTCATAGGCTTGGTGAAGACAAAGTGGCACAGGCTAAGGATTGAGTAAATAACCCCAGAGATCCAGGGCAGACTGTCTGCCAGTGCTACAGCATCTTCTCCATCTCAGTACCTAGGCAAGCCTGATTAGAGCTTCCCAGGAATGACAGTGCATCCTGCAGCCTCCAGACTCCAGCACAGCTACAGCCCAGGCTGCTGTCTGCTGGTGCTCCCATCTGTTTACAGCAATTGGTAGGGCTGACCATTCCCACAGGAGCATTCATCATAGGTTGTGCTTAAGTCTGAGCTGATGAAATCCATGAAAAAACTTCACTGGCTTCCCTGGTTCCAGCGTAACTCGGACAGCTCAGCTTCCACCCCAGGCTTATCGTTGCCTGGGAGCACAGGGTACTTCCCTCATTTTGGTACAGACAGTAAATTACACAAAAAACTCTGGCTCACAGATCACAAACTGGTAAGAAATCAAAGGGAATCAGAGGAAGTACTTTTCTGCTGAATGGGTAAAATTAATCCCAAGTGTAATTTCACTGGCATCAGTGCAAATTCAACAATGCACTATGTCTGCCATTTGCAAGAACAGGTTTGTGTTCTTCTTTCACATGTGCTTAAACATACATTTTCCTTTTCTTTTTAAAATACTTTCCATTTGAAAGGACTGTTTCAAGACTAACCATATGCTTTCACATGAATTTAAGTACTCTGGACTTTTTTACAATGGTCTCAAGAGACCATCCAATGACAGAGTCCAGGTGTGCTGGGCATTGCACACAGTACTGGACTATGTTATCTAAAACAGCTCAAGGACCTTACAATGGCATGGAAGTTCAAGCCACCCAACATTTGCATGCTGTAGCCACAACACTAGCATTAGGGAACTCCAGTTAACTTGCTTCTAGGGCAAGGGATGCTTCCCCTCTGCAGAAAGCTCATACTGGAATTTTACTGGATTCATTGTTTCTGGGCACCCAGTTCACACATTGCTGATACCTCACACAGTAATGTTACCTACCCAACCAGCTACAAAGAATGCAGAGGAAGGAAGGAAATTATAAAGACTTGCAGATGTCAGAGTTCATCAGGTTAGGCAGTGTTTGGACAGACAGCAGTGTTATGTGCAGAGCTGTGTGTGTGATCAGCTTAGTGGTTGCACGCAACAGGGAACTACGTAAGACTAGTACAGAAAGTGGCTTTTCTACACACAAGTAACTTGCTTCAGAAACACCTCAGCAGAGGTAAAAAGGGACTAGAGTTCATTTAGATTTCAATACCATTTCAATTTTTGATGGACTATCCCTTTGTGAAGACTGACAAGCCAGCATCACCTTCCCAGCCTTTCCCTGCCTGCCACTCCGAAGCTCTGCTGATTTGATGCAGTCTGGTCTTCACTAAAAGAAGATTGCCACAAATGGTGCTGCGAATAACTAGGAGAGCTGATGGTTTCTTCAGCTGGTTTAGGAAGTCAGTGTCCAGAGCTGCTGCTGCTTCAATGGAGGAAGAGGCAGAGACACAAAGCTTGTAAAGCCCAGTTCTTAGGTAAAAGTCTTTCTATGAGTCTACGGCAAGCTAAATGAGACATAAACCAAGCAGCAGTTTCTCTCCCTCACCTGTGTTCACACAATAATACTGCACACAGCTGAACCAGTGCACTGGAAAATAATGTCATGATTTCTAAAGGGGTTTTACAAAGCAAAGGATATTGGATCACATTTTCTCTTCAGTTAAGTCACTATTCACACACTAATGAAGAGCAGAAGTTGATTTGCTTTGTTAAAAATAATGACAAGCCGTGAGTCTGAGCAATTTGATAATAAATTTTTGTCTTGCTTTTCTGCTTGCATGAGGAGGTTGAGATTGTGGGTATAATTTACTATGACAAACCACTAGCATTAATGCATTAATCAAGAAAAACAAATGGTCCCCCTTTGAAATCTCCTGCCCACCTAAGAGAGTAATGGGGTTATAAATGGAGAAAGAACAAATATTGACTCTATGAAATGTAAAGGTACCTGGGAGTTCACCCATCAATCTTGAGATTACATTTGCTTTTCAAGATGAATGGGATTTATTTTATAATCCATTTTTATTAGTATTGGTTTTTTTAACATATCAGGAAACCAAATAGGGACATCAGGTTTTCAAGATTTTCCATACTATTTCTGAAGGACAGTACCTCCAATGTCTGGAGTGAGGTAGATACTCCCAACCCAAGAGATGTCTTTTAGTTTGAGGTAAGTACTGGAGGAGCTGCCTGGACTAGTCAATGAGTTTGNTTTTGTGTGTTTTTTTGCTTTTTTATGGTGCTTCTTGTGCAACTTTCTGTAAGATGGCTCCAGAATTCACCCTCCATCACTTAGACTATAGAAACTCAGGGACACAGACACCCCTTGGTATCTGGACCCATATAGGACTCAATAGGACCCAAGAATTTACTGCCTTTGGCATAATTTACTGAGCTTAATCTTACTTTGTCACACACTCTTCATAACTTTCCAAACTCATAATGTCTCACTCATTTAACCTCCAAAGCAATGCTATACTTGTCATCCACAAAGATTATTGAATTATTGGATTCATTTCAACATTGACTTTCTTATTAGATTCAACTCCTCTTAAAAATGTCTTACCAAATCTGAATATTAGGAGAATTGAGTGTTTCATAACTGTTGAGATGAGCCAGTGTTATTGTCCCTTCAGTAACCTGTAAGGGTGCCAGGCATCCCACAGGGAACTCAGTACTGAGTGGAGACATAATTAAGAGCAAAAACCCCAAGAAAAACTACAAAGTCAGTCACAGCTCAAATTCTCAATGATCTGAAAACGCCACAGATTCCAAGAGGAATTTAAAGACTTCTGACTGAACACAGGGCCACCATTTACCGAGGCACTGGCAGAGCAGCCAACAGACCATTTCACATTTCATATATCACCTGCACCCTGATAAAAATCATTGGCACCTGTTTTTTTCTTGTCCCACACAGGTTATAAAATAACAATTTACCCTTCAGGGCTGGCACACAACAAAGGGAAAAGGAAATGGAAGAACATAGGTGTGCATGAACACAGTGGTGGTGTGCCATGGAAGCCATACCCATTCCCTGAGGCCCTCCAGGAGCTTCCGACTCAGGGGAGCAGATGTGACCACTTTTCCAGCAACTGCACGGGAAGCAGAGAACATGCAGATGGCCTGGCAGGGTTAACTGTGCGTGGCTCCAACAGGATGTATGCTCCAAAACAACCGAGGCCTCGGGGTGTTCTGATGGAATGAGCAGAATATTTTCCAGCCCATCACTTTTCCAAGCTCAGTGCTAGGATGCTGTGTCTGAAGAACAGTTCACTCTTTCCTCTTTGCTTGCTTCACAGTAAGGCAGAAAATGTACTTGTGGATGCTTGATGACCACCCTAATGAACAGCTGCTCTAGCCAGAGGAGTCTGGCACCTTAGGTTATTTTAAGAAACATTTGGAGATTTTTCTGATTATTTTCAGCACGGTCAACTCACCTTAAGTTAACTAACAACTCATGTCTCATTAAAGGGAAGCTTCCAGAAAGACTAGGGCTGCCATTAGGCTGTTTAAATGCTCTAATAAGACCCACTATACTGAAATTTTCTAGAGTAATTTATAGAGCTGCTTTGATACCTGGCACAAATAGGACACAGAGGAATACAGGCATTGCTCAGTTTCTATGCTGACATGGTTTTGCAAGAGACCCTGAAGGATTCATGTTCTCCTAGACAGTTTGAAAGGAGTTATGTCTGCTCCACCAGTCACTGCTAAGGCTACAGCAACTACGACTTGGCATAGTTCTGCAAAGGGCCCAGTTGAGGTAGGACAAGAGCATACTCTGGGCTGCTTTCCTCAGGAAGATGTCACCATGTAAGCCACAGATCTACTCCACACTGGGAAATCTGTCCTCGTCCTTCCAGTAGGTTTCCTTAGGCCTCTTTTGCACCACTGGAAAAGCAACTCAGAAGTGTGGGATAACAGCTCAGTGTCTCCTAGCAGTAAGAGCCCATTGAATGTTGGAGGGGATTCACCTCATTGACATTTTCCTCCCACGCTGACATTTGGATGATACCTCTGTGAGCAGGGATCACTTCCAGGCCCTGTACCTGGTGTTACACCTGTACAAACTAATGAAACAGAGATGAGAGGACAACAGATGCATTTGTGCCATGATGTTGCGTAAATATCAGGGGAAGGAGCTTCACTCCTGAGGTGACAAATGCCAAAGTAAGGCTTTAAAAATGAATTATTGAAAAAGTGTTTCCACTTTGCAATCCAACCAAAACCAAACTCTGCCAAGCCTTGAAGTCTGTATTGGGCCAGTGTTCATTCCTATTCATAGGAGAGATGAAAAAAAGGAGAGATGCAGAAAACAAGGGTTTTCTGCACACACCATAGAAGATGAGGTGGAGAGGCCCTCCAAAAGCCAGACCCAATTCTTCTGTAATCCAGGGACATCCAGCAGCCTCTTTCCAACCCTGAATGGACAACAAACCACATCTCCAGAGCAGCTCAGCCCCTTGTAAACAGCCTCTTTCTGTTTAGAGACAATAACAGCAAGTGTTACCACCTTTTGCTGTTTCCTATAAAAACACATCCCAGATTCCTTGGCCAACACAAAACTTCACTCCCTGCTTCACACCTTCTGACCCACCACAAACAGCTGTGTTGGGGCTGCTGCAATGTGGCCGCAGTGTTCAGAAGAAATCTCTGGGATTTCAGCCTGAAATGCAGACTGTTTCAGAAGGTGATCCTGACAGCCCTGGTGCTGCAGATAATGGTGCTGGGACTGAAGCACTGTATCCCTGGCCTCATGAGGACATGAGCAGGTTAAATTCTGATAGCATGTGTTAGAGGCAGGTAGGCAGCTCACGTGAGGAAACAGTCTGCCAGTGTCTACACAAACCAGAGTAAGAGCCCTGCCCCAAGACTGCTAAAAAGTTTTGGGGTTTCTTTAGTTCACATTTGATGTCATACAAACCAAGATGTGTCCTAAACCTTGAGTAGCCATCTCTGAACTTGTCCAGAGCTTACACCAGCACAGCCTCCTGGGCATCTCCAAATGAGAAACACGTGCCCCTTACTTATTTGGCCAAAGGGAGCATACGGTCTGAGGGGGCCTGTTCTTCAGGCTTTGCTTACAACAAAGCAGAGTTAAAGCACAGAAAACAAAAGAACTAATAGCTCAGTGTCACAAAGAAATGGTGGGGCAAAATTAAAGGTTTCCTTCATCCTCAAACATTGGCCTTTTTTCTTCTACTGAGCAGGACTATCATTCAATTAAATCTTTGGCATAGAAGTGTGAAGAGGGATCACTTATACTGCTGAGCTGGGAGAGAATCTGTTGTCTTTATGGATACACCTGCAAGGACACAAATATCAGGGGAGGAAAACAGGTCACTGAAATGCCAATGCCAAAAGAGATTTGGTTTTGAAACAGGCTGGAGGTGGGAGCATATCCAGCTGCATAAGTGAGTGAAAGCAACTTGTCAATGCAAAGTTGCAGCCAAAAGGCCTTGCCTTAGCTGAAAACCATGAGCTATCATATCTCTGTGTTTGGGGTGACTGTGAGCTCTGCTGAACCACCATGCCCAGTCTTAAACAGCTCAAGAAGGACATTGGAATAATGGAAGATATTTCAAAGACAGGACATGTTGAAGGACAACATTTAGCACAAGATCTTGGCCACATCCTACTTCCATAGATGAGAGGGGATCAGGCTAAGCACTATTTTCTGCCTGTCTGGGTTTTCTTCCCAAAGAAACTCAGGTGTTCAGACAGGGAATTGCAGTGCATTTTGGTGAGAACAAAGAAGAGCTGCACAGCACCTCTACATTGATGCACAGCTGCCTAGACATTGTGGAAACACAGCTTTGGTGTTCTCCATAGGATAACCCAGGGTAGATTTGTCCAAAACTTCTTATCATAAAGAACTTAAACAGTGACTTGAACATGACTACATCAGCAAAAGACACACATTTAGTAATAGGAAGCTGCAAATCCTGCTGGGCAAGCAGTCACAAACAAATTTTGTATAGGAGTAGTAAATCAGAGATGAGCTTCCTCAGGACCCAGGGGGAACTAGAAACATGCTCAACTCAATAAGAATTGATCCAGAGAAGGACCACCTGAGAACACGTGATGCCTTAATTTATGAATCTCACCCTATTTCTAGAATTGATTAACTCAGGTGATTGTAAAGTGATTCCTATTTTCACAGGGTTATGTAGGTAATAACCTATATAATCTGCATTTGGTGCACCTCAGAAATGGAAAGCCAGGGTGTACCTGATGGGTTTAGCCAAGCAAATCATCAGTGTCTGGATGCTGAGATGCCTCAACAGCCCACACAGGAACTGGACACAGGGTGCAGGGGCAGTGCTGGGCCCTGTGGGACACCTCAAGAGTAGTGAGGTTCATTTGGGAACCCTGAGCTCCAGGCAGTTCCAGCCTGATAGTCTTATTGGTCTGCAATCCACAGTGGTCAGTCAAGAGTTAGAAATGGCCCCCTGACACTGAAACATCCTCTTCTTTAAAGACAGCTGCAATTTTCCAAGTCATAACCCCCACAATCTCCCTGTAGCTGTTTTGGGATCTCCTCAATCACCATTATGTTACTGGAATTATCCCTACATGGTAATTCCTCACTCCCCTGACATATATTATTTTAACTTTTTAATAGTGCTTAGGTAGGGACAAGCACTTAAAAAAAAAAGAAAAGGATAATTTTGAGAAGGTATCTTTGCTCCATATGGTGGGCTCAATGTTGGTGGAGAATTTTTGTATTTTAAGGGTCACAGTGCCCTCTTCTGTCCCATCCACGTCCTGATCATTAACTCCTGTATTAAATCGGTTTAAAAAGAAAACCTGTGACTTGTTTTCTGCACACTTTATCATCTCCTAAAGCTGATCACAAACAATTAACTCTTGTTAATTTGAGGGCTCAGCAGTTAGCTGCCAATAAAAGGGGCTGGGGGAACCCCACAGGAAGCGTGATGGATCTAATTAATTGATTATGGGAGGCACGTTTTGAAGTGGATCTCTGCAAAGTTTAATCAGTGGGGTGTTATTTACAGGCCCACACTTTGTATATAAACCTCATCTTGCTTCTGCCTATGCAGCCCCTCATTGAATCCAGGCTGATGACAGAGGAAATCTGACTGACACAAACACATTAAAAGTAGCTGAACAGTGCTAATGTATACAATAATTTCTAAACTACCCTCGGTGAAAGTGCTGGGACTGCTGTTTATCTGAATCACGGACACCACTAAC